>OZ018329.1:169742605-170342605 GCA_963969495.1 Ceratothoa steindachneri | reverse complement strand
ATGCTTGGCCAGGCTGTTCTGATTTGTTCATATTTTTGAAGGAGGTTGGCCTCCTCAAACATATATAATTAAAAAAATTCCTTTATCCCAAATATATATACTATTTTAAAACAATATGAATACTTTAAAATATACTCCATGTATTTTAGCCTTCATCCATTTACTGATCATCTTTCACCCATTCATCCCCATCCTTCTCATGCATCCATCAAAGCACTATTCTATAAATATCATAAATTAACTTCATCAGTCATAATTCATCTATTCAGTCTAATTCACTAACTTACCCCCAGCATCTCTCATACATTCATTCATCCATTCTTAAATCATTACTCATCCACTCTCCCTCATTCATCCACAGCTCTGCACTACATCTGTAAATACTCAGGGTTTTAAATTTTTAATTTATTTTATTTTTAATATTCTTTTTAACAATTATTGAATCATAATTGTAAATCTTCTCCGCACATAAAAAATATATAAGCTACATAAAAAGGTTTAGCTGGTGGCAATAACCTAGTGATTGCGCCATTTAAAAGCAATCAATCAATCAATTCTCCTGCTTCGAGTCTTTCAGCATCTGTGTGCCGCAGGGTCTGAGTTTCTTCGTATGCAAGACGGGAAAGACCACTCGTAGGGCATCAGCCAGCTTCGGGTACAGGTGTGGAGGCCGAAGCCTCCATATTGCTATCCTCCTTTTGGTGTGTAGGAGTGGGGCCACCGCTAGCTTGTTGAGCATTGCCTCATCGAATTCAAGCGAGTCGGTTGAGAACAGAAGCCGATTTACTTTCGAGAAAGTCTCACGCATAGGGGAGAAGCGGGCTCCTGTTTTGTTTGGGGTATGGTTTGAGCTACTTAGGCTGCCATCCGGTCCAGATTGACACCAGTGGGAGGAAAAACTTGCTGAGGGGTATTAAATGGGTGCGGGAACTCCCAAGCTCGTAGGCATAGAAGGACGAGGCGTAGAAATGACTTTTCTTAACTGAGGGTGCCTAGTCATATAGTGTGACAAGACCATCTTCCTAACATTTCTATATTAAATACGATCCAAAATTTCTCCCATATCATTCACTCAACCAGGGTCGCCACCTGGTTGTCTGGCAACCTTTTCAGTAATGTCTTCAATGGACTATTGAAGTTACTCCTTTGTATAGACAACCCTCTTTACAAAGATCAGAGTAGGCTTTAGAGTCATCCACCCAAATATGTATAACTGATTTTATATTTTATTCCCCCTTTCCATTCCTTCCCCTGAGATCTTTTAAAGTAGTTTTTTAATAGCCTTTTGTAGCGTCATATATACTTTTATAGACCCGCAATTTCTAGCATATTTGAGTCTACAGATGAATGCGTCATGCCACAGCCAGAAACCCTTTTACTTCTTTATTAGTTTGCTTACTGTAATTCGGTTTTACAGGGTTAGGATCAATTTGGTTGATTCCACTCAGACATAAAATTCATTCATTTCAAATATACTTTTAACAGTAAATAGTGGATTCTCCTCCTTTGGCCACCAGTATTTCGTTATTAAACAACTTCTTGCCTCCTTTCCTTTCCGACCTGTTCCCTTGGATCATAAGCGAGAGACGTTATTTAAATCGTCAACTTTGAAGCAACAGTATTTTCCGCCTTAATTTAATGGCAAGGATGGCCATGGGCAGCTCTTTCTATTCTTTGCCACAAGATTGAATTACGATGAAACTATTTCCATTTAAGTCGAAATTTACTCCAAACACCATTTTCTATCCACTAAACATCAGATTTTGTTCTTTTGTTTTATTTTATAATCGAGAGAAAATGCAAACAGATATAGAATGAAAAGGAAGGGAGATTAATATTGTGTACATATAAGTTTACACATGCATACATGGCAGTTATGTATTTTGTAATTATATATCAATGTGGTGTTCTTAGAACTGCGGCTGTTATTAGAATAAGCTGGGACATCGGCCAAATATTTCACATACATGCATTCACTGACACGGATACAGAGTAGTTAAATATAAATACAAAGGCAGGGGGCTGCTCACCTAAAGGGAGGGGGAGATTATATCAGAATCCTCCATTATGGCGACCTTTACCCCAATACATTGAAGGCAACGAGCTCACTGCGTGAAACTCCCATCATCCGCCAGGTAGGACCAAGAAGAAATTTCTAATTTTATGCCCCCAGCGAACAGGTGAGACATGGTGCGAGGTGAGTCTTCGAGCACATTATATAACCACGTTTTAAGGGGGGCGGGGCATGGAGGGCGAACATGTCGTCGGTTTAGCAATGGCGGGAGAGTGTTCTGCACTGCTTGCGATGGGTTGTGGTCATTATCTGAGTCTGTGGCTCGATTTGAGCGGCGGCGGCGTTTGAACCGCGAAGCTCTGTCAATGCCATAATACCACTAATCTACGCTACTGGAGGAAATCTACTTATCTAATGCGCCAAATTTCTCATTTAGTTCGATAATCATCTAATTATTAGCCTCTTGTTCTTTTTTATCTCTCTTCTATCTTAATTGTTGCTATTTTCTGTTAATTTAATGTTTAGAATGTATTCAATGGGTTTCTTTTTCTCTTTGCCGGCTCAGGAAGAAGTTTTACTAAAAAATATGCGAACTAAAAATTTCGTAATCTATATGTAAGTTTTTAATTTCTAACAACGAATTCGTGGCAGAGTTAAAAAATGACCTGCCTCTAGTTAAATATTACTTTACTTTCTCTCAACAATTTCGAGATGCTTCTAAACATTTGATGACGCTCATCCTGCACTGAGACGTGCGTTTGTTTAGCTTTCAAATGAAGTTGCAATGGGACACAAACTCTCGAATCTGTAATCATTTATTCTTTCTTTCAATCAGATGTGTTTTGTAGCATTTATGTCGTTATATGTGCGCATTGTTTAGTTCCTGAGTTGTGTATGTAGGAAAGTTTCTTAGGCCTTCCACTTGAGCACTTTTTTTGCTTCAGTTCACTTTAGTTGAGCATTTATTGTCACACTTCACTATAGTAGTTTCGTGTTGCACTTTTTTCTGGGTTTGTTACCACTATAGTACATTATTACACTATCAAGTTTCTGCTCTGTTTGACTTAGGATATGTTCACTTTAAGGTTTTGGTCACTTTGAGTGTCTTTTTCGGTTAGTCACTTTGGGGGGTCATTTTCTTAAGAGACATACTCGGATTATGGTATTTTTGTCAAGTTTTATAGAGCTCCTGGGGAACTAGCTGGTTACTGTTCTTGATTCGTTGTTAGGATTAGTTCAATGTTGTGTGCTATTCCTGTGGAGTTGCTGACCACTTGAGATCAAACTGCCCTCAAAACTCGCAGTTTAGGAACACCCCTCCTTCTCACCAATTATACCAGGTCAGTGCCACTTTTACGCACTACTGTCGCAAAATAAAGCCCCCCTCTTTTTCGAACGCGCCAAATACGGGTGGCCACCAGGTGAAATTTTTGTTAGATAAAAGTACCCCTGCGGGCCTCCATTTTGGAACTGGAGCTGTGAATGGGCGCCGAATCTCCACCCTCGTCCGTGATACAGGCGACATGTAAATTGTTGTATCCGATGCGCTACTCCCCCCTGTGGCTCCGGACCACGATAAGTTTGCCCTAGAGCATGATTACTTGAGGAGTGCCAATAAACTCCCCATTGTCCACTGCTACATTGAATGCGCGTATTTTACTGGTTGGTCTGAAGTCGTGGCAGCCCCCATTAAGTTTGCCCGTCCTAATTTGTCAGTCCTCTCGCGTTTCTTTCACCCCCGTGGCTCAACCCATTATCACCCGTTCCCGCACAAAGAAGAAACTGAAAGCCCCTACACCTATGAAACCCCCGTGTGCTCCCGAATTCCAGAATACCATGACCCATGACTTTGCCAAAAGCCAGAGGGAATGTGAATCTCTTCGTCTCCTGTGGGCCAAATCTCAGAATAAAACAGGCGAAACTGTAAAAGGGAATAGGGTGATTTCCTTCCTCTTCAAGGACAACCTCCTCTATCGAGTGTGCACCGATGAAAACGACACCGAGTCCCACACACTATGTGTATCCTGTTTCCACATCCATCCAATCCTACAAACGGCTCACGATAGCCTATTTTCTGGTCATTTTAGTCCCACGAAGACTGCTCAGAGGATCTTCAAATATTTTTATTGGCTTGGCGTGACCGACGGCATTCTTTGTTATTTTAGTTCGTGCGACATTTGCCAAAGGACGGCCATAAAAGGACGAGTCCGACCTGCGCCCTTGCAAAAGGGACCACTAATCTCTAAACCATTCTCCTGAGTAGTTATCAACCAAATAGGCCCGATCCCCCCCCCCTCCCCCCTCCTCGAGCGAAGGCCATAGTTAGGTTTTAACGCTGGTCGACTTTGCCACTCGATTTCCAGAGGCCGTACTCCTCAAGACAATCAATAGCATCTCCTTCGCCGAAGCACTTATTTCGATCTTTTCTCGTGTGGGCCTACCCAAAGAAACCCTTTCGGATCATGGTCGTTAATTCAATTCCGAATTAATGGAGTACGTTGGTAAATTATTGATGATCAAGCCCCTGTTTACTAATACTTTTCCTCCGAGTGGGAATGGAATGTGCGAAAGGCTAAATGGAAGCTTAATATGCTCAAGCGGTACCACCAGCGCGCGAGCATCAACCAGATAGTTGCAAACTACAAAGAATTCCCATGTAATCTGGCTACCCCCTGGACCCCTTTAGCGTAATCCAAGTCGCCTACGTGGAGCAAGACAAGGAATAGCCGTTGCATGTCTTTCCCGACTTTAATAATTTTCCGCCTGCGGAAATTAAGATATGCGATCCGTTACCATCTCGTCAAAACTGTGAACTGCAAGCGCTCTTGAGTCGTTTTGATGACGTCATCATAGGGATCTCAGATTGTGCTATCCACTTTGAGCACAATATACAGCTACCCAACCTGGAACCCATCCGTTCCCATTCCTATCCCCTGCCTATATACCTCCGGAAAGCGTTTAATAATGAAGTGGATAAACTTCTAAGGCTGCAGATCATCGAACCTTCGGAGTCAAGCTACTGTTCCCCAGTGATCATGGTTAAGAAGGCCGATGGTTCTTATCGAATGTGCATAGATTTTTGAAAGCTAAATTTGGTAACCGTATTCGATGCTGAACCAATCTCTACCATTGATCAGAACCTCCACCTTTTTTAGAAGGCCAAGTTTATCTCCGAGTTAGATTTATGCAAGGCCTATTGTCAGATCCCCTTGAGAGAAGAAATGAAGAAATTGACTGATTTCCCCGGAAGAGGGCCTTATGCAGTTCCGGGGGTTCCCTTTCGTCCTGGTAACGGCTTGCAGCAATTATAACTGGATGATAAGGAGGATTTTAGAAGGCTTACCCAACGTCACCTTCTATTTTGATAATATTTATGTGGCCACCGAAGATTGCGATCAACACTTAATCAGCCTTCAGGCCCTTCTGTATCGACTCCTGGGACAACTTGACAATTGGCCTCGACAAGTACGACTTCGATTTTGGCACTATCGATTACCTCGGCCTCCATATCATCAATAATCGATTAACCCCCTAGCAAGAAAAGATCCAGGCCATCGTGGACATGCCGTTGCCCACTAATAAAGCAGCTGCGATCCTTCATAGGCTCTGCATCGCCCTATCGTCGCTTCATACTCAACTTTGCGACTGTTTCCGCCCCCCTTTGCGAACTATTGAGGACGCAGGCCCCCGAACACCTCGAGTGGACGCCGCTTTCAACTCACAGCTTCAGCAAACTCAAAGAGAAGTTGGCATTTACCCTTATCCTCCGCCTCCCTAACTGGGACAAACTGTTTGACATTCGCACCGACGCGAGTAATGAGGGTATAGGATGTGTCCTCCTCCAATATGAGGATAACGGCGAAAGCTTCCCCATCTCTTACGCAAGCAGAAAACTACCCGCACGTGAGAAAAATTACACGGTAATTGAGTAAGAGGCACTTGCTATCATTTGGGGAGGTTGTAAATTTAGAATGTATTAATTAGGCAAAGAATTTGTAGTGGAAACGGACCACAAACTACTATCATACCTACGTAACGTCAAGAACATTAACGGTCGCTGGATGCGTTGGAGTTTGTTCCTCCGGGAATTCCACTTCATCATTTTGTACTTAAATGGCACCGATAACTGTGTGGCTAATAGTTTAAGTAGGAACCAGTTAAATCCTTCTCCAAACTAATTCCGAGCCATTTCCTTTTTTTTAATCCATGTAGCAATTTTTTTTATAAAATAAATTTGTATATTTAACCATATAATAAGAAAACGCGTATCCTTCATGTATATATATATATATATATATATATATATATATATATATATATATATATATTTGTGTGTGTGTTTGTTTATATGAACACAAGGAATTTCTTTATATCGTTAACTTTTTTTGGTATAATCGTGGGATAATTTTCCCTCGGGCCAGTGAGCCACATTTAATGGTATCATAGAGAAAAATATCCTTCGGCAACCATGAGGTGTCATTGTATAACCTTGTGTATTTGTATGGTATAATCCCCACTCCCCCACACACACTCTAGCCCCATTACTTTCTATTTTGGCTCCATTTTGAAAATGTGTCCTAGATACTCTCAACTTTATCCGCTATTGTCATGCGACTTTAAGTTATATTCCTCTCCCCACTAATCATTTTCCTATGTCACTTCTTTTCCTGCAGTTCCATCTGGGGATGGTGGAGTATCAGAGATCACAGAGAGAAAAAGAGAGAGAGAGAGAGAGAGAGAGGGGGGGGGAAGATACGCGCCGCCTCGCCCTTCAATAGAAAGAGACAACAGACACTTGGGTGACCCTTTTTGTCGGCGCTAATGGAGGTGCGAAATTATGAGATGCCGTGAGACGCCACGATGACCTGAAATGCCGCCATCACAGTGTAAGCCTCACCATCGGCTTAGTTTACGCTCAAGGTCGTTCGAGTGTCTCTCAATCAATATCGTCCATTTGTTTTTACGGTGACCGTCCTCACCACGCCCCCCCCCCCCCTAGCTGCTGAGACGCGTGTAACTCTAATGTGTGTATAGCTCATTTTAAAACTCCTTTCAACCTTGTAAAATAATATTGATTTGCATATTAGTAGAGTTATTTTTTTTACCTCTTTTTCTGTTATCCCGGAACTCCAAGATTGTTGACTATTAGCAAACCTACTTACAGTTAATTTTCACTCTGCTTATATTGTAAACTTCAAACGCACTCGTAAAGCAGAAAGGGTGAACTTGACCTTATTCTACGACATCTATGTTAAACTGGTGTAAGGTGTGCGGGGTTAACCTACGACAGTGGTTGTTCTTATTATTCTTTCGGCTACGTGTCTTATGTAGCCTCTTGAAATTATCATTAACCCTAGTACTTTGCCTTCCCAATGATATCGCTAACGCTATCCTTGTACATCGATATCCGCTATCTTTCGTGTCGAGAGAGGGACTACAATGAATTGTTTCCTGTTTTTTCTTATTTTCCAGTCCGCCATCAAAGTGGCTATTTTCATTCCCCAGAGTTGTTGCCCGCACTGAAATCTTTCATTCCTGTATTGGCTGACGACAAAAGTAACAGACCTATTGGTCACTTTGTTGGAGAAAACCAGCAACCGAGATGACACTCAGTATACCAACGGTGGTGAAATAAAAGACGGTGGAGGTTTACCTCCAACCGCTGTATGCCAGCAGAAATAAAAATGAGGACTCCGGAAACCCCTTGAGGAATTTCATATAAGCAAAACCAAAGGATATTAACAGGTATGTTTTTCCTTGTAAAGCCTTGTTGGTCTTATTCACCAGGCCCAATTTTTTTATCTCGTCGAGTGCTGCGGTGGAACGTTTGTTCTTGGTTAGAAATGACATTCTCAAACTAAAAGAGACCAGGGCTGACCGAAGATCACTTCGAAATGTTTTTTTTAACGGTAATAATAAATAAGTTTCAAAATAGAGTAGAGATCTTTTAAATATGTATTAATGTGTGGAAAAAAATTTAAATATGTATTAATGTGTGTTAAATAAAATGAAAGACCTTTTACAATTTTTATTAAACCTTTAAAACCAAATATTCTCCTGATTATCTATTTGGTATTGGGAAGTTTAAAGTAAAACTCAAAATAAGAGTAACACTACTACGGGTACTTTTTTGAGACAATACCGCTATCGCAACTGCCGAGATTCTTGCCGGGTACCGCGCCCAACTGCATCAGACGTTGATTTCATTCGTCCCAGATATGGAGAGCACATGCTTATAGATCCTAGTATTGAATCAAGTAGTTTTCTATGGCTAGAGTAATATCATATAGTTAAGAATATAACAAAAAAGGAGTTAGTGATTAATTACACACCAACCACTAACAAATTCCCATATAGGGTACACGTCTATCTGCTACCTAACTTAGATGATAGAGAAAATAAGATCTCTACCTATGATATTTAATACAACTCATCTGGATAATGTGCATCATTAGGTCCATTAAATCTAAGCGACCAAATTTATACTTCTTTTAAGGCTGAAGGGACACAATTTCGATTCAACTGGTTAGGTTTTGACTGTACAAATGGATTAACCTGCCTTCAAGGAATCATGGATGATTTTATTTATTACGATAATCTCGAATACACATTTACATGCCAGGATTATGTCACCATTTTCGCCAGAGACCTTAAACGAAATCAGTAAAACTTATCAGGATTTCTAGAGGAAATTGAAAAGTCAAATTGACCTTGAATAAAAAAAGGTACTTTCTTGACTAATAAGGTTCGCATTTTAGGGTACAAGTTAACATAATGTACTTCTTCCAGTCTAATCTACTTTTACTCGTCTCAAGGAACTTACAATTCCTATGGTAAACTTCAATGTTTATTGTATAAGTCAACTGTGACGGCAAAAATTGAAGGTTAAACTAACCAATTGATACATTCATTTTACGGCTTTTAAATTCGTCTATTGGATATAGTCATTTGTTTCGCGTAGGTCGAGAGCGTACCCCAATTCCTAATTCCAATTTCTCTTTTTTAATGGGTTAAAAATTTTCTAAAAGAACTTCTTCCCCTCTCTTAAGTGTTTAGTTTCCACTCTCTAGCAAGGCTATAAATCCATTTAAAGATATAAAAATAGCTATTATTAATGCAATTTAAGCAAAGGTCGACGACAAATTACCGTTTCGTTTCGTAACATCTGACGTTGTTGCTATTTTCAACCAGAACATACCACGGTGTCTTTTTCGCGTTATCGTCACTCTTAATGAGGCAAACCACGGTTCAAATGATAAAGAAACATATGCCATTGTTAACGCTGTTAAGACGTGGCGTCCTTTTCATTTTAGTCGCATGTTCGCCTTAATTACAGATCAAAAGGCCGGTTTCTTATATGCTTGATGTCCACCATAAAAAATAATTAGATAAAAACTAGAGGATAGCTATGTGTTATACGTAATGTTATAAGTCTATGAAGAGATGTGTTCCCAAGGCACACATAATCCAACACAACTACTAGGCAGGTGTGTATTTACTAACGTCTTACACAAACACGCGTACAGCAATCATTGGTTGAGTAAGGAGCTTCCTGCCCGGGAATGGGGCAAGTTATCACGGGTACCCAGGGAATGCAGGGCATGGAGATCAATCTGAGAACAGTCTCTTTAACTCCATCGGAAGTTTCCTTTCTCACAAAAACTACCTTACAACTTAGGGGAAGACAACCAAGCTCCCCTCCTTCCTGACTTGGCAAATAAATATTGTTAGTGCAGATTATTCCAGACATTTACTAAGAACTTTCAACTATGGAAAACGTCCACTTTAACCTTAGAAGCTCAGGAATTACTTTCTCACAATTGGAAACATGTCTTGTCACTATTTTTGTATATGTTAACACCAATTGGTAATATGTCTCTACGCTAATTTGAAACATGTCTTAATACCAATTGAGAACATGTCTTTTCATCAATCGTGGGCATGTCTTTTCATCAATTGAGAACCTTTCTTTTCATCAATTGGGAACATGTCTTAAGACCTGCCTTTCAGTCCGTGTATTTACTCTTGTCTACATTCACTAATGCAACTCCCACGAACGAATTTTCCCCTAAACTCCTGCAAGAATGAGATTCTCTCGCTGGCTTCTTATATCCAGAAGGTTTGTTATAAAAGGCACTTAATAATTATTTGAAGAAGGTTAATGGTAAATTTACTATAAATATATGAACTAAAAAGTGCAAATAATTTATGTATTAAATTTCGAAACGTTAGCTCATGTCAGAGCTCCAAATTAACACACTTCTAGGTTTTATATAATTTTGCATTTAATTATAAGCATGTAAGAAATATTTTTTTGTTTGACCAGATATGGTATTTAATTTTATGTATATGCAATGGGTTATCTTTAATGATGAAAATAATTTTGTTTGTTTTCATCTTCCAGTGAATTAAATCTTAAAATTGCAGCGTTTTTTGAACCTCCCACCCTAGTCACTACAAACCTGTTTCTTTTATGGAAGAACAATATGGGTCACGTATACCGTTTCACAAACTCGAAAGTTAAGAAAGCTGTAGTAGAGGAACTACGAAGAATACGGAAGAGAATGGTGGTTGGTGAAGCGTTTTGCCATAATTCCACTTCTACAGAACCGATCAGTCAAACTGATCAAAGGATTATTTTGCCCAATGGCCGCAGCGTCTTCCGACTCCGAAAATGAGCCAAATTTGTTCGACAGCGGCACGGTTCTGGCGGTGAGAGACCGCGTCTCTGACGTCAGAGACAACGCTCTGACAAGCCCTGAAATGACGATATTCTATCTTTACACCTCGTCTACCCTTTTGTCCGGATTATTTCTAGAAAGTTCCAATAGCACAAGTTCTTTCCCAGTAGTTTCGAGATATGAAGTGTGTGTTTATGACAGGCTTTCAGGAAGTGTTTATCTCTACCACTGCATGGTCCCTATATTCGTTGAGTAGTTTTCTTCTTATAATTTATCCCTTCTGACCCCAAGCTCCCAGCTGGAGAAGCTATGTCAAATTCCACTATCTAATCGATCCTTAAGGTGGAGAACCAAATGGATGTAACCTCATTTGTGATAACTCATGACATCAGTTTCAATTTGTCCGTATCTTTGGGGAGTCTACGTGATCTTCAAGGGAAAATCCTCTCATTTTCTTATAAAATCCGCGGCATATTTGATTTCACTTGCCAGAAAAGGGTGAGAGATAATGTTTTCATTATCTCATGATTATGTTAATGCGATCATTTCAATATTACTAATATCGGTTATGTCACCTACAGCTGGCTCACAATTACGCTGCCCTTCTTTTTCAATGCAGTGGATTGAAAATGGAAAATCCTCTACTTAAGGAAGGTCATTGGAGCTATCACCAATATGCTCTTCTTATTTTCTTTCACCCCAAAATACCTCTAACAACTAATTTTCCCCTTGCTCGCAGTACCCCTTAAAAAAATGGGCCTTGATTACACAAGGTACAAAATATAACAAAATGAACTTCATTGACTCCTAAAATGGGAGGTGAACTTTAAAATTGCGCAAATTCTTGTAAAGCTTCTTATGCTTCGATGCTTCTCATTATCTCTATTTAATTATTTCTTATAGCAAATTTTTCTCGAAAACTTCCGCACCCGCACTTTTTATTGGCCAAGTACTCATATGCGTCGACATTTTGGGGTTAATGTGACATTCTCGGTTGAGCCTCGAAGCTTTGAAATGAGTTTCCGTAAAGGACGGGGGGAGCTACGCTGTGTAACCTGTTACACTTGGTAGCTGGAGGAGCTGCACATCCTCCCTGCCCGGCCTGAGTGGAAATTAGGGAAGCCCTGCCACTGGGTTGACTTGAGCTCCCTGATGATTCCTGTTATTATCATTATTGTTATTATCATTATTATTTATTATTAATATGTATTATAATTATCGTGTATATTATCATTATGTTTTCTAAATATTTATTATGGAAATACAAGTAACTCGTAGAAAACGTGGAGTACAAAATATCTTATTATAACGACTCCTAAAGAGAATCGGAGAACGAAGTAATATATGAAAAGCATAGTATTACGAAAGGCAAATCACAAGGATCTGGTGGACATCTGACAAAGTAGATAAGGAAATAAGTCATATTATTTGCTAAGCCAAATATCCGCTGAAAATGGTGCTCATATAAGCATTCCTCTATTTAAGGAAGGTCATTGGACCTATCACTAATATGCTCTTCTTATTTTCTTTGACCCCAAAATACCTCTAATAACTAATTTTTCCCTCGCTCGCAGTGTCCCTTTTAAACGGGTCTTAATTACACAAGGTACAAAATATAACGTTTCAAATATTAAATTGCACAGAGTCTAAGAAGTAGTTAAGGATTTTTAGAGACATTAAAAGAAGAAAATCTATTGTAGAAATGTGTGAGAAATGTGAATGAAATAAGAACTAGAATTCTATAGGTAACTTACCTATAAAAAGGTCACCCTTAAGTAGCAATAAAAGAATTTGCACACACGAGAAAATTTTCCTTAACAAAACTCTAAAGTGTATTAATTAATATCTAAAATCAAAAATATTACGTGAGTAAGATTTGTAACCTCGTTTATTTTTGTCAGATTTTGACTAAAGCAAATTCTCATGGGCAGATAAATAGAGAATTCAGACGAGGAAAGATCCTTAGTTTCCCTTGAGGCCAACCATAGAGAAGTGATCAGAGTAGACGAAACGAGAAAAGAAAAAAGAATACAATCGAGTACAAATTCAGGTAACTAAAGAAATACATATAATAATTGTTTCCTGTACACCATAAATATGTATTTCTTAGTATGTCTAGTAAAGGAATAGTATTCTAGCCACCGTATACCAATCGATTACATGACGGATTTGTACAGTAAACTGGAAGTATTATATCATATAAATATCAGAAGAGCATTAATGAACTCAATAAAAAAGGAGTAAAGAGATAAAAGAAGAAATGAACCAATTGATCTCAGAACCTCAATCAAGATGAGTCTCACAAACATTTTTAACAAAAATTAAGGAGTCTTAAGGGAACATCAGATAAAACAAAGAAAATCGAAATTAAAGCAAAAAATGGAGACATAAAAAAACAGGAAGAAAACATGGAAGGGATATTCCATCAATATTTTAAAAATATATTCAATATAACGGACGAAGAAAATGAGGTCTATGATATAGAGTTTGAACACGAAGTAATACACGAGCTAAATACATACATACATAAAACGCACCCAAATCACCCGATGGACTTAGAGAGAAACAGACAGCACAGTGAGTACTACCTGCGCTCCGATTATTCCGCCAAAAAAACTAGGACAATCAGGGCTAACTAAAATAAACTACGAAAAGGTCCCGCTGAACATCATACAAGGAATGAGAAGGATAGTTAACACTTATTTTAATACAGAATACTTTCTGTGTGCTTTCAAGATGGTTAAAATGATCTTTATAGTCAAGCAAGGGAAGACATGAGCGAGAAAGGAGAGCTACCGCCCACTTACTCTACTGGAAGTTGGCGGGTAGCTTATCGAAAAAATATTCAATTGAAGGCTAGTCACTCACCTGGAAGACAATTCCCTATACAACCCATACCATTTCGACTTCAGGACAAAAAGACGTACAGACATGGCATTCAATCTCATTGCAGAGAAGATTGCCCAAGCAAAAAGAAAGGGAGTGACATGGACATTGTATAAAGAAATGCATCAAAAGCATTTGATAAATTATGTCAAAGGGGGATTCAGTATAAGATCTTACAGCTAGGACTAAGTGGACACTTAGAGAGAAATCTGTGAGTAGTTATGGAACGAACGGCATACGTCAGAAGAGGAACAGTGAAAAGCCTAATGTTCGACCTAAGAGCAGGTCTCCCTCAAGGTGGATGCTTGAGTCCAGCCCTTTACTCGTTGAGCACCACAGACCTCCTAGCACCAGGCAACCCCACATTCTTCAACACTCAATTTGCGGATTATATCAGCACCCGAACCATGAAAATCCAACACAAGATTAAGATTTACTGTAACGCGGCTATGTAAACTCTTTTTACTGTTGTAAAAATAGATAATTTAACAACTACCAGGCCAAAAGGAAAATAATAATAACCTTGGAGAAATTCAAGGTGATCACTATCGGATGCACCCTAATATCAAATTTCAGGGAGGGAAGTACGTTATCCCTACACCACAGAGTTCAATGTACTCGGGATGAAGATTACTTCAAACGGGTAGAAGAAGTACGTCAAAGATAGAATTTCAAAGGCTACTGCACCAGTCAAAATTCTATATGCATTCCGAAACCTTAGAATGAGCAATAAAAAGAATACACAGCTTTTATGTGCATCAAAAACACACAATAAAAATGTGTGTACATAATTACAGGTACACGCAGAAGAGAAAGGAAAATAATATGAGCTGCACAGGACAGTGAGATTGAATCCCATAAATAAATGAAGAAATCAAAGAAATAATCAGTAGCAACAGAAGAGCAAGAAGCCATGAAAATTCCCCAGCTCCGCAAATCTTCTGAAGAACGGAGAAGGAAGCGCCATTTTATTTATGAAAAAGCGTGAAAAAATAACGACTGAAGAACGAAGGAACCTGATGAAGACAGCACCCGAACCTGAAAATCCAACACAAGATTAAGACTTAAACACCATAACGACCAATAAAACTCCCGATAAAGAAAAACGAAGAAAAACGAAAACGAAACGCAAACCTACAACAAAAACAAAGAAACTAAGCATCATTAATTAAATAGAAATTATCACAAAACACTAGCAAATGAAAACATAACATCCAAGAAACTTAATAATGACATAAAAGCTCTAACGCCATCATAAGCCCAAAACAAATCATCAATAACAACAAACAAGAAAAACAATGAGAGCTATTAACCTGAAGACCATGCCCCTTGCATCCCTTTGCAAATCTTCTATTTTTTTCCTCTTTTCATCACTATTTTTCCTTTCTATCTGCCCCACACATACTTACCCCCCCTTGTCTTTCACACACACGCAGACTCACTTATAATCATTGAATTGAATTGGATAATATTCTATATAGAGATTTGAAATCACAGTGTTGAGAAGGGTTTTCCTTTGCCAAATTAAACCAGGTTGTAAAAGCGGGTAGTTTTTATTATCATTATTTCGACAGTTTGTATTACATCTTTTGCTTCATCCTATAATCAATCTTTTCTGCAACATGAACAGGACTCTCAGTCTATTAACTTTTAAAATCTTGACGGTTATATACAAGCTTTCTTGAGAAGTGCATTTTTCCACTAAAAGTTGTAATATCGGTAAACAAAAAGATTAAAGCATTTAGCTGCAGTCGACTGTATGATGGATAAAGTACTTTCTGACCCAAGCTGCAGATGTCAGGTAGAGGTGGACACGACAAAAAAGGATGAAGCGGTGAGATGCAAGGGTTAAAGGGTAGATGAACCCAGTTTTCGAAACTTTAATTGAATCTTAAGGAAATTTTCTTTAATGTGCTCAGTATTCGTGGTTGTGATAATTGTTGGAGTAGTTGTTAATTGCGTTAAGATTAGTAGTTTAAAAGGTCTTTGTAGATGAAATCCTGAGAAGAAAGGTAATATCACTCAACAAGAGCACCACGCACCCAGAAGGATAAGAAATTAAGAAAAAGAAAGACAAATAAAAAAAAACAATTAGCGATAACTTGAAAAGCAAAGTTAAATGAATGTGAGTTACATACCAAATGCGAAGGAATAGAACAAGTACGACGTAAATAAATAAAAAATAAATATGAATTGCTAAGGAACAATGGTACAATCAGAACTCATACTTGTGCAAAATAATTAAATTCGGAAAAGATATAAAATAAATTCGAAATAACGAAAAGGAAATAGAATGAAAGGAATTGTGCGAGGTTCACCTGGTGTAAATAATAGAGACTCGATAGTTTACCTGGGTTAACTAAAAGAGACTCAATAGTTCACCTGTCTAAACTAAAAGACACTCGATGGTTCACCTGACTGAACTAAATAAGACTCGATTGTTCACCTGACTGAAATAAAAATATTAGATTGGTCACTTGACTGAACTAAAAGAGACGATAATTTGCTTGCCAATTAATCGAAGAGAACTGCAAAAGAAACGGACGTCTACATTGCAACCATATTTTCATTTGCAACCCCAATGTGGTGATATTGATTGTCACCTTCTTGAGTCATGAAGAATGTTGTATTGTAAGACAGTCTTTAACTACAGCGAAAAATGTTGGTTAATAATAATACAAAGGTTAATATTATTTGCATGATGTTTAATCTGTCAACAATGGTTACATGTGGCTGTTTATTGCAGACCGCCATCTCCTTAAGAGACATGGCAAAGTTGCGAACGACTATGATAACCACAGACAAAATTTACCTTTTAAATTTATAAACTCCAACAATTTCTAGAATTCTTTTGAAATATCCTTTTCGAGCAAATTGGCAACAAAAATAAACCCTCCCTCTTATATATTTATGTAGGAAATCTTCCACGTTGATAGTATCAGTTCTCATCCCTTAGATAATATCATCCTTTTTCGCTTGGTTAAAAAATGGGTAGAAATTAATGTATCTCTAAAAGGTTTAAAATATATGAGGAATTAAAAGCATTAAAGTTATACCTATCATACTGTAATAAAAAAACGTATTCACATTTATTGCCAATTTTATTCTGATTAGTTTACACTATAGACACTCAAGAACATGCATCCAACACAATTTAGCAAATTTTTGTTGTATGGTAAACTGCAATTTACGCACAATGGTATGCGGTTGATATAGGAATGACTAGTAACCTTCACACTATATGATAGACTGGTCTCTTAGATACAGTAATTTGTTTGGCGTGAATAAAGGGTGTAGTCCAGGTGTGCCCGATGCTTCATTTGATAAGCGGTTATACTAACCGCTTATCAAACGTCTGTTAAAACTTCCTGTGGTGAAACTTCAAAAGACCTACGCCGTATTTTTAGTATTAAAAACAGTGTGGGGGTCGAACCAAGTAAAATATTCGAACAAAATTTAAACGGTTCACACATGAACCTTATAAATGGGAAGAAAAATTTCCCAGTAAATAGGAAAAGAGACTTCCCGGTATGTATTTCTCTCTCGTAAATAAGAAGATGGACTTCCCGCTTTGTATTATTCTCTTTCGTAAATTGGAAGATAGACTTCCGGGTTTGTAGTATGCTCTCTTTTGTAAATGGGCAAATTAAACTCCCCAGTATGCAGTATTTTTCTTTTGTAAATAAAGGAACGAAAATCCCAGTGTACTCGGTCGGTGAAGGAGCTTTCTGAAACCGTTGCCTCCTGTGACGGATAGTGAGGTAAAGGGCCAATGTGATGGACTTTTTCCTGGAGCACAAATCGTGCAGGTCACATAGAGCGACATTGTTGAGTCGATGCTACTTAGAGCTCCTTTTATTCTCCTTGTAAGACCTCTTAGGGAAGAATTCACGCCATCGAGGCCGCTTTTCCTAAACCTTTACCTCATTTACCGAGAACATACATTTGGTAGCGTAAATGGATCCGAGCTCTGATTGAGCACTTAAAAATTCGAGAAATGGACAATAGACAATGGATATAATAAGTTGTGAAAGGAAAGTATATACACACATATAAGATTACAATTGCACTCATATATGCACATATATATAATAGTAGGAGATGGATAGATAGAGATAGATTTCCCTGGTGAAAGGAAGATCGAAGAGTAGAAAATCTCTGGTGATAAGGAATCGCAGGCGTTTATCTCAGATTGGTGTTCTTCTCATTGTTTAGGGGGTTATATTCATGGTTTTGCGTACTCTTTTTCTGTTTTTGTTTGGGTTGTTCTTGGGTTGTAATGTTATTGCACGTTTGTTTGCGTTGTTCATTTTGTTTCATGTAGACTATGGTAGTTTCTTGTGGCGTTCAAGCCTTTGTAGGCGTTTTTGTTGTTTCTTTTTTTGTATTTCGCTCGTTATTCGTTTTTGTATTTTTAGTGTTCTTATTGTATATTCTTTGTGTAGTTTATTGTTTGTCGTTGTTTCATATGCGCAGAATTGTGTGTAGATTGATCCTTCTTATCTTTCGGTCTGTGCTTTACTAATGGGGAAGTCTAGCCTTCTTCCGTTTATGTCTTCCAATAGAATGCCAATGTATCTCTGTCTGATTTCTCCCGTCATGCGTTGTGGAACTTTCTCCCAAATTTTTCGGGCTCTTCTTTGCATTTCTAAGTTAATTGGGGTCATTTGAATCATCTGATGTAGGTCCCTCTGCCTCCTTCTTTCTCTCCTCTTGACGTTAGTGATTAAGAGTACTCCTTTATTTTGTACCCTTTGGAGGAGTCGCAATTTCCTTTTGGAACTACGGAAAATTTCATTCATTTCATTTCATGTAGACAGATAGAATAAGAGGGGTAATAAGTAATGAAAAGTTGGGAGGGCAAAAATAGCTAAAGGATGAAGGAACTAGTAGATATAGATGATGCTCGGTGTTCAGGCCTTCTCCGTTGTTTGATTTTCCTGTTTCACTGTGGGATCTTTTTTATTCCCTTTGATGTTATGATTTTAATGTCCCATTGCGGGATCTTTTCTTTTCTTGTTTATTGTTTTATTTATTTATTTATTCTATATCTTTCTTTTTATTTATTTATTTATTATTATTTTCTTTTTTACTATTTAATATTTGTTGAGTTGTCCTTTTATTTTGTTGTTTTACCTTGATATTTTGTTTTCTTTCGATTTGTTCAGCAGTATATAGGTGTTGGTTGCAGTTTTCTGGTGTTGGGGAGGTATCGTTTGAAGACATCTCTTTCTCGCTCAGGGTAAAGGGCTGTTAGGACGTCTAGTGGAAGAATGTCTACCAGCTTTGACCATATATCGCTTCCTCTTTTGTAGAAATAGATGTTTATTAATTCCATTCCTATTTCTTCATGAAGACTCCTCGAGGTCCGGAAGTCATACCACTTTTTGGTGTTCGTGATATACCTAAGACCTCAATTCTGCACTCTCTGGAGTCTTATTGCAACCTTCTTCGAAGCAGCATTTAGCAGCATGGTAGGATGCACCAGTTTGGACCTAACCAAAGTAGTATAAAGCTTTTTCTTATTACGTTGGTTAAGGTATTTAAATCTTGCTAGTTTGTTTAATTCAGTACTTGCAATCCCTATTCGTATGCTGATGTGTGCGCTCATGCCAGTGTTGGCAAGTTTGAATCTGAGCACGGACACATTCGTCGAGTAGCTGATTTTGGTGTCTTTCAAGTTGAGGGGACGGCTTATGTCTCCCAATAGCTGTTGCCTTTAATTTAGAGACGTTAGTCTGGATATTCCAGCGTCTTTCAAATCTGGAGATCCTTTCCGCCTCAGCGGCCGTGGCTCTAACCATCATCCTTGCAGATTTTGTTCTTTTCAGCACAACCTGGGTGACATCATCTGCATATTATATGTTCAGAGTTGTTGGATCAATAGATTTTGGTATATCCCTCATGTAGATGGTGAAGAGAGTGGGGCTTAGGCATCCTCCTTGGGGAACACTGGAGAGGAGTTCGAAGGTCTCTCATGTATGCTTCTCGAAGGCTATAACGGCTTGCCTATTGGTCAAGTAGCTACAGAGGATTTTTTCGAAGTGGGGCGCGAGCCTCAGTCGCGAGATCTTGTGCTTCAGGCGTCGAAGGCATTCTTATCGTCTCTGCAAATGATGTCGATCCAGCCTTCCCCCCCCTTAACCTGGTCCAACCTACTGCTGCGTGCTGCATCACGTGGGCTATGGTTGTCTCCGTGCCTCAGTGTTTCAATCCATGTTTTTCCTGGTTCAATAGGAAGTGTTCTGACAGGTGAGCTGATAGCCTGCTGTTGAGAATCTCTCGAAAACCTTCCTAACCGTCTTTAGCAGTAATATGGGCCTTTAGTTCATGGCCCGGTTGGGTGGTTTGGCCGGCTTCAGAATGAATACCATTTTAGACGTCTTTAGACCATCCTGGAAGTATCCCATTGCCGGGGATGCGTTGAGTAGGTTCAGCAGTCTACTCCAAAGTCTCCCCGGTGTCTCTTTCAAGTGCCTGGTTGTAATCTAGCTGAGGCCTGGGGTTTTGGCCGAAACGAGGAAATGGCTTCGCACAATTCTGCACTGGTGATTGAGTTACCATCCTGCGAGTTACTTTGAAGACGGTAGAGGTCCACAGTATCATGAGGCATGATTCTTTCCTCCCTCCTCTCCAGGTATTCGAGAACTTGATCCTCCAAGGCTGGATCAAAGTTTTCCTGCTCTTCGTCTGTGATTCTAAGAACATTTCTCCAGACTCCGCGAAAGAGCCTCTCCTCCTCTTTTGAGGAGATTGCAGGAATGCCTTCATGCAATTTTCTGGTTGAGTTGTGTGTTTGGCTGGTCCCAATTAAGTCTGTTGATTGCTGCCCAAAAATACTTTAAATTACAATCAGTGTCTAGCTTCTCGATAAGACTGTCCCATTTTACTTTCAGTTCATGGGCCAGTGCGTTGTTGAGTTTTATTCTAAGGTGATAAACGAGATTGAAACCCATGGTCCTAGTGTAGCCCATGTCGAAGATCTGGTTGTAAACAGTTTCGAACCTATTTTGTAAAGATCTTCTGCCTTTGCTCGTCCGTGATTCCAGTTTCTGACGGCAGAAAAATATCTGGATCCAGTTATCGATGTATGTTACACAGCTGTTGTTTATGTACCAGCTACCCCTGCACATTATGTGCTAGAATAGTTAACCTATTTCTGGTTGCCATCTTGAGAGTCAGATCCGCCCGATGGCTTAGAGTTGTAAGGTCTGCCTGATCGAATCTTCTTATTGAGTGATGGTTCGTAGACCTTGAAGTTGTCTTCGTACAGCTTTACTTTGCCGTTCAATAATGCTGCCTTGACCAATTCTTCGTCTGCGGGTGAGTCGTAGAACCACTTGAAGTGGCCTCTTCTGATTCCTCTAGCCGCGTCTTCGAGGGTTACCTTTCTTTGTTGTGTGATCTGGGAGTTGAGGGCGATGGTGAGTCTTATTTCTTTACCGTTATATTCAAGTTCATCCTGTTGTTGTGGTCGTTCTGCACCCTCCTGTTCTTTTTGGGGCTCTTCTTTGGATTTTTCCTTTGTTTTTCGCGGCCTGAGCGTGGTAGGCCGGTTTGGTTGTTCGTCTGCAGATTCTTGTTCTGTCTCTCTTCTTTTTCCTGAGCTTTGGTTTCCTTCTCTGGTTTAGCTAATTCTGTCGGTGCTACCTCGGTGCATGTGGTTGAAAGAACTTTGTCAGGCTGCGGGTTTTCCGGAAATGTGATAGGCTCTAGTCCATTCGCAGCCAGCATCTTGTTCACCTCGCAATTGAATGAGCCAGGACAAGCTAGGTTCATTACATGCGCGTGCAGAATGCATGCCAGCATTTTTGGAGGTGTCGCGTCTGTGAGCTGCAGAACTATTTGGGGTTGAGCCGTCTTAGCGTAAGTTTGTTGTGGAGTCTTGGTGACTGCCGCATAAGAGCTACTCGTCCTGTCTGCTGTTTCTCTCTTCGTTTTTAGATGTTTCTTCCTGACTGGGCACTGCATGCTTATGGTCCAATGTGGCCCCGCACAGTTGATGCACATCTTCATATCACCGACGCAATGCATCCAGTCGTGACCTGTTTGTGCGCACTCAGAGCAGATCTTTACCTTTTCCTTGTCTGGACAGGCGCTGGTTGGGTGATCTTCTACCTTGTAGCAGGACAAGCAGGTGACCAATTCGAATAATATCTACCTTTCGATCTGTTCTGGGGAGATTAGCATGGAAAATAGTAGGGGGTCATCAACCTATGCTAGTTACTGTGGGGATTATTTTGACCTGGCGCAGCCAGCGACCGCTTAAAACCCCAATGATGGCAACACCTAGAAACCTCACGCCATTTGTGGCTAATTAATTCCTGCACTCACGGTAGAGGCAGATTTTCAGTAGGTTTTTGCCTCTATATCATGATAAAAGTACATAAATAAGTTTACTCAAGCCCTGAGATATTCTAACGCCTAAAATCACACAATTTCCTTTGTGTTTCCCTCAGTACGCAATGGGCAAGTTCTGGATATTCAAGGCTTAACTTTGATCTCAAGGAGAAATAAATGTAAAAAAAAATAAAGTGAAAATTTAAGTGGCCATCTACTCTAAAGTTTAAAAGCCTAATGCAAACCATCTTACAACCTTTGGGAGACGATTCAATTCTTTAACATTAGAGAAGACAAAATTTTGAGTAGAATATCTCCTTAGCATTTTCATAATCATATTCCCCCCTCATGCTGTTAATCATCTTAAAAATTTTAACATATCATCCAAGGTGGTTTTTTTTTAAAACAACTGTGGGTTGCCCGCTAGTAAAATCAATTAGATTGAAGGAAATTCTTGAACAGGAAAAGACGAAACAAGACATAATGAGGTTGTGGGAAGAAGTTGAGATGAGAGATGTTGAAGATTAAAAAAGGAGAGTTTTTTTCGAACGATACTCACTCCAATGAATTAAAATCTAGAAAGTTTTCCATCGGAAATTTAAGACTGATGCAGGGGTGATTTAAAGACCGAGTGCCAGGATTTTCATAAGTTTGAACAGGTGGGAAAAAGTAATCATCCGTGCCAATAACAACAAGGAAGCCACACGCTAAGGATGGCTTGGCACTCACAGCTTAGCTGCGAATCAAAATGAGATGATGAGAGATTACAGAAATTGCAAGGTTGCATATATATATATATATATATATATATATATATATATATATATATATATATATATATATATATATATACAGGGTGTCCACAAAGTCTGGGTACATAGGAATTTTAATATTTTAATATTCTAAACGTATGTATTTATCCAAAATGTACCCAGACTTTGTGGACACCCTGTATATATATAAATATATATTAGAGTGTCCCAAAAAATAAATTCAAGATGATGATACACACCTAGCACATGACGGCCTGGTTGCCTCTCGTGTGAAAATAAATACTATAAAAATTTATTTAATTTCGGCTATATTTACTGGTAGCACGAAATGTCTACTTCATGTATTTTTAGTGATATTTACCAATTTAAGAAATGATGTTTTTCTTCTCTACATCAGATAGTAATGGCACGTGCTTGGTGATCATTAGATAGGCCTTTTGATGTGAACTCTTCTGAGAACTTTCCTGGGAACAGGCTGCCGTATCGGAAGGGGGTGTTGGTCGTGTTCTTGTTCTACCATGTCAATAGGAAGGAGTTCGTCACGGCAACCGCTGGCTCCACGACCACCAAGATCCTCGACTTCTGGAAGAAGGCCAACATTCCAACCTCTGACTCTTGTAACGTCAAGAAGAAAGTCATGAAGCTTTTCAGCGACTTCAAAACAATCAAGAAGCTGAAGAATCTCACGACAGAGACGCAGGTGGCAAAGCAAGGGATTTCAAAGGACTCCTTGGAAGACATCTTCGACGTGGCCCACGCGGATGCCCTGATCTCAAGAATACCAGAGTAGGACAAGGAGTTGCTGAGGCCCCAACGTGAAGACAGGACGAGCTTTTTCAATGGCTGGAGTCGACCAAACTTTAGTGAACAAGCAGGAATGGAACTGCCTGAAGAGGAAGCGAGAGGAAGACCGTAGATAGAGGGAGGCTGCAGTTGTGTCTTCCATGCTGACGAAGGATGTCGCTCTCGAGACATTTTCGAGGTCGTCATCGTTGACCGAATATGATGATACATTCCTGGGTCCAACGCCCGAAAAATCACCTTGTCGTCGCCGTACAGCGAACACGTTAAACAAGGAGATGACCCTGTCCTGGTATCGGGACAACCTGTCGGCTCGGGCTGCCATCTCATCATTTGCAGCGACTACCATCGCTCTTGGCCACAACATCGACGAGCTGACCCTGTCCCGCTCCTCTGTTCACTGCGCTCGAGTGAAGAACAGAGAGGAGATCGCGGCTTAGCTGGCCTAGGGCACGGAAGTACACTAGATCCTCCACTGGGATGGGAAGCTCCTCCCTAATATCACGGACGGGAAATCACTGGAGGAGAGGATCGCAGTCTTGCTCACTGGAGAGGACACAGATGAACTCCTGGGCGTCCCTGTTTCCGCTGATGGAACAGGAAGAGCCATAGCTGAGACATTCTTAAAGCTTAATGGCACGTGCTTGGTGATCATTAGATAGGCCTTTTGATGTGAACTCTTCTGAGAACTTTCCTGGGAACAGGCTGCCGTATCGGAAGGGGGTGTTGGTCGTGTTCTTGTTCTACCATGTCAATAGGAAGGAGTTCGTCACGGCAACCGCTGGCTCCACGACCACCAAGATCCTCGACTTCTGGAAGAAGGCCAACATTCCAACCTCTGACTCTTGTAACGTCAAGAAGAAAGTCATGAAGCTTTTCAGCGACTTCAAAACAATCAAGAAGCTGAAGAATCTCACGACAGAGACGCAGGTGGCAAAGCAAGGGATTTCAAAGGACTCCTTGGAAGACATCTTCGACGTGGCCCACGCGGATGCCCTGATCTCAAGAATACCAGAGTAGGACAAGGAGTTGCTGAGGCCCCAACGTGAAGACAGGACGAGCTTTTTCAATGGCTGGGGTCGACCAAACTTTAGTGAACAAGCAGGAATGGAACTGCCTGAAGAGGAAGCGAGAGGAAGACCGTAGATAGAGGGAGGCTGCAGTTGTGTCTTCCATGCTGACGAAGGATGTCGCTCTCGAGACATTTTCGAGGTCGTCATCGTTGACCGAATATGATGATACATTCCTGGGTCCAACGCCCGAAAAATCACCTTGTCGTCGCCGTACAGCGAACACGTTAAACAAGGAGATGACCCTGTCCTGGTATCGGGACAACCTGTCGGCTCGGGCTGCCATCTCATCATTTGCAGCGACTACCATCGCTCTTGGCCACAACATCGACGAGCTGACCCTGTCCCGCTCCTCTGTTCACTGCGCTCGAGTGAAGAACAGAGAGGAGATCGCGGCTTAGCTGGCCTAGGGCACGGAAGTACACTAGATCCTCCACTGGGATGGGAAGCTCCTCCCTAATATCACGGACGGGAAATCACTGGAGGAGAGGATCGCAGTCTTGCTCACTGGAGAGGACACAGATGAACTCCTGGGCGTCCCTGTTTCCGCTGATGGAACAGGAAGAGCCATAGCTGAGACATTCTTAAAGCTTAATGGCACGTGCTTGGTGATCATTAGATAGGCCTTTTGATGTGAACTCTTCTGAGAACTTTCCTGGGAACAGGCTGCCGTATCGGAAGGGGGTGTTGGTCGTGTTCTTGTTCTACCATGTCAATAGGAAGGAGTTCGTCACGGCAACCGCTGGCTCCACGACCACCAAGATCCTCGACTTCTGGAAGAAGGCCAACATTCCAACCTCTGACTCTTGTAACGTCAAGAAGAAAGTCATGAAGCTTTTCAGCGACTTCAAAACAATCAAGAAGCTGAAGAATCTCACGACAGAGACGCAGGTGGCAAAGCAAGGGATTTCAAAGGACTCCTTGGAAGACATCTTCGACGTGGCCCACGCGGATGCCCTGATCTCAAGAATACCAGAGTAGGACAAGGAGTTGCTGAGGCCCCAACGTGAAGACAGGACGAGCTTTTTCAATGGCTGGGGTCGACCAAACTTTAGTGAACAAGCAGGAATGGAACTGCCTGAAGAGGAAGCGAGAGGAAGACCGTAGATAGAGGGAGGCTGCAGTTGTGTCTTCCATGCTGACGAAGGATGTCGCTCTCGAGACATTTTCGAGGTCGTCATCGTTGACCGAATATGATGATACATTCCTGGGTCCAACGCCCGAAAAATCACCTTGTCGTCGCCGTACAGCGAACACGTTAAACAAGGAGATGACCCTGTCCTGGTATCGGGACAACCTGTCGGCTCGGGCTGCCATCTCATCATTTGCAGCGACTACCATCGCTCTTGGCCACAACATCGACGAGCTGACCCTGTCCCGCTCCTCTGTTCACTGCGCTCGAGTGAAGAACAGAGAGGAGATCGCGGCTTAGCTGGCCTAGGGCACGGAAGTACACTAGATCCTCCACTGGGATGGGAAGCTCCTCCCTAATATCACGGACGGGAAATCACTGGAGGAGAGGATCGCAGTCTTGCTCACTGGAGAGGACACAGATGAACTCCTGGGCGTCCCTGTTTCCGCTGATGGAACAGGAAGAGCCATAGCTGAGACATTCTTAAAGCTTATCCGGGAGAACGGCCTGGAAACCCGCATCATCGGCATGGGGTTGGACACCATAGCGTCCAATACTGGCCTCGTGCAAGGGGCGTGTACGCAGATCGACCGGGAGCTTCACCATCCCCTGTTCTGGTTGGCATGCCGGCACCATGTCTGAGGACGTCTTTAAATTCTGCCACGGTCCTTCTTCTGACTCCTTGTCGGCCGAGCAGGACACCCGACGGCAGTCAATTAACAACCTCCTGCGCCAGCTCTTGGAGGCTGGATCTCATCCGCGCGAAGACTACCAAGAGCTGATCCAGCTCTGTCTCTCATTCCTGCGCCGTGACATGCCAAAGTCCTTCAGAGTTCCTGGCGCTTACCACATGGCCCTCTGGATGGCGAAAGGGATTTACGGCATCAAGATCATGCTTTTCGCGAATTAGCTCCAACTGACCCGTCCGGAAGAGAAGGGAATGATGCAAATGTCGTTGTTTGTGGCAATGGTGTACATCAATTACTGGAACGAAACGTCCATTGCCGCCCACGCCCCGAAGAACAACAGGGACTTCATTCAAGACATCGCGGACTACGAGGATCGGAGGCCACTGTCGCCGACCGTACCATGCGCCGACACCTGTGGTACCTCCTGGATGACCTGATCGGGCTGGCGCTCTTTGACGAGAGGGAGAAGATCACCATCGTCCAGGCCATAAAGACACTACCGGAATTAAAGAAAGGCTCAGGATGACTTCAGGGAAAGAATCATAACCTGTAGGAGCCACTTTCAACCTGGGCAACGGTCCGATCGTCGAACCTCATCAAAGGCCTTCTGTGAGAACAGACCTTCCTCGACGAAAATGTGGCGACCTGGCCTTTCAACCCCCTGTACAAGCTGGGCCAGGGTTGCCACCCTCCGTGTGACGAACGACGTGGCATCGCCTTCGTAAAGCGATTTCTCGGGCAGCGGACCAAGAGTGAGGAACAGGCGCAGTTCCTCCTGAGGACAGTCCTGCTTCACACACGGGTGGTTCCGAAAAAGACAAAGGAGCAACTGAAGACCAAGGTGGTCAAGGACGTCTAAGACAGCCAAAGAGGTGGTGAAGGGCCCATTCCGGGATCCGAGACTTATTAGCTGATGTTTTGTATCATTTTTCTATGACCCTCGTCTTTGAATAAATTATCTGCCGTTTTCTGCCGTTTTCTGCCTTTTTCTCTCTTTCGTGATGTTTTTTCTAGAGAAACAATCATTTTGTGCTACCAGAAAATATGGACCGATTTTGATGAAACTTTCGCTGAATCATGTCTACACATGTACAAGCAACGGCAAAGTGTGCTGGTATCGATACCACAAAGTTTAATTTTTACTTATATGACTTTGGGACGGACACCCTAATAGATAATGCACGACTGAGCTTAGAGGGTTTATTCTGAGCTTTTAAATCCAAGCTAGGGTCCTTCTTTAGAGAAGTGCGCAGAGCGGAATCTAAACTAAGAATGCTTTAGGTTGATGATGATGATATATATATAGAAAGAACAGAGAGGGATTACTGTGTAACACAGGCGATAAGGTAGTCGTAGGGGAAAAGGGTATGGAAATAATTTGAAAGGGGATAGGAAGAGTTGATAGGTTGGTGGCTAGACACCGATGCGTGGGGTAGTTGGGTGTGCCTTGGGGTGTTCGTAACTGGACGACGGTTAGGAGGGGGGGGGTCAGGAAGGAGATCGTGTCTGCATAGTTGAAACGCGTTATTCATGATGCTCTTAACTTATGCGTAGAATGGTATGGATTGCGGGTGGTCATGGGCCTCGGGGTATTGCAGTGCCATCGCAACATACAGTCTTGCGTGTAGTGCGGTGTATATGAAGTCTCTGGTCAGTTTCCGGATTTGTTTTGTGAGTCTAGTGTGAGCTTATATGTTGAGGGGTGCTAATTTTGTTGTTGCCGCGTAGTGTGGACTTTCTCGCGTACATGGGAGAGCGGCAAGCGCGCTTCAGAGCAGAGTTCTGCATGCGCTGAGCCTTCTTCTGCCACGTGACAGTCTCAGCTACGAGTGACAGGGGGGTGTACATGAGAAGAGGTCGCACGAGTGTTTTATATAGGTATAGCTGTAGTTTCTTGCCCGCAGGGTAGAACCTGCGCAGCATTTTGTTTGTGCGTGCGTGGTGAAGGTCGGGAATGAGGTTCCAGACAAAGTACGTCCATCTTCTACTCTCTTTATCCTGTATTCTGTTACTGTTTTCTCTATCCCTTCGACTGATCTAAAAATAAAAAACTACTACTATCCTTTCAGCTTTATCCTTCATCTTTCTATCTAAATTTAAGGACCTGACAGCTACTTCATGCGTCAGGAGAGAGGCTTTGTACCCTCTAAAAATAAAGCCAATCGACACTCACTTGTTGCGATAGACTAGGAATAGAGTGGTCTTAGGCGCTGGGGCGTGATGAATAGGATGAGGATAAGTGCCCCGTTAATCACTTCCCTGGCGCGTAATTACTGATCATTCCCAGTGACCGTTGAGGGGTTCCTATGGTAGCAACTGTCCGAGGGGACGGGCCTTGTTTCCATGTTGGTTGCCAGGGCAACACAAAGCATTGGTTCGAGTCTCTTGGTGTGTCGGGATATCCATTGAACGCTACCCTGAGATCCTGGCCACTCTGAAGGGAACTAGTAGAAGTTTAGTACAGGACATGTTCCGCTGTTCACCCTGGTGAAAAATCCATACCTCTTTCGGAGGCTGTCAGTGCCGCTTGGTTGAAAACTACGACACGCCGGGCCTGAGTGACTCGGTCGGGCGAACAGCAGTAAAAGGAGTGTGCCTTCTGAAAGATCCGAAACGTCTCCGATGGATAGGCGGGAGCTACTCACTTTCTTTTTTATTGAGTGGTCGCAAAGTATTCAGAGATATAATGTGTTCAGCATGACTGGAAAGAAAAGGCCGGGTGCTCTTAAATACACATTTTCGGTGTATCTGTACTGGCTGTGCCCTTAAAAAAAGAAGTGCAAGAGCTCAAGGATATATATAGATCATCTGAGGGAAAATCTAAGGCACTGGAGAGGAAGCTGCAGAACCTAGAGTCTGAACACGCGCGTCAGCGCCACCGTCTCGAGGACAGGATCGCCGAGTTGTCCTCAAGACTAGAGGTCCAGTCGGCTCAAGATGTATCTCCCACCGAAGTGAGTGGATCCGCCGACGAGACCCTCGCCCAAGAAGCGAGGACTGCATCAGCAGTGCCACGTCAGCCTTCCAACGTCCCAGAGCTTGAGTTAGCTACTGCAGGACTGACTCAACGGGCCAAAGAGAAGAAGAGAAAGAGGAAGAAAGGAAAGGAAAAAAAGAGAAAGTAGAAACAGAAGAAGAGAAAGCAGAAAAAGAAGTGAAACCAGAGGAAGATAGGAAAAAAGAAAGAAAAAGAAGAAAAACAACAAAAATATGGAGATTGAAGAGGAAACGGACAAGTCTGTTCCGAAAGGGAAAGACTCTTTCCTCCGCAGCCGAATGTGCGAGAGTCAAACTTATTGGCGACTCTGAAGTACGGGGTCTGCAACCACTGTTAGCGGCCGGCCTTCGCACCAGTGTGAAGTTAAGCTGCCTGCCAGGACGGGGAAACCACCGAATCAGGGTAGAGGCGGAGAAATCTAAGATTTCTGAGAACTCAGTCGTTGCCCTGATGGTAACTGGCAACGCCCTTTGCCTTAAAGGAGGTAAGTTAGGCCCTGAAGGAAAGATTTTACACACGGTCATGGGAGCCGTGGATGCCTCTTTGTTGAAAACCCGCAGACGTGTTGTGGTCGGGATACTCCCAAGAAAAGGTCCAACCGGGATAGCTCACTCGAGGAACATCTCCTTGAACCGACGCCTGACAGATTTGTGTACGGCGGAGGCGGGTCTGTTTTGTGGACCCTTACTGCACCTTTTATGGTAGAAATATCTCTACCTAAGGGATAGAGTGCATTTTTCCTTTAAAGGAAAGACTGTACTCTGTAACATTATCTCTTTACAGGATGTCGTGGAGCGGACCCAAAGAAATGTCCGGCCCAAAGTAAGGGCGGACGTACGCCAGTACCCCCGTGTCACTCCTGGAATGACCTTCTCAGAGGTCGCAAAGTGGGGTGCCTCCTCTCCAATAAATAAGCCAGGAAACGGAAGAGGGTAGGGAGTTCTACATTCGCGGACTCACTAAAAGTTCTTTTTAATGAGAGATCAATCAGAAACAAGTTTTTTGAAATTCGTAGCCTCGTAGCGACGGAAGAACCTGAAATGGTGACCATAACAAAGTCGTGGGTGAAAACCTCAAACCGAGAATTTGAAGGTGAATTCATGATTCCAGGTTACCAACTCTTCCAAAAGATAGGCCAGAAAGAGAGGGTGGCGGTGTAATGTTTTAAGTCAAGGATACGCTCAAATCGACGAACTACAACATTGTATCCGACCACGGGCTACTAGGAGTTGACCTAGATATAGGTCCTGCCAGATATAGGACCCTGCTGCTTTACATACCCCCTGTCCAACTCGTTGAAAAGGAGAGGGACCTGTAGTGGCTACCGGGTCACAAGTTGACTGGGAAAATAAAGAAACCTGTGGCGAGAACACACTACTCCTGCAATTCGCGAACAACGAGTTCTTGACTCAATGGAAGAGAGAGCCTACGAGAGCCAATAATACCCTCGACTTGGTTTTTATCTCTAAGGATGACATCGTTGAGAATCTCTCTGTAGGCGAAGAGCTCGGTGGCAGTGATCACCGACTAGTCAGATTTATAGTCAAGGTCACCGAGGCAGAGTCTGCGATTAGTAAATCGAGAAAACTTGATTTAAGAAGAGCACACTTTGCAGATCTTCGTGCTGGATTGACTGATGCGAGGCTAGAAGTTTGTGAAGATGTTGATGATTCGTGGAATAAATTCAAAACTACGTTCATGAGTCTTCAATCAAGTTTCATCCCTTTGAAAAGCCTTTGTTTCGTCTTCTGTTCAACCAAAGTGGTTTAATCGAGAATTTGGACAACTGTTGAGGGAGAAGAGAACGATGTACTGGCAGTCAAGATTTCTGGAGACTTTGATGAATACGGTAGGCTAGCTATGAGAGTAAAGTCCAGCATAAGGGCAGAAAAGCATGCCGAGGAGTTTTGAGCGCTGAGACTTTGCAAGGAGAATCCCAAGGAGTTCTTTGATTATGTAAACAGCCGTAAACAAATCCATATCACGATTGGCCCTTTACTGAATGAGTAGGGGCATTAAAGCACTCAGATGTAGAAAACTCTAACCTTCTGAACGACTACTTCTCTTGAGTGTTCAGTAAAGAGTGTGGTCCCATCCCCCAGCCCACGGATTCCTACTCGGGGGGGGGGGAGCTGGTGGATATGCACTTTACCGAAGGAGAAATAGAAAAGAAGATCACTGACCTAATAACGAAAAAGTACCATCGCCAGGACGAGTTTCTACCGAAAGTGTTGGAAGAAGTTCACGATGAAGTGTCACGACCTCTGAGCACAATCTTCAACATGTCAATCCAGACCGGATGCATTCCTAGAAACTGGCTTGAAGCGGAGGTGACTCCTATCTTCAAGAAAGGAGACCCTAGCCAGCCGTCTAACTACCGACCTATTAGCTTAACCTCAATAGTCGGTAAACTCATAGAAAGCATCATGGTGGATAAAATGACGTCATATCTAGAGTCCAACTTGCGATTGAGGAGTTCCCAGCACGGGTTCCAAAGGCAACGGTCATGCCTAACGAATCTTGTGGAATTCTTCCACTTCGTTTTCAATGAGCACGACTGGTATAAGGCGGTGGATTTTATCTACTTAGACTTTCAAAAAGCCTTCGATAAGGTACAACACTGCCACCTCCTCCGGAAAGTACGTGCGCTGGGCATAGACGGAAATGTTGCAAGTTGGATAGAGAACTGGCTAAGTGACAGACGCCAGCGGGTGGTGTTGAATGGACAGGCTTCTGATTGGGTGCCCGTTACTAGCGGTTTTCCTCAAGGTTCTGTCCTGGGAGCACTACTGTTCATCATCTACGTCAACGACATGGACAGTGACATGGTTGCGAAGGTTTTATATTTCCTGATGATACGAAGCTTGTTATGAATGTCGCAAAGGAAGGAAATACTGCCCGCCTTCAAGATGATTTTCGGAAGATTGGGAGTGGTCGGACACGTGAAAAATGCCTTCTAACGTGAACAAATGCAAAGTGATTCATATCAGCCACCGAAACCCCAATTTTAGTATATCCTTAAGGGCACTGCTCTTGAATCCACCGACACTGATGACTTGGTTGGCACTATCACTAGTGATCTCAAGTTCTGGAGGCAGTGTATTGAGGCGGAGAAGAAAGGCCAAAGGATGTCAGGTTAAATAAAGCGACAGTTTCGATATCGGCACACGGAGATAGTACTGTGTTTGTATAAGTCCCTTGTCCGACCACACCTGGAGTATGCCGTACAATTGTGGAGTCCTTCGCTTCGAAAGGATATCGCAAGATTAAAACGTGTGCAAGCCAAAGCAACCAAACTGATTCCCTCTATCAGACACAAGAGTTATGAAGATAGATTACGGGAATTAGACTTGTTCTCACTGGAGACCCGGAGACTGCGTGGTCAGCTTATCGAAGTGTTCAAAATACTTTGAGGCTTCGACATTGTAGACTACAAGGATATTTTCCAGCTTAGCCAGAGCAGAATAAGTAACCACGGCTACAAACTTGAACTGAAGCGTTACCAGTGTGATATGTGTGGAAAATTTTTCGCATATAGCATCTGCACTTCCAGTGGAATCTGTCAACAGCAATTTTGTTGAACACTTCAACTCGAGACTAGACAAAGTCTTGAAAAATAGCTGCTTAGAGACTTGAAGCGTGGCGCGAGTGCTCTTCTAGAGCGTCAATCTGACTCTTTAGAGGACTGCGCCTGCTCAAGTGTTTACTCAAAGGTACCCCCTTTGAATGGATCGTAAGATCTACTAGGGTACCTCTTTTTCTCGTTACACACACACACTCTCTCTCTCTCTCTCTCTCTCTCTCTCTCTCTCTCTTCACGAGCAGCTGATAGAAATAGAAGATGTAAATCAACTTTGGAATAAATTTAAAGAACTATTTTTTATAGCCCAAGAAAACCATGTTTCTCTTAAGACAAGGAATGGTAACGCGAATAGATGCAAGCCACCTTGGTTTAATAATGACATCAAACGAGCAACTAGAGATAGAAACCGTCTCTACACATTATTAAAACACAATAGAAGCTATCAAGTTAACTAAAAATATAACACTAGCAGAAGAAAGGTTAAAACACTCATAAGATCAACGAAACGTCAATACGAAATCGAGATAGCGAAAGCAAGCACCACTAATCCCAAACACTTCTATACTTATATCAATAGAAATAGGCAAATGAGAAGCGGGATTGGCCCTTTGAAAAACCAGTTGGGTGAAATTATTTCAGATGATATGGGTATGGCTAATATCCTAAACGAGTTTTTTAGTTCAGTCTTCACCTTAGGATATACTAATAACGATAACAACGAGTCTATACAGGTCAGACACCCATCACTAAGGAGCCTGGAAGTAAATCCGCAACTAGTAATTGATAAATTAAAGCAAATGAACTCGCACAAGACTCCTGGCCATGATAAATTTTACCCGAAAATCTTAAAACATGTCCATAATGAGTTAGCAGAGTCACTTGCTCGCATTTTTAACAAATCTCTCGAGCATGGGGTTGCCCCTGATGATTGGAGAGAAGCTAACGTCACACCTATCTTTAAGAAGGGACGTAAAAACCAGGCCAGTAATTACAGACCCATTAGCTTAACCTCAATAGTTGGAAAGTTGCTCGAAACGATCATTAGAGACAAGCTAGTAGAGTTCCTCGAAAACAATAACCTTATACGAGATATCCAGCATGGTTTTAGGTCTAAGAGATCGTGCTTAACAAACCTAATTGACTTTTACCATAACTTTTTCAACCTATATAACGATACTAAATCATTAGATATAATTTACCTAGATTTTAAAAAGGTATTTGACAAAATTCCCCACCAGAAACTCATGAACAAAGTGCGTCCTGGGGCCTATTTTATTTACTATATACATCAATGACATAGACGTTGGAATAAATAATATCATATGTAAATTTGCAGATGACACGAAAATAGGTAAGTCAGTATTATGCGAAGAGGACAGGGCTAGCTTGCAAGCTGATATAAATAAAATTACCGAATGGTCTGAGAAATGGCAAATGCCATTTAATATCGACAAATGCCAAATCTTTCAGTGTGGAACAAAAAACAACTATACAATGCAAGGCGGCTTAATAAACACAACCCCGCAGGTTAAAGATTTAGGATTAATAATTACAGAAAACTTAAAAACATCAAACCAATGCGCAGCTGCTGCAAACAAAGCTAACACAGCACTAGGATTTATAAAAAGAAACTTTACTTATAAAAGCGAGGAGATAATTATGCCACTATATAAAAGTATTGTCACACTGACAGGGGAGTGTCCCACCCGTGGACATGATTCCAAACTTCCGGGTAAAAGAGCCACTATGGATGTAATAAAAAACTTCTTCACTTACTCGATTATTAATGATTGGAATAATTTGCCAAACGAGGTAGTGGACAGCAGAACTATAGACTCATTTAAAATGAGATTAGACAAACACTTAGCAAATATTGGAATTGTTTAGCATAAGCTACAAAATAAAATAATATTACAAAAAATATAACTCTTTTAGGTGTATGTAAGTGGTTTTCATATTCATTTTATTTAATTACTATTCAATGCAAATTTCCTTCAGGTACTGTCTTCTTACATCTGCAAGGAACTTTTCCCAAGTTATTTCATGTACGGCTTTTGCCGGAGGGAGTGGAGGGTGGGGAGAGCCTAAAAGTTTTCTATCCTTTACTTTTACTATTCTATGTGTAAGTTGCAGTAGATTTAAGGCCAGATCACCTTAGTCTGGGCCGTTAGGCCCGTGTGATATGTGTATCTATGTAATTCTATGTAACTCTCTCCCTCTCTCTCTTAGGCGCTGGGGCACGATGAATGGGATGAGGGTGGTGCCCCGTTAACTCCTTTCCTGGAGCATAATTATTGACCATTCCCAGCGACCGTTGACGGGTGCCTCTGGTAGCATTGGTCCGTAGTGACGGTCCTTTGTTCCCATGTTGGTTGCCAGACCAACAAAAAGCCTTGGGTCGAGTTTCTTGGTGTGGCGGGATATCCATTGAACGCTGCTCCGAGATCTTGGCCGTCGAGAAGGGAACTAGTAGGAGTTTAGTACAGGGCGTGCTTTGTTGTTGTTCACCTGGTTACAAATCGATGGCCCCTTCGGGGACCGTTTGTGGTGCTTGGTTGGGAGCCACCGCACGCTGAGGCTTGACGATTCGGTCGGATGAACAGCAGCACATGGAGGGTGCCTTCTGAAAGATCCGAAACGTCTCCGATCGATAGGCGGGAGCGACTCACCCGGGGACAACTTACCAACCTCCTTTTTCTATTGATTGGTCGCAAAGTTTTGAAAGAGAGAAAGTGTTCAAAATGACAGGGAAAAAAGGTCCAGCTGCACTAAAATATACATGTGCGATATGCAAGAAGGATAAGTGGTGCGTGGACTTCCCGGAAGGATGTTTTTCGAAATACCACCCGGGAAGTATATGCACCGACTGCATCCTTAAAGGAGAGGTCCGAGAGGCAGTGGCATACTGCAATTAACTTAAGGATCTCTTCACAACCTCTGAAGAAAAATCAAGGGCACTGGAAAGTAAAATACAGGCCCTAGAAACGCAGTACGCGCTTCAGATTCGGCGTTTCGAGAAAAAAATCCTAGAGCTAGCCTCTAAACTAGACGCCCAGTCAGCTCAAGCTCGAGACGAAAGTCCCAATGACTTGGGTGGTTCCGCCGATGTGACCTCAGCTCAAGGAGGTGAAATTGCATTGGCAGTCCCACTTCATCCATGCGGAGAAGCAAATGAGAAGAAGAAAAAGAAAAAGAATAAAAAGAAGAAAAATTACCTTAATGCACCTCACCCCAGTGTAGAAGATTCGAGCGTTACTGGTGCGGAAGGGAAAGTGGAAAGAGAAGAAGAGAAAAGAGAAACGAAAGAAGAGAAAACAAATGAAGACAAGAAAAATAAGAAGAAGAAGAAAAAGAAAAATGTAGAGATACAATAGGAAAGCGGCAAGTCGCTTCCAAGAGGAAAGACTAAGTCGCCTGCAGACAAATGTGCAAGAGTCACCCTTATTGGTGATTCTCAAGCACGGGGCCTGCAGTCCCTGCTAGCGGCCCGCCTTCGCACTAGTGTAAAGGTAAGCTGCCTGCCAGGATGTGGTAACCACCACATCAGAGTAGAAGCTGAGAAATCACAGATTTCTGAGAGCTCAGTCGTTGCTCTGATGGTCAGTGGAAACGACCTCTACCTGAGAGGAGGTAGGGTAGGCCCTACAGATAAAATCCTCCATACGGTCATGGGTGCCGTGGACGACTGTAGGCTGAAAACCCGCAAGCGTGTGGTAATCGAGATGCTCCCGAGGAGAGATCCAACACGGACCGCTCACTCGATGAATGTCTCTTTAAACCAGTGCCTGGCAGATTTGTGTACGGTAGAGGGGTCTTTTTTGTGGACCCGTACCTCACCTTTTATGGTAGAAATGATCTCTACCAAAGGGATGGGGTACATCTTTCTTTTAAAGGAAAGGCCTTTTTGTCGAACATCATCCAGGATGTCGTAGAGAGGACCCAAAGGAGTATCCGGCCCAGAGTGAGGGTGGACGTACGCCAGTACGCCCATGTCACTCCAGGAACGACCTACTCAGAGGTCACAAAGAGGGGTGCCTCGCCAACAAACAAGCCGGGAAACGGAAGAGCGTAGGGAGTCCTACAGTCGGGGACTCCCTAAAAGTTCTTCTGTTCAATGTGAGGTCAATCAGGAACAAGTTTTCTAAGCTCCATGGCCTCGGAGCGACGAAAGAACCCGAAATGGTAGCCATAACAGAACCGTGGATAAAACCCTCAAACCGAGACTGTTAAGGCGAATTCACGGTTCCTGGCTACCAACTCTTCCACAAAGATAGGCCAGACAGAGAGGGTGGCGGTGTAATGTTGTATGTCAAGGATACAATCAAATCTACGAACTCCAACAATATATCCGATCACGAGCTCCTAGGCGTTGACCTAGATATAGGTCCTGTCAGATACAGGACCCTGGTGCTTTACAGACCCCCCTCCCAACCCGTTGAGAAGGACAGGGAACTGTACCAGCTGCTGGGTGAGCTTGTTCAAGGCAGAGTGTGCATCGTTATGGGCGATTTCAACAGACAAGTTGACTGGGAAACCAGAGCAGCCTGTGGCGAGAGCGCGCTACTCCTGGAGTTCGCCAACAATGAGTTCCTCACTCAATGGGTCACAGAACCAACGAGAGGAGACAATATCCTGGACTTGGTCTTCACATCTGAGGATGATATCGTTGAGGATGTCTCTGTAGGCGAAGAGCTCGGTGGCAGTGATCCCCAGCTAGTTAGATTTAGCGTCAAGATCCCGAAGGTAGGGTCTGTTGTCAGTCAATCAAGGAAACTTGACTTGAGAAGAGCAGACTTTGCGAGTTTTCGTGCTGGGCTGACTGATGTAAGGCTAGCAGTATGCGAAGAGGTTGAGGATTCGTGAAACAATTTCAAAAATAAGTTCATGAGTCTTCAATCAAGTTGCATTCCTCTGAAATTCCTCCGTCGGTCTTCTGTTTAACCAAAGTGGTTTAATCGAGAAATCGGCCAACTGCTTAGGGAGAAGAGAAATGCGTACCGGCGATCGAAGATCTCGGGTGCCTTTGACGAGTACCGGAGGCTAGCCATGAGAGTGAAGTCCAGCATAAGGGCGGCTAAGCGTACTGAGGAACTCCGAGTGGCGAGACTCTGCAAGGAGAATCCCAAGGAGTTCTTCGGCTATATAAATAGCCGTAAACCAATCCATCGTAGGATTGGGCCCTTAGTGGACGAGGAGGGTGCATTAACTCGCTTAGATGCAGAGAATGCTAACCTTCTCAATGACTACTTCTCTTCAGTGTTTACTAAAGATTGTGGTCGCATCCCCCAGCCCACGGATACCTACTCGGGGGAAAAGCTGGAGGTAATGGACTTCACCGAAGGAGAAATAAAGAAAAAGATCGCTGACCTAAAGACGAATAAGTCCCCTGGACCAGACGGGTTTCTATCCAAGTTGTTGAAGGAAGTGTGCGATGAAGTATCACGACATCTGTGCGCTATATTTAACATGTCAATCCGGACCGGATGCGTTCCTAGAGACTGGCGTGAGGCGGGGGTGACTCCGATCTTCAAGAAAGGAGACCCCAGCCAGCCGTCAAACTACCGACCTATCAGTCTGACTTCGACAGTCGGTAAACTCATGGAAAGCATGATGGTGGACAAAATGACGTCGTATTTAGAGTCAAAGCTGCTACTGAGGAGTTCCCAGCACGGCTCTTGAAGGCAACGGTCATGCCTGACGAACCTTGTGGAATTCTTCCACTTCGTTTTCAATGAGCACGACTGGTATAAGGCGGTGGATTTTATCTACTTAGACTTTAAAAAGCCTTTGATAAGGAACCACAACGCCGCCTTCTCCGGAAAGTTCGAGTGCTGGACATAGACGGAAAAGTAGCCCGCTGGATCGAGAACTGGCTAAGTGGCAGACGGCAACGGGTGGTGGTGAATGGACAGGCTTCTGAGTGGGTACCCGTTACTAGCGGGGTGTCTCAAGGTTCTGTCCTGGGACCACTACTATTTATCATCTACGTCAACGACATGGACGGTTACATGGTTGCCAAGATTTCCAAATTTGCCGACGATACCAAGCTTGGTATGAACGTTGCAAAGGATGGAAATACTGCAAGCCTGCAGGAAGATCTTCGGAAGATTGGGAAGTGGTCAGACACGTGCCAAATGCCTTTTAACGTGTGAAAATGCAAAGTAATGCATATCAGCCACAGAAACCCCCAATCTCATTATATCCTTAAGGAAACTGCTCTTGAATCGATTGACACTGAGAAGGACTTGGGTGTAACTATCACTAGCGACCTCAAGTTCTCGAAACAGCGCATCGAGGCAGAGAAGAAAGCCCAAAGGATGTTAGGCTACATAAAGCGCCAGTTTGGATGCCGTAACAAGGAGATAGTACTTTGTCTGTAAAACTCCCTCGTTCGGCCGCACCTGGAGTATGCCGTACAATTTTAGAGTCCTTAATTTCGAAAAGACATCGCAAGGTTGGAACGCGTACAAGCTAGGGCAACCAAACTGATTCCCTTTATCCGACATAAAAGTTATGAGGATAGACTAAGGGAATTAGATCTGTTCTCGCTAGAAACCCGTAGACTGCGTGGTCAGCTCATCGAAGTTTTCAAAATACTTCGAGGGTTCGACAATGTTGACTACCGGGATATTTTCACACTGAGTGACAACATAACGCGCAATGACGGCTTCAAACTTGAACTGAAGCGTTACAACCGCAATCTGTGTGGAAATTTTTTCCCGTACAGTATCTGCGGTAAGTGGAACGCACTTCCATTGGAAGTTGTCAACAGTGAATCTGTTGACCAGTTCAAGTCAAGACTAGACAAAGTCTTGAAAAAGGGCCGTTTAGGGACGCAAAACAATTGAGCAGCCATTTTCTCGCTCGATTGCTAGTCCAAAGGTACCCTCTTTGAATGGACCGTAAGGTCTCCTAGGGTACTTTCTTTCCTTGTAACTCTCTGTAACTCTCTCTCTCTCTCTCTCTCTCTCTCTCTCTATATATATATATATATATATATATATATATATATATATATATATATATATATATATATATATATATATATATATATAAGTAAGACAACACGAAAATAAAATCAACCGCGAACCTTTGAATTTCAAACACCACCACATTATATCAAGTCTGTCAAGTGTTTTTGTTTCTCAGAGAGTAGACACCCATAGACCTGGAATCTTCTTAGTTTAGTGCTATGAAATAGTTAATTCTAATGGTTAAATATGTATAAAGTGTAATTCCCGAGACTTAGGTTCATTTCGAATTAAGACGACAAGTTTGTGCAACACATGGAAGTCACCGCAAAGTCTACCTAAATCGGGAATCCATTGAGCCACTACCTAAAACAGATTGGTTTAATGTTCCATTTGGTTAGATCTAATTAATCGAAGCTAATCGTTGAGAAGTCGTTAATATCTCGGTTTAAATAGAAGTTTCTATATACTCCTAGATGCAGATTAGAATATAGCGAGAGATGAGAACGTCTAAATGTTTGCTACACATGCCTACATTGTTCTCATAGAAGGCAGCTTTTCTTACTTTAACAAAGAAACAATGAGGGCAAGCTTTTTCTTTGTCTTAATAAGTAACCAAAGGCATCCTCAGTAAAATTGTTGTAAGGAGAGATCTTTAAAGAAATGGGTCAGGAATAAAAATAGAGGAGTGAAGATTGGTAGAATACATATATAAATGAGAAATAAGACAGAAATGCAAGAGACATGGACATTTGAAGAGATAAAGATCAAGGATAGCAAAGAACGGCAGAATGAATGCAATCCATACTAGGAAAACAGAAATAACGACAGGGGAAAAGTTTGAATTTTCCTGCCCGGTAATCAAACCTGGGTATCTGATTGCCGGTCAAATGAGCTACCAGGCACATTGACTCAAACCCACCCAAGCGTTACACTATCAAACCTAGTATCTTTTCAGGCTAGCAATTTCTAAGGGAGTTTTATACCATAACTTCACTCGCAATTTAAAGGCTCATTATCCATGACACATACAATAAAAGAGCAAATGAATGGAAGACTCCAGGTAACTGTATTTTCTCATCAAGCCTTTTATTTATTTATATATCGTAATTTTGTTTTTTAAACGTTTAGTTTGATTAGACATTTACTCCCTTAAAAAATATATTCGAATTCTAAAAGCATTTTTACATTATTCATCGAAATTTTTCCCTTTATTAAATACTATTATCTTATCATTTAGATAACATAAAGGGATTGACTGACTTGCTAATTTTAAAGATATTTGACTTTTTGCGAAGTGATTCTTAGTTATTGCTGCTTCTATGTAAAGTTTCATCCGTTATTCCTTTGTCAGAACTTTGTAGATCTCTTTCGTTATTTTCTTGAGGTGTTTTCCCAGGATAATGATAATGATGAGTTCAAAGTTCGCTGCTTCATGAAGTCTTCGCTTTTCATACTGTTCTTTCTCCTAGCTCGATTTTGGATTCTGGATTTTTGTAACATATGAAGTTGTATTGCTTTGTAAAGGAGTAATGACCTGACTAGCGTCAGATACAGGGTTATTTATGTTCAGGTAGAGATAAATGAACTACTACATAGTGCTTAGATTCTTTCTTGCCAAGGGTCTTTGTTAGTTAGGTGCGTTCCCTATCTTCTCAAAGAAAGTTGAATGGAGATGATGCCTATGAAAGAACTCTATAATTGAAAAACAGTCTTATTACTCTTTTATAAAGGTAGACACGACACATATTAGGTTAGCTCTGCCTTCACGCGAGCTGCAGCCACTTGACTTGAACAATCAAGAAGAATTACTACCTGACATTTTCAATTAAAAATATTACATTACATAATTGGAGTATGTTTGTATCACCGACCGCTGCAGTAATATTCCTAACGCAAATGATAAGAATCCCCGATAGATAAATATAACTAAGAATTAAAATATCAAATAATTAATCTTACAAGTAATCCAAGCATGCCTACCATATATCACCCAGCTTTGAAGACTTACGTATTTGCAGCAGTCACGAATACACGTATACAAAGAACCCATCAGTTGAAGGAGAACAAAGACACGATAGAAGATCGGTAGGGAAATTCCAGTAAGGGAAAGAAATTGAACGCAGAAACAGTAGAATTTACAAAAAGACCAAACCATTATAAGCCCCAGTGTGTTCGGGCTAATTTTTCTGTGTGCGTAACAAAAATGTTGTGATATCTCAGCCAAAAATAAATGCATTTTAAAAATTAAAAAATACCAACAAGATTATGGCTGGGAGATACTAGTTTACTCAAAACAACCTCCCTCATCTTCCACCATGGCTTCAAGATGGCTCCGAGACCTGACATATTCGCTCTTCCCTGTGTCTCTGGAACGATCTTCAAACACCTCTTTGATCTTGACCACCAGACTTTTCTGGAGGTTATAAGCATCGCGGTTGGTGTCTTTTTTAACCGCGATCTACACATAGTATCCCAAGGGATTAAAATCGGGAGATTTAGGAGGCTAGAAAGTGCGACTGGTGAAGTCGTAGAAATTCTCTTACAAACACTTATGACTCTTTTTGGAGGTAGGGCTTGCCACAGCAACCTTCCCCACCGAGGTTTGACCACAGCCTCCAGCAGCTCCACATAGCCGTCTGAATTGAACCTAAGGCCCTGCTTGAAGATATGGAGAGGCTTGTTGTCACTCGTACTGGAGACACACTCACAGACCATCAGAATTAGGGAGAACTTGGTCTTCATGATAAGTTGAACGTCGCGTGGATTATAGGTAAGCCACCTGCTGTTACTGGTGTTGTGCAACTGGTCTTGGCTGAAGTTCTTTTCATCTGATACGAACTAGATCGTCCCCGATTCATCAGAATGCTTCAACTTGTTCAAGAGCTTCTCAGCCTTTGTCAAGCGGTTCTTCTTGCCTTTGGATGTCAGAATTTGTCCATTGCGCGTCTTATACGAGTGGCAGCAAGGTCCTAATTAAGGGCCAGTTTTATGGTGGTGACTCCAACACCTATTTCTCTTACCAAAGCCCGGACTTCTTTCATTGGCTCTTCTATCACCTTGTCCTGCAGTTGTTGGAAACATCTGCTGTATACCTTTCCGCTGACCGTGGCTTGTGTTTTTACGTTACAGTTGCCCATGTCGCGTCTTACAGTCTTTACAGTGTCTACAGAGTATTGAGCACCAGTCATGATGTCGGCATTTTGATATCCAACACGAATAATCATATTCAGATGGCTTCCAGTCCTCCAGGTCAGCTAACTTTTTCTCAAATAAAACTTTACTCTGCATCCTCCCCAATTCCGTTGAATGTTCCCTGAACAGTCAACCTGTTCCTGAAAAAGGGAGACATTAAAAATGGTCAAATTTAGCCCAAACACCCTGTTCTGATTAAAAAAAAGCGTAGCATATGATGGGTATATATAGGACCAAATGGACGTAAAAATAGGGTTTAATGCATAGTCACCAACCGGTAACATATTAAAGACATCCGGTCATCGCCTCTTCAAACAGAGGGGGCGACCGCAGTTTGCTCAAGGACAGCATCAAAAGAGATCTAAAGCACGAGCGAGCCAAACTCTTGACAGGAAGAGCAAACACACGGAAACTTGATGCCCAAAGTATAATAAATACCTCCCTTCCCCAATTCCAATAACAAAATTGTTAAATGAAATTCATGATCAACCATTTTCTATGAGAAACTAAAGACGTTGGCTTGGGTAACTGACGTAAAGTATGCGCGGAAAAAGAAACGATATTAGTTAGGCCTTGCTAAACTGGAAATTAAGCGCTGACTTTGTCTTATTTCATATAAAAAAAAGTTTTAAGGCATTTTAAGTTATTCACCCTCTCAATTTTACGCAAGGAAAAATATTATGATGGAAACAAAGCTTATGTATGACCCTAAGTTGTCTAAAGTTAATTTGGTTTCTTTAAGCAAATGAAAAAATCTATAATTATATTGTAGCTATTAAAATTGACATAGTTAAAAAGGCTCTCATTATATATTTATATGAAGGTGGGTCTCCTTGGATAGAAAGATAGATGTGTTTCCTGTTTCCATTTCGGTGCTGCACACACACAACGGGGTGTTTGAAATGGGAGCGAAAGAAATGTTGTCTGAGCTGTCATTACAGACAGGAGACAAAGATAATTTTAAGTCGTAAAATACACACTATTAAAACCTTCAGGACACGAATGACATTTGCTAATTTAATATTAGGCCAACCGGAAAGTTAAGGTCGCTTTCAAAAAGTAAATATATATTATGAATGCCACCGAGCTTCTGGGGTGAGAGCCTTCCTAAAGGCGCCTCATTTGCAAAAGATAAGTATGAGGGTGGCAAATAAAAGTATATATATATATATATATATATATATATATATATATATATATATATGGATGGAGGGGGAGGTAGGTAATTTTATAAAAGGACGAAATTATTTTCTTTTGTATCATCTCTCCTTATTTCCTATGTGTTATAGAGAATCATCTACAGTGTCCCGTGTTATTGTGATTTCCCTTATATATATATATATATATATATATATATATATATATATATATATATATATATATATATAAAGAAGAAGGAGCAAATGCAAGTTCTGCGGGTGATAGCAATCACTACAGGGCTTTGGCCATATTTATTTTCTGCCTTTCAAAACAATTTTGAAGGCGGAAAGAAAGGTGCAGAAACCTTGCATTGCAGACTATATTACAATATAGTACAAGAGGGAGAAATTGGACGCAGAAAATAAATATGGCGAAAGCCCTGTGGTGATTGTTATCACCCGCAGAACTTGCATTTGCTCCTTCTTCTTTGTATGTGACTTGGGGATGAGCCTTTAAATTGTGAGCGGGTAAGAAGATGTGGTATAAAAATTCCTTGGAGGTTCCTAGCTTAGAGAGATACTGGGTTTGATGGGGTAACGCTTTGGGTGAAGTAGAGTCACTGTGCCTGGTAGCTCAGCGGTAGAGCATCTGACCGGCAATCAGCAGACCCGGGTTCGAGTCCCGGCCAGGAATTTCAAACTTTTTCCCCTGGCTTTATCTCTGTCTTCTCGGTAAAGGATTGCCTTCATTGTGCCGCCCTCTGCTCTCTTTGATTCTAGTCTTCTTCTAATGTCCCTTTCTCTTACCTCTAAAAAACTCCTGTTTCTTGTCCCATTGCTCATTCGCGTCCAATTTCTCTTTTTTGTAATATATATATATATATATATATATATATATATATATATATATATATATAATGCCATGAATATACCGTATTTGCATTAGAGAAGGTGAAAGAGGAAAAAACAGAGGCTCTGTGCCAATGAAGTTAACGCATAGTCGAAGTTGGATGGAGAAAAGTGAAATGGCGACTGTTTTTGCCGAACACCGCCGTCGCCCCATTCCATCGAGACCCACGTTGGTCTTGGTCTTGGCCTTGGTATTGGCCTCGGCAACAGACTGCTGAAGCGAAGTCTGCAACCCGATCTCTGTACAAATCCCGGAGAAACGTTTCACGAGGCACCATTCTGCTTATAAACGACCCCAACTACGCATGTATGATGCTCATCTCAGTCTAATACTTTGGCATGTGCTCTCTGGCCCCTAACGGAGGCATAATTACGCTCCCTGGTAGCTTCAAGGTTGTCAACCACAAATCTTCTCTATACCACCCCAAGGTGGAGATTCAGGAGGCTTCCATATCCCTCCGATCTACATCTACAACAGTAATCTCTTCTTTAACTCAGTTTTTATGTTTTCACTTCACCTAATATCACCCATTTCTTGAGTAAATCATTTTACACAATTTTCTGGTACTCGATGAGTTCAATAAATAATAATAATGACGGCTTCAAGTAGCAAAGATTTTTCTTCAATTATAAAATTACTCAGATATCGAATAATTTACACTAGCGATTCGCTGAAACCCTCTCAATTAATAAGTTTTAATAGGTTTAAAAATATAATCATTAATTAATCACTGCAATGTATTAATTATTATAAAATCGGCACAGCTTAAATCTGATGCTCGATTTATATACCTATTTCCTTGCCGCCCATTTTGAACTTCTTTCAACCCTCTTTATCCTTCCTTAGTTGGGCTTTGAAAGGAGCTTAAGATCTTCTTCGATCCGTAATTCTGTCATAACAATTAATGGGGGTGGGGGGTGAAATAAATGAGCAAAAGAGCCTACCTGGACCGGACTTTGGTGACCCCCAACTGGTCTTGAACACAACCGCTGATATTCACTGTTCTGCCCTGCGTTGGCTAAGAAGAAAAACCGGTTACTAACGAGGGTTTGAAGAGGCAGGGAACTGTGTCTGTGTGTGTGTGTATGGATGAAGGAATATGGTGAAGGTTATGAAAAGGCGTCACTACGAGGGGAGGATGAATAATGAATGTTTATGTATCGGAAATCACCATGGTGTCACCGGTGGGCCGAGAAGCCCTGTAGAAGGGAGAAGCCGTTTGCCACTACTGCTTCCAAGACCGAGACAAGCGGTGCAGTGTCACACCGCGTGAAGGGGGAATGGGAGATGACCCCCACCGACGACGAGTTGGAACACTCAAACAGCGCGCCAATTTTCCCCCTCCCTCCTCTACCCCGTCTACATTTGATGACGTCTTTGTCAAAAAGGGGGGGTGAAGGTAAGAAGACAAGGTGTTTTTAGTATCGCCTATTTCTTCTTGGCAGGTGGCATTCGAGAGAAAGCGTGAGAGGGGGGGGGGGAGACGAATGAGAAGAGAGGAGGGGGAGAGGTGTTTTTTGTGACGTTTGGCACTCCAACAAATGCGACTCTTCGCTGAAGTGTGGACGGTCCGCCTTCGCTGCCAATAAATCTACTGCCGATCATCTCTGCCCTACAGTCACAAGTGCCACGCATAAACTCACCTTCACCTCTCTCTCGATGTTTCGCGCATTGATTTCAAGGGTGTCCTCGTTGCAGGAGGTTTTCCTCGCTGCAAGAGGTTTTCCTCGCTTCAGGAGGTTGTCCTCGCTGCAGGAGGTTGTCCTCGTTCCAAGAGTTTTTCCCTTTGTAGGAGGTTGTCTGGGTCGCATGAGGTTTTCCTCCATGCTGGAGGTTTTTCTGGTTGCGAGAGGTTTTCCTCGTTGCAGGAGTTTATCCTCGTTTCAAGAGGTTGTCCTTGTCGCAGTAGGTTGTCCTTGTTAGAGGAGGTTATCCTCGTTGCAGGAGGTTGTCATCGCTGCAAGAGTTTGTCCTCGTTGCAGCAGGTTGTCCTCGTTCCAAGAGTTTGTCCCGTTGCAGGAGGTTGTCTGGGTTGCATGAGGTTTTCCTCCTTGCGGGAGATTTTGCTGGTTGCGGGAGGTTTTCCTAGTTGCAGGAGTTTATCCTCGTTCTAAGAGGTTGTCCTCGCTGCAAGAGTTTGTCCTCGTTGCAGCAGGTTGTCCTCGTTCCAAGAGTTTGTCCCGTTGCAGGAGGTTGTCTGGGTTACATGAGGTTTTCCTCCTTGTGGGAGATTTTGCTGGTTGCGGGAGGTTTTCCTAATTGCAGGAGTTTATCCTCGTTCCGAAAAGTTGTCCTTATTGCAGTAGGTTGTCCTTGTTGCAGTAGGTTGTCCTCGTTGCAGGAGGTTGTCCTCGTTCCAAGAGTTTTTCCTCGTTGCAGGAGGTTTTCCTTGTTACAAGAGGTTTTTCTCGTTCCGACAGGTTTTCCTCGTTGCAGAAGGTTGTCCTCGTCCTAAGAGGTTGTCCTCGTTGCAGGAGGTTGCCCTCGTTCCAAGAGGTTAAGAATGAGATTAAGAAGGAAAATAAAACAGCCGCAATTTCCTCCTAAAATAATACCAATATACGCCCATCCCCACTCGGCCACTATATCAACCACAAATCCACAGTGGATGGACCGTATAGGAGGGGCAATATCCCTGCTACAACTAAAACCTGGCGTAGCTCCGCTCCCTCCTTGACCCAAGCGAAATTGGAGCTCTCTCTCTCGTCTCATCCGTAGCATCTCTTTTAACTCTCGATCTTTTTCGCGCCTGCTTAGACCTAAGAATGGGTGAAAGGGGGTGTTAAACGTTTTAAGTACAGAAAAATGATTCCGATTTGTTCCTACTATGAACAACTTGTTCCTGGAGTTTTAGGGGTACCTGCTTCCACTCCTTTTGGGGGAGTAGACGATATTTTCCTCCTCTTTCACTAGTTTCCTTGCTGATTCCATTAGTACGAAACAGAAGGGCTCTCCTTTCTCCGGAGGGACTCACTTATTTAATGTGTCCGACGATGCCCGGTGTGCCAAATTGAGGGGTTTCCGGACTCCCAATAGCCAACCTATCATGACTTTTGTTAAAGGGTTGTCCTGTACCAGAGAAGTGGTAAACTAATCCCTCGAGGACGGACTGGGTCGGTATGTGCTGGCTAGCATCACTACCACGGGGAGGCCTTGAAGCAATTACCACAGATGTGCTACAACTTGTGCCAAGTAGGATAATTTCCAAGCTTGTAGTAAATGCTCAAAGCCAGTACATGATAAAACTAAGTCAAAAATGTAAAAAAATCGATCTGGCTGTCCTGGCTGACCAGGCTCTCGTGGTAGCACTAAGGATTACATGGTAAAGATGGGAAAAAACGCGCCTAGATTTAAAGTTCCATGCCCTACTTCCCTAATGCTTCTCAAGTACAGGGTTCAAGTTCGTATTTTGTTCTCAAATACAGGGTTCAAGTACGTCCTTTATTCTCAAATATATGGTTCAACTTCGTACTCTGTCTTCAAGCACAAGGTTCAACTTTATACTTTGTTCTCTATTAGAGAGTTAAAGTTCGTACTTTATTCTCTATCACAGGGTTTAAATTCGTACTTTTCTCGATTAAAGGGTTCAAGTTTATACTTTATTCTCGATTAAAGGGTTCAAGTTTATACTTTATTCTCGATTAAAGAGTTCAAGTTCGTACTTTGTTCTCAAGTACACGGTCCAAGTTCGTACTTTCATCTCGAATAAAGACTCGGTGGCCTGCACCCTTTGTAGCTTGGACCTTCCTTGAATCCCCATTGAGCCCTCCCCAAACACCAATTGAACCTCTCTGAGCACCCGTTAACTTCTCTCTAAATATCACTTAATTCCTCCCCTATCCAAATTTGAGCCCTTTCTGCACACCCCTTGAGCCTTCCCTAACCTGCTGTCAGCCCCTCAATGTACGCTCTTTATGGACCATACTCGACATCGTCTTAAATCTTAGCCCCATCAGTAGCCTCGACCCCCTTGGTTGCTTACGGCATAGGAGTGTTGCGACTTTTAAAGTTTCTTTTGAGAGACCGAAAGTACCATTCGAAATGAAAATATTAGCAATTAATATTTGTCAACTAAAAATGTCTGTCCTCAAAATTTGTAGGAAATACAGTAAATACAAAATTATATATACCAAAAGTAATGGACAATTATGGAAAGAGATTACACTAAAGTATTAATGGTCATGAAATTGGTACCTAGTGTCGTGTAGGACCCTCTCTACCCCTCAAAGGCAGCAACTCAACCTAGCCTTGATTCAACAAGTTGACGGAAGACGTCTGGAGAGATGTTGACCCATGTCGGCTCGATAGCTGGCCATAGTTCCCTGACATTTGTAAGTGCCGAACCTTGGACTCTAATATATCTAACCATGACGTCACATAAATGCTCATTTGGTTCATCTGGGGTGGGGTGAACATCGTGGCCCTACATCCATCGGAACTCTCCATATGCTATTCGATCCAATTCCAGGCAGCCTCAGCCCGTTGACACGATGCATTAACCTGCTGGGAATATCTAGGGCTTAAGGATACGTTGGCGCTGCAACCATGACCTTCACATAATGCTATCCCATAACCTTTGGCACTTCACTTCATATGGGTACAATACTATTAATGGCATCACCGTCTCAGTTTCGACAACTCTGAATAGTTCCTACACCTTCTGTTTCTTAATAGAGCTAAAATCCTAAGAGAAGTATTATCTTATATGCTTTTGAATTCGAATTACATCGAAATCTCGCTAATTTTAGAGTTTTCTCGTAATAAGAATTTCGTTAATAATTAATAATTTAAGTTCAAAAGTCAAACGAGTGAATGAAAGTTGGCTCTCGCTCTGTTAAAATAACTAGTTATAAGAAAAAGGAAGAGCCGAAGAAGGATAAATGTGTTGGCTGCAATAGATTGGTGGAAGAAAAAAATAGAGCTGTCTCAAGTGACTATTCTGAAGAGTGGTATCATATAGAATGTCACGGAGTGTCGCAATAGCTACGAGGTGCGGTCAATAAGTTTTGCGAATCGGTAGGGCAAAATAGAGGAAGGGGGATGGCTGTAAGTTATGACAAGTCAGGACCTGCAACCGCACGCTCCTGCCTCGTCTATTTAAGAAGCAGTAGCTGATCGCAGATCGTCAGTCACAAATTTTTTAACAATGGACAAGGTTGAGCACCGCGCAGTGATCAAATTTTTGACCAAGGAAGGCAAGAATGCAAAAGAGATCCATGAACGCATAGTTGCAGTGTACACCGACGCCGCCCCTTCCTATGCAACCATTGCTCGCTGGAATAGGGAGTTCCGCCATGGTCGTGAGTCCCTTGAAGATGACCCCCGTCCAGGACGCCCGTCAGCAACGAGGACAATGTGGCCCGTGTGGAGAGGATGATCTTCGAAAATCGACGGGTGAAGGTCGAAGAAATCGAGCGAGAACTTGGAATATCACATGGAAGTGTTATCAACATCATCCACGACAATTTGGCCATGACCAAGGTCTCTGCCCGTTGGGTCCTTAGAAACCTCACGCCCCATGATCGACTTTAACGGCGTTAAAGTTCGGAGGAGCTGCTGCTCCTATATAAACAAGACCCGGCGGGATTCGAGTCACGGATAGTGACAGGTGATGAAACGTGGGTCCATCACTGGGATCTCGAGATCAAGCTCGAAAGCATGGCCCGGAAGCACAGGGGCTCTCCGACCTCGATCAAGTTCCGGACCCAACCCTCAGCCGGGAAGATCATGGCCACTATTTTCTGGGATTCTGAGGGAGTGTTAATGGTGGACTATGCGCCTCGTGGAAGGACCATCACAGGCCAATATTACACCGAGGAACTGGCTCGGTTGAAGAAGTGCATCCGTCAGAAACAGCGCTGCAAGTTGACACGCGGTGTTCTGCTCCTCCACGACAATGCCCCTGTCCACAAGGCCAGAGTTGCACAAACTGCCCTGCGCGAGTGCGGATTCGAGGAGCTCAACCATCCCCTCTACAGTCCAGATCTAGCCCCTAGCGACTACTTTTTATTCCGCCAGCTCAAGGATGCACTGCGTGGACGCCGGTTTAGGGACGATGAAGATGTCCAGCTCGCCGTGCAGAAGTGGATTGAACAGCAGTCGGAAGATTTCTGGTTGTCTGGAATTCGAAGCCTCAGGGACAATTGTCGCAAGTGCATTGAAGTCGAGGGTAGTTATATTAAAAAATAATAAAACACTTTTCCTCATATCTCGTTTCCTTATATCCGAATTGCAAAACTTATTGCCCGCCCCTCGTATATTTATATATATATATATATATATATATATATATATATATATATATATATATATATATATATATATATATATATATATATATATATATATATATATATATATATATATATATATATATATATATATATATATATATATATATATATATATATATATATATATATATATATATATATATATATATATAAATATATATATATATATATATATATATATATATATATATATATATATATGAGAAATTAAACCACATTCTCCGAAGACAATTTAATTCAGAACAGTTTCGGTGTATCTCACACCCTTTTTCAACTGACACTGGATAGAAAATATAGGAAAAAAAAATGCATACAAGCATAAAAGGTCGTGAAATATCCCCTCTTTTATCCCCAATCCCCTACTTGAGGCTAATCTAGGATGGGGGTAGGCCTAAACATATTGAAGGGCTGACATTTTACTATTTTATTTATTTGCTTTCTTATTACAGCATTAAAAGAAAATTGAGCCTCAGATAGATTTAAATTAGGAACTGACGATGACAAGCTCGATTCTACGATTTTTCTCTTAACATAGTTAGCCGATTTAAATAACATTTTACTTCCATTGAAATCGATCGTATGATTCTTGTCTCTAACATGGCAAAATATTTCACTGCTTTCGCTGCCCACTCTAATATCTCTTTTGTGTTCATACAATCTCTTGTCTAGATTTCTCCCCGTTTTCCCTATATAAACTTTATGGCAATCGTTGCATGGTATTGCATAAACTCCTATGTTATTATGTTCTTTGGGTTTCCTGGCAATCATCAATTGGTTTAAGGAATTATTATATTTAAAGGCTAGATTAATACCCGCTTTTCCAAATGTGTCCTTTAAAGTATTTAATTTATTATTAAATGGCAATGTTATACATTTGTTGAAGTCATTAGTGCGGGAAGGCTTATTACCCTAGAATGTTTTCCTACCTGCAAAATGGGCAGACGATATGAACCAATCGGGGTAATACAAATTAGAAAAAATGGTCCTGATAATGATAATTTCTTCATCTTAATAGGAAGGATGACATATTTTGTATGCTCTAAGGAAAAGGTTAGAAATTACCGATTTTTTAACAGTATTATCGTGAAACGAAAAATAATGTATATAGGCATTCGAGTGGGTTGGTTTCCTATACACGTCAAGTTTTAATTCATGGTGATCTTTATTAATGAGGACATCTAAAAAGGGTAATCTATTATCATATTCCCATTCATATTTAAATTTGATGAAGACATGCAGATTATTCAAATTATTAAAAAAGGTATCAAAATCATGGCCATTAGGGCCATACAGAAAATACCTCGTCAATGTACCTTAATTATATAAAGTTAGGGGGAGAAATTGAGGGAAGGAGTTCAGTCTTCCCATTTCTACGAGTAAATTTATCGATTTAGTTGAATTATGTCTCTCTGACAATGTGTTTCGAGTAAATAATGAATTTTATAGACAAATATTTGGCCTCAGCATGGGAAATAGTTTATCTCCGATAATGGCATGTCTTTTCATGAAATATTTTGAGACTGAACTCCTTCCCACAATTTCCCCCCTAACTTTATATGGTTAAGGTACATTGACGATGTATTTTCTGTATGGCCTAATGGCCATGATTTTGATACCTTTTTTAATAATTTGAATAATTTGCATGTCTCCATCAAATTTAAATATGAATGGGAATATGATAATAGATTACCCTTTTTAGATGTCCTCATTAATAAAGATCACCATGAATTAAAACTTGACGTGTATAGGAAACCAACCCACTCGAATGCCTATATACATTATTTTTCGTTTCACGATAATACTGTTAAAAAATCAGTAATTTCTAACCTTTTCCTTAGAGCATACAAAATATGTCATCCTTCCTATTTAGATGAAGAAATTGTCATTATCAGGACCATTTTTTCTAATTTGTATTACCCCGATGGGTTCATATCGTCTGCCCATTTTACAGCTAGGAAAACATTCTATGGTAATAAGCCTTCCCGCACTAATGACTTCAACAAATGTATAACATTGCCATTTAATAATAAATTAAATACTTTAAAGGACACATTTGGAAAAGCGGGTATTAATCTAGCCTTTAAATATAATAATTCCTTAAACCAATTGATGATTGCCAGGAAACCCAAAGAACATATTAACATAGGAGTTTATGCAATACCATGCAACGATTGCCATAAAGTTTATATAGGGAAAACGGGGAGAAATCTAGACAAGAGATTGTATGAACACAAAAGAGATATTAGAGTGGGCAACGAAAGAAGTGGAATATTTTGCCATGTTAGAGACAAAAATCATACGATCGATTTCAATGGAAGTAAAATGTTATTTAAATCGGCTAACTATGTTAAGAGAAGAATCTTAGAATCGAGCTTGATATTGTCAGTTCCTAATTTATATCTATCTGAGGGTCAATTTTCTTTTAATCCTGTAATAAGAAAGCAAATAAATAAAATAGTAAAATGTCAGCCCTTCAATATGTTTAGGCCTAACCCCTTTCCAGATTAGCCACAAGTAGGAGATTGGGGATAAAAGAGGGGATATTTCCCGACTTGTTGTGCATGTATGCATTTTTTTCTTATATTTTCTATCCAATGTCAGTTGAAAAAGGGTGTGAGATACACCGAAACTGTTCTGAATTAAATTGTCTTCGGAGAATGTGGTTTAATTCCTCATCTTTTCTTGCGATATTGCATTAATTTTCATCATATATATATATATATATATATATATATATATATATATATATATATATATATATATATATATATATATATATATATATTGTCGAGGTTTAGTGAGTGGGTAATCCCAGTCCCACTTCCTGCACATATATTTTATTACCGCACCGAGGTGAAGCGGAGGTGAAGTGTATCCAATACACCTACCTTAGCCACTTCGGATGAATAAGAATAACCCCGGTGCGTCCCCTTGATCAAAACTAAGATGATGATTTCCTGAGTGTGTCCCCACTCAGTAAAAGCCAATCATGGATGGACCGGTGTAATATTGAGATTTAAGCCGAGTGGATTGCTTAATAATTGCCAAAGGATCGTCCAAAATAGTTAAACACACAGATACAAAAATAATCTTTAATTTACAGGAATTTGAAGTAAGAAACAGCGTATATTAATATAAATAAAATTAATCTTGCACTGAATAAGTAAGTCTACAAAAATGTCGTGGGGATTACTTGAAAATTACTCACTAGGATGCTTGCGTCTTAATGACACCCGACAGCATGAATGGAATAGTATTATTGAATTAAAACTGAATTAAGTAAGCAATTCTGATACTCGAGGTTACGGGCTTGGGATGGGAATTCTAGTTAACAAATAAACTGGTTAGGTTAAGGAGAGGGGATAGTTCACTTTAACGATACCTTTGAGTTCATAAGTGTGTTTGAGAATGACAGCGGAGATCTTCTTCTGGTGACGATGATCGCACTTAGTCCTGCGGCCCGAGGTTACCGAATGAGAAGGTAATCCTAGACCGGTGATATAATGATCCTATGCTGGATCACGAAGGTGAGCCAAACGGTGACTCGAATCGGACTTTTTCCTCGAAGTACCTGTCCGATTATTCGGCTCCTGGAGTGGGTAGCCAAAGCCGATTACCTAGCTACGTCTAGGGTAATCCGCAAAGGGAGGTCCTGTGTAACCTCAGACCCTAAAAGGGGGGGCTGCGAGAAGTTTGGCACCTACAAGTACCGTGACGGCAACAACCAATTCCCCGAGAAGTTCCTTCCTTGCAGGGGGCGAGCGGTTTCCTTTGTGGATCGGGTTCTACACACTCGACGTAGGTCCAAGATCTTCTGCTCGAATCCAGGGAGAAGTTTTCCTTTTATTTCCCTCGCAAGCATAAATCGAGAGAGAGCACCGAATTTTCGTAAAATCCGTATCACCACGTGAAAGACCTTTTTCATCTGTGTGTAGACAGTATAGGTCTTTCACACCTTCGAGCCACATTGCAGTTTACGATGGTGTGAATAGGGGCGATAGAGAATTCGATGCGACTGGGACAATCAGAAATACGGGAGAGGCACGCAGCTTGTGTCGGAGTATTTCTGCGTACACTTATGTATGCGGTATTTAGACTTCTACTTATATATATATATATATATATATATATATATATATATATATATATATATATATATATATATATATATATATATACATATATATATATGTATATATATATATATATATATATATATATATATATATATATATATATATATATATATATATATATATATATATATATATATATATATAGAAGAAGGAGCAAATGCAAGTTCTGCGGGTGATAACAACCACCACAGGGCTTTCGGCAAATTTATTTTCTGCCTTTCAAAACAATTTTGAAGGCGGAAAGAAAGGTGCAGAAACCTTGCATTGCAGACTATATTACAATATAGTACAAGAAAGAGAAATTGGACGCGAATGAGCAATGAGACAAGAAAGCCCTGTGGTGGTTGTTATCACCCGCAGAACTTGCATTTGCTCCTTCTTCTTTGTATGTGACTTGGGGATGAGCCTTTAAATTGTGAGCGGGTAAGAAGATGTGGTATAAAAATTCCTTGGAGGTTCCTAGCTTAGAGAGATACTGGGTTTGATGGGGTGACGCTTTGGGCGAAGTAGAGTCACTGTGCCTGGTAGCTCAGCGGTAGAGCATCTGACCGGCAATCAGCAGACCCGGGTTCGAGTCCCAGCCAGGAATTTCAAACTTTTTTCCCCTGGCGTTATCTCTGTCTTCTCGGTAAAGGATTGCCTTCATTTTGCCACCCTCTGCTCTCTTTGATTCTGGTCTTCTTCTAATGTCCCTTTCTCTTATCTCTAAAAAACTCCTGTTTCTTCTCATTGCTCATTCGCGTCCAATTTCTCTTTCTTGTACTATATATATATATATATATATATATATATATATATATATATATATATATATATATATATATATATATATATATATATATATATATATATATATATATATATATATATATATATATATATATATATATAGCCATCTACATTAATTAAATCGATAATAGACCGAAAAGATACAATTGTTCTCGCAAAGGAATGAACAAAATATTCCGGATGAAAACCTCGTTTGCTAATCTCTTATTTCAATATTAAAGAAAGTTTTATAATCCTCAACACAAAGTCGATGAGCGGGGTAATAATCTTTGGACTGGGGGGTGAGGGTCCAAAAGGCAGTATATAAGCGTTTGGCAGAACGGAAACAGTGAGTTTGAAAAGTAGTTTGGTTGTAGGCGTTTGCCAGGTTCCTGAATGCAACTACATCTTACCTGAAGGAAATCATATTTTTCCCGAAGTGAATCACATCTTTCCTAAAGTAAATTGCATCTTTCCTGAAGTGAATCGCATCTTTCCTTTGATTATAAATAATGGTAAGTTTGGGGGCGTTTGAGGAGAGCTGAGGCTGCTACCAAATATGCTTGAAAACTTTTCTAATTCATTCTGTTACGATTTATCTTTTTTTCCAGAACAAAATCTCGGCTTTTTGCATGTCTGCCATCCTTCTCGGCATTCTTCTCCCCCTTTCGGATGGAATCCCCCCTCGAGTGGCCAACCGAATGGTTCCGAGCTGGTGGTTTACAGGTAACCTCTGATCGGTTACCAACAGACCAATGGAACAGGACTACTATGACCCGTTTCAATTGGCAAATTTAGCATTTACTCTAGTTGTTACAGGACACAGGATCGCCCTCCCCCCGTGGGGGTAACATATATTCTACAACCTTTTTATAATTTTTAAATTTACATAATATATCGTGGCCCCAATGGGGGGAGGATGATCCTGTTTCCAGTGAGAACAAAAGTAAAGGTTAAATTAGCCAATTGAAACAGTTAATTTTAGGGCTGTTAAATTGGTCTGTTGGATACAGCCATTGTTCGCCGTGGATGAAGAGCGTCCCAAAAGTGTGCACTGTGAAGGGTGCTTATCATTGCTCTGGTAATCGTAATCAACAGCTCCTTACATTGTAGTTTAATTTTGAAAAGTCACTAATATTTAAAACAAGGTCAACAGACCCTGGTCGCGTGCTCTCAATTAACCCGACTTATAACCTTGTGACCTTCAAAACTTTTAATAATTCCCGGACTAACCTTGGGAGGACCATGGCAACTATATGATTCAAAATAGAATGTAAAACAACATAAGGGTTTCAAATTTTGTTAGAATCGGCTGAAAAGTTACGATGTTATTGCCAAAGAAATCTCATTGAAAAGTAAAATGGTTACCTCCCGACCGACCTAGTAAAGAAAATTGCTGAAAAGCATTGAGACGAGGATCCTTATTATTCACTGATGGTGTGGAAGAAAGAGCGCTTTTGAGTCTTCCGGGAACCATTATGTAGAAAAGACAGGTCGATTTCTCAATTCATAGACCTTATTTCAAAATTTATTATCACCCTTTCAGTTTAGTCCGGTCTAAGCCTTCCCCTCCCCCCCACCCTTGCGTATAAGTTTTAATGAAGAGAGATTCGTAAAACATATTTACTAACGCATTTCCGCTTCTTTGGAAAAATGGGAGTGACAGCAAAGAACGTCTGTCACCATAGCAACGATTGCAATCCCGACGAATGTTGCGCTCGCCCGATGCTCTCCGCCAACTCCTACTGCATGACCTTCAAGAAGAGGGCAGAAGTGTGCGACGCTACCCCCATGATGCTCTACCCAGAGAATGAGGTCAGACTACTTGCACTTGGTCATGTTTAGAATTTAGAATTAATAAAACAGAAACTAAACCGATATTTTGGTCGTATCACTTAAGTGGGTGGTAAATTTGCCACCAAACTTATTTAAGTTAACAAATTTGCTACCGAACTTTGACCTCTTGATAGACATCATGTCATTCGTGATGCTGCTACGTCTCTTGTTCTGTAAGTTAGGGTTCTCCCCTTCCGTAATTTATCCCTTTGGGACAGTTTTGAAGGCCTAAGGGTTTCTTTCACAAGTCTTCGTAGGGTAAGTGGCAGCCGAAAGGAAGCCTTGAGTGCCACCGGGACTTTTTTACTTTCTGCCCCGTGTAAGCAACATCCAGGAAGATAGAATTCTTATTCGGCCTTTCCCCAAGGGGCAGAAGTTGAAACTCAGGCGAGTTTCGTCTATCGCTCGCACTCGATGTGGCACGGGCACAACTCACCTTTGAATAGGTTTATTAAAAGTTCAAACATTGTAATAATCGTTTCAATTACTCATAATTTACAATTCAGAAATTTTTTTAAAATGGAAATTTGAAAAAAACTAATAAAAGAAAATTGAAAAATCAAAAAATCAAAATCAAATATAAAAATTCAAAATTCAAATATTAAAAAAAATAAAAAAGATTAAAAATCCAAAAGTTTACAACTTTCGTCTTTTTTTAGTTCACGGCTGAGGATTCTATACAAAACTCCATACTGAAAGAAGACATATTCAATTAATATATACATAACCAAATAAAATTATTTTATTTAATGATCAGTAACTATTTTTCCACAAAATGAGGTTGGGAGCATCAATGCCGTTAGAATATACCTGCCCCCCCTTTATGCCCTAAAGAGCAAACAACTCAACCTTTTTTTAACCCACAAAATCGACCTTCGTATCAATAGGGGCTGTGCAGTGGGAAATTTCGTGCAGTTAAGGGTCATTCCTAGTCAGGGTTCCCTAAACAGCCCCCTTCACAACCCCCCTCTATCCCCATTTATTATCCACCTGTCCTTCAGTCATCCATATCTCTTTTTCTCCTCTCTCTCTCCCTCTCTCTCTCTCTCTCTCTCTCTCTCTCTCTCTCTCTATATATATATATATATATATATATATATATATATATATATATATATATATATATATATATATATATATATATATATATATATATATATATATATATATATATATATATATATATATATATATATTAATTCATTTTGTTGATTGGTTTTTTGCTTTTTTGTAGGCGTTCCCTCTCCTCTGTATCATCCTTATAAATATTACAATTTTCAATACTGCTGTTATTCCTTGATAAAGAACTCTAAATAAAGTTCGAAAGTACTTGGAATCCTCGTATTATTTCTCCCTGTGGACTTTGTTGTATATATATACATATATATATATATATATATATCACCCACACACATACACTCTTCCTTCTTCTCTCTTTCTTTCTCCTTCTCTCTCTTTTTCTCATTCCCCCCCCCCCTCTTCCTCTTTCTCAAACGCTCATTAATATAATCAACCCCACTTTTTACGTGGTTGTATTTATTTACTTAACCAAGACAAAGTTAACTTCTGCCTCTCTTCAGGTGTACTTTGGCGACTGCCCTTGCAGCTCCGATTTAACCTGCGCCGGTCTCCAGACCAGATCAGTTTGCGTGGATCTTCGCAACTTTGATATTGACTTCCAGCGGCTCGTGAATCATCATGCATCGATCAATTATGATCAATCTTCAAAGCACACACTTCCGGGAGCCTTGGCGAGATTCTAATCCAGTGTGATTGAAATATTTAGTGGTACCAGCTCCCAAATATTCCATTAGTCATTTAGGTTATAGGCCTTGTTTGTTAAAATGGGAGAAAGATAAACAAACCGCCTGATAAAAAGCGTTTGGGAAAGAGATGCTTTTAATGGCGATAGATAAAGCACCGCCTTACCTCATTTCGCTTGGTCTTCGTTCAACGCCAAACATTTAACACTTTTGTTGTGTCTTTCACACTTTAATTTCAATCGAACTGAATCTTAGATATAAATGTAAGTTGGTAGGGAACCATTGGTAGTATTAGAAGTGCGAATAAGTTTTTTCATTATCAAATTATTACCCTGTACAATAAAATTTAAATAGAAAGATGACTATTTTTTGTTTCCTCCATTTTACTATAGTATCCCGTTCCATACAAGATTGATGGGCCGCCTACATGTAGATAGTAAGCACTGTGATCGTTACGAGCTAGATCATAATTAAATAGTGTGTTTTCCCCAATTCTGGTCCTCCAGCCTGAAATCTATATGCTCTGTTTTGCTCATACTCTCCCACCTCCACTTCCAACCCTATTTTCCTAATTCTTTCTCTCCTGCGGCGCGGCCGATTGAAGGTGCCTTTCATTCGGGTCGTTAAAATAACTAATTATTTATTTAATTATATATTTATTTATTTGATTCAGATATTTTCAATTATTTATTTAATTGTTTATTCAATTATTTATTCAATTATTCATTCAATTATTTATTGAATTATTTATTTAATTGTTTATTCAATTATTTATTCAATTATTCATTCCATTCAATTATTTATTCAATTATTTATTTAATTGTTTATTCAATTATTTATTCAATTATTTATTTAATTGTTTATTCAATTATTTATTCAATTATTCATTCAATTATTTATTCAATTATTCATCAATTATTCATTTAATTTGGTATCATTATCTTAAGCTATTCCTTTAAAAATAATATTTATAGCCAAATATTTGAATTCCTTTTAACAGGTCAACCATTTCCGCCAATAACATACAGTATAGTCTTGGGACACCTCCATCCTAAGTGTTTTTTCATTAATAAATCAGAAAGCAATAGAGTTAGGGGAATAAAATTTGGATATGCGCACGTTGGGAAAATATTTCCCAATCCTGCGAACTCGTCCCAAGCCTCTCCCCTCCCCAGTGGGGAGGCGAGAAAGAGCCGCTTTCTCCTGAACCTTGCTGCTAAATGATGAATCGACTCCGCCTCCGGATTAAGATATCTGGAACTTGTGGCTCCTTTCTTCAAATTCCATCCCCCCCTCTGAATCGGGCATACAAATAGTCGTATTATTCTGTAGTTCTAAAAGTCCAGTCCGCACCTCAAGGCCGTCCTTATCGTCTCGTCCTGTGAGCGTTTATCAGACAGCAGACTTTCTCAGCCGTGATTCTACCCTAGTCAATTGGTAGCTTCTGTGAGCGGCAAGCATTAGAGGTTGCGCAACTGTCTCCCTTCGTTTAATAGAAGCGAAGAAAATCTCCATCGATTACCTTTGAGCAAAAGAAGATTCATCTTCCAGTGGAATTACGAGAATTCCCACATTCCCAGTCGAACGTCATCCTTAAAGTTTGGCTATCTTCATCGAAAGGTTGGTTCAGATCGTGCCCCACCTGCCTCATTGGATCGTTCCCTACTCGACTCATCGCAAGAAGGACCTTTCTCGAAGTCATCGACCCGTAAGACTGAAACCCCATCCATTATTACTATTGTCAAGTTCCCCCTTTTGATCTGAGCCTAGTTAGATTAATCAATTAATTCCATTGGATGATCCCTCCCCATAATAATTATCAAGAGACTCTTTTGATTTAAATAATTCCCCTTTGCCCATTATTATTCTTATTTTGATTTGTGTAAATAAAATTATATTTTTGTTATTTCATCTTAACTAACCTTGAACGATACTCTCGCCAACCATTTATGTACTCTGTCTGATTATTAAGGATTTGAAACCCAATGCTTCAAGTGTGATCTCCTAGTCGGTCGTTAATCCCTGCGAACAGTCCTTCAACGGTTCGCGTTGAAGTAGGTGATTAATCCCCCCCCCATACACACACATAATATAGGAGTAGTGTATGGTAGAGAGTTATTGTACCACGACAGGTTTGAATCCAAACACAAAACAAACTAACTATTTAGTGCTGGGGATATTATAATTAACCCGCACCTGTCGCAACTCTTCGCTTTCAAAATGAGTCTATAATATCAACAAAAGTCTACTAAATATAACGAGGAATTATGAGAAGTTTTATTAGAGATTAAACAATTAAAAACGCAAAAAAATACATGACTCCATTAAGAGCGTTATACACAGGGTTTTGGGCGCGAAAATCGAAAGCGGCGCTCTCATAAAAACTTGTACCAAGGGTTGCCAATGTGTGAATTCAGTGTGAATTAAATATTGACAGTGTAAGAAAATAATAAAGGGGGGGAGGTCCATTAGGAGAAGGCAAGGCTGACGTATTTCAAATGTTAATTTTAAACCAATCAAAGTATAGTATCATAAAATATGTACTTTCCGCGCCAGACCGAAACCATATATTACGAGTGGAATGCCTAAAAAGACCATTAGTACTTTTAAAACACTAAAAATACGAGGTAGGTTTTCTGAACTTTGACCGGCGTTTACCTAAGAATCTGTCTTTAAAAAAAACAAACAATGAAACCACTGAAAATTAGTCGGTGGCATTAAAGAATTTTGCTACTTAAGAGGCGAAATTGCCTATTGCTGCCATCCCCATAAGTGGCACGGCGAATTGCTTTTCTGGCCGCTGTGCTAATAGGACTAGGCACCCCGTCCGGCTCCGGCTAACTTCACAGGAGGTAGGATCTTTCATGGAGTCGAACGCGGGCTTGGTGAAAAGCACGGAACCAGAGTCCGCCTCTGTGCAAGCTCCTCTACAGACGGTTCGAATTCTCGAGGCCTCACAAGCAGAGGAGGGACCTCCTTCCCCTGGAGGTGCCGCTGTGAGAGCAAGGACCTTCTGTATCTCAGAAAAAAATCTTCCTGCGGCTGGTCCATCCAGCCTGGGGGCTCATTCCCGCGGAGGAGCAGAGCGGGTGCATTCCCCACCTTCTTCTCCTAAAAAGAAAAAAACGCAAGACAAAAAAGACTAAGCGATCCTTTCCCTCCACGGAAGCCACGGAAGGGGGGAAAAGGATCCGCTGCCGTTTCGGCAAGCGACCAATCAAAGATTGGCACGTGTGGCCCCAGTGCTTCCTCATGCGGGTAGTTCCTGGCTAGGACCAAAGATGTAAGTGTGCAGAGCGGGCCCTCGATTAAGTCAGGGCCCCTCATTCAGAGGCTACCTGGTGTTTTAGAGCCCCGTGACTTTAAACGCTTCCTCGTTATTCGCTCCACTCCCACTCATGACAGCATGTTAGCCAAGGGGCAACATGATCTATCAGATGAGAGCTCTAGCATCGAATCCCTCCGAGGTAGCCATGATTAGTGCCTAATGGAAATTTGATGGCACGCCGGTGAGTGTGACGCCACACTATAGCATGAACTTCTTGAAACTAGGGGTGTATTAGAGGGAACTAATGGACTACTGCATGGATGACATCACATTAGAGGTGGCCGACCATGGAGCGGTTAAGGTTGAACATGTGATGAGAAAATAGGAAAGCGCCTCGAAACCCTCCCCTACAATCTTCGTCACGTTTGACTGTGACAAGCTCCCTGAGTCGGTGGGTGCTGATTGTTATCGCTATCGCGAGAAAGCATTCGTGCCACGGCCGAGGATGTGTTAGTACTGCCACCGCTTCGGTCATAATAATCGCTTCTGTAGACGCACACAGTCGGGTTTCCCCGAAGTCTGTGTGAGTTGCTCCAATGCCACACAGGATAAGTCAAAATCGTGTGTGGCTAAGTGTGTCAATTGAGGAAAGCTGCAGCCTGTTTCTTCGAAGCAATGTGGTGCCTATCTCCTTGAGAAAAAAATCCTTGCCGTTTAGGCCCGGGATCGGCTCTCATTCCGCTAGGCTAAGGACTAGGTCAGACGCGCCCAGCGTTCCCTGGAACGTCTTATTCTTAAAAGTTAAAAAATACACCCTAAGCCCCCTCCAAACCCAGAAGCACGGTCGTTTTCACCCCCATTCGAAAACCCTTGTGCGGGTTTAACCAACCCCGGCCGCTCCCCTATTACAACTGACGACACAAAGGGCTCAAACCCGGCCCCGACTAAAATCCTGGCTCCTCTCCCTTCCCCCAGCGTGACCGTTTACCGTAAGACGAGACGGCCGTGCGCTTCCAACGAGTCGTAGACTCACAGGAGGCAACACCCCTGAAGTTGGTCATGAAGCCATCTTTCGTGGTTCCTAAAGCTGCCCCCCAAAAGGAAGGATATCACTAAATGAGCTTCGGAGCCCTACGTCCACACCCAGTGGTAGGCTAGGTGGCTTGGAGACGGTGGATTCCCCAAAAGAGGGACTTGCTCGCCTAAGGTGTCAAGGTGGAGAGAGGAAAGGACTCGCATGGCGAACCCAAACTCCCCTGATAAGTCCTCGAAAGCAACAGCCTCTTCATTGCATTGTCCGGCCAACAGCCTCCGGAGGTCTGCCTCCGGGAAGGGTACGGGCATTCCAGTGAGGGTCTTCTCTTCGAAGAGGGCCCCCGCATCTCTTACGAGCTAGGCCTAGATGGCATATTTCTTCAATCGAATTGTCGCAAACTCCGAGCCAACTGGGAGGAGCTGCAGAGGCTTGTCTCCTCCCGTTTTCCTTTGGCTATTTTTTTGCATAGAGCATTCTGGGCGCGTGCCCCCTGTCCACCCACCCGACGTATAAGGGTTTTGTGACCCCATCGCCATAGAATGGGGTCCGGGCAGGAGGATGCCCATTTTTAACCTGGCATGATGTCTCCGCTCTTCTCTTGGCTTTAGATACCGCTTTCCAGGCAGTAGGAGTGCAGCTACACCTGGATAGGAGGTATACTATTATTTCTGTGTAGACTCCACATTCAGCCGACTTCGACGCGGGGGACTTCCGCCGCGTCGTGCTAATGTTACCTGGGCGCTTTCTCTTGTGCGGGCATCTGAACGGTAGACACCCCCTCTAGAGAGACTGCTCGATTAATCTCAGGAGTCAAGTCCTTCCCGACCTGATTGGCGAGCTGGAGATAGGTGTACTAAATGTAAATGAGTTTACATATCACTGCCGAGAAATGCTCCATTTTCCTGCCTTGATCTATCTTTGTGCTCTCCGGATGCACAGCCTGGTTTTTGGTGGGAGAGTGGTCGATGATCTTCATGGTAGTGATCACTAACCCATTCAAGATCATTTTCTGGGCCGCTGCCGCCCGATAGCCCGCCCCGGTGGTGCTTAGCGCGGGCGTGGCGGTACGCATTTCAGGAAATGACTGATTTTTCTATCTCAGTCGAGGAGTTTAGGTCAGTTGATGAGGTCGTCGAGTTTTTCTCCGGCAACCTCATCACCGTTGGCCTAACTAATATTCCTAGAACGTCTGGGCGTTTTGCACGCCGATCACTCCCGTGGTGGAAGCGGAGTGTGAGACGGCCCTCAAACAGAAGCTTTATGCCTACATGTGCTATAAGCGCACCCCGAACGATTTCACTGTCGCTGAATTTCGTCGAGCTAGACCTAGGTTCCGGTGTTTTTTGAAGCACGCCCGCCGCTCTTTCTGGCAGGCATAGGTATCTTCAATTAAGGGGAAAGAGCCCTCTATCAGAGGTGTGGAACGAGTCGAAAGGATTCAGGGCAAGTTCTCGCAGGACCCCTATCCCGTTTTTAGCAGAATGGGACCGCAACTCGGACCCCGCATCCATGGCGGAGTCTTTCTCGACAACTTTCTCCGCATTCTCTAGCCTGGATGCTGCTTCGCCAGCATTCAATTCACGTCTGCTCTCGCGTAAGGCCGCTACCTGGACATTACTTCCAGAGGCGGATAACTCATCAACGACAGGTTTACTTTGAGTGGGTTGCGTTCCGCTTTCGCTTCGTGCGCGGACACCACCCCTGGTCAAGACGATGTCCCGTGCGCAATGCTTTGACACTTGCATGAGTGAGGCATTGCCTTTCTGTTATATTTGTTCAACAGGATCTGGGTAGAGGCTATCCTCTCAGACTCCTGGCGAATCGCTACTATGTTCGTCTTTATCAAACCGAGGAGAGAACACTCTGCCAGGGCCGGTTACCGTACAATCTCTCTAACTTCCTGCGTGTGCAGGTTGATGGAGAAATTGGTAAATGTAAGATTAGCCGTTTTACTAGAGAGCGGAGGCCACCTGTCTTTTGCACATTGCGGAAACCACAAGTTTCATTCCACGTCGGATGCTCTGTTCCGACTGGAAAATGCCTTCTGTTAAGCCTTCCTTCGTAGACAGCACTACGCTACTCTATTTTTCCATCTGGAGAAGACCTATGATACCGCATGGCGATACGGTATCATGGAGACTCTCCACATATGGGGGCGAGGGATACCTCCAAATTTTAAAAGCTGAATTTTTGCGAGATCGTCGATTCCACATACGGGTGGAAGGAGCCCTCCCTGCCTACAAGAGCAGGAAGAGGGAGTCCCACAGGGAAGTGTCCTTAGAGTCACACTCTTTGTTTGACCTGAGCATCAACGGCATCACATCGGTATTACCGGAAGATGTTCTTGCTACGCCCTACGTGGACGACCTTTCGATCTCTTTTGGCCCCCACCAGATGCCAATTCTGGAGCGCCAACTCCAACAGGCATTGAACCGCCTCTCTCGCAATGCCAAAGCGCACAGGCTTCCGTTTTCCTTGGCCAAGAATAAGTTGGTGCACTCCTACCGCCATCCACAGCTTCACCCTGACCCAGACTTGTTTCTAAATGTCATTTGACAGGAAGTAGTAAACTCACACCTGGGAGGCACATATTCGCAGCTCTAGGGTCTCTTGTACCCGCGCCATGGATATTCTTCGTACCGTGACGTTCAGATCTAGGGCACTGATATAGCTACTGCCTTATTATTTTATCAATCCTTTGTGCATTTGGAGCTCGAATACGGATGCGAGTGTTATGCATCCGCAGCCGAGCGTGTATTGCATAAAGTGAAGTCGATACACTATTTCGGCCTTCGCCTGGCGACCAGTGCCTTCCGCACTTTCCCCATTGAGAGCCTACTTGTTGATGCTTGGGAGTTGTAACTCACTCTGCGCCGTGCACAGTGCATTATTCGCCTGTACGCTCGAGTCCGGCACCTTCCTCAGTCGCCAACATCTCTCACTCAATCTGCACCTGATCTCAACGGTACCTATTCCACCGAGAGACGCCGAAGAGTTTAGGTCTAGGAAACTCCTTCGAGAGCTCGTTATAGCTCTCGGGCAGGTGAAGCCCTTGTTTCTGCCCAGGACGCCAACCTGGAGGGTCCTACCTTTGTCTATTTGTCGCCACGCCTCTGCTCCCAAAGCTTCTACAGCGCCAGGAGTATTGCGTTCGGCCTCTTGGGAGCACAGTTCGTGTCACGCTGGAACCGTGCCAGTGTATTCGGATGGCTCAAAGTCCCAAGAAGGGAGCGGTTTCCACGCCATATCCTCTCTGTTTGAAGTCAGCGGGGCTCTTCTAGGCACTGCGTCTGTCTTCAAGGCCGAGCTAGTTGCAATACACCGATCGGTAGGGGAAATAACGCGACGTGCCCGGTTTGGATACTGAATTGTGATTTATAGCGGCTCACAAAGTGCCATGAGTGTTCTCGGGGCATTTGAATCTGAGCATCTCCTGGTTCGCGGTATCCGTGACGCCACGGTTTTGGCGAGCCGGGCGGAAGTCGAGATTATATCCTGATGGGTTCCCGGACATGAGAAATCTGGGGGAATGAGCGCGCCGATGAGGGCGCCAAAGAGTCCGCGTAAACTGGGCGACCAGACCAGCGTTTCGCTCTTCATCACACCAATTACATGGCAGGAATACGGGCAGCTCTTTGAGCTGCTTGGCAAAGAAGATAGGACCTTAAAGTTGCGTGCCATTGTGTCGCGACTGTTTCCATGGACATATCCCCCAATGCCGTGACGGCTTCAGGTTGCCTTCTGTCGTCTCCGACTTGGACACCCTCGTGTGACGCACCACCATTTGATGGAGCGTTCGCCTGTGCCTCATTGTAACGGCTGCGTTGTCACCCAGAATGTTCGGCACATTCTTCTTGAATCTCCCAGTCTGGGTGAGCTTTACGCACGCTACCTGTCCCAGCACCGGTACGAGTGGGGTCGCTACCGCTTATCCCTTGTACTCGGGACTGGTTCATGCACACAGGCTTGTGGACTATACCATTTTTTGTAAGAGGCTGGCCTCCTCCACTTTATTTGACTGTTTGTGTAGTTCGCCTGTTCCTGCGCCGGGGAAAGTCTGGTCTCCCTCCGACACCGAGCGCGCTTTCTTCTTGCTTTTTTGCCTTGTTTTTTATTGTTATTTTTTTATACTTTGTCCTTTTTATCCTTGTTATTTACATATTGCTATTTGCTTTTAATATATCCTAGTAGTAGGCTGTGTTAAGTACAGCAACTTATGCCCAAGTAGGTAGTCACCAGTTGGCTCCTAAAATTAAAAAAAAACTAATGTTGTTACCAAAGGAGTTAGCTGAAGCAGGGAGGTTGGGTCCCCAAGAAGGGGTTGGGAAAATAGAATGCCTTAGTCCACTACTGCAGTTTTAGCTTCTGATAATCCTTTGAATATCATTATCATTAGTAATAGTAGTATTAGCAGTATCATTTACATTTTTATTATTATCATTTTATAGTACAGTTAGAGTTTGATTATAGGTAAGGATACAATCATAACTCTGCTCCCCTCTTAAACTAAATGAATATTTACAGTCAAAAGGAGAAAAAGAAAGTGAACCAAAAAATGATAAACAATGTTTAAATGCAAAATCCGAAATATAAAATTAAGAGCACTCATCTATAAAAGTAAGTTAAAACTAATTATTTTGATAAGCATTTAGATTTATCATATAAAAAATAACAAAAATACTACGATATTAAAATGTAAACGCATTACATAAACTGGAGTAAATATGTTGGAATAAAAATATTATACAGGCACTAAATTAACTAAAATATGAAGTATACATTAATGTCTAATCTAATCCGAGGGGGGCTTACTTGGAAAGGAAATCCTAACCTTTACTTTGTGAAAGATCTGGCTCTAAAAAATGACCGTGGTTTAGCATATATTGGTTCGGTTGCACATACATTATTAGCAATTCTTTCTCCTCGACCTCACACATAGGATGCCAATTAAGCATATAAACATAGTACGGAGTGTGACAGTGGAAAAGGTGATTGGGCCTCTAACACTGGGTAACAAATTTCAACTTTTTGTTTATTGACTTAGATTTGACAGTTAATTATCCGTAATTTGGTGGGTGCGCTGAGCACGAATTTCTACTCCGTTCTGCTCTCTCAGGTCCTGATTTTGTTCAACACATCATATTCATAAAAAGGATATTTCTCAATACTTGCTAAGTCTTTTTGCAGTTGCACATTATAATTAAAATTATCTATTAGTACCTATTTAAACTAATGATTTTGAAAATAATGAATTGAAATACCTTTATAAATTTACAAAACAATCAAGTAATACAGGGTCACCCAAAAAAAACGGGCCTAAATTTCGATAGGCCTCATTTCTTAATTTTCTGCAAAGATTGAATGAAACTTTGGTGATAACTAGTTTATTGTGTTTAGAAACATCATATCAAAACATGAGAGTCTTTGGACTTTTCTTCTTTATTCTAGAGCACGTGTTCAAGATGACCTTGATTTAGCTCTGTGCATTTCTTGAGGCGCAGCACAAAGTTGTCCATGGATTCCTTACAAACCGACCGACTAATGGCTCTGATCTCCTCCCTGCTGCCTTCTTTGAGTTCCGTGATGGTTCTGGGTCTCCTTGCGTAGCGAGGGACTGATTTCGCTTGCGAACAGAGCATTTTGGACTCTCACACGCTCTCGACCAGCTCAGCTGTACACTTCCTGGGGCGTCCTGAATGGCTTGGACGGTTGTCACTGGCTGCATTGAGGTTCTCCACTGTCCCATAGTTGTCGAAGTGATTCACCCAGTCCTGAATTCTGCTTTTGGAGGGGGCTTTTTCACATTCGAACTGATGCACGAAAGTGTCCTGCACTCTCTTGAACGAGCCTGTCTTGTGGTAATGTTTGACGCAGTATATTCTTTGCTGGAGCTCCCATTGAAATCTAGTTGCGTTCACAGGCGTTGCTTCTGTCATGACCTGCAAAGTAAAGATGATTAGTGAATGAATTAAGGATATATCACAAAAATATGCGTGCAGGACCGTTTTGGGGGGTCACCCTGTATGTCCTCAAGCACTAGAAAGTTCATATACAAAAACTCTTCTGATTCATTTTGCTACATATGTGAAAATTTTACTCTTCCACCCTGAATGCTCTCGGGGCATTGGAATCTCCGCCTTTCCTGGTTCGCGACATCCGTGATGCCACAGTTTTGGTGAGCCGGGCAGATGTCGAGATTATCTTCTGCTGGGTTCCTGGACATGTAGGAATTGCGAGGAATGAGCGCGCCGATGAGGGCGCCAAAGAGTCCGTGAGGACTCTGCGACCGGACCAGAGTTTCGCTCTTCCTCACACCGACTACATGGCAGGAATACGGGCAGCTCTTCGGACTGCTTGGCAAAGAAGATGGGAGACGATCAAAGGGAACTTAAAGTTGCGTGCCATTGCGCCGCGACTGTTCCCATGTACCTATCCCCCAATGCCGCAGCAGCTTCGGGTCGCTTTTTGTTGTCTCCGAATCGAACACACTCGTGTGACGCATCGCTATTTAATGGAGCGCTCGCCTGTGCCCTATTGCGACGACTGCGTCGTCCCCCAGACTGTTCGGCACATTCTTGTCCAATGTCCCAGTCTGGGTGATCTTCGCGCACGTTACCTGTCCCGGTACCAGGATGGGCAGGGTCGCTACCGCCTGTCCCTTGTACTCGGGACGAGTGCGTGCACATTGACCGGTGGACTTATTGACTTTCGGGGAAAGGCCGGCCTTCTCCCTATTATTTAAGCAGGGTTTGTTTTTTTGTTTTGTTTTATTCTTTGCATTTGTTTTTGTTTTTTTTTTCCCTTTAGGTTGCACGCTCCTGCGCCGGGTGGACCTCCCCCCGACGCACCAGCTTGCTTCCTTTCCCCCTTTTTGGGGTGTTTTTTGTCGTCTCTTTAATTCTATTTTAAAATAGCCTAGAACTAGGCCAGTTTTAATACGGCGACTAATGCCCAAGTAGGCAGTCACCAAATCAGCTCTTAAAAAAAAAATTACACTTCCACATCAACGAGAAAATATAACAGACTTCGTGAAAAGAGCTTACTTAGCTTATTTTGGCATAAAACTGGGGGATTAAGATAAATCATGTGTTCCACATAAAGCCTGCACTGTATGCATCGAAAGACTGCGACATTGGACGAAGGGTTTGGAGTCAAATATATCTTTTGTAGTTCCGATGATAAGTTTATGATTTCATAAAACTACATAACTTAGTCATTTGTTTACTGTAAATTATCGCTATCCAGTACGTTAGACTTAACGTCATCTTCAGTTGAGAAGAGCCAAGGAAGAGTTAGTCGTCACTCAGTGTTGTTCGTGGAGATAGTTAGGTGCACTTCAACCCTTCTCACCACCTCTTCGGATTTTATGGATCGGACAAGCTATCCCCGAAGCACCCTCCGTTTGCCTCTTAAAGATAATAGTCCCCCCCTCCCAACTTCCGTTTCACGTAGTTGAGTTGAGCGTCCCGTGAGACGCCCACAAGTTCAAGGTCGAATTTACCTACCTGGTCCTACTCGCCGCACATCAAGGTAAAAGGGATTTAACCCCTGCTCCGTCACGCTCCTCTCACCTTTACCGCGTCGAACCTCAAGGGTCCCCTTTGCTCTAGAACTTGCATAATTGTAAAATCATTACTTATCCCTCGGATCAAACCTAATTGATAGTGTTAATCATCTTAGCAAGGAACCGTCAATATTTAATTACATTGCCATTTAACTTTCCCTATATGTATATGTAATCTTTAGTCCTATTAAAGTATATTTTTGTAGTCGTGTTTGAATATTTCAAGCACTCTTAGAACCATTCCCAGGTGGAGCCTTAATTTCGGTCGGCCAGGAGGCCAGTGTGCGTATAACCGCGTACACCTGGTCATACCATGACACATAGGCATAATTTGCCTCTTCCAGAAGATCCTCTGTGAGAATCTGTGAGTATTTATGTGATCATCCCAAGTTGGTGCATGTAACTCGGAAAGGATGGGTAACTTGGGAGTAAGATATTTTCAAGACGTTAAATTATTGGGTTTGGCTTGAAAGTTGGGGATAGTATAGGTCTGATTAAAGGTTATTCTGAAGGGGTTATCGATTTCAACAGATTCAGTGCGCATGAAGGAACCATTCGGTATTAGAAAAGGTTATTCAAGATTTTCCAAACCAGGTGTATGTGATTTTCGGTGTTCTTTCAAATGAAACCCAAATGTTACTGCCAACGTTAAGTTGAATTATCTGATCTGATTTTACAAGGGAGTATGGATATTGTGTGGGTTGATTCGTGGTCAATTCAGCAGGACAGGGGTTATTAACAGTTTATTCAATTGGCTTAGTGATGGAGCATATAATATCAATATTTGTGTGTTGATATTTGCAGTGATCAATGTCATTTTTCATTAATGTAGTGTATATATGTTGATTTTTAGAGACGAATAGGTAAGTCATGGAAGTTTTTAGGCAAATAGACTTTGTTTTACTAGCGTTATTATAATCGGGCGTTGAGAAAGGATGCAACTGATACCTAAACGTTGAAAGTAGTTAAATCAAACAGCGGTATGACAAGGATGTACGTGTACCGACCAGGACCGTGTGTAGTCCATTTACTTTCAAGAAATTGAAGATAGTTTGTGTCATTTAGAGAAAATATGGTGTTAAGATGTATGTAGTTTGTGCCACATTGGTTAAATGTTGTAGCACTGAAAAAGGTAAGATATTTGGTATGGTGTTTGGTGTGTAGCCTATTGTGTATAGCTTGTTAGCACTTTTTTATGGCGATCCTGTTCTTGGTAGCTATTTAATAAATGTTCTAAATGATTAAAGTTATCAACTCCGAGATGTAGAAATTCGTTATTGCGACGTAGGTTGTTTATAATGTCAGTTAATGCGAAACCTACATCATTTTGGTGTTTGGCTAATAGTTTTATTTTTAGGTTAATTTGGTTTATGTCTGACTCTTTGGCAACACTAAATAAATTTTAAGTAGTTTTCCTCCAATGTTAAGAAATCGTCTTTTGTGCCGTTTAGCTGTTTGGATCCAGAGTAAATTTAACAAATGTTCTAACTTGGTTTACATGAATATAATATTATAGGTTAATGCAATGTAGCTAGGATGTAGAGATGTAGAATAGTGGATCTTGTGTCATTTAGTGGGTAATCAGAGACGAGGGTATATTTGGAGAGGTTGGTAATTGTTTCTGAAATTTTAGCTAATTTTTGCCTTGCGTGAAACGGTCACACGGGGGGGATGAGGAAGGGGAAGGCGCTGGTTTTAGCCGAAGTGGGGCGTTAGCCCGTAGGGCCACCAGCTTTATCAGTTGAAATCCCCCGTTTGGGAGAGGGTAGAACCCGCAGAAGGGTTCCGTATGTGTGCGAAAGTGACCATGTTCCAGGACTGGCGAGGCCAGGAGCAGAGGGTGCCTGTCATAGAATAGGCTCTCGACGATATACCATATATAAATATTCGTTGAGGGAATTATTCTACTATTTCGAGTGCGTGGTAATCTGATTGACCGAGGTTAGTCCAAAAGGGATGGGGGGGGGGCTGGAGAGGCTTATTTATCTTCAATATGCTAAGAAGTGCAACGGAGCACAAGGATAAATAATATGGCTACCATTAATAAAATAGAGTTTTATTAATTAAACTATCAACAACACACAAAGAAAATGTTTACATAAACGGGGAATGAAAAAGAGTCGTGGGAATATCTGACTAATCTGAGGATTAAGATTTGGAGAGATTTAAAAAGGTAAACAACAAAAATTAAAGGGGGCAATGGTTCGCTAAACCATTTAAAGCACAGGGTTGCGTTGACAAAAGGTTAAATGATTAAAGGTAATGCTCAGCTTACGTAATTACAAAGTTGTTGTGAGGAGGAAGACGATGCGAAGGAATCTTCGGTGCACTGGCGATTTCCAGCAGAAGGGTTCTTCGGGGGGTTGTCCTTAACGAGGGGGAAGGACTGTCTTCGAGGAGTGAGAGCGAAGTGGGGCTCGGAAGTACGAGCGATCTTTGTGACACCAAATCGGAGATGTTCTAGATGAACAATGGAGGTTATTGTGGAAACAAAGCGTTCTCTTGAAGAACGTTAAAAAGGGGGGAATTAAATTATCCGGACGTGATGTCTTGAGAACGAGAACCGTTTCTTGACGAACGGGCTTGAAGAACAATGGCTGTTCTAACGTTGTTCTCTTTCTGAACAACAGGTGGGGAGGGGGGGGGACCGTTTCTTGTCAATGGGCTCAAAGAACAATGGCTGTTCTAACGTTGTTCTCTTTCTGAGCAACAGGGGGGCCTTGTTGACTTGGCGTCTCGAAGGGCACGAACCTTGGCACTCAAGGGATATTGTCCTCTTCTCGACAATAAGGGGTTTCTTGGCAGAGTTCCTAGGTGCACAAGGGAGACCGGATCAGCTTGATGCCTCGCCAAGATAATCTGGATCTGCTTCAATTGGGAAAAGCTATGGTATAAATACCCGGAGCCATCTCCATGGCGTAGGGGATAATTGAGTAGGGGACTTCGGGGAAATGTCCCGGTGGCGCCTGGGAAAATACCTTATCTGCCCATAAGCCTAATTCAATCTGGCGAGATCAACGTATGGAGGCGAAACGGGGGAGTGAACCTCCTTGATTAAACATTGGCTATGATGGGAGATAACGCGCTTCTGCTTCCTCTCGCAGGCAGGATGCACGTGGGTAAGCATGTGGGTAAGCATGGTTAACATGTAATAGAGGTTGAAATAAAGCGGCCTCATACCGTTTTATCACAGTGCCTTCTTACCTAGAAAGGCACAGGGTGCCATAGGTTCCAACGGTTAATTGTATAGGTTCTGAGAGGTTTTATTTGGGTGGTTTGCTAAATCGAAGACCTTCTGATAGCGTCTTTGTCTGCCAGGGAACATTTATCTCACCATCGCTAGGTTTTTTTTCGATTGTAACTATATTGTATCGTACTGCACACTGCTAAGTGTCTCTCTTCTGTCTCACAACTCTCCCTAGGACAGCACTTTTCTCCATAGCAATTCGTCCTCTTCAGGATAAAGTTGCTACAGTAAGCAATTTTCCATATCTTCATTGCTAAATCAACTCTGCTATTTTGGTGAGTTCGTCAATTCCTACTACGATATCATTGCTGACTTTACTGAAGTCAAGCAGCCTTTGAACACTACTTTCAAGAAAATAACTATAATTCTGTACACCGCATCCGTCCCGATGCGTGTACAGACCATCCTTGTCATGAGGCCCCCATCAGCGTTGTCTCAGACGCTTCCTCAACTCACGTTGGAGCGACTCAATTTTAGAAAGTTGATCTCCAGTGACAATCATTTGCTTTATTTTCTCGTTCTCGTGCTGATTAGCAAAAGAGGTTCACTAAGTTCTCTCGAGAACTATTTGGAATTTATCTAGCAGCTCTTATTTGGAAGAGCGTGAATTTCCCATTTCCACCGATCACAAACCCTCGGTATGTACCCTATACACCCTTAACACTTCTTCCTTGCAATCGTGCTGTAGATGTTCTTCAGTTGGAAATCATCCTGCAATTTATAACCGAAATTCCATATATTTCTGGTGCTTTAAAGGCCGTACCAGAAGCGCTCTCTCACATTTTTCTGTTTCTGTCTCTGGTCCGCAACTCCCCCTCCCCACACACACACACTTACACGTTTATCATGTGACTCTAGCGTTAGCTCAACATCAGGATTTAAAAACCCAAGCATTGCATAACTCTTCTCAGCTCAACGTTCTCGCAGTCTGATTCCAGAACAACTCTGTCAAGCGTATCCTGGTGGACTTTTCCTTGCAATACTGTTACCGTCCTCTTTTTCACTGTCGACATCTTTTGGACCAAATTTATGGTTTTTGAGATCCAGTTTTTCGAGCTACTCGCAAACTCATCTCACATTGTTTCGGATGGACAGTTAAGAACGCCGACGTGGCCAAATAGAGACACTCAAGGTTGATTTATGATCGTACCATGATCCATCGCAACACCGGGACACTTCTGGCTCATTTTCTTCTTTCGCCACGTTTCAACGAGATCCACATTAATTTAGTTTGTCACTTAGCTTACTCTCGTGGTTCCACTTGCCTGATTACTATTATGGAGTACTTTAAACGGTGGCTCAGGGGCAGTAGCTATATAGGGTCTGTGATTAACGAATTCTCTCTCTTGTTGTTTCGTAGGCTGGGTTAAGTGATCAGCGAGCTTCCCTAGGATAAAGGAAATATATATATATATATATATATATATATATATATATATATATATATATATATATATATATAGCTGGATTCTTTATTCCTAGGTAAATAGCTGGAATAAGCTTCGAAATGGCGAACAGTAATGACAACTCTTCTTCTTGAATAATAATGATAACTTTTCCTGACTGACCTTTCCACAAAAGTACACCTATATAATAATACTAAAAAAATTCAACCAATTAGGATTGAGATACATTTAATCGTCATACTTATGTTCATTTTTGGAATAACAGCCTTAGCGTTAACAAATTTACCAATCAACTTTTATACATAAGCACTGTAATAATTGTCCAATCAGCGCCATGATAGACTTAAAAAGTTATTAACGCTCAAACTGTTTGCACATAAACACAGCAGACATCCATTTTCCGAATTTAGACGGACTGAATTTGGATTATTATTTTTTTACAACGGAGAGTTGTGAGTGTGCTTAAGGAAAAGTTCACTTTTCATTAAAGTTAACTTCAAGAAAGAAGAAATATATATGCGCCCTCTGGACTGATTGTCCCATTGGCTGTCTGGCTCTATTGCCATTGGCTGTCTGGCTTTGTCCCATTGCCTGGCTGGCTTTGTTCCATTGGCTGTTTGGCTTTGTCCCATTGGCTGTCTGGCTTTGTCCCATTGGCTGTCTGGCTTTGTTCTGGAAGGTTGTCTTACAGGAAGCTCCTGATTCTCATTGTAAGATTGGGATATAATACTAATTTAGGTATGTAGTTTTTCTTGTATTTATTTAATATATCAATCACTGTGTAATAAATACATTAGTGATTAATACTTTTGGGGAAGATAACTAGCAGCAATCCTGAGCAAGAATTTGGAGGGTAAGTGTTAACTTTGTCCTTAGTAAATTTCTGAGAGTATGGCTGTTTGTATAGATGGTGAGAGCATGCCGTTTGAAAGTAGTGTGTATGTGGTGTGTGATGCATGTGGAGTTGAAAGGAGAGTGAATGTAACCGAATGCCGTGTGTGTTTTCTGGAAGGGGAGGTTAGGAGGTTGAGTGGAGAATGTAAGAGGTTGAATGATTTGGTGTTTGAGGTGAGAAGAGATGCAAGTGTGCGATTTAAGGGTGAGATTAGTGCTAAGACGGTGGAAGATAGGGCTAGGACTGGGAACAGTGTGGAAGTTGTGAGTGATGATGAATGGTGGGTGAAAATGGATAGGATAGATAAGTTAGAACAGATAAGGTGTTTGAAAAGGAAGGACATAGAACCTGTTAAGTTGACTAACAGATTAAATGTCCTGAGAGAGGAAGAGTGTGAAAGTGATTTGCCTGGTGTAATTGTGGATGAAAACAGGATGGGTGGTAGTGTGACTGAGAGCAGGAGGGAGGGTAATGTTAGGCCAAGACAGAATAGGAGAATGACTGAGGTGCTAGTGATGGGTGACTCTCAGATTAGGTATTTAGATAGGAAGTTGAGTGATAGCAAGTGGAAGGGAATGAGAGTTTGTCTGCCGGGTGCTGGTGTAAGTGATGTTTGTGAGAGGTATGATAGGCTGGTTTCTGGGTGTGAGAGGGATGCAGTTGTGATTATGCATGTGGGAGTGAATGATGTAAAGAAGGTGGGTACATGTGAGTTACGTGAGCAGTATAAAAGGTTAGTTGAAAGGATGAGTAAAAGCAGGGTAAAAGGTGTTGTTTCTGGTGTGATTCCGAGATTGGATGTGGGGGTAGAATGGTTGTCGCGTGCAATTGGTTTGAATGAATTTGTGAAAGGACTGTGTGAGGTGTTAGGATTGGTGTTTGTAGATGTCTGGGGTGGGTTTTACGGGAATAGGAGGTTGTATGCGATGGATGGGCTCCATCTTAGTCGGGCAGGTGTTGAGGTTCTATGGGGGAAGCTGGATAGTGTGATTAGGGCCTTACGGGTGGGAAACTAGAAGCTGTTAGAGGTAAGGAAATAACAGGAATAGAGGGCAGGTGTAGGAAATGGAAGGGATGCAGAGATAGAGGAATAGCTAGGGGGGAGGGCATACTGATGCGTTATAGGGGGACTAATGCACAAGTGAATGAGCAGATAACTAGGAATAAAAAAACACGATGCAATGAAGATGGGAATAATAAAAAAACCTTAAAAATATACTACACAAATGGTCGGAGTCTAAGGAATAAGATAGATCTCTTAAGAGCGTTAGCGAGTGAAGAGAATTTTAATATAATTGCGATAACAGAGTCATGGCTTGATTTGGCAGGTAATCACTTTAAACCTGAGGTTGAGATTGAGGGCTTTAACATGTTCCATACAGATAGGAATAGGAAGAGAGGAGGAGGGGTTATTATTTATATTAAAGATAATCTCCAGTATTATGTAAACAGTACAATTAAATTAGATGATAACACAGACTCATTATGGCTAAATGTAATGGAAGGTAAAAACAAGCTTGTCATAGGATTATTATACAGACCACCAAATCTTAGTAAGGAAGCTTCAAATCTTCTGTGGCAGGAGATAGAACGGGCATGTAGAAGTAAGCGTGTGTGTATAATGGGCGATTTTAATTACAGAAATATAGACTGGGAAGCTCCTGTGGGTGATCAGGAGGCTGAGGAATTTTTTAATGTTGTCCAAGATAATTTTCTGAGGCAGTTTATTAACGAACCCACTAGAGGTAATAATATACTGGATTTAGTTCTGACAAATAGGGGAGAAGTTATTAAGGATACTGAGATTGGAGGAAATTTGGGTAATAGTGACCATTGTGAAATTAGATTCAAGATGAAATGGAATGGTATTGATAGTAGCATGAACAATGTTAAAATTTCTGACTTTAGAAGAGCAAATTATAATGGGCTAAGGACTTACCTGGAGGCAGTTGTACAGAAACCAGGCAATGAAATCAATTCAGGAATAGAGTCAATGATATCAGTTAGTGGAGACAATAATCACCAGGAGGAAGAGATTACAATTGAAGAGGAGTATGAAAGAATAATTGAGCAATTAATTACAGGTCAGATGATTAACATTCCATATAAGGAGATTAGGACTAAAAATAATGACCCAAAATGGATGACAGATAAAATTAAGCATTATATTGGCATTAAAAAGGGCATTTATAGGAAAATAAAAAATAGAGAGGATCACTTAAGGCAGATATAATGAACTAGCAAGAGATGTTAAAAAGTTAATTAGAGTAGCAAGGAGAAATTATGAAATTAAAGTGGCAAATAGGGCAAAGGAAGATCCTAAAAGTTTTTAGCAATTATACAAAACTAAGGTTAGAGATAAAATAGGCCCACTTATAGATTCCAATGGAGAATTAGTGAGTGATAGGGACTCAATGGCTGGAATGCTAAATGACTTTTTTCTCTCAGTATTCACACAGGAGGATACTCTAAATATACCCGAGGTGTCAATGATCCTTCGGGTTAATGATGAAGAGAAATTAAAGGATATCTTGATCACAAAGGAGATAGTGACAAAGGAAATTGATAAAATCAAAAGTAGTAAAGCACCCTGTCCTGATGAGGTCTTTCCTAGAATTTTGAAAGAATGTAAGGATGTGTTAAGTGAGCCCCTAGCATGCATCTTTAGAAAATCATTGGAGAGTGGCATTAAGCCAGTGGCATGGAAGAAAGCCAATGTGATACCTATATTTAAGAAAGGGAATAAAACAAATATGTCTAATTACAGACCAGTAAGTTTGACATCAGTGGTAGGGAAAAGGATGGAATCTATTATAGCAAGGAATATTAGAGATCACTTGGATAAGCATAAGTTGATAAAAAAATCACAGCATGGCTTTAGTAAAGGTAAATCCTGTCAAACTAATTTGCTGTCTTTTTATAGTAAGGTGTATGAAGCCGCAGATAATGATGAAAACTATGATATTATATACTTGGACTTTAGTAAGGCTTTTGATCGAGTGCCAAACTTACGGCTTCTGAGCAAAGTTAAAGCACACGGGATCGATCGATGGCAGTATATTTAGGTGGATTCAGTCATGGCTTGGTGACAGACAGCAAAGAGTTAGTATAGATGGAGTTAAATCTGAGTGGGGGGGTGTTAGCAGTGGAGTTCCGCAAGGATCTGTTTTGGGTCCCTTGCTATTCTTAATTTATATTAATGATCTTGACATAGGTATAAGTAGTGACCTGCGTAAATTTGCTGATGATACTAAGCTAGGTAGGGCCATTAGGGCTGATTCTGATGCTGTTGTAATGCAGGGGAAATTGACCATTCTGTCCAATTGGGCCGAGAAATGGCAAATGAAGTTTAACATAGACAAATGTAGTGTACTTAGTATAGGTAGAAATAATACATTGAATAGTTATAAATTAAATGGGAGAATTTTAGGGAGGACCGATTGTGAGAGGGACTTGGGTATTTTGGTAAGTTCAGACCTTCGTCCTAGAAAGCTATGCCTAAATGCTAAGAATAAAGCTAATAGGATATTGGGATTCATTAGGAGGAGTGTAAGCAATAAGAGTGCTGAAGTCATTCTAAAACTGTATCTGGCGCTAGTTAGGCCTCATCTAGACTATGCAGTACAATTTTGGTCACCATATTATAGGAAGGATATTGATTTGCTTGAGTCTGTGCAGAGAAGGATGACAAAGATGATTGGTGGGCTAAGGAACTTACCTTATGGTGAAAGGCTCAGAAAACTAAATCTACATACATTGGAAAGGAGAAGAGTCAGAGGGGAATTGATTGAAGTCTTCAAATGGGTAAAAGGATATAATAAAGGGGATCTGGGTAAGGTTCTTATACTTAGTGAACGTGACAGGAGGACACGTAGCAATGGGTTTAAGCTTGATAAGTATAGGTTTAGGAAGGAGATTGGGAGGAATTGGTTTACAAATCGTGTGGTAGATGAATGGAATAGGCTCACTAGACATGTGATAGAAGCCTCCTCTCTGGGTAGTTTTAAGAATAGATTAGATAAATATATGAATGAAGCTGCTAGATGGGACTGACTTTTTTATGTACATATGTATATATTTTTCTGCGGAGTGGGAAGATTATTTTGCGGTTGCATGAATGGACATAATCCTCTGGATGCATTTTATGTATATTGTAGATTAGATCTGACGAACTCCTGTAAAGGGTGACAATGTTGATGACTTTTCTCTGGTAAGAAATCTTTTTTGTGTTGACTGGAACAGGAGCTGCCAAGTGTAGGCCATGAATGGTCTTTTGCAGTCTCCTTTTTTTTATGTTCTTATGTTCTTATGAATAAAAGAGCGCCTAGACGCTCGACTAGCAAAAGGATGGGGGATCATTTCCCTCTAGGGAAAGAAGGCAGCCTGGAATGCTTACGAGTACCTCTACGGACAATTGACCAGGAGATCAAACCAGACAAAGGAAAACTCTGCGAGACATTATTTGGACAGATAAAAGCAGCCCTCATCAAAATTATCGACATTCCAAATGGCTACGTGGTAATTACAAGTAAGGAAAAAGAAGTAGAAAAATTAGTGTCTTAGGAAGGAATAAAGACACGAAAGGTAATAGGACTAACACCCAACATCCCGCCCTAGATAACTGCAAACAGAATTATTATATGCAAGAAAGTTTACGTGTGGGTGGGTTCCCATGACAAAAGGAAATGAAATAAGAAATAGAAAAATTCATGAAGGCATGAAAATAAATTAAATAATTAGATTTGGCCACCACACACATGTCTTTAAAATTGTGTGTGCAACAACAGATATGGCAGCAAAGATATTTCACCGAGGACTGCTCATGTTTAACATGAGAATTCCACCAAAGAACATGGAGCGCGAGAAACATATTCATATTCAAATGTGCTTCCGCTGCTATAAGATGGAGGACCACTTGACGCCTGACTGCACTGAGAAAGATACAGTATGTTCGAGTGCGGACAGAAGAACCCCGAATAGAAACAGTGAAATGAAAGTACTAAGAAATGCGTGAACTGTCATGGGTCACATAGAACTATGGCAATGGCATGCCCCAAAAGAAAGGAGATAATAGAACGAAAGGAAAGAGAAGCGAGAAACGAAGAAGAAACTAGAAGAAATGAAGTATACGCAGGAGTGGCTAAAGCAACTGTGAGCAAATGCAGGAAGCACATACCCATCTAACTGTGCCACAAGGGCACCTTCGCTACGACACTCAATACAATGCTAGAAATACATGGAATGAAGAAGATGTGGTTCCCTGCCCCCGTCCCCTCATCTGAAATCCTTAAGATCAACGTCGCGTCAGCGTCGGTACCAACGAGAAATGAGGAGCATACTACTGAAGAGAACGCAATTTCAAACATGTCAATGCAAAGTAATGAAGGAGACAAAATAGTACGCATGGAAGCACAGGAATTAAAACTTAAAGTCTACAGCGATGAATGCCCCCCCCCCCTCCCGAGAGTCAAGAAACAGGATGACATCATTAAGGGTAATTAAAGAAAGGAAAGACATGAAAAGAAGACGAGGAAGAAGTACAAAAACTCGAATATATCCTGGCGACTGCGTTACTCTCTGCAATTCTACATTTCAAAGTATGAAGAATGGTAGATTTAAAGGCAACGAAGCAGAACCCAACATGAGATCGACCCGCCAGAAGTCCAGAGATCTCTAGACGACCAAACTTAATAAACAATGGAACCAGAAAGGAGAAGAAAGCTTAGCATTCTGTAAATAAACACTCAATGGTGGATCGGTAAAACATCGACATTAAGAAATAACTTCAGAGAGATCGATCCAGACATGATATTAATATCAGAACACGGAGTGAATCCAGAAGTATAAACGATGAAATTGTTTGATTATACCGTCATAAATGCGAAACCTTCAGACGAGCGTCATGACGGGGCGGCCATAGCAATAAGAATAGGGCTGAATTTCAAAGAAGTTAATAATTTGGATGAGGCATACTTGGCCGTAATAATAGTAACCACGGGATACCAAGCACCAAGAAAAAAATTACCTTCCCATGCCCAACCTATTTAAAACCTTTGGCACAGGTTTCCCAACCATCTTTATGGGGGCCCTTAATTCCAGGTGCAGTGCAAATGGATACCGCTCCAGAAACAACAGAGGAGCCAATTTAGAAATGATTTTGGAAAGAAACATTTTCAAGAAAATAGGGCCAGACTTTCTAACATATGTCACAGGCAATGCAGCTACAAAACCAGACGTCGTGCTAAGTAGCTTCAATATGCAATACAACATCCACATGCAACCAGTTACCTTTGAGACCAAAAGAGAACTGGAGACTAATAAATAGACTTATAGGCAGACCCCGATAGAAAAAATAAAAATTAAGAATGAACAGGGAGAAAAGATCCAAGAAGAGAGGACCACATAAAAACTTTTTCGTAATCACTGGAAATCAGTGTTCTCCATAATACCAGAGGAGGACGGAGACTTCAATCCAGAGATAGACAAAATGGTCCACACAGTCTTGCGAGAAAACATAAACAAGATCCCTCCAGCACCAAGTGTAGAACGAGAAAGGGAGGAAATTCTGGGTGCAGGGGCCTACATAACAACGGAAGAGATCAAAGGCGTAATACAATCATTCAAACAGAAAGCGCCAGGCCCCTCAGGAATAATCAGAATTAATCTTACCAAGGCACCTAACATAATCATCAGAACATTAAAGAATATTTTTAACGCGTGCTTAAACACCAGTTACTTACCTGATAGCTATAAACTAGCGGAAATGATATTCGTCCCAAAGCCAGAAAAACACCAAACCACCTCAGCAGTTACCGGCCAATATCGCTACTGAACTTCATGGGCAAAGTCTTCGAGAAATTCTTTTACAGAAGACTAAAAGAATATCTTGAAGAAAATGACCTTTATAATGATTATCAGTTCGGATTCAGAAAAGGCAGAGACGCCACAATGGCACTTGGCATAATAACAGAGGAAATAGCAATGGCCAAAGCAGAGAATAACTACATCGATCTGGTCCTAAAAGATGTAGAATAAGCATTCAACAAAGTCTGGATCAGAGGAATGCAATACGAGTATAAGATCTTAAATCTCCAGATGAATAGCAATCTGGAGATAATTCTCTATGCGATTATGTCAAAGACAGAAGAGCCTATGTGAAGATAAATGGTTATTCAGGACCAGAATTCGAATTGGAAGCTGGACTCTAGCAGGGGGGCTGTCTCAGCCCCACGCTGTATTCAATATACACAGCAGATCTGCTACCACCAATAATGCCTGGTTGCCTAAACATACAGTTCGCGGACTCCGTACAGGAACGTACGCTTTCAGGCAAGGACAACAACTTTAGAAATCAACATCAACAACTACGAAAGAGATTGGAAGGTAAGGACGAACAGGAGTAAATTTACGATGATCCCAATCTCCAGGAACAAAACAGCTGAAATTGTAGTTGAAGATCAGAACTACACATATCATAGTGAGGGCAAAGTGCTAGGACTCAGAATAAAAATAGAGGCTACAAACAACATATAACGGAGAGGAAGAACAAGGCAATTTCGATGCTTAACCTACTGTACAATCTAAGAGGGTTAGGCATGAAAAATAAAAGAAAAAGCTATCTTGCACTAGAAAGAGAGGTACTACTATACCCACCAATCTCTATCAACGGTGAAACAAGGACCCAAAAATTGGAACTCCAAATAATACAAAATAAAGCTCTCTACCTAATCACCAACACACGTAGGAGAGAGAGGAGAAGACTACAGGATCTACACCAAGAAGCAGGATTAGAAACGCTCCACATCAATATCAGGAACAGAGTGGAGAAAATATGGAGGGAGATAGACGATCTACCTCCGATATTTGCAGAGCACACGAACACCAGAGCTGGAGTCGCCTTTAATACTCGATTTCCCAGCAGCAGACAACAGCTGAGAATCGAGGAGGTACCCATGTTTACTTAAGTAGAAATTCAAAAAGAGAGAAAGAACAAGCATAAAATAAAGATATTTACCCGACTATATACAAACCCAACCAACGAAATAAACAACTAAGACACCAGATTGATACCCTAATGAGACAACCGAATTTGAACAACAGAAATAGGAAGAAACAACCGACTAAGAAGACAACACAGATCAAAAGTCTAAACAGAAATAATGCGAACAAAATGAAATAAAAGTGTAATAATTGAACAATATTAAAAAGTTTAACAAAAATGATAGTGAAGTGAAAGTTAACAGTGAAACAAAAATAAAACGAACATAGTAAACCAAAAGTGTAATAAGTAAACTATAGTATTAAAATTTAACAAAAATTATAGTGAAGGGAAAGTTAATAGTAAAACAAGTAGACAAAGTGAAACTAAAGTGCAAAAGTTATAACAACAAGAGAAAGGGAAACAAAGTAAGGAAAGTAAAGACAAGTAACATAGCAATACATAAACAAAGCTTAGAGCTAAGATAACTTAAAACGGCATGAATGCTACAATAAACACATGAATGAAAGATGAAGAGAATAAAGGAACAGAGAATAGGCGGTCCTCCCGCTTCTGTATGAGGAACATAGGTGCTGAAAGTGTGAGAAAGGAAGTAAGAATGATGCATGATGAGTAAATGCATGACGGTGGTTCGAAATCCACGTTAATCAGCACCCCCCCCTTTTCCCTCGGGCAAGGGCATTTCACCCTTTCCACCTTTGACTACCGAGGTTGCTCAATCTGTTCCCTCAGCAATCTATCCTCTTTTAACTCAAAACTGTCTGTCTCCCGCAGCTATAAACACTCTTCTAAAGCTTGTTCCGGACTTCCCATTAAGCACTTCACTATCGGTTCACTTAAACTGAGAGTCAGAAGTGTGAGGAGTTTTTCCAGGAGCAAGTCGGCCGTGGGCCTCCTCCTCTTCTGTGCCCCTCCCCCAATCGTGGGAGGGGTACAGAGAGGAGGAGTAACCGCGAGCCGTAACTTTTCTTCTCCTTAAGACAAAATTTCCAAATTTTAGACTTGGAAAAAATCTTCAAAATAATTAAGCTCGCCAAAAAGTGCACAGCCAGCAAAGGCGGAAAAGACCCTCGAGGGCAAGTCACCTCAAGAAAACACCATCGATTTTTACCTCTTCCCCACGGGGACTTCAAAAACAAGGATTATATTGTACGTAGCTACGTATAGCCAACCTATGTCTGGCAAAGTCCCTGCCGCAGCCCCACCCATCCTCGGGGCAGGTCGGCTAAAGCGAACTGAACTGCCATTCATCAAGTCTTGCTCTAACTATGTCGGTCAACTTTGATAGATAGAATTGGAGACGTAAAAGAAAGCAAGTTTGAGGATTAGCCAACTGTGGAACTCTATAGAAGAGACCACCCGGTTACAAGGCGATGATGAAAGCTTTGGGAAAGAGTTCGCTTGAATATCTAAGGTTAGTTTCCGGCCAAGACCACAGGGGAACTTGAAACCGTCCATGTGTAAATTGGAAGCAGTATCGATCACCAAACCCCAGAAGGGCCGGCATCTCCGGGTGGTGGTAGTTGATTCGACACCACCTAACAAAAAGTCCGCCACATATCATCCTTCTGAGGGTCCTCCCCGGGTTCACCCTTCATCATTCATCATCCCATCCCGCAGTTCATGTTCGTTGAAGATCTCTTGAAATGGGGAGGGGGGTACCCCCCATAAAGAACTCTACAAAGTCAATAAATATACAATAAGGAAGAACCCCTTGAACTAATTACCAAGAAGTTAAATCCTCAGGCCCACATCATCGGGGCGGATCGTGAGAGTGTACTGATGAAGAGGTACGAAACTCTCACACAACCCAGATGGACTGAGGAAATGAGAGAGATCGCTAAAGTGCACAGGAAGGTGTATAAAGAAATCAGGAGAAAGGTACGAAGTGGGAAGGAACCTCGCTGCTACGACGCCTGAGCGAAGAACTGAAGCAGGCTATTAATCAGCAACAGGCTGAGATCTGGGACAGCCTGATTGAACAAGTAGACAGCGAGGTGAGACCCGATGAGTTCTGGCGAATTGTGAACAAGTTAAAAGGTCTTTCAAATAGAGAAAAGACCCACATTAAGGAGGGCGATGACTACTTGAAAGACCCGGTGGTTTTGGAAGAGAGATTCCGCATATTCTGGAAAGATGTCTTTACGATTACATCAGAAGACAATGATGAGGAATTCGACCAGGAATTCGAAGGTGAACTGATTAAAGATCTTAATCAGATTTGTGCATCGCACGCACCCACATGTCTATGTCGATGAAGGGAGGGTTTTGGCAGACCATGGCAGACCAATTACACCTGAAGAGGTCATGGCAGTCATAAAAACCTTTAAACAAAAGGCACCAGGCTGGACGGGCATCATAACTTGGTGCATGCCCCCAGCAGATTATTCAGGGAATCACGAAACTCTACAATGCTTCCCTGAATACGGGCTACTTCCCCGACGGTTTCAAGATGGCAAAAATCTTTATACCTAAAGGAAAGAAGCCCGATCAACTGGTGGACTACAGGCCAATATCCCTCCTGGAGATTATAGGCAAAGATACGAAAAGCTATTAGCCAACAGGTTACAAGACCAGCTGACCGAGCTGGAAGCTCACAGCCCTCAGCAACACATGTTTCGCCAGAGAAGGGGGACTGACACAGCCCTTGCCCTTCTTCCTGAAAAGCTGGCCCGCTGTAAAGCTGAGAGGAAATACTTAGGCGTGGTGATGCGAGATGTACAAAAGGCCTTCGATAAGGTTTGGTTAAGAGGTCTATAATACAAGATCTTAGGCCTCCAGCTAAATCCAATCCTGGAAAGGATCCTCTGTGACTACACCATGCATAAAAAGCCCAAATTTCGATCGAGGGCTACAGAGAACCCGAGTTCGAACTTGAGGCGGGTGTTCCAAAAGATGGCTGTCGGAGTCGGCTGTTGTACTTTGTGTACACATTGGACTTACCTGATCCAGTAGGGAAGGATGTGATGTACCTGCAGGTTGCAATTACTACAAATATGATGGATTTCAAGCAAGGCAGACAGCCATCGAAATCGATAACACCAGTCGATATGAAAAGAAGTGGAAAATCAAGACCAACCGTCGAAAGTTTCAGATCCTTCCAATAAACCGCCAAAGACGTGTTGATGTCATAGTGAACGGCGAAGTGTACTCGTACGGAAATGAAGGCAAAGTCCTAAATCTGCGTTTAACCTCAAAAGGATACAAAGCGCACATAAACAGTAGAATCCCCCTAGCCAAAATACAGGTCGGAAAACTGTATCGATTCAAAAACATCAGCTCCAAAAATCTTAAGAAGCTATACACTGCTCTGGTGCGCTCGACCCTAGTGTACCCCGCAGTGGTTATGCAGGCTGCGAGTTCCACCTCTCTCAGACAAATTCATGCAGAGAGTGCAGAACAAATCAGCCCTACTTATAACTGGAGCACGAAGGATGGACCATATTCGACAAGCCAAGCAGATTTGCACGCAAGAGCAGGTCTGAATCCACTGAATATAGAACTCCAAAGGCTAGGGAGTAAGACCTGGGACAAGATTTAAGAAGAAATACTCCTGAACATGAACCTCGACTTAGACATTCCGAAAGCAGTTACGGGACACGCCACCAGGCAAGCCCTATTCCCGAGTGGAAGAAACTGCTCCCGAGAAAACCCAATTGGACTCTCTACTTAAACAAGACTAATACAACCAGCTAATTAAAATAACAATAAGAAGAAAAAGAGGCAAAGTGCCCACAACTAAAACAAAATGAATAAAAGAGAGAGAGATGATATCCTAAACACCAGCCAAAGTAAAAATATAAATTATCACTAAAAAACAAAGAAAAGTATATGCATTCATATATATATATATATATATATATATATATATATATATATATATATATATATATATATATATATATATATATATATATGTACAAAAAAAATTAAAAAATTGAAAAGATGAATAAACGAACCAAAGATCACAAAGTCGCCAAATGGAAGGAAAGGAACCACCAAATGATGAGAAAAAACCTGAGAGATGCCCTCTACACCAGGGCAAAACTCAACTTTTTATCTTTATATACCTACCACACATTTTCATTCTTATTACATCAAATTCAAAATTCAAAAAATTACGAATTTTTAAGCACTCAATCAGAGCTCGGGTCCAGCAAACGATACTGAATGCGGATTCTTGGCAAAGGAGGTAAAGTTAAGCGTAAAATGATAAACGTTCCCCGAAGATTTTTGTGTGAACTGTTTAAATCTTTCATTCGAATGTTTTACTTGGTTCGACCCCCACAGTACCAAGGCCCGAGGAAACGGAGTGTTTAATATATAATTAATATCTACGCCTTAAAATTATAAACAAATATATATATATATATATATATATATATATATATATATATATATATATATATATATATATATATATATATATATATATATATATATATATATAATAAATTCTGGTGTCAGGTTTAGTTGGGCTAATTGAGGATCCCTTTCGTTTTCAAGTCCCTCAGTTGAATTAATAGAAAATTTACCAAGTTGGGTCAAGTTTATTTAAAGATAGGAAAATAATTTTTTTCTTTTTTTATTTTATTTTGAGTAATCGGTCTTTTGTGGTGCCCGTGAGGCCATATTTAGTAACAGGCCATTTTTCTTTGTGTGTGTTTTGATCACAAGCGTAAGATTTCATTTTGAATTTTGGGAACTATTGTGAGAGCCCCATTTTCTTTGCCGTAAGATTCTTGAACGCGTCGAGTGGCTAAGGCTCGCGTAAGGAAACAAGATGACGTCCTTCGAGAGATTTAGGCAACAGGGTGAGATGCTTGGTCTCTCCGGTAAAGAACTAGTCGCCTATATTCAGGATGAAAAGAGAAACGAAAGAGCAGAGAAGAAAAACTAGGAGAATCTGAGGAGGGAAGAAGAGAAGCTGAAGAAAGAGAAAGGGTGAGGCACCATGAAAGGGAGCTAAATAGGAATAACTTAGAAACCCTCTCAGTTAATTCCAGGAATGAGGCCCCCTAGATCCCTGCTTTAAAGCTCCCAGCATTTAAGGACGGTGAGGATTTCAGTGCTTACGGGTATCTCACTCATTTTGAAAAGATATTTGAGGTAAATCACTGAGATATACAAACTTATGGAGTCGCCTGACTTTTGCCTCTCCTTAATACTCAGCTGCGAGATTATTTCATTTCGCTACTCGCCGAGGCTACCCTCGACTATTCGACCCTTAAGTCCGAACTCTTCGTTGCGATCAACATGAATCCAGACTTCTACAGGGCACATACTTACCGCCAGTTCGGATTCACCCTCAGAAGAAGTCTGCAGTTTTTGTTGAACTCGGCCCAGGTAAACGGCGACTCTGACTCTCTGTTCGAATTCATTTTGCGGGATCAATTGATGGCTACGCTGCATTCGTGAAGGACCGAAGAGTTGCTTCCTTCAAAGAATGCATCGAAAAAGCGGATTTGCACAAGGCCAATCATAATTTCTACCCCGAAGATCCCAAGAAGAGTCATCCTCCCTCCCCCAAGAGTAAAGGCCACTTCCCTAAATTCACCCGAAGAACGCTTCCAAATTTGTAAAGGTCCCGGGTCCATCCAAACCAAAATATCACCCCCCCGTCTGAACCTAGGGATGTTAAGCCAGCTGTCTTTTATCCCCCTGCGTCGGATTACCCCAGACGACCTATCGTATGATTTTCTTGCTGAACCCCCGAGCATGTGAGGACGAACTGTCCCCCAAATTGTCAATTCCGTTCTGTCCCCAGCCACCAAGTCCACCAAGTAAGCGCCTCTCTTTCTCCTCCGTCTGCTCACCCCGAAACGCCTGCTTTTCCACCAGCGAATACCCCCCCAGACATCAAGTTAATTTTTTATTTAAGAAGAGCTCCCCCAGAGGGCTCGAATTTGAAACCGAATCGGTTAATGTTTGCCGGGTTTCAACCCTAGTCAGAGATACGGGATGCACGTGCATCATCGTATCGGAAAAGTTGCTGTCCACAGTGAGCCCCAACCACGATAAATTTGCAGTAGTCCAGGACTACTTGGGACGAGCCAACCGCCACCGCGTTGAAAATTTATGCCCTAGGAAAGAGGCTTAACTGTGGGCTAGTGAGGGTTCGCTCCTCCTAAACTCCCTTGTTTCCCCTCTTTCCAGGGGATAATTGACGTATATATAGTTCAATCTTGTATAATTTTGAGGAGAATCCGCGTAGCAATAGAGAGAAAAAGACGAGTCCCTGAGTCACACAGGAAATCAAGAATATAAGTGGAACTGAGAGGGACTTTCCCTCCCGAGGCCGTTCCTTTGGTCGCTTAGAAGAGCAGATCAGTGATATTGAGACCAACTCTCATACCATTCTTGTCCAGAGAAAATCCATTATCTCAGATTTCTGAAAACAACAGAGATACCCCTCACCATTGAGGAATACCAACGTGAATTCCCATTCGAGAAAAGATTCACCTTTTGTTTATGTCTCATCATCGAGAAGCTCGAATTGATAACACCAGGATCAGGATAACTTCTGTTCATCCAAGATCCCCTCACTTACATCTTCAAGAAGCCTCGCCATTCGCCTCCACCACCCAGTGAGAAGCATCAGCTGTTTCGCCAACCCTCCTCGTCTAAGCGAGGCACTCTCCAGCCCAACTTGCCCCAAATAACCTCAGCGAGGCATCCTCGAGTCCAACTCGCACAAAATCAATTCAGCAAGAAGGCTCACTTTCAAGGTCGCCCAACTGTTGACTCCCTCTGAGTTAAAGGTAAAACGAATCCAAATCTTATTCATTTTTTGTTATTTCTCATTCCGTGCAAAAGTGTATTTAAAGATTTAATATTTAATTATTTTATGTAATTAAAAGTATATTTTTGTCTGAGTTGTTTACTGAGATCCTCGAACGCTGCAAATGGCAATAGATATATCATAATACGAATCCTCCCTGGTTAAAGAATTAAATTATGGCACTCATAGATAAAAGTGGAACGGATTTACTCATGTACGAATCAAACGTACATACGTACTTGGCCGTAAACCACGACACTCACCTTCCCCATGTGTAAACCTGAAGGGGCGAAGTGTCATAGCGTTGAAAATTTATGCCCTGTGGGAGGGGCTTAACTGAGGGCTAGTGAGGATTCGCCCCTCCTAAATTCCCTTGTTTCTCCTCCCCCGGAGATAATCGACGTATATATAGATCGATCTTGAGAAAATTAAGGAAGAATCCGTGTAGCCATCGAGGGAAGAAGACGAGTCCCTGAGTCAAACAGGGAATAAAGAAGATAGTTGGAACCAAGCGGGAATTACCATTCCGAGGCTGTTCCTTTGGTCACTTAAAAAAGCAGACCAGTGGTATCGTGACCCACTCTCCTACCATTCTCTTCCAGAGAAAATCCCGTATCTCAGTTTGCTGAAGAAGTAGAGATATCACTCACCATTGACGAAGAAGAAAGTGAATTCCCATTCGAGAAAAGATTAACATCTTGGTTAAGTCTCATCATCAAGAAGCCAGAATTGGTAGCACCAGGATCGGGATAACTTCCATTCATTCAAGATCCCTCACTTGCATCATCAAGTGGAGAGAAGCATCGTCATACGCCTCCAACTAACCCCGGGAGAAGCTTCAACTGTTTTCCCGAAGCACCTCCTCACGCCCGAAATCACCTCAACGAGGAAGACTCCAGTCCAACTCGCCTCAAACCAACTCAGCGAGGATGCTCACTTTCAAGGTCACCCAACTGTCGACACACACTGAGTTAAAGGTTAAACGAATACAAAATTTATTCATTTTTGTTATTTTTCATTCTGTGTGAAAGTTTATTCGTAACAAAACTATATCAATCTGGTAGTCGTAACCAGACTATTTCAATTTCAAATGACTTAAGAACTAGCATAAATTGAGCTTAAATTTCGGATATTAGAAGTGATTTTTGTATCATCCATCTCGTAGTACTCATTTGCAGTGTTAATTTTTATTAGACCCTCTTGCTACAGAATTAGTGTATTTAAAAATTTAATATTTCGTTCTTTGATGTGATTAAAGTATATTTTGTCGGAGTTGTTTAATTAGATCCTCGAACGAAGCAAATAGCAATCGATATATCATAATACGAAGCTTCCCTGGTTAAATAATTAAATTAGAACACTCTTAGAGAAAAGTGGAACGGATTTACTCATATACGAATCAAACGTACATACATATTCGGACGTAAACCACGACAGTGGCCATTGACCTAATTGGCCATTCCTCCCCCCCCCCTCCCCTTTCTCCGTCGAGTGAAGGTCATTCTTATATCCTAACGCTAGTGTATTTTGCAACCAGATTTCCAGACGCTGTCCCTCTTAAGAAGATCGACAGCGTGAGTTGCGCGGAGGCTCTGATCTCCATCTTCTCCCGCGTTGGCATCCCTAAGGAGATCTTATCAGTTAGGGGTAGACAATTTACCTCGGAGCTTATGGAGTATGTGGGAAAACTCCTATTAGTCAAGCTTTTTTTCCCAACCCTGTTCCACCCCGCCTCAAACGGCGTCTTTGAGAAATTAAATGGAACTTTGAAGGCCGTCCTTAAGAAACTGTGTCATGCCCAGCCTCGAGAATGGCATCGATACCTGCTGGTCGCCCTTTTCGCCTGCAAGGAAATTCCCCACCCAACCCTTGGGTTCGCTCCCTTCAAACTCATTTATGGTCTAAATGTTCGCGGCCCGATGAGGATTCTCAATGAATTGTTTTCCAACCCCCAGCTAGATGAGGAGGTCAAGTCCTCATACGCATACATATTGGACCTTAGAAACCGTCATGAGGAATGCGCAGACATTGCATACAAAAATGCGGACTTGAACCTGGAAAATTACAGGACCTATTTTTGCATTTAGTCAAAAGAAAGACGGTTCAAGCCCGGTGACGAGGTCCTTGGCCTTTTCCATTTTCCCGCGCCGACTCGATAAAGGAGTCCCTTTCCTCGAGGTGACCCCATTAACGTAAAACGACCCTAGCTTGTATCTCCCGTTAATCGAGTCCCTTTCCAACCACTGAATCTTTCCTCAGTCTAACTGATTTTTTTAATATTCCATTTAATAACTGATTGACGAGATATTAACGTTCCAAGATTGTCAATTAATCTGTATTCTGCCAGAGTTGTCCTTTATTTAAATTACCTGTATTTTCTCGTATTAACTAGTGACTTTTTAAAATTATATTTTGGTTTTCACTCTTTAAATATACCCTTGAACTGCAACTTGGTAAACTTATTAAACGCTATCGGCCCCTGCAGTAAATCACACTCTTATACCACGTAATCAACGGATTACTCTTACGAAGTGAACCTATTTGTACGTAGCGAAGGACGCGAGGTACATTAGAGGATATATGCATATATAACTGTATATATACATATTTTCTTGGCTTTTATCTTTCTTCCCTACCAATATATATATATATATATATATATATATATATATATATATATATATATATATATATATATATATATATATATATATATATATATATATATATATATATACATATATATATATATATATATATATATATATATATATATATATATATATATATATATATATATATATATATATAATTTGAAGGATGAACGAAAGTACGTATGAAGGAAAATTCATTTCATTTTCTTGAAATAACGTTTCGGGTGAACTTTTCACCCATCTTCGGGTACTGGAAAATACAATTCGTGGAAAACAATTTATGTTAGAGTTAAACAGATGATGAAAATGATGAATTTATGGAAAGTATTTAATGTTTATTAAAGGGGGGATAGCGGAAGTTTACAGGCAACTGATATTTTTGGATTATTATGTTGAGAGTTAAAAATTAACGATTGGGTAACACAGGAAACATATCAGGATAAACTTTGTATCAAGAAAATGAAATGAATTTCCCTTTATACGTCTTTTTGTTCATCCTTCAAATTAAATTGAAGCTCCATAAGAGAAGCCCTAACCAATATATATATATATATATATATATATATATATATATATATATATATATATATATATATATATATATAATAAAAATAATAATAATAATGATAAATTCTGGTGTCAGGTTTAGTTTGGTTTTAAGTCACTCAGTTGAATTAATAGAAAATTTACCAAGTTGGGTCAAGTTTATTTAAAGATAGGAAAAAAAAATTCTTTTTTTTTTAAGTTATCGTTCTTTTGTAGTGCCCGTGAAGCCATATTTAACAAGCCTTTTTTTTGTGTGTGTGTTTTGGGAGAAAATCTTTCAAACTCCCCTCCTTGTAATCCCCGTGCCGGATTAAGAGGTTCTATATCAGGTACTCATATAGGAATTAGTAAGGTTATTATAATTTATTGTTTTTGTCCATGCGTATGATCACAAAGGTAAGATTTCATTTAGAATTTGGGGAATTATTGCGAGAGGCCCATTTTCTTGGCCATAAGATTCTTGAACGCGTTGAGTGGCTAAGGCTCGCGTAAGGAAACAAGATGACGTCCTTCGAGAGATTTAGGCAACAGGGTGAGATGCTTGCTCTCTTCCTCAACATGTATTAACCCCAAAATGATTAAATTCCAGTCTTTCGTTTCTTTTTTTAAGTTCGTTTAAAGTTCCTTCTAATAACGGAGAGAAAAAAATATTTAGTTGCTGGTATAAAATAAGGGCTCATAAGATTTAGCAGAATTAGGAGAATGACAATAATTGGGAGAAATATGACTAAGTTGTTTGATCTCGATTATAATGCAAAAGAGAAGTATTTACGATTTGGGAAGAGTGCTCTTTTATAGAGCAGTTATCTTTTGGATTTCCATTTCATGGAGTGTTATTTTGATTTAAAGCTACTCCATTATAAGCCTTCTTAAAATTCCAAAGTGCTCATTTTTTAGGTCTCTTTGGTTGTCTCATTCCATCTGGCAATGTGAGTACTACATGCTTATTCCTGTGAGATGGTGGTGATGGAACCACGTTATAGAATTGTATTTGACTCAAAAGTACCTCATAGATGAGCATTTTGTAGTCTTATGAAATTTTTATTCCTTAAATGTGATTGATAATTTTTGTAACGCTTATTTCCTAAGAATGAGGTGAGAGAAGTGAGAGATGACAGTGATAGATAGGTAGATATGATGGGATTTTTTTATTTATTTGTTTTATAATAATAATAATAATTGGGGAGGGGGATGAAGAGTAGTTGTGTGTGAGAGTGTAAATTGCCAGGATGCTGGCTGATCTCTTCTCTTTGTTGAATTTCTTGGTTTTGTTTATTCTTTCTAAATTTGATGAGTGGTTACTTCTAATCATTATTCCTGAACATTCTAATTCAGTCTGTCGTTTTCAAAAGGGTAGCCTTTCGGGTAGCCTTTCTTCTAATTAATATTATTTTTTCTTTTTGTGTATATATATATATATATATATATATATATATATATATATATATATATATATATATATATATATATATATATATATATATATATATATATATATATATATATATATATATATATATATATATATATATCTATATATATATATATATATATATATATATATATATATATATATATATATATATATATATATATCTATATATATATATATATATATATATATATATTTATATATATATATATATATATATATATATATATATATATATATATATATATATATATATATATATATATATATATATATATATATATAAGGCGGCATTCATGCCTTTGTCTTTTAGGTATGCTTGGGGTTGTTCTTTGTTCCTCTTGGGTTTTTTTCTTTGTTCACGTTAGGATCGGGTTTTCCTCTCTTAGTAGGCACTGCCTACACTACTCGGGATTTTTTTCCAGACTCGGTTTCTTTGTGGCGTCGTTAATTCTTCGCTTGTATCTGCGAGTTTTTCTTCGATTTTTGACCATATATTCCTTGCCCGCTTTTCCAGGGTTTTATTTATTGGGTCGATATTTGCCGTTTCGATTATTTCTCGGATTCTTTTTCCATCCATTCTTCTTGTGTCTGTGATAAAATAGGCCGCCTTATTTTGAATACGTTGTAGCTTTTTTATGCAAGACGTCGAGGTCGTGTGCAATGGTATCGGTGGATATACCAGGACGGATTCAACAAATGCTTTATTTTAGCGTCCTTTTGCTTTTTCGACATAAATTCTAAAGGTTGTAAATCAATCTTATGCCTGATTTAACCTTGGCTGTTCTGATTTTTATATGGTTATGGTATCTTCTTGTGCCTACCTGTAGGCCTAACACATTCCTTTCAGTTGAGTATTGGTACTCGATTCCGTCGACGTTAATTTGATCTTTTTTCCTTCTCAGAATTGGAATAATCTTGAAATTTGTAACATTGATCTTAATCTTCCAACTTTTTCAAAGTCGTTTATATTTTTTATTTCACGTTCAGTAGTCCTTTCTGGCCATCCGGGGTTCGTGGAGCGTTAGGAGATCACCTGGCTGATATCGTCTGCGTACTGTATATTCATACAGTCTGGTGAAATTGAAGGTGGAATGTCTGCTTTAAAGATGGAGTACAGATGGGGCTCAGACACCCCCCTTGTGGGACCCCCGTTTGGAGATGAAAACCTTCCCTAGAAAGTTCAGCAGCGAAATCGGCTCGAGACCAGATTTGATGGCTCCCCTGGTTTTGGCAGGAAAACAGTCTTCGCTACTTTTAACTTATCCGGGAAGGTACCTATGTTTAAGTAGGCATTGAAAAGTTCGGCAATGCTCCTGACTATGTTCTGAGAGCCCTCTCGTAATTTTGTTTTGTTGGGCGTGTTGTCCCGGGTGCTTTTTGTTTGAAGGCGTTTATAGCATTTTTAACTTCCTCCGTCATTATTGTCGCTCCAGGTCCCTCTTGTTCTTCTGTACTTTTATCCACCTATACTGCCGGCGTCACTATATGTACGTTTGTTTGTATGTACTCTGCGACTCTTCTTTCCGTTTCTCTACCGAACCTTTTGTTGTCTGCCTCTTCTATTGTGTAAATTTTGCTCCAGTGTTCCCTGAATTTCTCTTCGATCTCCTCGTTGCTTCTTAGATACACATTGTTTTTGTTGGTAATTTTGAATGGTTTCCTGGGAGGTCTTCTTTTAATTATATTAATTAATCTCCATGTTTCCTTTGCATTTTCTGTTGTTTTGGCTTTCTTTGCTAGTTCTTCCCACATTCTATCTTGCTGTTCTTCTATAGAAAAATAATCTCTCCTTCCGTTTGCTTTAATTCTTTATTTATCTGCCGATTCGTTCCATTATCTCTAATTTCTTCATATTTCTCTTTATTTTTTTCGCTTTCTTCTTCATCTCTTTAGTCCACTTTGGGTGCGGTAAGGTCTTGTATTTTGTCTTTGGGATGGCCTGTTCGTCGGTTTTAATATTACTGTTGACCATATTGTCTGTTATTATGTCAAGCTCTTCCCGCTTCTTCCCTTCCAGGTCCGGTTGGGAGTATTCTTCTAGCATCGATACGTATTTTGTCCAGTCCACCTTCTGGTAAGATTCTCTAATGCTTATGCGAACCATAATTGAATTCTAGTTTATCGTTACCATGATTCTTATGTGGTCACTACAAGAGATAGGGACTGGTTCCATATATATATTGTATGGAAATCTAGGAGTTGTCATTACTATGTCCGGCCGGGTAGAGGCTCTTCCGGTTATATAAGTCGGGAAAAAGGGGCCGACTCTTTGGAGTATATTACTTTCAATTAAAAGTTCCAGGTTGCGACCGGCGTTGTTCTTCGTATTGTAACCTGAATCGTGTATTTGAGCATTCAGGTCACCCAGTAAGATGGTAGGGTTGTTTTTGGTGAACATCTCTATCACTGGGTGGACCGGGATGTATGAGCGACGGGGTGGTTGATAGGCCGCCACGACCGTGAGTGGGGTATACTACAATTCTATTGTCGCTGCAATGTAGGCCTCGTCTACTTCGCTTTCCTGAGTGTAGTGGATGTTTTTCTTTATTGCGATGGCTGCACCATCGTACCTCTCTCCAGTCGGGTTCTTCTTTTATTATGTTATAGTTGGTAATTTTCATGTCCTATTTGTTTTTTAGTCCATTTTCTGAAATTTAGATTATGTCTGCATCCAGGCATCTTAGGATATTACCGTATTGGATGGCTTTATTTTTCCATCCATCTGTATTGATGTGTAGTATCTTAATTTTACTATTTATGCTGTCCATTTTTGTAATTTTGTTTTTTTTTGCTTTTTTTCTTTTTTGTATCTTCCGTTCAATACTTTGTCAAAGGTTTCTTTCTTTAATAGTTTAATGAGGTTCGAGGAGAATAGGATGCGATCTTCCAAATTCAGCTTTTCAATTGAGCCTTCCTCATGTTCCGTCAAGTACGTTCATTTACATGTGCTCTTTCCCAGTCCTTTGCTTATGTCGGCTGGTCTGGCCCCTTTTGGCAGGGAGGAGGCTGCATGTACAAAGATACGTAATTTGAAATCTTTAGCTTCGTATCTGCATCCTTCTTCCTTTTTTGCCTCCGATTATGTTTCTGAATCGGTATTTTCTTCCTTGTTTTGTCTTTTATTTGCCTTTTGGTGGTGTTCCTTTTCTTTCTCTTTCTGTTTCTTTTTCAAAGCTATCTATTTCTTTCTTTTGTTCTGTTGTTTCTCCGGTCTCTTCTTCTTTTCCTTCTAATGTGGCGCCTAATTCCAGCATGTCCTTCACTTGGAGGGTTTTGCCAGCTATGACTCCGTATATCAGTGCCGATGAGGATTTGGGCGGAAACCACATTTTCCTTATCCCCTTCTTTTTGAGGAGCAGGTTCAGGGTGTCTGCGAAAGTTCCTGGCTGTGCTATGTTGTGTACATGTGCCAACATTATACACGCCAAGATGTCCAGGCCGGTTCCTTCATTGACATTTATATTTAATTTTTGTTCTTCTGTTTGTTTGAGTTCCTTTACTGCTGCTTTAGCAACACTTGCGTTTGTTTAATTTGTCTTCTTTTCATATTCTTGCTTCTCTTCTTGTTCATTTCTTATTATTAATTCACTTCTTTTGACGATGTTGATGTCGATGTTGATGAGCTAGGTGGTGAAATGTGTGATAGGTGTGATAGGGGTGAAGAAGTTTACTAGTTTTTGTTACCCTGGTTGCGAGGGCATCGCCTTCGTTTTACTACCATAGCTTTCCTCTTTTGTTGTCTTTTTTTAATTTTTTGCCTCTGGTGTTCCCACTGTCGGCATTTTTGACCGGCTCTGAATCTTCCTTTTAAATATATTTTAATTTATTTAATTTTATTCTTTCCTCCGTCGTAGCTTTCTATCTAGCCCTTTAAGTTTGTCTTTTGTTAACTTTAATTAGCCTAATATTATTTCTGTGGGCATTTCGCCTCTTATGTTTTCATTTTCGTCTATTATTATTTTTATTTTGATTCTCTTTCTTTTTGTAGGCACTTCGCCTCTTTTGTTATTTTTTATTTTATTCGTACATTAGTTTGTACTTTTTTATTTCGTTTTCTTTTGATCGGCTCTTCGCATCTTTTATTTATTTTTATTTTATTTTAAATTAGTTTGTTTGGTTTGGTTTGGTTTTCTTGTTTTGTTGTTGTTGTTTTTTCCATTGATGGGCTCTTCGCCTCTTTTGTTTAGTTTTATTTTAAAATTAGGTATTTCGCCTCTTTTTATTGTTTGTCCGTTTATTTTTTTATTTTATATTGTCTTATTCGTTATCTCTTCTTCGTTCGGTTTTCATTTTGGTTGTTCTTATGTCTTTATGTTCGTATTTCTCGATCTTTGTTATTTATATTGTAGTATATGGTTATTCGTGTGATTTATTTTCTGTTAATAAATCAACCTAAATAGCGTTTCGAAAACCATAACCATAAATTTGTTTGATCGAAGTTGACGGATGATAGTTTTTAGGCCTAAGGCGACAGCGAAATAAATTTTGAAATAATGAACTGGGTTTTAAGAAAAACAATTAAACAAATATAAATATATTCATAGAATCAACGAATGTACAATGAGATAAGTAGATTAGGTATACAATGTAAGATACTGTAAAATATGATTTACAGTAACAAGATGCGAAGAGAATTGAAGTATGTGAAATAAATATGAAATAATATGGTGGAATAATATGGCAAATAATAATATAGTGATTTTGATGGACTGTGAATTAGGAAATGCAATATGAGAAGTAAATATAATTAGGACCTACTCTCGTATGGTCGTTTGCAAAGAATTGTGAGAGAAAGTGGAATTAACTAAGTATGATTTGTTTGGAGGTAAATGACTAATTGTAGAAGGAGTGATTACCGACCTTTATACGAAGAATGATGCGAGTCAACTGGGGAAGAATAGTGTGCTATTTGGTCGAGCTGAAAGCGTGTGTTTGTTTGTTTGTGTGAAATTTTAAGAGATGATGTTTGAAACAGTACGTTAAATGAATTGACAAGTAAAATAAATGAATTAATTAATTATTAAGTTGTACATAAAATGATATAATTTATAAAAGTTAAGTAAATTAATTGAAAGATTAAATTGACAAAGTTAAGTAAAATAATTGAATATGAATTTTACATAATAATTGATCTATATAATATTTAAGTTTCCCTGGAGGTTTTTATTATAGGAATGCCCAGAGGCATTGCTATAATATATTGGGTTTATTGCCTCTCCCGCGCAGTTTCTTCCGCTTAGGAATAATGCTGTCCTTGCAACTTTGTGTCGCTTCTGCTGCGAGATTGCAATGTTGAGGTTGTCGAGTGTGGGTATAATAGTTTGCTCTATCTTATCTCAAGTCTTTCTCCCTAGCCTTTGAGCTTCGTATTAATTGTCTTAAGCCCTGCTTTTGCGTGCAGGTCTATTTGACTAATACGGTCGCTTCTTCTAGCTCCAACTATTAGCAAGGTGGCTTTATTTTGTACTCTCTGCATTGTCCTGAGAGAAGTACAACTTGCCATCTGCGTTATCTCTTCCGGGTACACCAGGATGGAGCGTACCAAGGCAGTGGAAAGCTCCTTCCTGTTTGGGGCGTTAAGGTTCCGGAACCTGTATAGTTTCCAAAGTTGCCTTTGGCCTAGGGAGACTCTGGTGTTTATGTGGGTTTTGTACCCAGACTTGGGGAACCGTAAACCCAGGACGGTACCCTCTTCCGAGTACGGGTATAAATCGTCATCCACGATGACGTCATCTATTTTCCGGCGTTTCAATGGGATTATTTTTAATTTTTAGCAGTTGGTTTTTATTTTCCACTTCCTTTCATATCGATTTATGTTGTTGATCTCTGCAGCTGTATCCCTTGCTTGAACTCCGGTGTTCCTCTATGAGCTGGGGACGATTTGTGCGAGGTCATCTGCAAATTGCAGATACATCGTGTCGTCCCTCACCGGAGCAGGGAGGTCTATTGTGTACACGAGGTACAGCAACGAACCTAGACAGCTGCCTTGTGTAACTCCCGCCATGAGTTCGAATTCTGGTCCTGAAAATCCCTCGATGGAGATTTTGGCTTTTCTCTCCATAACATAGTCACAGAAGACCCTTCCTAGAAGTGGGTTCAGCTGAAGGTTCAGGATCTTGAATTGGAGACCCCTCAAACAAACCTTACCGAAGGCCTTTTGTACATCGCGCAGCACAACATCTACGTATTTTCCCTCTGCTCTGCAGTGGGCTTTTTTCTCCGAAGATGGTGATAACAGTTTCCGTTACTCGGCCCTTTGGAACCCATCATGCAGGGAGTTTGGAGCTCCCAGTTCGGCTCGTTGTTGTTGAAGCCGGTTTGCTAGGATTTTTTCGTAGATTTTACCCACGAACTCGAGAAAGGAGATTGGTCAGTAATTCACTAGTGATCTGGGGGCTCACCATCCTTGGGTATAAAGATGATTTTGGCCACCTTTAGACCGTCGGGGAGTAGCCCGTGTTCAGGGAAGCGTTAAAGATGTTGCTGATTCCCTGAATGATCTGCTGTGGGGCATTTTCCAGATTGTTTTTTGTGATGCCCTTCCAGACTGGTGCCTTTTGTTTGAAGGATTTCACAGTGGTCATGACGTCCTCTGTTGTTATTTTTACGACCATGGTCAACCATCTCCCTTCCCATGTCCGCGTGGTGGTGTGGATGCGTGCAGTATATTATCTGATTCAGATCGTCAAACAGACGGCCTCCGAATTTCTTGTCGAACTCTTCGTTGTCTTCTTCGGTGATAGAGAAGACTTTCTCCCAGTATGTTCTGAATCTTCCCTCCAGAACCGCCGGGTCCTCTATATACTTCCCATCCTCTTTGATCCGAGCCTTTTCCTTTCTTTGTAAACCTTTCAGTTTCCTGATTTGAAGCCAGAATTTCGCTGGGCACAGCTGACTGTCTATTCCGGCTATAAGGCTGTGGAAACATATGGAAACATATTCCTGGTGCTTGACCCCGACATCATTCTAATAACAGAGCACGGCATTGAAACTACATCTGGTCAAATTAAAAGACCGAATTACAGAGTGGTCATGAAGAATCACTCTCAAGAAAGGTTTGATGGTGCTGCAATGGCTGCCAAGGGTAACATCTCGTTAAAACATCTACCAGACTGGACCAATCCTTTGTGGCGGTCGAACTCCACACATTCATAGGAGATCTCGTGATAGCAGCATCCTATCAAGCCCCTGGTCGAGCCTATCTCCCAATAAATAACTTATATACACTGTTTGGGTACCGCAGAATGGCAATTTTAGGGGGCGACTTCAATGCCAGATGCCGTGCGGCGGTCTATGGTAGGACCAACGAAAGAGGCCGAAACTTGGAATGGATTATGGGAAGAAAAAAGATCCAAAGAAAAGGGCCGGATTTTCCGACCTATATCACTTCTACATCAGCCACCAATCTTACATAATCTTAACAAGTGAAGGCTTCCCCTTCAGCTACCATAGTGAGCCGGGCTCAACAGTCCCTAGTGACCACATAGCGATCCTCACCACAAAATCACTCGCGCCGATCCAGCTCCCAGTCTTTCTCTGCAAAAACTACGCTTCGGCTAAATGGGAACGTTACAAGAGACAACTCAGTCAATACGCCCCAGCTGACCTAAGCGACGCAAACTTGGAAGAAATAGACGAAGAACTGGAGGGGATAACTACGTCCATTATACATATAAGCAGACCGCGAGGGCGCTCCCAAGACTAGGTACAAAACTTCTCCTCAGCCCAGATGAACAGAGGAGATGAGGGAGATCGCTCGTGTTCACAGGAAGAGATAAAACGGAAAGGTTCTAACCGGGAAAGAAGCTTGCTCCTTCGGCGCCTACACTCCGAACTAAAAGAAGCTATCAACCTCCAACAAAAGGAAATCTGGAATAAACTGATAGCCAAAACTGATTGCGAGCTGAACCCTGCTAAATTCGGGAGCCAAATCAAGAAACTAAAAGGACTAACCGGAAAAACGAAGGCTCAGATAAATGAGAACGGAAATTATATAGAAGACCCGGCGGTTCTAGAATACAGATTTAGGAATTATTGGAAAAACGTATTCAATATCACCCCAGAAAACAATGAAGACTTCGACCAGGAATTCGAAGGCCAACTGATCAAGGACCTGAATCAGATTATACACCGCACGCACCCACAACATCAAGTAGAGGAAGGCAGGGAGATAGCTTACTATGGCCGTCCCATAACACCAGAGGAGGTCATGGGCACTGTAAAATCGTTTGATAGAAGGGCACCAGGCTGGATGGGCATAAGCAAAATAAACTTGATAAATGCCCCACAGCAGATCATTCAGGGAATCACAAATATTTATAACGCTTCCCTGAACACAGGTTACCTTCCCGATGGTTTTAAGATAGCTAAAATAATCTTTATACTCAAGGGAGGAAAACCCCTGATCAAATGGTAAATTACACGCCAAACTCCCTCCTGGAATTCGTTGCGAAAGTCTACGAGAAGACTCTTGGCTGACAGGCTTCAAGAACAACTAGCCGAGCGAGGAGCACACAACCCTCAGCAGCACGGATTCTGCAGGAAACGAGGAACAAAGACCGCCCTCGCCCTCCTAACTGAAAAACTCGCATGCGGCAAAGCTGAGAGAAAGTACGTAGACGTGGTGCTGCGGGATGTAATGAAGGCCTTTGATAAGGTATGGCTGAGAGGGCTACAATTCAAGATCTTCAACCTCCAGCTAAACCAAATTCTGGAAAGGGTATTTTGTTACTGACATGGAAAGGACAGCCCAAATCGTGTTAAAACTAGAAACAAAATAGTTAGCAAAGAAAAAACTACTTGAAAGGCTTGAAGTCCACGACGGAGGAACCTAATAAAGAAATAAACAAAAGTTATAAAACAATGGAAAAACATGACCGTCATAGACAGTCAGCAATATTATTTACGGAGGCTGCAAAAATTAAACAAACAATAAGAATAAGTATGCTAGTGATGCCCTCAACACTAAGGCAAACTAGTAAACAACTTCACACCTATGAAAACCTATCACACATTTCATCCCTTTCACTTACTTTATTGTGGGGGGTATATCGAGGAAAGGGTGGTATCTTTCTTTAATTCCCATTTGGTTTGAAATAATGGCGATTGCTCTCGGTGGACTCAGATCACGTTTTGTTTCAGCACATTTAAAAGCAAAATTACGAGTATCTTGGATCGCTAACGCTTGACCACACTCTTCACAGTTAATTTGAACTTTAATTAATTTATGATCGGCTAAAAGTGCATCGACAGAAGCACTTTTACAACAGGAAATAACTAAGAGTGCAAAAGTGAATGTTCTACCGAGCACGTTCGATGAAATCAATTTGAAACTACCAGTCAGTCGCTAGCTCCGCCATTTGGGGCGGATCCATCTTATTACCTCCAGACCCCCATTTCCCCCACTATAAGAAGCAATGAGGAACCGCTTAGGAGCCTCACCGCTCCCTCCCTCTCCCCAAACTATCTCCTTTAAAAAATACCAAATCCCCTGATTTTCTTAAGGAAAGGGGGTTAAGAATTTACAAACCCGTGTGGAAGATGCTCAGCATGGGTTTAGAAGAGGTAGATCGTGTTTAAAAAATTTACTGGATTTTATGGATTATGTTACTAAACACTTAGTTAAAGGAGAGAATGTTGATGTAATTTGTAATTTAATTATATTTTAGCAAAGTTTTTGATAAGGTTCCAAATATGAGACTAGTTCACAAATTAAAAATGCATGGGATATGTGGTAAAGTTTTGAATTGGATAACTGAATGGCTGAAAGACAGGAAACAGAGTTGTGCTGAATGGGGTGAGGTGACAGTGGAGGGGCGTTATCAGTGGCGTACCTCAGGGCTCCGTTCTAGGCCCTTTATTTTTCATAGTTTATATAAATGATCTTGCGGAAGCTGTAAATAGCAAAGTGTCAATTTTTGCTGATCCCACTAAATTGGCAGCTGTAGTCAAAGATGTTGAGGGTAGCTTTAAAGGGCAGAGTGACTTAAATAAGTTATTAGCTTGGGCTCAGAAGTGGAAAATGACTTTTAACCTTAAAAAATACAAAGTTCTTAACATGGGAAGGGATAATAGGGAATTTAGTTATGAAATGGATGGGCATTGGCCGAATTCAGATGAGGATGAGAAGGACTTAAGCGTAGTAGTAGATAGGTCACCGAAGTTTTCAAAGCAGTGTATTGAGGCAAAAAATATAGCAACTAGGGTGCTAGGATACATTAACAGGAATGAATTAAAAAGAGGCTCAGCCCGGATTTGGAAATTTTTACGCGCCCAGTAGTTTCCTCCTTTATAAACGTCTATTCATTTAAAACAATCTTCCATTGGACATCAACCCGTCCGTTGTGTAATGTTAATCCACGTTAGTTGTGAATACTCGCCTGATGGAAGCCTATATCGTAATGAACCCCACTTTCCCCAGGATAATAAACTAAAATATGATTTTCCTTAGCTTAAAAAATGACATTGTTGGAATCAAGTGGGGCTTTCCAAATCATACCTGGTTATTTGCTAAGTGGTGCTCTTAGAACTATAGCTAGCTGGTTATTCGCTAAGTGAGCTCTCTGAAACATAGCTGGTTAGTTGCGGGATACCCGTAATTAAATAAAAAATCAAACACTGCTATCCATTAAATTTTGTTATTTGTTTAACGCATTTATTTATTACTTATCTAATTCAATCCAGGAGCGGATCCATGGGGGCGGAACTAGGAGGCTGACCGCAGCCAGGCGTGTATTGCGGAGGGTGGACTCGATCCACAACACCGGTCTTCGCCTTGCAACCCGTGCTTTCCTCACTTCTCCCATTGGGAGACTACTTGTCGATGCTGGGGAGATGTCACTCGTTTTGCTTCGTATACAGTGTATTATTTGCCTGTGCGTACGAGCCCGGCGCCTCCTCCAGTCGCCACCAGCTCTCAATGCATCCGCAAGTGATCTTCACGGTGACTATACCGCCGAGAGACACCAGTCATACCCTAAGCTCTTTGGGTTTAGAACAAGGAAACTCCTTTGAGAGTTCGGTGTAGCTCTGTAGCGACCGGCGTATACGTCCAAAATAGGACACACGCGAGGGTCGCTACACATATAAAGTACAGAGAAAGAGAAAAGTAAAGTTAGCGCCGTTTACGAGAATGTTCACAGTAGTAAACGGAGCACAGTTATCTCTGTAGAGTTGGTCGAGGCAATCTTAGGCAAATATTATAATCAAGGCAGAATCCAGAATAAACCGGATACTTATCACGATTAAGTAAATAGAAGGCAGATTAGGAAGCTGTCTCCATGTCAACATGCCACCGACCACAGAGGATTATACCCAATAGTTGGAGTGCCTTCCTTATCAATTTGTTCGGCAGTAGCCAATCAAAAGTCGAATTATGTTAATACCGACCAATCAAAAGGCCGGTACATAAGATGAAGGTGTGGTTTAGTTGGACGGGGAACTTGTAGGGCGTGGCTTAAATTGAATATATAACTGCGTGAAGCCATAACAACAAGGATTACTATTTTTATATAGCAATATATCGCGTTATATATCGCTCATTCCGATCTCTCAGATTCGCGTAATTCATCTTTATATATAGTCGTGTACATAACGCAGACATTAAGGTGTAACTCTTAAAGGCTCTAGTCATCCGGCTTCCTTTAGACTTTGCCCGCACTTGACCTTAAACTTAATTTATGTCATAACTTAGAACTTAAAACTTGATTAAAGAACTTTTTGGAAGTGCAATAAGATCTAATTTAATAATAATTCTATTTTTGCTTTGGTGATTTCAATATCCTGACGTTCCTCAATCTCCCTGCTTCAAGGCCTTATTAATCGGAAAAATAGCCGTTGCGCATTATCCTCGTTAATCACAATTCTTCGCGATTACATAACTCTCGAAATACCGGTGTTCTACCCTGGTGTGGTCTATACTCATCCTTCGAGCTATTTGATCCCGTCGCTAGAATAAGACCGCCCCTCAGCTTAGAGAACCCCATAGCAATCAACAAATAACTCTCGTGGAAAATAAGGAAGGGCAACGAAAACCAACGGGAACATCTGTATCAACCGGAGTCTTTGCCAAAAGATTACGCGATAACTCGGTAATTTATCACCATTACTGGCAACCAACGTCCCCCTTCCAAGGCTCTTGGGTTATCCTCACGATTATCTTCAAGGTTCCCCCATAATTGAGGACGACCTTCAAGAGCCCCCTCTCCCCATAGCTCTCGGGCCGGTGGCGCCCCTGGTTCTATCTACGACGCGACCCTGGAGAGAACCGCCTTTGACTAGTTGTCGCCACGCCTTTGCTCCAAAAGCTTCTGCAACGCCCGCAGTATTTCGTTCGGCATTTTGGGACCAAACTGCGTGTCGCGCTGGAATCTTGCTAGTGTATACGGATGCATCCAGTCCAAAAATGAGATCGGTTTCCAAACCGTATCCCATCTGATTGAAGTCAGCTCGGCTCTGCCGGGTGCTGCGTCTGTCTTAACGGCCGAGCTAGTTGCAATACACCGATCAGTACGGGAGGTAGCACGACGTGCCCAGTGCGGAGACCGGATTAGGATTTATAGCAACTCACGAAGCGCCCTGAATCTTCTAAGAGCATTGGAATCTCCGCATCCCATGGTTTGCGATATCCGTAACATCACGGTATTGGTGAACCGAGCGGATGTCGATATTACCTTTTCCTCGGTTCCTGGGCATGTATGAATTACGGTGAATGAGCACGCCGATGAGGGTGACAGAGAGACGCGAGGAGTGGGCGACCAGACCAACGTTTCACTCTTCTTCACACCGATTACATGGCAGGAATACGGGCAGCCCTTCGGGCTGCTTGTCAAAGAAGATGGAAGACAGTCGAGAGGAACTTAAAGTTGCGTGGCATTGCGCCGCCACTGTTCCCATGGTTTGTGCACACTAACTTGTGGACTGTACGACTTTTTGGAGGATGCTGGCCTCCTCTACTGTTTGTTGTGGGTCGCATGTTCCTGCACCGAGGTTGGTGTGCCTATCCCCGACGCCTGAATGTTCTTCCTTCTTGCTTTTTTGCTCTGTTGTTTTTTTTTTTTTTTAGCCTTTGTAATTTTTAGCATTGTTATTTGCATATTGTTATGTTTTTTTTAATATAGTCTAGTAATAGGCTGGATCGAGTACAGCTACTTATGCCCAAGTAGGCAGTCGCCAGATGGGTTCCTAAAATTTAAAAAGAATAAACATTAAGAATTCAATTCATTGGACTTTTGGAGAGGGCTAATCCTGAACTCTTCGAGAAATTAATAGCATCTTCCCCGCTTCCCTGACGACCATCATCTCGAAGAGATGCGAAAGACAGCACTGCAAGTTGGAGTTGGTGAGTACCTTGTGAGACAGAAACTACCTCTGAACATTGCGCCCATCATCGCCCCGCAGAAGGATTTGACTATCGCCCAATTAGGTAACTTAGCAGAAGAACTAATATCATTTTACAGGGCACAATGTTTTAGTGCGAATAATAGGGAAACAAATGAAAGTGGTGCCACATCTTTTTCCGATATAAGTGCTCTCAGTGTAAATTATAGGTGTAATAAGCCAATGAACAATTTGCAGCATACAAATGAAGCGCGTTCAGTGCCCATCGGTGTGTACCCCGATAGTAGTCGATCAAATTTTGTGCCGTACCAAAATAATAGTAAGAATACAAAATGTGCACTATTAAGGTTACAACCATTTCTTAATAACCAAAAGCCTGTTGTTTGCCGTTCATATTTGTACTTTGGGTCGAATGCTAAATTTTTTAAGCCATGGTGCAGATGGACAAAGCGAGGTGTAAACGTACAGATGCAACAATCATCCAGACCATCGTCTCCAGCCACCTCGGAAAACTAGATCGGCAAGCCGCAGTAAATGCGACAACCGGCGTGCCCACTGTCGCTGCCCAAACTCAATAAGGAGAAAAGTGAATTTTTAATAGATACAGGTGCGAGCGTATCCATAATGCCATTTAACCTTGTGCAATTTTGTGAGATGCGTAATTCGAGTGTAAACATCGCTACTGCTAATGGAGGAAAAATAAAAATACACGGTGAAGTGCAATTAGATATAGTTATCCCTAGTCTGCGTCGTTCATTTAGGTAGATGTTCGTAGTTGCTGATACTACGTCGCCATTATCAGAAGCTGATTTTCTTGCTTATACTGATCTTTAAGTGCATTGTGTTCGTAATATCCTCATCGATGACCAGACCGTGTGTGTGTATCATACACAAGACGATATGAAGCGTCTAGTGCGTTTGCGTTCGTGTTAAAGTATTTGCTCGCATGCCCTCTCGCTTTCAGCTCCCGCCGCTGGCTAGCCTAGTGCAAAAAGGAAGCCGAGTCCGTAAGTCTCCCCTGCCGGTACACAGCCTCTCGTCGATCGTCAAGACTCCTGGTGTGCCTCTTAGCGACCACACACGGATACTAGGCGCCCCGTGGCTCTAGGCTAAACACCAAGGGATCTCAGAGCAGCCGGGGGCCCTAGAGGTGGTGTACTATGACCCACCGACGTTTGGACACGTCCTGACAAGCTAACAACCCCTGCCACAGCTAGGGTTAAATAGCAACCTGGGATGGGCATGGCCCTGCACCATGGGCTCTCCAGCAGCATCGCGGGGAAGGCGTCTCCACAGGGCGGTTCTCCTGACTTACAAGCAGGTTTTCCGGAGAACCCCTGCAGACGTCTTCCAGCAGCCAGTCATATGGAGTCGTCTTGCCATTGACACCAGCTATTTCCGTCCAAGTGTGTGGTACTGAGGACTGCAGAACCTCTTTATCACCCTAATCCAATCTTTGTACAGGCGTTCTCCCCTCTCCAGTCACCCACCAACAATCATCCCTCACACTTCATCAATCTTTGAAAGTCCTACAGTGATGGGGGCGGGTCCTGGATGGGATTGGCAGCACTAGCTTAACCACTGCACGTGTAGCGGTGCAGACGTAAGGGTCGTTATGAGGCTGGGACGGAGCGACAGCCTCTCTCGGCAGCTGTCTGCACGACCGAGCAGCCATTTATAGGGACCGCGCTGCTCGCCTCAATTCGAGGACGGACCTAGAAAAAGTGGCCTAGACACCGCTCACTCCAAACTCCTCCCATATGGGTAACCGCGCCCGCTGGGACATCCCCTTAGTGGTCAGAATAGAAAAAGAAATTCCAAAGACAACACCAGCTCTCCAAACCTGAAGATGGCAACCTGGAATATACGCATCCTGTTAGACTCCAGGGGACCATACCGTTGACCGTCTGCGCAGGCGCACTGCCCTCGTTGCAGCCGAACTCAAGAGGTACGACATTGATATCGCTGCCATCAGCGAGACACGACAGGCATCCGAAGATGCCCTCAATGAGATCAGTGAGGAATATACCTTTTTATGGAAGGGCCTCCCAGAAGAGGCACCTAGAATTCATGGTGTAGGGTTCTCAATAAGATCATCCCTCATCCGCCACTCACCGGCGTCCGCTGTTGGCACCAGTGAGCGCCTCATGATTCTCCGTAAACCCTAGCTTCCAAAATGTACGCCACCATCATTAGTGCTTATGCTCACACGTTTCCCTTACCCGAAGACGTGAAAAATAAGTTTTATGAACTACTTGACCACACACTTCGAACCATTCCTAGAACAGACAAAATCATCCTGCTTGGTGTTTTCAATGCCAGAGTTGGCGCCAACTATACTATCTGGGGTGGCGTTATTGGCAGGTATGGGGTGTGATCTTCCAACTCTAATGGCCTCCGCCTTTTAAACCTGTGTACTGAACATGACTTTACCATCACAAATACGACTTTTCAACTTCCCAATAAAGTGAAGACAACTTGGCTGCATCCCAAATCTAAAAATTGGCATGATATATTACATTATTGTCAGGCATAGTTATCTACAACATGTCATCATCACGAGGGTAAAACGCGGCGCAGAATATTGGACTGATCACCGACAAGTCCACTCCATTTTTTGCCTTAAGATACCACCACCTGTCCGCAAGCGCGGTGGAAAGAGACTGTGGAGGAATGAATATATCCAGGACAAGCACACGCTAATTTTTTATACAGCGTCAACCGTTACGCTCCGCATGGGCCAAGATTCCTCCCCCCTTCCCCGCTACCCCAAGACCATTCGAAGTAGCACGCAAAGACGGATTTCGGTCAGCAGATTTCGTAATTTACAAGACTGGTTGTGTAAACTTTCATCCTGAAGCCAAGTAACCAAGACCTGCTCCCTAAGGCTTCATCGGCAGAAAATCTATGAAAAGGCTCACTGTCCCGTCCGTTTGTTTATGTCTATTTTTCACAAAATAGACGAAACCTCACCTTCCTTGTGCGTAAACATGAAGGGGCGAAGTGTCACAGCTTTGAAAAATAATGCCCTAGGAGAGGGGCATAACTGTTAGATTGAGGTTTCACCCCTCCTAAACTCCCTCGTCCCCCCCTTCCCCGTGGATAATCGACATATATATTTCGATCTTGAAAAATTTGGAAGAGAATTCGCGTACCCATCAAGAGAAAAAGACGTGTCCCTGAGTCAAGCAGGGAATAAAGAAGATAGTTGGAACCAAGCGGGAATTACCCTCTTGAGGCTGTTCATTTGGTTGCTTAGAAGAGCAGAATAGTGGTATCGAGATCAACTCTCCTACATTCTCGTCCAGAGAAAATCACGTATCTCAGTTTTCTGAAAAATCACAGAGATACCCCTCACCATTGAGGATTACCAAAGTGAATTCCCATTCGAGAAGAGATTCACATCTTGGTAAAGTCTCAGGGTCTATAAATCAGAATTGGTAACACAAGGATCGAGATAATTATATTCATCCAAGATCCCCTCACTTACATCTTCAAGTCGAGAGAAGCATCGTCACTCACCTCAACCGCCCCGTGAGAAGCATCAGCTGTTTTTTCAACCCTCCTCGCCTCAGCGAGGACGTCCGCAGTCAAAATCGCCCAGGCAAACTCATCGAGGCGTCTCACTTTCAAGGTCACCCAACTGTCGACACACTCCGAGTTAAAGGTAAAACGAATACAAAAAAATATTCATTTTATTATTTCCCATTCGGTGCGAAAGTGTATTCGTAACAAAACCATTTCAATTTGGTAGTCGTAACCAAACTATTTCAATTTTAAATGAATTAATAACTCGCATTAATTGAACTTAAATATCGTGTATTAGAAGTGATTTTTGCGTCATCCATCTCGTAATACTCATTTGTAGTGTTAATTTTTATTAGACCCTCTTACTATAGAATTAGTGTATTTTAAAATTTATGCTTTCGTTCTTTTATGTGATTAAAAGTGTATTTTGTCTGAGTTGTTTAATTAGATCTTCGAACGCAGCAGTGGCAATAGATATATCATAATACGAAGCCTTCCTGGTTAAAGAATTAAATTAGAGCACTCTTAGAGAAAAGTGGAACGGATTAACTCATGCATGAATCCAACGTACATCCGTACTCAGCCTTAAACCACGACAGAGACAAACGAACCGTGATGGTCTCCCGGCCCTGCAAAACGCCAAACCTTGCAGCAGGAGCTTGCGAGTGCCCTGGCTGCAGCTACTCCAACTCGCACAGATGAACCTGATCGCACAAACAACTACTCACCAACAGACACATAGAACAGTTTGAAGAGCCCCATCATAGGGGCTGCTACAGCCGCCCTGGGCACACTCAAAGATGCTACCAAAATTGGTTTGACGACAACTCTCCTGAAATCCATCAGCTATTACAAAGAAAAAATGCAGCACATGATACTGCTATAAGAAACCCATCTTGCCCTGTATTGAGTGCCAGAGTTGCAGAACTCCGCCCTGCTACCCAAACAAGATTGAGGCAAATGAAGAATGAATGTTGGTTACACCGTGAATTGAAAGGACTGTCTCAGGAACATCCCGTGATATAATGTACCGCATAAGAGAGATAAAGGAAGAACTAAAAATTATAATTTACGAACAGCAAGAGGCAAAATAGAATAAAACTATCGAACAACTATATAGCGGTGCAACACCGAAAGAATTCTTGGCGAAAATCAGGAGAATGAGAGTAAAGCCTCAGAAGAAAAAGGTGGAATTAGAAGACGACCAAGGTGAAATTAAATCCGAGGAGTATGAAATGAAGTAGATTCTCAGGCTATGCTGGGAACAGATTTTCAGAATCAGTGAAGAAGAAAATGAAGACTTCGACATAGATTTTTAAAATCAGAATATAGACGAGCTGAATGAGATCATTGAGATGACGCATCCTAACCACCAAGTGAACAGGCAGGAAGGAGAAGAAGAAAGAGTGACGCTAGAAGAACTAGAAAGCGCGCTCCACTCCTTTAAGCAAAAAGCTCCAGGACGGTCAGGCTTGACAAAGTTAAACTTTGTCAAAGCACCGAGATGCATGCAGGAAGGTTTACTCAACATCTTCAATGCCTGCCTAAATGTAGGCTACTTTCCCGACGCATACAAAACGGCAAAATGATCTTTATTGCCAAACATGGAAAACCAACGACGAGGAAGGAGATTTATCACCCAATATCCCTTCTGGAAATTGAGAGGAAACTCTTAGAGAAAATACTTAACAGAAGACTCGTCGAACACTTGGGGGAATATTTGCTCTACAACGAACAGCAATACGGCTTCAGAAAGAAGAGAAGCACCGAGATGGCAATAAATGTCTTCACGGAAAAGATTACTCAAGCGAAGAAATACAGGAGCTATATCGACATAGTTTGCAGGGACGTGTCGAAGGTATTGAATAAAGTATGGCTAAGGGGGATGCAATACAAGATCCTCCAGCTGGGTTTAAGCTCAAAACTTGAAAAAATCATCTGTGATTATGTCATGGGGAGTTAGGCCTACATCAGTATAGGGCGCACTGACGGTCTCGCCTCTAATCTACAGGCAGGATTGCCTCAAGGCGGGTACCTCAGTCCAACCTTATACTCGATATATACAGCCGACATACCAGAGCCAACCCACCCCTCTAGCCTGAATATCCAGTTCGCCGATGACATAGGTCAAATCATAGTAAGTGGATATAGAAACGCGCCTTGGTAAACTCGAAAGATTGCCGAGGAAATAAGAAAAATCAACGCCTATGAATCCAAATGGAAATCCGAACTAATGGCGACAAATTCAAGATCGTCCCATTAGGAAGAAGAAAAACAGCTGATGTGAGAGCGGAGGATACGCGTTATCCCTACGCAAACGAGTGCAATGTACTCGGGATGAAGATCACTTCTAACTAGTACAAGAAGCACCTCAGAGAATGGATCCAAAAAGCAACTTCGGCAGTCAGAACCCTCTACAGCTTCAGAAACCTTAGCCAAAAGAACTAAAAAAAACTGTATCTGACGCTAGTCAGACCCACCCTCATCTATTCCTCTACAACTCTGTTCGGAGCCTCTAAAACAGCACAAAATGAGTTGCAGAAGATACAAAATAAGTGTATGTATCTTATTACCAATAAACGAAGGAGAGAACTGAGGAAGCCAGTGGATCTGCACAGAACGATGGACATCAAACCGCTCAATACGATCTTAAAGGAAAGAGCGTCATATATGAAAGAGGAATGACAATGTATAGCAACGAGGATTTAGAGAATCATTGCAGGAAACCAACAAGGTCCCAGTCGCGCAAGATTCCCAAGCAGCATCAGCAAGCTTGAAGACGCAATTGTCCCATTTTTTGCATAGGAATAAACTATCGACATAAACCGATGATAAAAAGCAACCGATAATGACAAACCTAACCGATTTTACCTCAAGACCAAAGAAGAACAGAACAACCTAGTGAAGACAACGAAGAAAAACAAAAATAAAATGAAGAAAATAGGTAAGTACGAAACACAGAACACACAAAACACAAATACTAAACAACCAAAGATGAATATAGCAAAAGATTTATAAAACCAAATAAGACAACACGTAGGAATTGATGTAGAAACAAAAAACATAAAATTAATCTAAACAACCAAACTACATGTCAAGTTAATATTTAAAACGCAAAATAGTACAAGAATCCAAATGTTTGAACGCCTTATAATTTATATATATATATATATATATATATATATATATATATATATATATATATATATATATATATACATTTATAAAAAACAATAATAAATAAAAAAAACAAAACAAACAATGAAAGAGAATAGCCTGATCTCCAGGCACCTTTGCAAGTCTTGCAACTATCAGACTTCCTTGTTTCACCGCTATCCCCAAACCCCACTATTCTAATACAGCACTATATCTCACACTCACATACTCACCACTTCCCAAAGACATGAAGACATGTAAAAGATAGTCAGAAAAATTATTATTATTAAAGGAAAAAAGTTATATTTCCTGTTCGCCATTTCGAAGCTTATTCCAGCTATAAACCCCGGAATAAAGAATTATATATATATATATATATATATATATATATATATATATATATATATATATATATATATATATATATATATATATATATATATATATATATACTTGTAATTGATTTGTTCCTTGGGAATCTGATATATAGCAGGAATATGAAGACCCAGGTGATTACATTAATCATTTATTGGCCGGACGTTTCGGACCTTTACTAGGACCATCTTCAGAGACTATGTCGACTAATGAGAAAGGGAAGGAACATTAATTGATAACAGTTAAAAGAATGCATTAAATAATGGCTAAAAAAGCGGATGAAGGCAAGTTAAAATAATAAAATTGACAATTATTTAAATTAAAGTAAAAACACTAATAACAATATATAAAATTAAATAATACTACCCAGTGTGATTTTAAAAAATAATAGAAAGTGAAATTATAACATAAACTGACTTGAATATCACATATTAAACGTTACTGGAGTAAACAAAAAATAACCTATTATATTAAATTGTAAAAAAACAACAAAAAAAACCCTAAAACAAATCAGAATGAACAAAGTGACTAACCTTTATCGTGGGAATTGAGAAATCATATTAAACTACTAACGAAATTTGTTCGGTTGGTTGGTTATATTGTGAATAGTTTAATTGAGGAGGAGTAATTATTTAGGTTTGGATTTATTTTATTGATATACAGTGACTCTAAGATTTTCAAATCGAGAGAAGTTAAGGCTGAAGATAACATAGTAAATGAATTAGAATTAAGAGGATGATGGCGATACTCAGAATGTTGCCTGATGGAAGAGTTTTCAGGTTTAGAAACGAGAATACCAGTCCTATGTAGGCCAAACTGGCTTACAATTGAAATGCAGGATCGCGAAGCACTTGGGTTTGTCTCATAGGACTTTTACAACCTCTTCGGGCGCGGGAAACTATCATTGCTTGGTGGTGATCTTAATGCCAGCTGCCGTGCATCGGGTTACAGAAGCACCGACCAAAGGGGAAGAAATCTGGAACTGCTACTCGAAAGAGACAGACTCCAGAGGGCCGGGCCAGATTTCCCGACCTTCTTAACGCAACGTTCGGCAACAAAACCGGACATCGTGTTGACATCCAAGATCTTCCCCTTCAACATCGTCAATGAACCCTGACCAGTGGTACCGAGCGACCATATCCCGATTCTCACCACAATCTCACTTGCCCCAATACTCAAGCCCGCTCCAATTAGGAAAAGTTACGCGAAAGCTGACTAGGAGCTATATAGAGAGATACTCAGTACATACCAACCAACTGACCTGGAAGACGTTAATCTCGAAGAGATTGATGAGGAGATTAACAAGATCACCAATCTCCTCATTCAAGCCGACGAGAGATTCGTTCCCAGAATCTCCTATAAAATGCTCCCACAACCTGAGTTAACGGACGAGATGAGAGAAATTGCCCGAGAACATAGAGAAATCTATGATGAGATCGGCAGGACAGTAACCAATAGGTAAAGGACAGCCAGAATGAGGCATCTTGGCGTGGAACTGAAAGACATTATAGTTGAAAAACGAAGAACAATCTGGAATGACATCATTGGGAGGCTGGACAGGGAGAGCAATCCTGTAAAATTTTGGAATATCATCCGAAGAATTAAAGGATTGCATCCCAGACCCAGAACCGAAATCAAAGATGGAAACAACATCATAGAGGACCCAGAGTCTCTCAAAAGAAGATTTAGAGCACACTGGCAAGAGATTTTCGCTATATCACCTTAGGAGAACGACGACTTCGACCAGGACTTCGAAGACCAATTGCTCAACGACCTCGGAACAGTGATACATAGAACCCACCCCCATCCTCAAGTATCTCAGAAAAGAGTGATGGTTGACCACGGATGCCCAATAACTGTCGAAGAGACCTTGAACACCATAAGGTCCTTCAAGCAGAGGGCTCCAGGCTGGTCTGGGATTACGAAGAACAACCTCGTAAATGCCCCAAGGCAAATTATTCAGGGCTTGGCGAACACAATGAACGCTGCCCTGAATACAGGCTACTTCTTTGACGGATACAAGATGGCTAAAATCATCTTTATTCCGAAGGGAAACAAGCCCCCGGACCAGGTGGCAAACTATCGCCCGATTTCTCTTCTTGAGATACAGGGAAAAATCTTCGAAAAGATTTTAGTAAACAGGCTACAAGCTCAAGTGAGCGAGTTAGGAGCGCACAACCCCCAACAGCATGGATTCCGCAAAAAAAGGCACAGACACCGCCCTGGCGCTCCTAACTGAAAAAGTCGCATACTCCCAAGCGAACAAGTTCTATGTAGACATTGTGTTGAGGGACGTGCAAAAGGCCTTTGATAAAGTCTGGCTGGAAGTACTTCAATACAAGATCCTGAACCTCCAGCTAGACCCAATCCTGGAAAGGATCCTCTGTGACTTAGTCATGGACAGAAGGGCATGTCTCATGATAGAAGGGTACAGATGCCCCGAATTCAAATTAAAGGCGGGCGTTCCTCGGGGAAGCTGCATGAGTCCTCTGCTTTACTTGGTCTTCACAATCGACCTTCCAACTCCGGTGCACAGGGACACGATGTATCTGCAATTCGCAGATGATGTCAGTCAAATTGCCCCATGCCCGGGGAGGAAAGCGAGGGCGCAGCCCTGCTCGCACAATAGCGGAAATCAACAACATCAGCCAATACAAGAGACGATGGAAAATCAGGACTAACAGGGACAAATTTAAAATTGTCACGTTGAGCCGCGAGTTGACATGGTCCATCATCATAGATGGGAGGATACAGCTACTCCGCCGAAGGCACCGTCCTGGGCCTTAAAATCACCGACCATGGATACTTGAGACACCACGTGGAGAGGCAGAACCTGGCAAGGAGAGAAATCTCGAAGCTTTACAGGTTTAGAGATCTTAGCTCGGCCAACATCAGGAAAATATATCTGATGTATGTCCGGGCTAAGCTGATCTACCCCGCAGTGGTCTCCCAAGCGGTAAATAAAACCTCGATAAAAAGGCTCCAACGTGTCCAAAACACTGCCTCTCTGCTAATCAATAAAGTAAGAAGGCGTAATCATCTAGGGCAAAGTGATTTGCACAGGAGGAAACGTTTGGAGCCCGTCAATGTCGTCACCCAGAAACTGGGTAAAAACATCTGGTCCACTCTAACGAATGGTGTCATTCCAGAGCTACAGGGAACAGGCGGCAGGCTAAATATACCTGCAAGGCTACGGGCGAAAGTCTCACGCGGAAGTCGATTCCCGAGCACAAGACTATGTACTCAAGAAGTAATCACACCACTATACACATAGAAATAACACAATACAACACATTAAAAACGTTGCAGTAAAACACACAAAAAATGAGAACAGCAAACAATACGACGATCACTAAACAAGTAATACAAGGGAAATTGTCAGCAAACAAAATTAAGAAAGGCTTAAATGCTAAATATTTTCCATCAAAAATTAGAACAACAAATCATATGAAAGAAACAATAAGAAGAACACTAAAGAACACACGAAGGAACATAAACAGAAGATAAAAAAGCATAAACCAACAAAACCACTAAAGCCAAAATGAACAGAAAATAAAAATAAAGCAATTCCCTCCCTACTAGGGCAAAATACTCCCTCCCCATCTTTAATTTCCACCTACTACATCTTCCACTATCCCATCTTCTACTAAAACTGAGTATGAGGATTTCGCCGCTTGGATCGCTGATAGACCACTCACGTTAAGCTTGGTAAAGCAGACTCCCAGCAAAAACTCAGCTCATTCTCGATCGAAGAAGATCTTTTTACGTAAAAGATTTTTTACGTATTACTCTCAGAAGAAATTGACACGAGGATATTTACTCGCATACGAGATTGAGAAGGAAGCCGCCGTTCACCTCATCTTCATCATTTTCAACTTCATTTTCATCTATCGTCTCTATCACCTTTCCTCTCCCACACTCAAAATCCTCCCATACAGGGGAGGTACTAAAAAAGAGAGAAATACTTTTCTAGGCCCGTCATACATTTCACCATGACTGCATAAATCCGTCATCTCCCCCCCCCCACCCAAGGCCCAATGCCTTAGCTAAAGGACGCTGATATTCGACCTCGTCCCAACTATGCAGAGCACTAGCATATGCATAATTAAGGGTACGGGAGGAGGAAGGTTTGAGGATTAGCGCACTATCAGATACCCGTACCAGAGGAACCCCGGATAATGAGCCGGACTGCAACCTCTGCAGGGAAGTATAACAACTCAACCTGTGGGGGCCCCCCAAGACCACTGAGGGACACGCAACCTTCTCAGTGTATGGTAGGATGCAGCGGCGGTTTTTAATTCCCTCGAAGAGGCGGCCCTCCGGCTAGCGATGGTTGATTCCGCGCTAGCCAACAAAAAGTCCGTCACTTTTCACCCCTCAAGAGGAGCCCACCCGGGTCCATCCTTTCATTCATGTTGTAGCGGGCCGAAAATAGATCTCTAATCCCAATCGATAATCGATCCAAGCCGCTTCCTACACTGTCCGGACGTGAGAAATCGAGGGAGAATAAAACAGATTGTATATACAGTCCCTTTACTTACAAAAAAATACAATGATAGCTACAGTTTATATTTACAAAAAATTTATATTTTACTAGGGAAGTGTGCACACTTCAAAATGAGGCTAAATTCCCAAATAAAAATAATGATACCAAACGAGAATCTTATAACGGGCGGATACAACAATTTACGTAAATTCTAGACAAAACAAAAAAACACAACCACAACCGAACGAAAAGGGGACACGCGCTATGTCTTGCTGGAGGTGGGTGGTAGTTGGTTAACTAGAAGGAGGCAGGATTGTCAACGAAGGCAGGTATGGCGGTTCAGGTGGATAGAGACACGAAAGCCCTCCTATCAGGGCTGGGTGAAGCACTCTTCTACAGAACCCCTCTTGCTTCCAGTCCACACTTCCACTCTCTCTGAAGAAGAGATATATCCTCCTTCAGTGACCCATTTATTTATACATGGATGGCGAAACTAATAAGTGGGCATTACCCGAAAATACATTGACTAGCTTACCTCTTTCCAGAATAACGCTTCGTTAAATTTTCTTAATACAAAGTAATATCTTATTAGAGTGATATCTTAAAATTAGCTATTATCTTTCCAGAATAACGCCTGGAAAGAAAGAAAAACATGGTAATCATTTTATACATGAATTAAACAAAAATAAAACAAACCCATTCCCATTCACACACATTCTTACAGAGGGAGGGAGAGGGTACTGAGAAGAAGGGGTGGGAGAATGGCCCTTTTACACACACTCACATTCGCCCCACCACAATGTATCACATCATATCAGCCATTTTAGCGAGGGCGAGTCTACGGGATAATTGGGGGAGGGACCCCCATAATACAAACATAAACCTAGAGTATAAAAGACTGCCACTAAGGACTGAGGCAGGAAAAACAAAACCAGAAAGAGGACTGCTCATCAGGACCATATATATTGATTTGAAAATCGCGCTGACGAAACTCATAGAAGTATCAAAAAGGTACGTGGCACTCTGCCACAAACAGGATGACGTTGAAAAGATGGTGACAACCGATAGACTAAAAGCTCTGAGCAAAATCGGCTTATCACTGAAACTTCCACCACAATTAATGGCGAACCGTTCATTTGTGTGCCGCAAAGTAAACCTTTATGTCTGTTCGCACACAAAAGAACAATTCAAAGAAGAATTGGAAAGGGAAAACAAGTACTTCAAAATGCCAGAGATAATCAAATTCGGCCACCATACTCATGTTTTTAAAGTAGTGTGTATATAATCGGAGATGGCCAATAAAGCTACGAACGACGCAATTCTGGCATTCGGAATGCGGATACCACCAGAAAACATCGACATAGAAAAATTCATTAATGTTCAGACCTGTTTCCAATGTTATGCCATCGAGGATCACGTCACAAGGAACTGCCCGAACAAGGATAAAAAATTATGCTCGGAATGCAGAAGCACTAATCACACCTTCAGAGAATGCATGGAAACCATAAAAAAGTGCGTGGACTGCCAGGGGCCACACAGGACCATGGCAGTAAACTGTCCAAAAAGAAAAGAAATCATAAACAAGAAAGAGCAGGAACAAGAGAAAGAAAAGGGCTCTAAACTAAACCAAACCTACGCCAGTGTGGCAAAAGCTACGGTAAAAGAAATAAAGGAGACCCAAGAACCGAAAATCAACAACAATGTGAGCGATGGAACGGTCCTGGATATTCTAGCCTCCATTATGTACGCCCACCTCCAAAATATCGCATAACTGGGGACTTTCTCAGAAACGCTCAATCTTCTCCTTGGGAAAAACGGAGTTAGAAAGATGTGGTTCTCCCCGAACCCCCCCCCCCCCTCGGCACTAGTATACGGAGTAACGGCGGGCAAAACCCTCCAGGTAAAAGATATGCTGAATATAGGAGCAAAGATGGAAGAAAACGAGGAAACAATTGAATCCGACGAACCTAATGAAGAGGAAAAAGAAACGAAAACTTCAGAGAATGAACAAAAGGAGGGAAAGAAGAGCCAAAAGAAAACAAAAAAACACCCAACTGAAGAGAACCAAACCGAATGGGACACACAAACCGCCACGGAAAGCGAAACGAAAAGAGAGAAAGACTGTCGTTACGAAGCAAGAGATTTCAAACTTAAGGTCTTTGTAAACGATGCGTATTCCCTACCCAAAGGTACTAAATTGAATGATATAAATAAAGGTATTGAAAAAGGCGCCTGCAAATGGAATTACATGACAGACCATGACGAAAGGATTATACAAAGTCTACTGGAACAAAACAAGATAAGGATATTCTCCAACGACGTCAGAATCATCAAGAAGGATATCTTTGAGACAATTACAAACGGCAAGTGGAAAAACCACAAAGTAAAGAAATAATCAGATACAAGATTATGGAAAACGAAACAACCAAACAAAAAGCAATACAATACGGAAATAAATAACGAAATCAAGCAATAAAAACTATCACAAAGGCATGAATGCCTAAAAACAAAGAACTAGGAAATAACTACATAAAATAAAAGAATTTTAGAACAACTTAATATAAAGCATAAAATGAACAATATTAATACAGAATTTGAAATCGACTTAGAAGTACGTTACCGAAAAGTACCCCAAGAAACAAAATTAAGATTTTGACATCGATAATAAAAAAAGACAAAGAACAAAAAACTTAGAAGCAACCATTAAAAGACAATCCTAAAAGCAATTAGAAGATAATAAAGAAAAAAGAAACATCAGAAGAAAGAGATCATTCAGTAACCTGGCTTTCTTTTATTTTCTACTCTCTCACACACACACTAACACTCATCCCCCCCCCATCAATAATATTTTTTAGAAAAAAAGCTCTCATGCTATATTCTTACTATCCCCAATCTTCTCTCACCTTATATATGAGTATGAGGAGGGAGTTTTGTCATATTTGGGGGAGCGAAGGCCAGCTTTAACACCCCTGCACTACGTCGATAGCACTCAGCGGTTGGAAGAAGAAGTAAGACCCTTTACCAACGATGAATACAAGGCAGCACTGAAAAGTTGTAAATAGAGGGGCCCCGGGCATTTCGCATATCACCAGAGCACATTTATTAAATGCCTCATCAAACATCAACGAGGCCATTCTGAACCTTTTTAATGCCTGCTCAAACCTCGGGTTCTTCCCTGATCTACTTAATTGAGCGAGGATGATCTTTCTTCTAAAGTCAGGAAAACCTAAAGGTGAAGTCAAGAGCTACAGGCCTATATCTCTACTAGAGTTTATAGGAAATTTATTCGAGAAGCTTCTGAATGACAGGCTGAGGAACTATTGGGACGCAAGGGACCGATATAACGTGCCACAAAATGGCTTCGGTAAACACCTTGGTACGGAAATTGCACTTGCTTTGATGACAGAGTTTGTCGCCAACGCCAAAGCCGAGGATAGGAGGGTGGATGTCGTGCTTAGAGATGTCGCTTCGGCACTTGACAAGGTCTGGATACCCGGACTGAAGAAAAAAAATATGCGATCTTGGGATGATAGCTAACATCATTAAAATCACTGTGACTATCTAGAGGACCGGGAGGCAACTATAAAATTTAATGACTTCGAAGGTCAGCCTTTTCCTATGGATGCTGGTGTACCTCAAGGGGCTGTTTAAGCAGAACGATGTACACGGTATACACAAGTGACTTCCCCTTTCTTACCAGGATTACGCACTTTATGTCTAGCTAGCCGACGATATATCACAGGTGATCACCAGCGACTACCTAGCTCCTGTCGATATAGCCAACAGAACGGCAGGCGAAATCGATAACCTTAATGTCTTTGAAAGATGCAACAAATTACGCACTAATATTGAGAAATTTAAAGTCCTCTCCATCTGACGTATCAAAACAGCCGACATACTGGTACGCGTTGAGTTCTATCCTTATAGCCATGAAGGCCGGGCTCTCGGACTTAGATTACTTAAAGAGGGTATGGCAACCATCTCAACGAGAAGGTCACATAGGCTAAAATAAGGTTACGACAACTTTATAGATTCAGGAGGCTCTCCTTCCGTAACAAAAAAAAAATTACATGGCCCTGGTAAGACCAATCATGCTGTACCCTGTCATTCCTTTACACCTGGCAAGTAGAACCCAAATGAGAAAAGCTCAAGCAGGGCAGAATCAGGCACTACGCCTCATCCTTGATGTCACTCGCCTGGACCGCATCCTCTCAACCATACTGCACGATCTCACGAAGATCGAGCCCCTGAACGTGACTCTACACGATAAAGCAAAAGCCATCTGGAGAAATATTTATGGGTACATACTGGATAGAATACTCAAGAACGTAAGACTACCGGAACTTGACTACCCAAACTGACGCCACCATCAAGGATTCGCCAGCAGCCAACTGAGAACGCAGGAGGTTGTTGAACCTATATATAGATGAACAATGACCGGAAAAACGCTATCCAAAAATAATTTACAAGTAAATAGGACATTAATTTGAACTCTAACATACATGACTTCATGTAAGTTAAAAAAAGACCCGTAGTGGACAACAAAGTAAACAATAATAAAAAGAAAAGCAAAAGTCAACAAATAAATAAATAAAAGATCCGTAGTGGACAACAAATAAAACAAGGACAAAACAGAAAAACAAACGTCAACAAATAAATAAATAAAAGATCCGTAGTGGACAACAAAAAACAATCAAAAAAGAGAGAAACAAATGTCAATAAAAATAAATAAAAGATCCGAAGAGGACACTAAAATCTATATCTATGAAGACGCCGAAACCGTGTAAGCTCTACCAACACAGATAAAACAAGCTCGAATACAAAGGCTTGAATGCTTCTATCCAACAGGCACAATATGTACAAAAGAAGCCCATGGAAAGCCATTGCCAGACGTATTGGTACACAATTCTTCTACTTTAATTAGACATTTTCGTACTACAACCTCTCCTACTATCCTACACCAATTTCCTATCTTTGAAGTTCATTTACATTTTCATCAAAAATAGAGAAATATTTTCTGTTCATTCCCTAAAAACTAGTCCACGCTCCCGCTGAATAAAGACGTTTAAATGCAGCTCTAACATTCCTTTTATGTTTTGAGAAAACTTCGATCACCAATTTAACCAGCCTATTAAGCAAGAGGGGAGCTTTCTTTTTGGAGTCTTATTAGCCTTGTGAATACAAAGCTATGACTCAGAGGCGATCGCATTAATTGTATCCTAAAAATGTAGCCCATAAATAGCGCCTCCTAGCGTGCGCTCATAAACTCACGTATTACCATTGTAATAACCTAACAACCAAACAACATTTTGGGGGAGAATCAACCAAGAAAAAAAAGTCTCTAAATTTGAAAAAAAACACACACACATTTGGTTTTAGGCAGCCGCCCAGCCGAACCAAGCAAACCATTTGGCTGCCCCAAGAAAGGGGCCAAAAATTCGGTGACAAATCACCCCTTGGTAATCGCACCACTTCGAAGAGGCTTACCTCAGTTAACTCTACCTCAACCAATCTACTCCCATAAGATATACTGTTATTTATTATCAATACTGTTGAAGAAAACGATTATTAATGTTCAATACCCTTTTCTCAGACTCCTCAAAGGGACGAATTCAGGTTAATCGATGGGGTGGGAAGTGAAGGGTATCTCTCTTGTAGTTTCGTAGGCTGGGTTATTTGGTGATCGTAGCTTCCTCTAAAGGTGAAGGAAATTTAGAGCTGGACTCAACTTCTTTATTCGGTTGGAGCGTATACTAGTTTTCAAGTATGGCACAGGAAATAACTTTAACTTGTCGATCTCTACTATATTTTACAAAATGCTACTCTATATATATAGTTTATCTGGCTGCCATAAGCAATACAAAATTTTGCCAATCAGCGTTAAGCAGATTTTTAAGGATACATTTATGTTTAATCTATTCTCTCACACAGTGTTCACAAAAGGACCAATCAGCTTTAAGACAAATTTTACTTTTAAACATAGGTGGTACAAATTTGGCAATCAGCGTTAAGCAGATTTTTAAGAAATAGTTTACGTTCACTGATTTTCAAATATAAACCTAACCTAACCATCCTATTAGGGGGACCGGGACTTGCCCCGCTCCCCCGACCGGGTCCCTCCTCCGGGAAGGACTGGTCAGGGGGGGGGGGGCAGCACGGGGATCTAAAACGTTTTCTCTCACTTTCCCTTTCATTTCATTTCATATTAGGACGGCCCAGATCACGAACCTCGAAAATTAATAAGATATTCTAATATATTCCATCGAGCAGAATGGGCCCCAAAGGGATGATAGGGCCCAACTACGGCAAATTAAGGCAGATTTTATCGTCACAACAGCTGCGGAAAGGAACGCAAGATGGGATCGATTCATGGGCGCGATTGACTTGAACTAAAACCAGCCAAATTCTGGAATAAAGTAAATATGGCCAGATGGAAAAGGCGCATAAAAACGAGGTTCGCACTAAAACACAATGGAATATAGATAAAAGAGACCCGGGAAATAGAGACAGCATTCCGGTCCCTAATTCCGCAGCCCGGTTTTTCGGAGAAAAAAAGAAGCACAGAAGCAGCGCTGGACGTCCTCGTCGAGACCATTGCAAGAGCTAAATACGAGAAAAATTACACACACGTTATAGTTAGAGACGTCCGAAAAGCCTGCGATAAGGTCTGGAAGATTGGTCTTAAGTGTAATATTAGAAGGCTGGAGCTACCCCAGAATCTCACAAAGTGCGTTTGTGATTATGTGAGAGATAGAGCAGCGTACATCTAGATAGAGGGCCCCAACGGGCCGACCTTCGAAGTTCCACAGGGGGTTCCACATGGGGGCTGCATTAGTCCCACCCTGTACAGCATCTACACGATGGACCTACCCGGCCCGTTATACGAATCGACGAGGTATATTCAGTACGTGGAGGATATCACCATAATCGCGAATAGCTCATACTGGCACGCTCAATACATGGCCTAATCACTGCTACGAAAATAGTCAATATCAATAACTATGACCGGAAATGGAAGATCAGAACCAACACCCACAAGTCCTCGCTCGTTCCCATAGGAAGACGGAAGACATCCAGAGTCCAGATGGAGGGAGAGAGATATAAATAGCAACATGAACGAAGCGTGCTCGATTTAAAAATCACTAGATATGGTTATGGTAATCACGTAAAGGGCAGAATCAACCTGGCAAAAGGGTGTCTCACTGAGCTGTTTCAACTCAGAGGACTAAGCAGAGAAAATATAATCAAAGTTTATAATGCTAACTGCAGAGCCACGTTATTATATCCAGCACTCCTACTGAACATACCCCTCAAGATAAACCCAGTGAAACTCCAGAAAGTGCAAAACTCTGCTGGATACGTTATTATCAACACAAGGAGACGTGAACGCAAAAGAATAAGGGACCTGCAGGGGTCGGATTACGAATAGGTAAGCTTCTGGCACCAAATATTGGTGGATTCAATAGGCCCGAAATATACCTCCACAAATGAAGGCGAATGGCTCCTATTGAATACAAGCATGCCTTATTATATATATATATATATATATATATATATATATATATATATATATATAGAGAGAGAGAGAGAGAGAGAGAGAGAGAGAGAGAGAGATTGTATATGAGTGTCAGAGAGATAAAGTAACCCCCCCTCCTTCCCGAACCCAAAGTCTACCGGTAGCGCCTGAGAAAAGATACACCCGCACGCCCAGACAGCCCTAAGGGAGCAGCGAAAATTTTGCGCGGTCGGATGACCCCAGCGCTCTTATAAAAAATTGTCGGATCAGTCGAATCCAAAGAGCCGCCTCAAGAATGTCGCACGGCCGTGTGATACGTGTTGGATCCCTTTCTTCCCCGTCGAATCGCCTGATCAGCGTCGAGAACTTTTGCGCGAGCCTGTGATGCTCGCCGAGAATATCCCCTAGCCAAGGCACGCCAAGTCTAATGAGATCCCCGTCCCCCTTTTGGGGGCCCTCTGGCAACCCGTTTCCGTCGAGGCAGTATATATATTTCGGGAAAAGCTTTAGGAAGTTAGTGCCATAAAGCGCTAACTCTTGGTTAGGAGCCACGTACAGTCTCGTACACCCTGCTCCGCCTCCCAACGGCTTCCAGCTACAAACGCGACGCGTCACCTCTCTGCCTGACCTCGCTCGTACCTATGGCCTAGAGCTCCCGCCCGACAGACGATAGACACGGAAATGCATCTATCACTCGGGTATCGACTTCGTTCTCGTCTGGAGTACTCCCTCGTTCATTTCTCAGCGAGGTTAAAGAAGAAGGAATTTTGCCAGTGAAACTTTGCAGCACCCCGCTTACTTGTCCTCTCCGAAGCCTCCAGTCAATTAGGCTTCATGTGAGTCTCCTGGTTATTAGCACTCCCCTCCCCCCTTTCCTTGGAAGCAATCACCGTACATCCTCTCTCGGATTATCGTCCCCGTCGAGTCATTTGTATCCCCCCCCCACACTGTTTGTTACCCCAGGTCTCATCTTATTTATTGTCATTTATTTACTTTTGTTAATAATATTTTCTTTGTATATAGTAAAGTTATTTTTCTACAATCAGTTTCTCTAAACCCAGAACCTCTAAAAATTTATTATTTAGGCCAACTGACCTCGATTTTTATTATTTAACCCTTGCACTAGGATCTATATCTCAATTTCTGGCGTACTCCATTCTCGCATCACCGCAGAGTCAATCCTCGACTAGCATCGACGTTCGACTCTACGACAAGCATTATATAATGCTGGTGTCAGGCTTTTTAGGGTCACCTGCAGTAACTGATCTCATTTCTTTTACACCTGTGACAGATTCTAAAGGATGTTATTCTTGTATATTAAAGGTTCTGGCTTTAGAAACTGCAGAAAATACCTTACCCATTTCCTCCTTTTGGTAGGTATTTTGTGACCGTGTGAAACTTTAACCATTTCCAGGCCTCATAAAACGTCTGCCGTATTGTAAAGGAGTTAATGTTAGTCCCTTTTTTTGTATTTTGTTTGTGTTTTCTTCGTTACCTATTGGGCCTCACATGCTCCTGCTAAATTCTGGAGTGAATATTTGGGGTATAATTAAGAATTCGCACCGTGCGAAATAATTATCGCTGTTTGTTTGTTTTTAAGTGAAGAATCGTAGGTTCGCCAAAGCCTACCAGGACTGCCGCTGTGCGTCTAAATAATTCCCCTTTTTGTGGTGCTTGACCAGAAAGTTGGTCGAATGCGATCAAATGTCCTCATTATTTAACACGCTTAAGTTGCAAGGAGATTATCTTGGGCTTAGTGGCAAGGACATCCTAGCTTATATCCAAGAAGAAAAAAGGACCTAAAAGGCAAGAGAGAAGACAAAGAGGAGAGAAGGAACGAGAAGAAAAATGAGGAACAAGAACGAGAAGAGGAACAGGAGAACGGGAAGAAAGGGAAAGAATCCGTCTTCATGAACTTGAAATGAATATGACCAGGAACGAGATGCTGTCCATCAGCTCGAGGTTTGAATCTTCGAAATCAACCATAGGGACATCGAGGCAGATGAGGTGGCCTAATTGTAGCCCTTGCTAAATTCCAACTCCGAGATATATTCCTATCACTCCCCTCGCAGGCAACAATTGATTATTCGACCTTAAAATCGGAGTTACTAGCGGCATATAACATGATTTCAGACTTTTGCCGATCCAAATTCAGACATGCCCGCATTCAGCCAGGCCAAACATACCGTCAGTTTAGGTACACCCTCTAGCGTCACCTCAACTTTTAACTCGATGCTTCTAAAATCCCGCATGACTACGATGCCCTCGTTGACTTCTTCCTGAGAGACGAGTTGTTGGCAACACTTCCGGCTGAAATCAGATCTTTCGTAAAAGACCGGCGGTGCCTCACATTCAAGGAGTGCACAGAAGAGGCCGCCTTTTATTCAGCAAGCTACAACCTTTATCCGAAAGAAGGGGAAAAAACCGTCCCCATTTCCCCAAAACATAAGCCAAACAAAGGGAAATTCATCCTTCAAAATGGAAGCAAGTTTGCCAATGTAACTGGGCCGTCGAAATTGAAACGACTCTTTTCGTCCGAATACCGGAATGTAAAACCATTCTCTTCAGGCCCCCCTACCTCATCTTTCCCCAAGAGACCCATCATTTGTTTCCCCTGTAGTATAGAGGGCCACGTGAAAACGAACTGCCCCCAGAACTCTCAGTTCAGGAATAACTCTTCTTACCAGGTACACCAGATCTGTGCCACGTCTGCGCCTCCGTCAATACCATCGGAATCTTCTTCTCCCTCGAGCACCTCAAGTCCCGGCGGCTACCAGGTAAACTTCTTCTTTGATAAGAATACCCCTGGATGCCTTAAGTTTGAATCCGAAACGATTAATGGCTACCGTGTCTCCACTCTTGTGAGAGATACCGAAGGCACCTGCATAGTGGTGTCGGACAAGCTGCTTTCCCCAGTAGCCCAGGACCATAATAAATTCGCCGTCGTGCACGACTACTTGGAGCGCGCCAATTGGTTCTCCATCGTTAAGTGCTACATCGATTGTGCGTACTTCACTGGCTCAGCAGAAGTAGTATCAGCCCCTATTAAATTCTGCTCCGTCCTCATTGGCTAGTACCCACGGGTCTCCCCCAGCTCCATGGCTCAACCCGTGATTACCCATGCGCAAGTGGTAAAATATTCGAAGATGCCCTCGACCCTAGAAACCTCACGTTCTTCAGAATTCAAGGAGGTCATGACTGAAGACTCCGCAAGGAACCAGAAGAACTGCAATTCCCTCCGATCCCTGTGGGCTAAGGCCCAGTCAAAAGAGCAAGAAGCCACCCGAGGAGACTAGGTGATCTCCTACCAAGTTACGGACGGCTTACTTTACCGTGCGTGCTCAGAAAATGGTAAACCCCATACGCGAGTATTGTGTGTTCCACGTTCGCACGTTGGCCACATTTTAATCACTGCCCATGACTGCTTATTTTCAGGCGATTTTAGCCGCACGAAGACTACCCAGAAGATCTTCAAATATTTTTATTGGTAATCCACCCATGAAGAAATCCTTCGCTACTGCAGGTCTTGCGACATCTTCCAAAAGACTACCGTCAAAGGGCGAGTTAAGCCCGCACCGTTGCAGAGAGGACCTCTAATTTCATAGACGTTTTCCCGTGTCCCAATTGATTTCTTCGGTCCGATAGCCCCCTCCCCCCTCCTATCGAGTGAAGCTCACAGTCGCTTGCTAACTTTAGTAGATTTTACCAACCGGTTCCCCGAGGCCGTGCCGTTGAAGAATATAGAGAGCATTTCCTGCGCGGAAGCACTAATCTCCATCTTCTCCCGCGTTTGATTACCCAAGGAAATCATGTCTGGTCGTTGCAGCCAATTCACGTCGCAACTGATGGAGTAGGTCGGCAAGCTCCTGATGATAAACCCCTTTTCACCCAGCTGGATGTGTGAGAGGCTCAACGTCTCCCTCCAATCCATCCTCAAGAAACTCTGCGCCGAACAACCCCGAGAATGGCACCGTTTCTTATCGGTATCCCTTTTCGCATACCGGGAAATTACTCATCGCACGTTCAGTTTGCCCCATTTGAGTTTCTGTAGGGACTTAATGTTAAAGGGCCCGTTGGCATTCTAAAGGAACTCCTCTCCCATTTGAAATTAGACCGAGTGATTCAATCCTCCTACGCTTGCCTCCTATACCTGAGGCAAAGGTTAGAAAAGTGCGCAGAGATCGTGCATCAGAACGCCAAGACAAACTTGGGCAAGTGTAAAACCTACTTCGACTGTAAGTCCCAAGAACGAAAATTTGAACCCGGTGACGAAGTCCTTTTACTACTCCTCACGGAGACCCCACAAGGGGCGCGGTGATTTGCCTTTCTCGCCGCCGTGTTAACACGACTCAGAGCATCGTCCGGTCCAAGCTTAGCCTCTTCTTCTTCTTTCTGATAGCCTGTATTTTCTACCTTACTTCCTCACTTTCCTTACAACCTCTCCCACAACTCTCTGTGATTGGCCTCTAATTTCACAGGGTAGATGCCGACCAGCTTCCTCTCAACAACTATCGTGGATCGGGGCTGAGGAGGGAGGGGGCAACGTTCCCTGACCTCTGAGCTCCGGTCTGGGGTGGTGTTTTTTTAACAACTTGTCTCATCCCCACCCACACCTTCCTCATATACCCTTTCTTTCTTCTTTTACTATCTATCCCTTTTACGCCAGGCCTAAGGTGGAGCCGTAATGACGATGGGCTGCCAGGCCACTAGGCGGGAGGAGTGGCCTCAAATGGCGGCAGCTGGTTCTGCCAGCCCCGTATTCACCCCTCGCAGAGCGGGCTACTGCGTGGGGCGATTAGTGTTAGCTTCCCGTATCACTAAAATGGCCAGCAACGGAGCCACCCTCAGGCAGCTCCCCCACCTCCAAAGTGGAGGTCCGTATCCCCCTGTGCTTTCACAGGGGACCCTCCAAAACTCTTCAACCAGAAAGGAGGCTTACTCCTCTCCTTTGCCTACGGGTATAGGGGGACTTCCCCTCACCCGCTTCTATGGATGTGCTCTCGGGTGCCTCCCTCTTTCCAGCGGCAGTCCCTTCTTTACTTTCTAAGAGGACTACCAAGAAAGGCAGGCGGACCATATGTCACCGCTCTCGGTGGGAGCGAAACGATAGGACCAACCCCCTTATGGTTAAGAGGGAAGAGAGAGCCCATCGGCATCTTCCCTCCAAAGACCTGCTGGCTCGAATTTGAGCTTAAAGGGGGTCACCGTACGTGCCCTCGTCTCTTCCCTGACAAAAGACTTCATGACCAATGGGACCTGTGATGTCCTGAGGGGGGATGGCCACATGGAGGCCCCCATTAGATGGACATGGTCCCTGCGGAAACCCAGCCCCAAACGGTAGGACCTTCCATGGGAAGGAACCTGTTCTCGGTGTCAAGCCCCGAACCCGATCCGCCCCTGTGCAAGGTCCTCCTCAGACGGCTGGGGTAGGTATGCAAGGCTGTACAAGGAGAGGGCGGATCCCCTCCTCCGACTGGTGCCCCTGTGAAAGCCAAAACCTTCTCTATCTTGGGGAAGGATCTTGCTGAGGCCGGTCTATCTGCCCTTGGGGCTCCTGCAAGCGGAGGGGAGAAAAGGGTTCATTCCCCGCCCTCCTCTCCTAAAAAGAAAAAAACAAGAAGACTTGGAGGTTCCTCTACATCCGCGGGGGCTGCGGGAACGGATGGGTGTGCTACCACTTCGGTAAGCAACCAAGCCAAAATCGGCACGTTCGGCCCCGTTGCTCCCCCGGCTGCGAAATCCCTGAGAAAGACCAGAACTGCGCAGAGCGTAACCTCGATTACGTCGGGGCCCCTCATTTAGAGGCTACCTGGCGTTTTTGAGCCCACTGGCTTCAAACGCTTCCTAGTCATACGTTCCATTGATGGCAAGATGTTGGTTATGGTCAACATGATCCATCATAGGAAAGCCTTAGCTAGCGTTATTGGTAGAGAGCCGAAGGTGGCCCGTTTCTCGGACGGTAACCTTCTGGCGAATGCGGCGAATCCCTCTGAGGCGGCCATGATTAGTACCCTTCGGACAATAGATGGCACGTTGGGGAGTATGACGCCGTACTCTACCATGAACTTCGTGAAAGGAGTAGTTTATGAGAACGAACTCGTGGACTACTCCATAGAAGACATCACCTTAGAGCTGGCCAACCATGGGGCGGTCAAAGTCGAACATGTGATAAGAAAACAGGGAGGGGCCTTGAGACCCACCCTTACACTCTTCGCCACGTTCGCCTATGATAAGCACTCTGAGTCGGTGCGTGCCGGTTGTTATCGCTACTGCGTGAGGGCATTCGTGCCACTGCTGCGGACGTGCTATTACTGTCACCGCTTCGGCCATACTAATCGTTCTTGTAGGTGGGCAAAGTCGGGATTACTCGAAGTCTGTCTAAGTTGCTCCAAAGCCGCACATGATAAGTCCAATCGTGTGTGACCTGGTTTGTCAATTGCGGAGAGCCACACCACGCTTCCTCGTAGCAATGTGGTGCTTATCTCCTTGAGAAGGAAATCTTGTCCGTTCAGGACCAGGATCAACTCTCATTTCGCGAGGCTAAAGACTTGGATCTGGCGCGTCAGTCTCTGCCAGGGACGTCTTATGCCTCAATGCTAAGAAAGACACCTTCTGCTCCTAGCCCCAACAGGCCTATGAACACGTTCGTTTCATCGCTCATTCGGAACCCTTCTGCGGGCTCTACGCACCCTGGGCTCTTCCCTGGTAAAGCCGGCGGCATAGAGCGTTCAGACCCAGCACCGGCTAAAACCGGGGCTCACCTCCCTTCACCCAAGGTGACCGTTTCCCGTAAGGCGAAACATCCGCGCGCCTCCACCGAATCGTTAGACTCGCAGGAGGCAACACCCCTGAAGTTTGTCGTGAGGCCATCTTCCGGGGTTGCAAAAGCTTCCCCCGGGAAAGACGACCACACTGAAGGAGCTTCTGCTACTTCGCCCACACCCAGTGGCTGGCTGGGTTGCGCGGTGACGGTGGATCCTCCAAAAGAGGGACTGCGGCTCCGAAGCCCCCACGCTCGCCCAAGGTTTCGAGGCGGAAGGAGGAAAAGAAACATGGTGAGCCAAACCTCCCACGGTAAGTCCTCGAAAGCGACACCGCCTTCATCGCATTGTACGGCCAACAGTGCTCGGAGTTCTGCCTCCGGGAAGCGTACGGCCATTCCCGTGAAGGTCTTCTCTTCGAAGAGGGCCACCGGATCTCCTCCGAGCTAGGCCTGGAGGGCATATTCCTTCAATAGAATTGCCGCAGACTCCAGGACAACTGGGAAGTCCTGCGGAGACTCATCTCGCCTCGTTCTCCGTTAGGTATCTTTATGCAGGAGACCATGGAGACCATACTGTGCGCGTGTCCCCTGCCAACTCTCCCGGGATATAAAGGTTTGCCACCCCACCAGCACGGGATGTGGGCCGGGGAGGGGGATGAACCATTTACAGCCGGCATGATGTCTCCGTTATTCTTTTTGCTTTAGATACCTCCTATCAGGCAGTAGAAACTAGCTCTACCTGGATAGGACGTATACTGTAAATTCCGCGTATATTCCACCGCCAGCCGACTTCGACCAGGGGGACTTCCGCCTCGCCGTGGCACAGTTGCCGAGGCACTTTCTTTTGCTCGAAGATCTGAACAGTAGACATTTCCTCTGGGAAGACTACTCGTTTAATCCTCGGGGTCAAGTCCTTGCCGTCCTGATCGACGAGCTTGAGATAGGTGTCATAAATGTGGATGGGTTTATGCATCAGTGCTCGAGAACCGCTGCATTTTTTTGCCTCGATCTATCTTTGTGCTCCCCGGATGCACATCCTGATTTTGAGTGGGGCTTGGTCTATGACACCCATGGTAGTGATCACTTTCCCATTCAAATATTATTTTCTGGGGCGCTGCCGCACGAGAGCCTGCGCCGGCGGTGCTTGGCACAGGCACGGTGGTCCGCATTTCAGGAAATGACTGATTTCGCTATCTCAGTCGAGGAGTTTAGGTCGGTTGATGAGGCCGTTGAGTTCTTCTCCGGCAACCTCATCATCGTGGCCTGACTAATATTCCTAGAATGTCTTGCCCTTTTGCACATTGACCACTTGTGTGGTGCTCAGCTGAGTGTGAGACGTCCTTCAAACTGAATCGTTATGCCTACATGCGCTAAAAGCGCCACCCGAACAATTTCACTGTCGGTGAATTTCGTCGGGCTAGGGCTAGGTTCAGGTATATTTCGAAGCACGCACATCACTTCCCTGGCGGGCATAAATGTCTTCACTAAACAGGAAAACCCCTCTAGTAGAGGTGTGGTAGCGAGTAAAAAAGATTCGGAGCAAGTTCTCGCAGCCCCACCCCCTCCCGTTTTCTAGTTAACAGTCTAAAGGTGAATTTTAATTCATATTTAAGAAAGAGATAATACTACAATTATTATTCGGAGTATTAATAATTAAATGAGGGCTTAATAATATAATTGCTCCCTTCAAAACACTTTTTGATTTCCCATTACATATATTTTGGTTTACTGGGAAACCATTATAGGATTTTATAAAACTTCAAAATGCTCATATCTGAGATACTTTTGAGTTAAATGCGATTATATAATGTGGTTCTAGCACCACCCCATTCCTCCATTTTTATCCCAGATCAGCCATTGATTATTAGTTATTATTATGAGCATTATTATTGTTATTATCATTCCCATTATTATTTAGTCCGATTTTTTCTAATATTTATTATGATATATTATTCGTTAAATTTCGGAAAATGCCCGCCCTCGATATTTTGTATAATTTATATATATTTGTGCTTAAAAAAAATGTTGTTTTTTTAAATTTAATTACTGCTATTTCTTGGTTAGATTCCCCCAAAATGGGAGTAGGGGGAAGTTGTTAGGTTATTACAATGGTAATACTTGATTTTATCGGTGCACGCAAGGGGGTGCTATTTCTGGGCTACACTTTATGGGATCAGCTCTGCACGTTTATCAAAATAATAAAGACGATAGCACCGCCTACTTCAAGCTATTTCCGCAAAAAATTAACATTTTTTAGTTACTTTCGAAATGGGGTGGGGGGTGGGGGGCTTCGCGCACCCATATACACCCACCTGCAACTAAAAAAAACAACTAGTAATATTCCTAATTCAAAAGGCTAACATCAGATTTGTATGCAAAAACGACTCCTAAATGTCTGCGGTACTATCGTTTTCTTAAATTACCTAATAAATAATCACTTAACTACAAAAGCTAAACCATCTCCACCTTTCACTATTATAATCAAGCCGAACAAATGCTACACGAACAACTCACAACGAAGATGTCAAAATTCTCGGAGCGGCTCCTATTTATAGACATGGTTCTGTCGGCTAGAAGCTGTGCAATTTTATATAATTTGTAAACGAAATAGGTACACGAAACTAAAACGATACAAAACATTACGAAGCATAGAAAAATTCATTGCATTAATAATTAATATAATCGAGTAGAAGTGCAGGCACTTAATAAATAATAAAGAATAGAGGCCCAAAACAAATACAAAGCGTGATTGTCCACATTCGAAGCTACTGTCTGACGTCATAAGGCAGAAATTGTAGCCCAGAAATAATGCCCCTAGCGTGCACCTATAAACTCAAGTATTAACATAACATAATTTCACGGATGACAAAAGCCACAAGGGCCTATCAAAGGTCATCCGCATCTGTCAAAACCCACCCACAAAGTGCATACATAGGATTGCGTCAGATCATGCATCGGTAATACTTCAGATTTGTGGCGCACGGTAGGTAGCGCTGTTAGCAGGCTACAATTTTGGGCTACAGCATATCTCTTATGACGTCAGACGGTAGCTTCAGATGTGACCAATCATGGCGTTATATTTTTTTGTTGTTTTGGGGATTTGTAACTTTTAGTCTGTATTATTTACTAAATATCTGCGCCTCCGCTCGCTTATAGTTTTTCTAAGTTAGGTAAGGTTCCTTGATGTCTTTTATTGTCTTTTTTGTTTTCGTATTTTTTGTTTCTCAGTGAACGATAACAGCTTCTTACTGGCAACGTCGTAGCTATAAATAGAACCCGGTTAGCATTTGTTTCTCTTTCGTTATGGCTTTTTCGTGTCCTCTAGTTGTGCTTCTTCGTTATTCGAATTGGGTTTATTTTGCATGACTGCGAAAAACTTTTTAGATTATTTAGAGGCGCATAAACTAATCAATAAACCTATAAAAGTAAGTATTGTTTGTCATTAGGTTAGGTTTTTCTGCCAGTAAAAAGCTGTTAGGGAAAAACTCAATGTAAATTCAAGGGGACTGCTCGTGGGGAAGATATAACTGCGGGTGGGACTACCCTGCGATGATCCTGAGTTTCAATCAATTGAAGTGGGGGGGTCTGGGGGGCGTAGCCCCCAAGTATATACTCATATACAAAAAAATATAACGCCGTAATTGTTCACATCTGACGCTACCATCTGACATCTTAAGACATATATTGTAGCCCAAAATTGTACCCTATAAACAGCACCACCTGCTGTGCGCCCCGAAACTGAAGTGTTACCCATGCATCTAGAATATACAATCCGAACCATACACAGGAATGCGTCACACAATCCGAACCATACACAGGAATGCGATCCACACTAACATTAGTGTGGATCGGGGGATGATAAAAGGACTAATAGGTGATTTAGATACTACCAAGGCCTCCGGTCCTGATAATATTCATTCTAGGATACTTAAAGAAGGGGTAGAAAGTATCTCAATAGCTCTGGACAAGTTATATACTAGGTCATTGGAATATGGAGAAATACCCGATGATTGGAAGAGAGCGAATGTAGTCCCCATTTTCAAGAAGGGTAGTAAAGAGGATCCAAATAACTTTAGACCAGTTAGCCTAACTCCTGTAGTCTGTAAAATTCTTGAGAAAATAGTTAAAAAAGGGATTTGCCAACATCTAGAGAGGGAGGGGTTAATCAGCGATGCTCAGCATGAGTTTAGATCGGGTAGATCATGTTTGACTAATTTACTAGACTTTCTGGAGTTCGTAACAAATCAAGTAGATAAGGGAGAGAATGTAGATGTAATTTACTTGGATTTTAGTAAAGCATTTGATAAGGTACCACACAGGAGACTAGTTCATAAATTAAAAATGATTGGGATATGTGGGGGTGTTTCAAATTGGATAGCTGAGTGGCTGAAAGACAGGAAGCAAAGGGTAGTGCTAAATGGTGTAAAGTCAGAGTGGAGGGATGTTATCAGTGGGGTTCCTCAGGGATCAGTTCTCGGTCCATTATTATTTGTCATCTATATAAACGATCTTGGGGAGGCAGTTAATAATAAAGTGTCAATTTTTGCGGATGATACCAAATTAGCAGCTGCAGTTAAAGATATTGATGATAATTTTAAAGTGCAGGGGGACTTAAATAAATTGTTATCCTGGGCACATAAGTGACAAATGACTTTCAACCTTGATAAGTGCAAAGTAATCAACATGGGAAAAGATAATAGAGAATTTAACTATGAAATGGATGGGCATTGGCTGAGCTCAGTAGAGGATGAGAAAGATCTAGGAGTAGTAATAGATAAGTCATTAAGGTTTTCTAAGCAGTGTATTGAAGCAAGAAATAGGGCAAATAGAGTGCTGGGTTTTATTAAGAGAAATGTCAGTTACAAAAGTAAGGAGGTTATTCTTAAACTCTATAACTCTTATGTTAGGCCACATCTAGAGTACTGTATACAGGCATGGTCCCCACATTTTAGACACGATATTAACCTTCTTGAGTCAGTGCAACGGAGGGCAACAAAGATTATTCCTTCCCTGAGGCACCTTGAATATATAGATAGACTGAGGGTATTAAATATGTTCTCGTTTGAAAGGAGGTGTGTGAGAGGGGATATGATTGAGCTCTTTAAAAAATTTTCCGGGATAGATAAATTGAATGTTAGCAAGTTTTTTGAGTTAGATGATGGAAATCGGACTAGAGGTCACCACTTGGAAATTAAAAGGCAAGGGTGTAGGTTGGATTTAAGAAAATATTTTTTCACCAATAGAGTGGGAGACTTCTGGAACAAATTGCCGCGGAGGGTAGTAGGTAGTCCAAATCTAAATGTATTTAAGAGTAGGTTGGATGAGTTTATGGGAAGGGAAGGTTGTGATGGTTCCTAAGTTTTGTATATATTAATATTGTTTGTATATATCTATAGCTGCATGATTTAGTTCTTGACAAGCCTTGATTGGTGAAACCCTTGTTTCTGGATGCAATCCTCTGGATGTAGTTTTCCTGGGAGTTTGGGTGCCTTGAAAAAGAGGCCGTTTGACTCGGATGCCCTCTGATGAGCCCTCGTGGCTTTTGCCATCTGTTATATTATATTGTGGGGGACTTTGATTTTGTCTTCCCCTGGCGATGGTGCTTTTTGTGGGTGGGTTTTGTCGGAGGCGGATGACCTTTGATAGGCCCTTGTGGCTTTTGTCATCCGTGTAATTATGTTATGTTATGTTATGTCATCACTCGAATAAGGTTCGCATATGCAGCACGTGTTTCGTAGAACTCTCGGAATATTTCGATTATTTGCTATACTTTGGTGTTTGATAGAAGTTTTTACGCGAAATAGTATTACGTATAGTCTAGTGACATAGTAAACATAAATATTAAGTTATTAGATTGTATATTTGGTTAATATAACGAAATTGTTTAGTATTGTTAATTTTTCAGCCAGGGTCTTTTGTTTACCTTATTTTGCGCGGGAAAGTACGTAGTAGCTAAATTAAATTAGTGTTTTGAAACCTCGTTTCTAGGTTGACGGTTTGATTAGCGAGTGATTTGGGATTGTGTTGTGCCTTTAAACTCGTTTCGGTCTGTTGATTTATTTTTCGGATTTTCCTACATTCTTGTTCACCACCACAGAAATTACCACCAAATCTTCCCCTGAACATCGGACAAATTGAAGACATCAAGAACTTTAAAAGAAAATTGGAAGCACATTTGTTCTCCGAGTGTTATGATTTAAGTGATAAGACCATTTGTGAATCATATGCTCTTTGAAAAAGAAAACTATGTCAATGGTCCTGCAGAGCGCCATTTCGGCGGAGTGGGACCTGTTAAATAACAATATATAATAAATGTAGTGATAATTTTTAAAAAGGGAAGCAAAGAGGACCCAAAAAACTTTAGACCGGTAAGCTTAACGTAAGAAAAGGAGACTGCAAAAGGCCATTCATGGCCTACACTTGGCAGCTCCTGTTCCAATCAACACACAAAAGATTTCTTACCAGAGAAAAGTCATCAACATTGTCACCCTTTACAGGAGTTCGTCAGATCTAATCTACAATATACATAAAATGCATCCAGAGGATTATGTACATTCATGTAACCGCAAAATATAATCTCCCCACTCCTTAGAAAAATATGTACATAAAAAAAGTCAGTCCCATCTAGCAGCTTCATCCATATATTTATCTAATCTATTCTTAAAACTACCCAGAGAGGAGGCTTCTATCACATGTCTAGTGAGCCTATTCCATTCATCTACCACACGATTTGTAAACCAATTCCTCCCAATCTCCTTCCTAAACCTATACTTATCAAGCTTAAACCCATTGCTACGTGTCCTGTCACGTTCACTAAGTATAAGAACCTTACCCAGATCCCCTTTATTATATCCTTTTAGCCATTTGAAGACTTCAATCAATTCCCCTCTGACTCTTCTCCTTTGCAATGTATGTAGATTTAGTTTTCTGAGCCTTTCACCATAAGGTAAGTTCCTTAGCCCACCAATCATCTTTGTCATCCTTCTCTGCACAGACTCAAGCAAATCAATATCCTTCCTATAATATGGTGACCAAAATTGTACTGCATAGTCTAGATGAGGCTTAACTAGCGCCAGATACAGTTTTAGAATGACTTCAGCACTCTTATTGCTTACACTCCTCCTAATGAATCCCAATATCCTATTAGCTTTATTCTTAGCATTTAGGCATTGCTTTCTAGGACGAAGGTCTGAACTTACCAAAATACCCAAGTCCCTCTCACAATCGGTCCTCCCTAAAATTCTCTCATTTAATTTATAACTATTCAATGGGTTATTTCTACCTATAACATAACATAACATAACATAATTTAACGGACGACAAAAGCCACAAGGGCCTATCAAAGGTCATCCGTATCCATCAAATCCCACCCATATAATGCATCCATAGGATTTTGTCAGATCATGCAGCTACAATATACAATTTAACAATCCATAGGAATGTCCAACCATGCATCTACAATATATAATTTAAAGCCTCCATAGGAGTCTGTCAAAAACAAAAACAAAATCCCCCAAAATATACAATAAAAAGAAACTGCATCCACAGGAATGAGTCAAGAAACATATCCACATACCAAAAAGTAAGAAATTAACCCTCCATCCCCATATAATCATCCAATCTGCGCTTGAAAACATTCAAGTTTGGGCTGTCTACAGTCTCAGGTGGCAAACTATTCCAATAATCTACCACTCTGTTAGTGAAAAAATATTTTCTAACATCCAGTCTGCACCTCTGTTTTTTAATCTTTAAGTGGTGGCCTCTAGTTCTATTACTACCTTCTAACTCAAATAACTTGCTGAAATCTAATTTATCCATCCCAGAAAAGATTTTAAAAAGCTCAATCATATCTCCCCTCACACACCTTCTTTCAAATGAAAACATATTTAATACCCTCAGTCTATCTTCATATTCAAGGTGCTTCAGGGATGGTATTATTTTTGTTGCCCTCCTTTGTACTGACTCTAATAAGTTTATATCATGTCTAAAATGTGGTGACCATGCCTGTATACAGTACTCTAAATGTGGCCTGACATAAGAGTTGTATAGTTTAAGGATGACCTCTTTACTCTTGTAACTAACATTTCTTTTAATGTAACCTAGCACCCTATTTGCTCTATTTTTTGCCTCAATACACTGCTTTGAAAATTTCAGTGACCTATCTACTACCACTCCTAAGTCTTTCTCATCTTCAACTGAATTAAGCCAATATCCATCCATCTCATAGCTAAATTCCCTATTATCTCTGCCCATGTTAATAACTTTGCATTTATTAAGGTTAAAAGTCATCTGCCACTTCTGAGCCCAAGCTAACAGCTTATCTAAGTCACCCTGCACTTTAAAGCTACCCTCAACCTCTTTGACTACAGCTGCCAATTTAGTGTCATCAGCAAAAATTGACACTTTGCTATTTACACCTTGCCCAAGATCATTTACATAGATTATAAATAATAAAGGGCCTAAAACTGATCCCTGAGGTACGCCACTAATAACATTCCTCCACTCTGACCTCACTCCATTCAGTACAACTCTCTGTTTCCTATTTTTCAGCCATTCAGTTATCCAATTTAAAACGTTCCCACATATCCCATGCAGCTTTAATTTATGAACTAGTCTTCTATGTGGAACCTTATCAAAAGCTTTGCTGAAATCTAAGTAGATCACATCAACTTTCTCACCCCTATCTAATTCTTTAGTTACATAATCCATAAAATCCAGTAAATTAGTTAAACACGATCTATCTTTTCTAAAACCATGCTGAGCATCATTAATTAACCTGCTACTCTCTAGATGATCAGAAATTCCCTTCTTAACCATCTTCTCAATAATTTTACAGACTATAGAAGTTAAGCTTACTGGTCTAAAGTTATTTGGATCCTCTTTGCTTCCCTTTTTAAAAATTGGCACTACATTTGCCAATTTCCAATCATTTGGTATTTCTCCAGACTCTAGTGATCTAATAAATATCTTCTCGAGAGCTACTGCAATACTTTCTACACCTTCTTTGAGTATCCTAGAATGAATGTTGTCAGGGCCAGATGCCTTACTAGTATTTAACTGAATTATAAGCCCTTTAATTTCTTCTCTGTCTATATTAATAGAATTTATCACTACTTCCCTTGACCTAGAATTATCATCAATTAATCTAACTGGTTTCTCTTCTGTGAATACTGAAGCAAAATGATCATTAAGGACCTCTACTATTTCCTCATCAGATTCTTTCAAAACCCCTTCATATTTAATAGGCCCTATTTTATCACTGTTAGATTGATTATTGATTCTATAATAGCTAAAGAATTTTTTAGGATCTTTATTATTATTTTTAGCTAAATTAATTTCTGCTGTCCTTTTGGTCTTCTTAATAATCTTATTTAGTTCATTTCTGGTTGACCTATAATGGTTTAAATTATCTAAACTACTCTCACTTTGTAATCTCTGGTATGCCCTTTTTTTCTCTGAAACTTTATTAGCTATTTCTTGGTTCCACCATAATGGTTTCCTACATTTCTTCCTAATAGACTTCATCGGAATACACTGTTCCTGAACCATGTTTAATATAGTCTTAAAAATATCCCACATCTCATAAGTATTCTTTCCATGGAATTCTATATCCCACCTAATCTGATTTAGCATGCTGCGTAATTTATCGTAATCTCCCCTATAAAAATTTGGAATTTTCGTGGAGTTTGTCGTTGTTCTACCCTTAACTATTAGCAAATTAAACCGAACCATCTGATGATCACTGTTTCCCAATGATTCCCCTACACTCAATCCTTGAACTAAGTGATCATCATTTGAAAGAATTAGATCTAATATATTGGCACCCCTTGTTGGCTTATTAACAAATTGGATCAAAAAGTTATCCTCAAAACACTCCATAAACTTACAACTTGCTCTATCTCTTCCTATCATATTTTCCCAGTCTACAGAAGTTAAATTAAAGTCACCAAGAATAACTGTATCTTCTTTGCATCCTTTACTTATTTCCCTAATCATTAACTCATCGATACAATCAGTCTGTCCTGGTGGTCTATAAAAAGCTCCCAAGTGTATTTTCCTATTTTTACCAACCTTAATATCTATCCATAATGATTCACCTTCTCCTTGCTTTATAGAGTTATTTAGATTTGAAGAAATGCTATTTCTGATATAAATAATCAACCCACCACCAGTCCTATCTCTCCTTTGACTAATGTACATAGTATAACCCTCTAGTTCAAATTCACTCACATTATCATTAAATATATTTTCATTAACCCATGATTCAACTATACATATTATATCTATATCTTCATGAATGATATAACTAAATAATTCATCCTTCTTATTTCTAAGACTACGAGCATTTGTGTAAAGACAACTCAGCCCACCTATCCCTGAAGCACCTGAGGGCCTATCTCCTCTGCATCTCCTTTCTCTCTTTCCCCGACCCTGTACTCTTGTATTTCCCTGACCACTATCACTACTCAAGTAGTTTAACCCTAAAGCACTTCCATTAGCCTGCCTACCTTCTACAAATCTGTGTTTGCTTCCTTTCCCTGCCTCACTTTGAGCCATTAAATTTCCCTGACCACTATCAAAACCTAGTTTCCCGCCTCTAAAGACCTAATAACACTATCTAATTCCCGCCACAAAACCTCAACCCCATCTCGGCTCAGATGGAGTCCATCCATCGCATACAAACCCTTATTCCCATAAAACCCACTCCAAACATCTACAAATACCAATCCTGACTCCTCGCACAAACCTTTCACATATTCATTCAACCCCATTGCACGAGACAACCATTCCATCCCCACATCCATTCTGGGAAGCACACCTGAAACAACGCCTTTTACTCTACTTTCACACATCCTTTCAATCAGCCTTTTATACCGCTGTCGTAACTCACAAGTACCCACCTTCTTTACATCGTTTACTCCGACATGTGTAATCACAACTGCTTCCCTCTCACACCCAGACACCAACCTATCATACCTCTCACACACATCATTTACACCAGCACCCGGCAGACAAACTCTCACTCCCTTCCATTTACTTTCATTCAACTTCCTATCTAAATACCTAATCTGAGAGTCACCCATCACAATCACCTCAGTCATTCTCCTATTCTCTCTAGGCCTAGTATTACCCTCCCTCCTGCTCTCACTCACTCGACCTCCTATTCTACTTTCAGGCACGGCCACACCAGACAAATCTCTTTCAAATTCTTCCTCTCTCAGGGCATCAAATCTGTTAGTTAGCCTAACAGGTTTCATGTCCCTCTCATTGACACACCTAACCTGTCCTAACTTATCTATTCTGTTCACTTTCACCCACCACTCATCATCACTTACTTCACTTACTGCTTTCTCTCCAGTCCCTGTTCTAGGCCTAACTTCCTCCCTCCTGGTCCCAATCTGACTCTTCAAACGTACACTTGCATCTCTTCTCACTTCAGACACTAAATCATTCAGTCTCAAGCATTCCGCACGTAATCGACTCACCTCCTCAGTCAAAGCACATACACGGCACTCAGACACATTCACTCTCCTCTCTACACCACAGACATCGCACACTACATACACACTACTTTCAAAAGGCATACTCTCTACATCCAAACAGTCAGCCATACTTAAACAAGAACAATAATAGAAACAAAAACTTACAAACAACAAGAATTTGACCCCAATTTGTGCGCGCAAGTTTAAAACCTGCTAATCAAGATGGCCCCGAAGTAAACAAAAGTCACTTTCTCACCAAAACAAAATAACCACAATTTATACAAAATAACCACAATTTAACTTTGTTATATTAACCAAATATATGATCTTATAACTTAATATTTATGTTTATGTCACACACCAAAGTATATCAAATAATCAAAATATTCTGAGAGCTCTACGAAACATGTGCTACCTGTTCATAAGAAAGTAGTACACTACTTTTGCCATTTCTGGGCCCAATTGGACAGAATGGTCAATTCCTCCTGCATTACAACAGCATCAGAATCAGCCCTAATGGCCCTACCTAGCTTAGTATCATCAGCAAATTTACTCAGGTCACTACTTATACCTATGTCAAGATCATTAATATAAATTAAGAATAGCAAGGGACCCAAAACAGATCCTTGCGGAACTCCACTGCTAACACACACCCCACGCAGATTTAACTCCATCTATACTAACTCTTTGCTGTCTGTCACCAAGCCATGACTGAATCCACCTAAATATACTGCCATCGATCCAGTGTGCTTTAACTTTGTTCAGAAGCCGTAAGTGTGGCACTCAATCAAAAGCCTTACTAAAGTCCAAGTATAAAATATCATAGTTTTCATCATTATCTGCTGCTTCATACACCTTACTATAAAAAGAGAGCAAATTACAGGAAGCTCTTGATTCTCATTGTAAGATTGGGATATAATACTGATTTGGGTGTATAGTTTTTCTTGTATTTAATTAATACATCAATCACTGTGTAATAAATACATTAGTGATTAATACTTTTGGGGAAGATAACTGGCAGCAATCCTGAGCAAGAATTTTTTTGGGTGAGTGTTAACTTTTTCCTTAGTAAATTTCTGAGAGTATGGCTGTTTGTATAGATGGTGAGAGCATGCCGTTTGAAAGTAGTGTGTATGTGGTGTGTGATGCATGTGGAGTTGAAAGGAGAGTGAATGTAACTGAATGCCATGTGTGTTTTCTGGAAGGGGAGGTTAGGAGGTTAAGTGGGGAATGTAAGAGGTTGAATGATTTGGTGTTTGAGGTGAGAAGAGATGCAAGTGTGCGATTGAAGGGTGAGATTAGTGCTAAGAGGGTGGAAGATAGGGCTAGGACTGGGAACAGTGTGGAAGTTGTGAGTGATGATGAATGGTGGGTGAAAATGGATAGGATAGATAAGTTAGGACAGGTTAGGTGTGTGAATGAGAGAGACATAGAACCTGTTAGGTTGACTAACAGATTCAATGTCCTGAGAGAGGAAGAGTGTGAAAGTGATTTGCCTGGTGTGATTGTGGATGAAAGTAGGATGGGTGGTAGTGTGACTGAGAGCAGGAGGGAGGGTAATGTTAGGCCAAGACAGAATAGGAGAATGACTGAGGTGCTAGTGATGGGTGACTCAGATTAGGTATTTAGATAGGAAGTTGAGTGATAGCAAGTGGAAGGGAATGAGAGTTTGTCTGCCGGGTGCTGGTGTAAGTGATGTTTGTGAGAGGTATGATAGGCTGGTTTCTGGGTGTGAGAGGGATGCAGTTGTGATTACGCATGTGGGAGTGAATGATGTAAAGAAGGTGGGTACATGTGAGTTACGTGAGCAGTATAAAAGGTTAGTTGAAAGGATGAGTAAAAGCAGGGTAAAAGGTGTTGTTTCTGGTGTGCTTCCGAGATTGGATGTGGGGGTAGAATGGTTGTCGTGTGCAATTGGTTTGAATGAATTTGTGAAAGGACTGTGTGAGGAGTTAGGATTGGTGTTTGTAGATGTCTGGGGAGGGTTTTATGGGAATAGGAGGTTGTATGCGATGGATGGGCTCCATCTTGGTCGGGCAGGTGTTGAGGTTCTATGGGGGGAGCTGGATAGTGTGATTAGGTCCTTACGGGTGGGAAACTAGAAGCTGTTAGAGGTAAGGGAATAACAGGAATAGAGGGCAGGTGTAGGAAATGGAAGGGATGCAGAGATAGAGGAATAGCTAAGAGAGAGGGCATACTGATGCGTTATAGGGGGACTAATGCACAAGTGAATGAGCAGATAACTAGGAATAGAAAAGCACGATGCAATGAAGATGGGAATAATAAAAAAACCTTAAAAATATACTACACAAATGGTTGGAGTATAAGGAATAAGATATGGAAGAAAGCCAATGTGATACCTATATTTAAGAAAGGGGATAAAACAAATATGTCTAATTACAGACCAGTAAGTTTGACATCAGTGGTAGGGAAAATGATGGAATCTATTATAGCAAGGAATATTAGGGATCACTTGGATAAGCATAAGTTGATAAAAGAATCACAGCATGGCTTTAGTAAGGGTAAATCCTCCTGCCTGACTAATTTGCTGTCTTTTTATAGTAAGGTGTATGAAGCAGCAGATAATGATGAAAACTATGATATTTTATACTTGGACTTTAGTAAGGCTTTTGATCGAGTGCCACACTTACGGCTTCTGAGCAAAGTTAAAGCACACGGGATCGATGGCAGTATATTTAGGTGGATTCAGTCATGGCTTGGTGACAGACAGCAAAGAGTTAGTATAGATGGAGTTAAATCTGTGTGGGGGTGTGTTAGCAGTGGAGTTCCGCAAGGATCTGTTTTGGGTCCCTTGCTATTCTTAATTTATATTAATGATCTTGACATAGGTATAAGTAGTGACCTGAGTAAATTTGCTGATGATACTAAGCTAGGTAGGGCCATTAGGGCTGATTCTGATGCTGTTGTAATGCAGGAGGAATTGACCATTCTGTCCAATTTGGCTGAGAAATGGCAAATGAAGTTTAACATAGACAAATGTAGTGTACTTAGTATAGGTAGAAATAATCCACTGAATAGTTATAAATTAAATGGGAGAAATTTAGGGAGGACCGATTGTGAGAGGGACTTGGGTATTTTGGTAAGTTCAGACCTTCGTCCTAGAAAGCAATGCCTAAATGCTAAGAATAAAGCTAATAGGATATTGGGATTCATTAGGAGGAGTGTAAGCAATAAGAGTGCTGAAGTCATTCTAAAACTGTATCTGGCACTAGTTAGGCCTCATCTAGACTATGCAGTACAATTTTGGTCACCATATTATAGGAAGGATATTGATTTGCTTGAGTCTGTGCAGAGAAGGATGACAAAGATGATTGGTGGGCTAAGGAACTTACCTTATGGTGAAAGGCTCAGAAAACTAAATCTACATACATTGCAAAGGAGAAGAGTCAGAGGGGAATTGATTGAAGTCTTCAAATGGCTAAAAGGATATAATAAAGGGGATCTGGGTAAGGTTCTTATACTTAGTGAACGTGACAGGACACGTAGCAATGGGTTTAAGCTTGATAAGTATAGGTTTAGGAAGGAGATTGGGAGGAATTGGTTTACAAATCGTGTGGTAGATGAATGGAATAGGCTCACTAGACATGTGATAGAAGCCTCCTCTCTGTGTAGTTTTAAGAATAGATTAGATAAATATATGAATGAAGCTGCTAGATGGGACTGACTTTTTTATGTACATATGTATATATTTTTCTAAGGAGTGGGGAGATTATTTTGCGGTTGCATGAATGGACATAATCCTCTGGATGCATTTTATGTATATTGTCGATTAGATCTGACGAACTCCTGTAAAGGGTGACAATGTTGATGACTTTTCTCTGGTAAGAAATCTTTTGTGTGTTGACTGGAATAGGAGCTGCCAAGTGTAGGCCATGAATGGTCTTTTGCAGTCTCCTTCTTTTCTTATGTAAATTAGTGAGACAGGATTTATCCTTACTAAAGCCATGCTGTGATTCTTTTATCAACTTATGCTTATCCAAGTGATCTCTAATATTCCTTGCTATAATAGATTCCATCATTTTGCCTACACTGATGTCAAATTTACTGGTCTGTAATTAGACATATTTGTTTTATCCCCTTTCTTAAATATAGGTATCACATTGGCTTTCTTCCATGCCACTGGCACAATGCCACTCTCCAATGATTTTCTAAAGATGCATGCTAGGGGCTCACTTAACACATCCTTACATTCTTTCAAAATTCTAGGAAAGACCTCATCAGGACCGGGTGCTTTACTACTTTTGATTTTAACATAACATAACATGATTACATGGATGACAAAAGCCACAAGGGCCTATCAAAGGTCATCCGCCTCCATCAAAACCCACCCACAAAAAGCACCATCACCAGGGGAAGACAAAATCAAAGTCCCCCACAATATAATATAACGGATGACAAAAGCCACAAGGGCTCATCATAGGTCATCCGAGTCAAGCGGCCTCTTTTTCAAGCCACCCAAACTCCCAGGAAAACTACATCCAGAGGATTGCATCCAGAAACAAGGGTATCACCAATCAAGGCTTGTCAAGAACTAAATCATGCAGCTATAGATATATACAAACAATATTAATATATACAAAACTTAGGAACCATCACAACCTTCCCTTCCCATAGACTCATCCAACCTACTCTTAAATACATTTAGATTTGGACTACCTACTACCCTCTGCGGCAATTTGTTCCAGAAGTCTCCCACTCTATTGGTGAAAAAATATTTTCTTAAATCCAACCTACACCCTTGCTTTTTAATTTTCAAGTGGTGACCTCTAGTCCGATTTCCATCATCTAACTCAAAAAACTTGCTAACATCCAATTTATCTATCTCGGAAAAAATTTTAAACAGCTCAATCATATCCCCTCTCACACACCTCCTTTCGAACGAGAACATATTTAATACCCTCAGTCTATCTTCATATTCAAGGTGCCTCAGGGAAGGAATAATCTTTGTTGCCCTCCGTTGCACTGACTCAAGAAGGTTAATATCGTGTCTAAAATGTGGGGACCATGCCTGTATACAGTACTCTAGATGTGGCCTAACATAAGAGTTATAGAGTTTAAGAATAACCTCCTTACTTTTGTAACTGACATTTCTCTTAATAAAACCCAGCACTCTATTTGCCCTATTTCTTGCTTCAATACACTGCTTAGAAAACCTTAATGACTTATCTATTACTACTCCTAGATCTTTCTCATCCTCTACTGAGCTCAGCCAATGCCCATCCATTTCATAGTTAAATTCTCTATTATCTTTTCCCATGTTAATAACTTTGCACTTATCAAGGTTGAAAGTCATTTGCCACTTATGTGCCCAGGATAACAATTTATTTAAGTCCCCCTGCACTTTAAAATTATCATCAATATCTTTAACTACAGCTGCTAATTTGGTATCATCCGCAAAAATTGACACTTTATTATTAACTGCCTCCCCAAGATCGTTTATATAGATGACAAATAATAATGGACCGAGAACTGATCCCTGAGGAACCCCACTGATAACATCCCTCCACTCTGACTTTACACCATTTAGCACTACCCTTTGCTTCCTGTCTTTCAGCCACTCAGCTATCCAATTTGAAACACCCCCACATATCCCAATCATTTTTAATTTATGAACTAGTCTCCTGTGTGGTACCTTATCAAATGCTTTACTAAAATCTAATTAAATTATATCTACATTCTCTCCCTTATCTACTTGATCTGTTACATGATCTAAACCCATGCTGAGCATCGCTGATTAACCCCTCCCTCTCTAGATGTTGGCAAATCCCTTTTTTAACTATTTTCTCAAGAATTTTACAGACTACAGGAGTTAGGCTAACCGGTCTAAAGTTATTTGGATCCTCTTTACTACCCTTCTTGAAAATGGGGACTACATTCGCTCTCTTCCAATCATCGGGTATTTCTCCATATTCCAATGACCTAGTATATAACTTGTCCAGAGCTATTGATGACACTATCTCCTTTGTGATTGAAGATATCCTTTAATTTCTCTTCATCATTACCCCGAAAGATCATTGACACCTCAGGTATATTTGGACTATCCTCCTGTGTAAATACTGAGAGAAAAAGGTCATTTAGCATTCCAGCCATTGAGTCCCTATCACTCACTAATTCTCCATTGGAATCTATAAGTGGGCCTATTTTATCTCTAACCTTAGTTTTGTATAATTGATAAAAACTTTTAGGATCTTCCTTTGCCCTATTTGCCACTTTAATTTCATAATTTCTCCTTGCTACTCTAATTAACTTTTTAACATCTCTTGCTAGTTCATTATATCTGCCTTAAGTGATCCTCTCTATTTTTTATTTTCCTATAAATGCCCTTTTTAATGCCAATATAATGCTTAATTTTATCTGTCATCCATTTTGGCTCATTATTTTTAGTCCTAATCTCCTTATATGGAATGTTAATCATCTGACCTGTAATTAATTGCTCAATTATTCCTTCATACTCCTCTTCAATTGTAATCTCTTCGTCCTGGTGATTATTGTCTCCACTAACTGATATCCTTGAATCTATTCGTGATTTGATTTCATTGCCTGGTTTCTGTACAACTGCCTCCAGGTAAGTCCTTAACCCATTATAATTTGCTCTTCTAAAGTCAGGAATTTTAACATTGTTCATGCTACTATCAATACCATTCCATTTCATCTTGAATCTAATTTCACAATGGTCACTATCACCCAAATTTCCTCCAATCTCAGTATCCTTAATAACTTCTTCCCTATTTGTCAGAACTAAATCCAGTATATTATTACCTCTATTGGGTTCGTTAATAATCTGCCTCAGAAAATTATCTTGGACAACATTCAAAAATTCCTCAGCCTCCTGATCACCCACTAGAGCTTCCCAGTCTATATTTCTGTAATTAAAATCGCCCATTATACACACATGCTTACTTCTACATTCTCGTTCTATCTCCTGCCACAGAAGATTTTAAGCTTCCTTACTAAGATTTGGTGGTCTGTATAATACACCTATGACAAGCTTGTTTTTACCTTCCTTTACATTTAGCCATAATGACTCTGTGTTATCATCTAATTTAATTGTACTGTTTACACAATACTGGAGATTATCTTTAATATAAATAATAACTCCTCCTCCTCTCTTCCTATTCCTATCTGTATGGAACATGTTAAAGCCCTCAATCTCAACCTCAGGTTTAAAGTGATTACCTGCCAAATCGAGCCATGACTCTGTTATCGCAATTATATCAAAATTCTCTTCACTCGCCAACGCTCTTAAGAGATCTATCTTATTCCTTATACTCCGACCATTTGTGTAGTATATTTTTAAGTTTTTTTATTATTCCCATCTTCATTGCATCATGCTTTTTTATTCCTAGTTATCTGCTCATTCACTTGTGCATTAGTCCCCCTATAACGCATCAGTATGCCCTCCTCCCTAGCTATTCCTCTATCTCTGCATCCCTTCCATTTCCTACACCTGCCCTCTATTCCTAACATAATTAACATAACATAATTTCACGGATGACAAGGGCCTATCAAAGGTCATCCGTATCCATCAAATCCCACCCACATAATGCATCCATAGGATTTTGACAGATCATGCATCTACAATATACAATCCATAGGAATGTCCAACCATGCATCTACAATATATAATTTAAAGCCTCCATAGGAGTCTGTCAAAAACAAAATCAAAATCCCGTAAAATATACAATAAAAAGAAACTGCATCCACAGGAATAAGTCAAGAAACATATCCACATACCAAAAAGTAAGAAATTAACCCTCCATCCCCATATAATCATCCAATCTGCGCTTGAAAACATTCAAGTTTGGGCTGTCTACAGTCTCAGGTGGCAAACTATTCCAATAATCCACTACTCTGTTGAATGGAACAGGAGCTGCCAAGTGTAGGCCATGAATGTTCTTTTGCAGTCTCCTTCTTTTCTTATGTTAGTCAAAAATATTTTCTAACATCCAGTCTGCACCTCTGTTTTTTAATCTTTAAGTGGTGGCCTCTAGTTCTATTACTACCTTCTAACTCAAATAACTTGCTGAAATCCAATTTATCCATCCCAGAAAAGATCTTAAAAAGCTCAATCATATCTCCTCTCACACACCTTCTTTCAAATGAAAACATATTTAATACCCTCAGCCTATCTTCATATTCAAGGTGCTTCAGGGATGGTATTATTTTTGTTGCCCTCCTTTGTACTGACTCTAATAAGTTTATATCATGTCTAAAATGTGGTGACCATTCCTGTATGCAGTACTCTATAAATGTGGCCTGACATAAGAGTTGTATAGTTTAAGGATGACCTCCTTACTCTTGTAGCTAACATTTCTTTTAATGTAACCTAGCACCCTATTTGCTCTATTTTTTTGCCTCAATACACTGCTTTGAAAATTTCAGTGACCTATCTACTACTACTCCTAAGTCCTTCTCATCTTCAACTGAATTAAGCCAATATCCATCCATTTCGTAGCTAAATTTCCTATTATCTCTGCCCATGTTAATAACTTTGCATTTATTAAGGTTAAAAGTCATCTGCCACTTCTGAGCCCAAGCTAACAACTTATTTAAGTCACCCTGCACTTTAAAGCTACCCTCAACCTCTTTGACTACAGCTGCCAATTTAGTGTCATCAGCAAAAATTGACACTGCTATTTACACCTTGCCCAAGATCATTTACATAGATTATAAATAATAAAGGGCCTAAAACTGATCCCTGAGGTACGCCACTAATAACATTCCTCCACTCTGACCTCACTCCATTCAGTACAACTCTCTGTTTCCTATTTTTCAACCACTCAGTTATCCAATTTCAAACCTTCCCACATATCCCAAGCAGCTTTAATTTATGAACTAGTCTTCTATGTGGAACCTTATCAAAAGCTTTGCTGAAATCTAAATAGATCACATCAACTTTCTCACCCCTATCTAACTCTTTAGTTACATAATCCATAAAATCCAGTAAATTAGTTAAACACGATCTACCTTTTCTAAAACCATGCTGAGCATCATTAATTAACCTGCTACTCTCTAGATGATCAGAAATTCTCTTCTTAACCATCTTCTCAATAATTTTACAGACTATAGAAGTTAAGCTTACCGGTCTAAAGTTATTTGGATCCTCTTTGCTTCCCTTTTTAAAAATTGGCACTACATTTGCCAATTTCCAATCATTTGGTATTTCTCCAGACTCTAGTGATCTAATAAATATCTTCTCAAGAGCTACTGCAATACTTTCTACACCTTCTTTGAGTATCCTAGAATGAATGTTGTCAGGGCCAGATGCCTTACTAGTATTTAATTGCATTATAAGCCCTTTAATTTCTTCTGTCTATATTAATAGAATTTATCACTACTTCCCTTGACCTAGAATTATCATCAATTAGTCTAACTGGTTTCTCTTCTGTGAATACTGAAGCAAAATGATCATTAAGGACCTCTACTATTTCCTGTTATTCCCTTACCTCTAACAGCTTCTAGTTTCCCACCCGTAAGGACCTAATCACACTATCCAGCTCCCCCCATAGAACCTCAACACCTGCCCGACTAAGATGGAGCCCATCCATCGCATACAACCTCCTATTCCCGTAAAACCCACCCCAGACATCTACAAGCACCAATCCTAACTCCTTACACAGTCCTTTCACAAATTCATTCAAACCAATTGCACGCGACAACCATTCTACCCCCACATCCAATCTCGGAAGCACACCAGAAACAACACTGTTTAACCTGCTTTTACTCATCCTTTCAACTAACCTTTTATACTGCTCATGTAACTCACATGTACCCACCTTCTTTACATCATTCACTCCCACATGCATAATCACAACTGCATCCCTCTCACACCCAGAAACCAGCCTATCATACCTCTCACAAACATCACTTACACCAGCAACCGGCAGACAAACTCTCATTCCCTTCCACTTGCTATCACTCAACTTCCTATCTAAATACCTAATCTGAGAGTCACCCATCACTAGCACCTCAGTCATTCTCCTATTCTGTCTTGGCCTAACATTACCCTCCTTCCTGCTCTCAGTCACACTACCACCCATCCTGCTTTCATCCACAATCACACCAGGCAAATCACTTTCACACTCTTCCTCTCTCAGGACATTGAATCTGTTAGTCAACCTAACAGGTTCTATGTCCTTCCTTTTCAAACACCTAATCTGTCCTAGCTTATCTATCCTATCCATTTTCACCCACCATTCATCATCACTCACAACTTCCACACTGTTCCCAGTCCTAGCCCTATCTTCCACCTTCTTAGCACTAATCTCACCCTTCAATCGCACACTTGCATCTCTTCTCACCTCAAACACCAAATCATTCAACCTCTTACATTCCCCACTTAACCTCCTAACCTCCCCTTCCAGAAAACACACACGGCATTCAGTTACATTCACTCTCCTTTCAACTCCACATGCATCACACACCACATAAACACTACTTTCAAACGGCATGCTCTCACCATCTATACAAACAGCCATACTCTCAGAAATTTGCTAAGGACAAAGTTAACACTCACCAAAAAAATTCTTGCTTAGGATTGCTGCTAGTTATCTTCCCCAAAAGTATTAATCACTAATGTATTTATTACACAGTGATTGATATATTAAATAAATATTAGAAAAACTACACACCCAAATCAGTATTATATCCCAATCTTACAATGAGAATCAGGAGCTTCCTGTAAGACAACCTTCCAGAACAAAGCCAGAAACGATTATTCTTAGCATTTAGGCATTGCTTTCTAGGATGAAGTTCTGAACTTACCAAAATACCCAAGTCCCTCTCACAATCGGTCCTCCCTAAAATTCTCCCATTTGATTTATAACTATTTAATGGATTATTTCTACCTATACTAAGTACACTACATTTGTCTATGTTAAACTTCATTTGCCATTTCTCGACCCAATTGGACAGAATGGTCAATTCCTCCTGCATTACAACAGCATCAAAATCAGCCCTAATGGCCCTACCTAGCTTAGTATCATCAGCGAATTTACTCAGGTCACTACTTATACCTATGTCAAGATGATTAATATAAATTAAGAATAGCAAATGACCCAAAACTGATCCTTGCAGAACACTACTGCTAACACACCCCCACTCAGATTTAACTCCATCTATACTAACTCTTTGGTGTCTGTCACTAAGCCATGACTGAATCCCCCTAAATATACTGCCATCGATCCTGTGTGCTTTAACTTTGCTCAGAAGCCATAAGTGTGGCACTCGATCAAAAGCCTTACTAAAGTCCAAGTATAAAATATCATAGTTTTCATCATTATCTGCTGCTTCATACACCTTACTATAAAAAGACAGCAAATTAGTGAGACAGGATTTACCCTTATTAAAGCCATGCTGTGATTCTTTTATCAACTTATGCTTATCCAAGTGATCTCTAATATTCCTTGCTATAATAGATTCCCTCATTTTTCCTACCACTGATGTCAAACTTACTGGTCTGTAATTAGACATATTTGTTTTATCCCCTTAAATATAGCTATCACATTGGCTTTCTTCCATGCCACTGGCACAATGCCACTCTCCAATGATTTTCTAAAGATGCATGCTAGGGGCTCACTTAACACATCCTTACATTCTTTCAAAATTCTAGGAAAGAGCTCATCAAACCGGGTGCTTTACTACTTTTGATTTTATCAATTTCCTTTTTCACTATCTCCTTTGTGATCAAGATATCCTTTAATTTCTCTTCATCATTACCCCGAAAGATCATTGACACCTCAGGTATATTTAGAGTATCCTCCTGTGTAAATACTGAGAGAAAAAAGTCATTTAGCATTCCAGCCATTGAGTCCCTATCACTCACTAATTCTCCATTGGAATCTATAAGTTGGCCTATTTTATCTCTAACCTTAGTTTTGTATAATTGATAAAAACTTTTAGGATCTTCCTTTGCCCTATTTGCCACTTTAATTTCATAATTTCTCCTTGCTACTCTAATTAACTTTTTAACATCTCTTGCTAGTTCATTATATCTCTGCCTTAAGTGATCCTCTCCATTTTTTATTTTCCTATAAATGCCCTTTTTAATGCCAATATAATGCTTAATTTTATCTGTCATCCATTTTGGCTCATTATTTTTAGTCCTAATCTCCTTATATGGAATGTTAATCATCTGACCTGTAATTAATTGCTCAATTATTCTTTCATACTCCTCTTCAATTGTAATCTCTTCCTCCTGGTGATTATTGTCTCCACTAACTGATATCATTGAATCTATTCCTGAATTGATTTCATTGCCTGGTTTCTGTACAACTGCCTCCAGGTAAGTCCTTAGCCCATTATAATTTGCTCTTCTAAAGTCTGGAATTGTCACATTGTTCATGCTACTATCACTACCATTCCATTTCATCTTGTATCTAATTTCACAATGGTCACTATTACCCAAATTTCCTCCAATCTCAGTATCCTTAATAACTTCTTCCCTATTTGTCAGAACTAAATCCAGTATATTATTACCTCTATTGGGTTCGTTAATAATCTGCCTCAGAAAATTATCTTGGACAACATTCAAAAATTCCTCAGCCTCCTGATCCACCCACAAGAGCTTTCCAGTCTATATTTCTGTAATTAAAATCGCCCATTATACACACATGCTTACTTCTACATGCCTGTTCAATCTCCTGCCACAGAAGATTTGAAGCTTCCTTACTAAGATTTGGTGGTCTGTATAATAATCCTATGACAAGCTTGTTTTTACCTTCCTTTACATTTAGCCATAATGACTGTTATGATCTAATTTAATTGTACTGTTTACACAACACTGGAGATTATCTTTAATATAAATAATAACCCCTCCTCCTCTCTTCCTATTCCTATCTGTATGGAACATGTTAAAGCCCTCAATCTCAACCTCAGGTTTAAAGTGATTACCTGCCAAATCAAGCCATGACTGTTATTGTAATTATATCAAAATTCTCTTCACTCGCTAACGCTCTTAAGAGATCTATCTTATTCCTTATACTCCAACCATTTGTGTAGTATATTTTTAAGTTTTTTTTGTTGTTTTTTTATTATTATTATTCACATCTTCATTGCATTGTGCTTTTTTATTCCTAGTTATCTGCTCATTCACTTGTGCATTAGTCCCCCTATAACGTATCAGTATGCCCTTCCCCCTAGCTATTCCTCTATCTCTGCATTCCCTTTTCTCTAACAGCTTCTAGTTTCCCACCCGTAAGGACCTAATCACACTATCCAGCTCCCCCCATAGAACCTCAACACCTGCCCGACTAAGATGGAGCCCATCCATCGCATACAACCCCCTATTCCCGTAAAACCCACCCCAGACATCTACAAACACCAATCCCCCGTAAGGGGCGCGGCGATTTGCCATCCTGGCCTGTGCTGACGGGACTCAGCACCCCGTCCGACCCCAGCTTAGCCTCTTCTTCTTCCTTCAAAACACTTGTTTCCTCGCTTTTCATACAACCTCTCCCACAACTTTCTCTGGTCAGCCTCTAATTTCACAGGGTAGAAGCTGACCTTCCTCTCAGCCAACTGTCCCGCTGAGGGGGGTGGAGGAGAATGTTCCCTAACCCCTGAGCTCCAGTCTGGGGTGGCTGGTTTTTAACAACCTGCTTCATCCCCACCCATACCTTCCTCACATCCCTTTTCCTCTCCTCTTCACAATTTATATATTTTATGCCGTGTCTAAGTTGGAGCCGCCATGCGGATGGACTGCCAGGCCACCAGGCGGGAGGGGGTGGTCCCAAATGGCGGCGCCTGGCTCTGCCGGGCTTGTAAGCACCTCTCGCAGTGCGGGCTACTGCGAGAGGTGTGCACGATTGCATCCCGTGTAAAAAAGAGGGTCCCTATGCCCAATGATGAAAATTAAAAAAAAAAACAACCCCCAACTTCCCCTGAAACATGGACGGAGCCGCCCTCGGGCAGCTCCAGCAAAAAAATGGAGGCCTCCCCTCCGTGTGCTTGCACAGGGGACCCTCCATATTTCTCTAACCGGAGAGGAGGCTTACTCCTCTCCTTCGCCTACAGTTGCAGGGGACTTCCCCTCACCCCCTTCTCTGGAGGTGCTTTCGGGCACCTCCCTTTTTCCAGTGGCAGTCCCCTCTTTTCTTTCCAAGGGGACTGCCAAGAAAGCCTGCAGGCAGCCGCTCCCCATCAAAGCGGCTCAGTAGGGCAAACCCCCCTTAGGGGGGGAGAGGGAAGCCAGGCCCCTTCGGTCGCTTCCCTCAAAACACCTGCTGGCAAGAATCTTAAACCTTGCCGTGGTCAATGCCTGTGCCTCCCCACAAAAGACTGGTGAAGCTGCCAAGGGGACCTGCTATGTCCTGGGAGGGGATGGCCAACTGGAGGCCCCTCCTGTGATAGACATGGTCCTTGAGGAAACCCAGCCTCAGAGGGTAGGGCCTTCCATGGGGGGGCAAGTACCGAACCTGAATCTGCCCCTATGCAAGGTCCTCTTCAAACGGCTGTGGCCTCCGAGGCAGCACAAGGAGGGGAGGGATCTCCTCTGACCGGTGCCCCTGCGACCACCAGGACCTTTTCCATTGTTGGAGAAGGACCTGGCTGAGGCCAGTTCATCTGGCCTAGGGGCTTCTATCGGCGGAGGAGAGAAGCGGGTTCATTCCCCGCCCTCCTGTCCTAAAAAGAAGAAAAAGACAAGAAAGACTAAGACTCGGAGCTCCTCTCCATCCGCGGGGGCTGTGGGGACGTATGGGTCTGCTGCCACTTTGGCAAGCGACCAAGCCAAGACCGGCACATCCGGCCCCTCTGCCCTCCCGGGTACGGAGCTCCTGACTATGACAAAGACGAAAAGTGCACAGGGCGGAGCCTCGATGACATCAGGGCCCCTGATTCAGAGGTTACCTGTCATTTTTGAGCCCGCTGGCTTCAAAGCTTCCTCGTTATTCGCTCCACTGATGGCACCATGTTGTCCAAGGGCAACATGATCCATCAGAGGAGAGGATTAGCTAGTGCAATTGGTAGAGAGCCGAAGGTGACCCGTTTCTCGGACGGGAGCCTTCTGGCGAATCCCGTCGAGGCGGCCAAGATAAGTGCTCTTCGTTTCATTCTCCTTTGATTTCTCACGTCCAGTTTAGTGTAGGAAGCGGGTTGGATCGATTGGGGTTAGTCTAAATTTTTCGGACCGCTACAACTTCATGGCACCCCGGTGAGTGTGACGCCGCACTCTACCATGAACTTTGTGAAAGGAGTAGTTTATGCGAGGGAACTCGTTGACTACTCCATTGAGGACATCACCCTAGAGCTGGCCGACCATGGAGTGGTCAAAGTCAAACGTGTGATGAGAAAACAGGGAGGGGCCTCGAGACCCACCCCGACACTCTTTGTCACGTTCGACTGTGACAAGCTCCCTGAGTCGGTGCGTGCCGGTTAGTACCGTCAGGTGACTTCGACGCGGGGGACTTCCGCCGCGTCGTGGCACTGTTGTCGAGGCCCTATCTCATGCTTGGAGATCTGAATGGCAGGCATCCTCTCTGGGGAGATTACTCCATAAATCCTAGGGGAAAAGTCCTTGCCGATCTGATCGAAGAGCTTGAGATGGGTGTCCTAAACGTGGATGAGTTTACACATCATTGTCCAAGAACCTCTTCATTTTCTTGCCTCCACCTCTCTGTGCTCTTTGAATGCACAGCCTGATTTTGATTGGGAGGTTGTCGATGACCTCCATGGTAGTCATCACTTTCCCATTCAAATATCATTTTCAGGGCAACTGCCGCCTGAGAGACCACCTCGGTGGTGCTTGGCGCGGGCACGGTGGCCTGCATTTCAGGAAATGACTGAATTCTCTATCTCAGTCAAGGAGTTTAGGTTGGTAGATGAGGCCGTTGAGTTCTTCTCCGGCAACCTCATCGCCGTGGCCCTGACTATTATTCCTAGGACGTCTGGCCGTTTTGCACGCGACCACTCCCATAATGGTCGGCCGAGTGTGAGACGGCCCTCAAACAGAAGCGTTATGCCTACATGCGCTATAAGCGCCGCCCGAACGATTTCACTGTCGCTGAATTTCGTCGGGCTAGGGCTAGGTTCCGGTATATTTCGAAGCACGCCCGCCGCTCTTCTTGGCGGGCATACGTGTCTTCACTTAACGGGAAGACCCCTTTAGCTGAGGTGTGGAAGCGAGTCAAAAGGATTCGGGGCAAGTTCTCGCAGGACCCCCCTCCCGTTCTCCAGGAGAATGGAACCGCAATCTCGGACCCCTCGTCCGTGGCGGAATCCTTAGCGACCGCTTTTTCCGCATTCTCTACCCGTGATGCTGCTCCGCCAGCATTCAATGCACGTCGTGATGTCGCGGAAGGCCGCCGGCTGGACTTTACCTCCAGAGGCGGAGAACCCTTCAACGACAAGTTTACTGTGAGTGAGTTGCGTTCCGCTCTCTCTTCGTGCGCGGACACCGCCCATGGTCCGGACGATGTCCCGTACGCCAGGCTTCGACACGTGGGTGAGCGAGGCATGGCCTTTCTGTTAGATTTGTTCAACAGGATCTGGGTGGAAGGTCTTCTCCTAGACTCCTGGCGAATCGCTACTGTGCTCGCCTTTCGCAAGCCGGGGAGAGATCACTCTACCCCGACTGGTTTCTGCCCAATCTCTCTAACCTCTTGCGTGTGCAAGTTGATGGAGAAATTGGTAACACACGATGGGGGCGAGGGGACGCCTCCCAATGTTTATATCTGAATTTTTGCGAGATCGTCGATTCCGCGTACGGGTGGGGGGAGCCCTCTCCGGCCCAAAGGAGCAGGAAGAGGGTGTCCCGCAGGGACGTGTCCTCAGTGTCGCACTCTGCCGGAAGATGTTCTCGCTACGCTCTACGTGGACGACCTTTCAATCTCTTTTGGCGCGGCCCAGATGCCAATTCTGGAGCGTCGACTCCAACAGGCATTGAACCGCGTCTCTCGCTATGCCGAAGCGAACAGGTTTATGTTTTCTTCGGCCAAAACTAAGGTGGTGCACTTCTGCCGCCATCCACGGCTTCAGCCCGACCCAGATTTGTTTCTTAATGGGGTGCGCCTGGATGTGGTTGAGTCGTACCGTTTCCTTGGTCTTGTATTCGACCGACGCCTCACCTGGGAGGCTCATTCGCAGCCTTAGGGTCTCTTGTACCCGCGCCATGGACATTCTCCGTTCCGTGATGTTCACCGCTGATAGGGCTACTGCCTTACTATTTTATCGATCCTTTGTTCGCTCGAAGCTCGACTACGGATGCGAGTTTTATGCATCCGCAGCCAAGCGTTTATTGCGGAAGGTGGATTCGATCCACCTCACCGGCCTTCGCCTTACGACCGGTGCCTTCCGCACTTCCCCCATTGAGAGCCTGTTGGTCGATGCTGTGGAGATGCCCCTCGCTCTGCGCCGCGTGCAGTGCATCACTCGCCTGTACGCGCGAGCCCGGCGCCAACAGCTCTCACTGCATCCGCAGCTGATCTCTATGGTGCCTATGCCGCCGAGAGACGCCAGTCATACCCTAAGTCCTTTGGGTTTAGGGCCAGGAAACTCCTTCGAGATGTAGATATAGCTCTCGGGCCGGTGGCGCCGCTGGTTCTGCCCAGGACGCCACCCTGGAGGGTACCACATTTGGCTATTTGTGGTTATGCCTCTGCTCCCAAAGCTTGTACTGCGCGGGGAGTATTGCATTCGACCTTTTTGGAGCACACATCGTGTCACGCTGGTACCGTGCCAGTGTATACAGATGGCTCCAAGTCCCAAGAGGGGGTCGGCTTCCACGCCGTATTCCCTCTGTTTGAAGTGAGCGGGGCTCTACCAGGCGCTGCGTCTGTCTTCACGGCCGAGCTGGTGGCAATACACTACTCGGTACGGGAGATTACGTGACGTGCCCGGTTCGGAGACCGGATTGTGATCTATAGTGACTCACAAAGCGCCCTGAGTGCTCTCGGGGCATTGGAATCTCCGCATCCCCTGGTTCGCGAAATCCGTGATGCCACGTTTTTGGTGAACCGGGCAGATGTCGAGATCTTGTGCTGGGTTCCTGCACATTGAGGAATTGCGGGGAATGAGTGCGCCAAAGAGTCTGCGAGGACTCTGCGACTGGACCAGCGTTTCGCTCTTCCTCACACTGACTACATGGCAGGAATACGGACTGCTTAGCAAAGAAGATGGGAGACGGTCGAAGGGAACTTAAAGTTGCGTGCCATTGTGCAGCGACTGTTCCCATGGACCTATCCCCCAATGCCGCGGCGGCTTCAGGTTGCTTTCTGTCGTCTCCGAATCGGACATACTCGTGTGACGCATCGCTATTTGATGGAGCGCCCTATTGCAACTACTGCGTCGTCCCCCAGACTGTTCGGCACATTCTTGTCGAATGTCCAAGTCTGGGTGATCTTCGCGCACGACACCTGTCCCGGTACCGTGATGGGCGGGGTCACTACCGCCTGTCCCTTGTACTTGGGATGAGTGTGTGCACTTTGACTGGTGGACTTATTGACTTTTGGGGGGAGGCCGTCCTTCTCCCTTTCATTTAACCCGGTTTAATTGTTGTTGTTTTTGTTATCGTTTTTGTTATTGCTTTGTTATTGTTATTTCTTTTTACTGTTGTTTCCTGTTCAATTTTTTAAAGTAGCCTAGAACTAGGCTGTTTGTTTACGGCAACTTATGCCTAAGTCGGCAGTCGCCAGATAGCCCCTTAAATAAAAAAAAAAATACAAACACCAATCCTAACTCCTCACACCTTTGATAGGCCCTTGTGGCTTTTGTCATCCGGAAATTATGTTATGTTAAAGCTAAGTTGCTCTTTTTTTTTCTTATTACTAAAGTTCTTTCTTTGTTTGAATAAGTGATGGAGTTTAGGGATGAAAATGAGCAGGAGTGTCGGAATGTATGCATTGGTTATGGTGTAGTTGGTGAGGGGTATACATGTGTTGTATGTGGGCTGCATGAATGCATTGTAGATTTAGAGGGGATGAGAATGCAGGATTTAGACAGGATATGTAGGATGGAGGGGTTAACTCATTCCTAGCCATTCTATAATCACTTAAATTTTGAATATTATTTTCTACCTGTAATTTTTTGTATTCCCTTTCCTACTGAAATTTTTCTAGCTATTTCCTGATTCCACCATAATGGTTTCCTACTTTTGTTCCTAATGGCCTTCTTTGGGATACATTGCTCTTGGACTACATTTATTATATGCTTGAAAGTATCCCACATCCCATAAGCATTTTTGCCTCTGAATTCTACATATCATCCTACCAAATTTAGCAAGCTTTGAAGTTTTACATAATCTTCCTTATGAAAATTTGGAATTTTTACAGCATTCTCAGTTATTTTACCCTTCTTAATTCACAAGTTAAAATGAACTATCTGATGGTCACTTTCCCAATGCTTCCCCAACAGTCAATTCTTGAACTAAATGATCACTGTTAGAAAGTACTAAATCTAATATATTGTCACCTCCCTCGTTGGCTCAGTAACAAATTGATAAAAAAAATTATCCTCAAAGCATTCTATGAACCTGCCACATGTTCTATCCCTACCTATCATATTTTCCCAGTCCACAGAGTTTAAGTTGAAGTCCCCAATAATAACTGCATCTGTTTCACATCCCTTACTTATTTCCCTTATCATTAGTTCATCTATATCATCAGTCTGCCCAGGTAGTCTAAAAAGCTCCCAAATGCACCATTCTATTTTTACTGAACCTAATATCTGTCCAAACTGACTCAACTCCATCCTGCTTTATTGAAGTATTTAAACTTGAAACTGTTGTTTTTTATATAGATAATTATTCCTCCACCAATCCTACCTGTCCTTTGACTAATGTACATATTATAACCCTGTAAATCAAATTCACTTATAGTGTCACTAAATTCTATTTCATTAACCCATGATTCAGTAACACACAATATATCTATATCCTCATTGCTAATATAACTAAATAGCTCATCTTTCTTGTTTCTAAGACTATGAGCATTTGTATAGAAACCATTTAATCCCCCTATCCCTGAAGCACCTCTTCCAACCTGAATGACCTCACCTATATCACCTTGGAACCTATTTCTGTTATCTGCCAAGTCCATTCTACTTTCAGTACTATAATGTCCTCTCATAATTCCCTGACCATTATTAGTATCTAGTTTCCTGCCCGCAAAGACCTAATAACATGATCATACTCCTCCCACAACACATCTATCCCCATCCTACTCAAATGCAGTCCATCCATCACATACATTTCTTTCATTCCAACAAACCTATCCCACACATACACAAACATGACACCTTCCATCTCACACATCCTCCTCACATAATCATTCAGCCCAATTGCACAAGACATCCATTCTACCCCAACATCCATTCTTGGAAGCACACCTGTCACAACACCTTTCATTCTACTTTCTTTCACCTTTTCAATCAACCTCTTGTACCTCTCACATAAATCACATGCACCCACTTTCTTCACATGATTCACTCCTACATGTGTAATCACAACCGCATCCCTTGTACAGCCAGACACTAGCTCCTCATACCTATCAGACAGATCTCTCACTCCAGCACCTGGCAAACACACCCTCAAACCATTCAATCTACTTGCATTCAACTTCCTATCTAAATATCTAACTCGCGAATCACCCATCACAAGCACTTCAGTCAGATTCCTATTCCTAACCCCCAAAGACCTAACTCCATCCCCACTCCTATTCTCATTCAAACTACCAGTCACTCTACCTCCACCCCCAACCCCATCAGTCATATCACTTCCAGTTACTTCCTCTTTTAGGCACTGAATCTATTAGTCAAGCTAATAGGTTCTGTGTCTATTCTCACAAAGAACAGGAGAAGCCTCCCTAGCTACACGTTTCCTAACCACTCTCTACTGTGCCCCATCCTCACCAGGCCTATTTCTAACTAATCTAAGTGGGCTAACTTCACTATCCTTAGAACTATCATATCCTACCTCCTCCCGGCCCTCTACCTTCACCTGAAACATCTAACTGGCCTACCTCACCACCTAACCTATACCTAGCCCTAGGCCTAACACTAAGTTCCCTCCTGAGCTCAGAAACTAACCCCTCCAGCCTACATATCCTGTCTAAATCCTGCATTCTCATCCCCTCTAAATTTACAATGCATTCACGCAGCCCACATACAACACATGTATACCCCTCACCAACTACACCACAACCAATGCATACATTCCGACACTCAATCTCACTTTCATCCCTGAACTCCATCACTTATTCAAACAAAGAAAGAACTTAAGTAGTAATAAGAAAAAAAAAAGGAGCAACTTAGCTCTCGCTGATTCTGTGGTGAACAAAACTGTAGAAAAATCTGAAAAATAAATCAACAGACCGAAACGAGATTTAAGAACAACAGAAGCCCAAATCAGTCGCTAATTAAAAAAAAAAAAAACTCCTCATAATGCTGTCTCAAATGAATACCTATGGTCTATCCTTAAAGAATATAAGAAAATCATGGAAGCAAACATAGCCCCTAAACAGGCAGTTAACAAAATGGCTATAGTGTTTAATAAAATGGGCTTTACAAAAAAATTTGATTCAAGGGATGGTTACAGAATATTATTTGGTGATTAATAGTTTAAATTATATATAGATAATGAACTTTAGAATATGTCAGTGGAATATACGCAGTTATACAACAAGGTTACCATTCCTGCAGATGTTCTTAAATGAGTATTCCCCATCAATTGTAATGTTACAAGAAACAAGGTTAGGAATATAGCAAAGGTTAGTCTTCGACTGACCTTTGAACAGGTAGCACATGTTTCGTAGAGCTCTGGGAATATTTTGATTATTTGCTATACTTAGGTGTGTGACATAGTAAACATAAATATTAAGTTATTAGATCCTATATTTGGTTAATATAACAAAGTTAAATTGTGGTTATTTTGTTTTGATGAGAAAGTAACTTTTGTTTACTTCGGTGGCCAACTTGATTAGCAGGTTTTAAACTTGCGTGCACAAATTCGGGTTAAATTCTTGTTGTTCGTAATTTTTTGTTTCTATTATTGTTAAACAACATAACATAATTTCACAGATGACAAAAGCCACAAGGGCCTATCAAAGGCCATCCGCATCCGTCCAAACCCACCTACAAAAAGCACCATCACCAGGGGAAGACAAAATCAAAGTCCCCCACAATATAATATAACAGATGACAAAAGCCACAAGAGCTCATCATAGGTCATCCAAGTCAAACGGCCTCTTTTTTTAAGGCACCCAAACTCCCAGGAAAACTACATCCAGAGGATTGCATCCAGAAACAAGGGTATCACCAATCAAGGCTTGTCAAGAACTAAATCATGCAGCTATAGATATATACAAACAATATTAATATATACAAAACTTAGGAACCATCACAACCTTCCCTCCCCATAAACTCATCCAACCTACTCTTAAATACATTTAGATTTGGACTACCTACTACCATCGGCGGCAATTTGTTCCAGAAGTCTACCACTCTATTGGTGAAAAAAATATTTTCTTAAATCCAACCTAAACCCTTGCTTTTTAATTTTCAAGTGGTGACCTCTAGTCTGATTTCCATCATCTAACTCAAAAAACTTGCTAACATCCAATTTATCTATCCCAGAATTTTTTTTTAAAGAGCTCAATAAATCATATCCCCTCTCACATACCTCCTTTCGAACGAGAACATATTTAATACCCTCAGTCTATCTATATATTCAAGGTGCCTCAGGGAAGGAATAATCTTTGTTGCCCTCCGTTCCACTGACTCAAGAAGGTTAATATCATGTATAAAATGTGGAGACCATGCCTGTATACAGTACTTATCAAGGTTGAAAGTCATTTGCCACTTATGTGCCCAGGATAACAATTTATTTAAATCCCCCTGCACTTTAAAATTATCATCAATATCTTTAACTACAGCTGCTAATTTGGTATCATCCGCAAAAATTGACACTTTATTATTAACTGCCTCCCCAAGATCGTTTATATAGATGACAAATAATAATGGACCGAGAACTGATCCCTGAGGAACCCCACTGATAACATCCCTCCATATTCCAGTGACCTAGTATACAACTTCTCCAGATCTATTGAGATACTTTCTACCCGTTCTTTAAGTATCCTAGAATGAATATTATCAGGGCCGGAGGCCTTGGTAGTATCTAACTCACCTATTAGTTCTTTTATCATCCTCCAATCCACACTAATGGTAGTAAACACCTCTTTCCCTGACCCATGAGTACTATACATAAGACTATTTAGTTTCTCCTTTGTAAATACTGATGCAAAATGACCATTTAGTACCTCAACTATTTCCTCATCAGTTTCTCTCACAACCCCTTCATATTTGATAGGCCCTATTTTAACTCTGCCAGACTTATTATTAATTTTATAGTAACTAAAGAACTTTCTAGGATCTTTGTTGCTATCCTGAGCTAATTTAATTTCTGACACCCTTTTGTTCTTCTTTATAATCTTATTTAACTCATTCCTAGCCATTCTATAATCATTTAAATTTTGAATATTATTTTCTACCTGTAATTTTTTATATGCCCTTTTCTTTTCTGAAAATTTTCTAGCTATCTCATGATTCCACCATAATGGTTTCCTACTTTTGTTTCTAATGGCCTTCATTGGGATACATTGTTCTTGGACTACATTTATTATATGCTTGAAAGTATCCCACATCCCATAAGCATTTTTACCTCTTAATTCTACATCCCAGTTTTACATAATCTCCCTTATGAAAATTTGGAACTTTTACAGCATTCTCAGTTATTTTACCCTTCTTAATTCCCAAGTTAAAACGAACTATCTGATGTTCACTATTTCCCAATGCTTCCCCAACAGTCAATTCTTGAACTAAATGATCAGTGTTAGAAAGTACTAAATCTAATATATTGTCCCCCCTCGTTGGCTCATTAACAAATTGATTCAAAAAATGATCCTCAAAGCATTCTATGAACCTGTCACTTGTTCTATCCCTACCTAAGTATGGATGACTGTTTGGATGTAGAGAGTATGCCTTTTGAAATTAGTGTGTATGTAGTGTGCAATGTCTGTGGTGTAAAGAGGAGAGTGAATGTGTCTGAGTGCCGTGTATGTGCTTTGACTGAGGTGGTGAGTCGATTACATGCGGAATAGGGCTCCCGCGTCTCCTCCGAGCTAGGCCTGGAGGGCATATTCCTTCAATGAAATTGCTGTGGACTCCGGGCTGACTGGGAGGAGCTGCGGAGGCTCGTCTCATCCTGTTCCCCGTTAGCTATTTTTCTGCGGGAGACCTATGGCTTACCTTGGGATCCAAACCAAAGCAACATGTTGAATCAGATCCTGCTGCTGCCGCCCCAAATTTGTGTAATTAAATACTAGAAAATGTTTGTGTTGTTTAGAGGTCCCTGGGAGGAGCCGGTGGCATATCCGCTCCCTCCGGCCCCTTAAGGGATAAAGGTTTGATCCTACAGCAGCAGGTGCTGTAGGCAATATTAGGGGATTTTATAGCCCATCCTCCTTCCGTGCTAATGGCCCATGCTGCAACAGCTAGGAAGTGTAAGTTCTATTGCAATTTAACCTCGCACAGAATACATCCAAGTGGGGTGGTCCCACTTGGGTAAGGTACATCCTAACCGCCGGAGTGCCCACAGTTAAGCATCCTCTGGTACAGCTTCCTGGCTGACGGGGCTCGGCTTCCCATCCAGGCCCAGTTTAGCCTCTTCTTTCTGACACCCTGCTTCCTCACTTTCCATACAACTTTCTCCGGTCAGCCTCTAATTTCACAGGGTAGACGCTGACCTTCCAACCCATGATTCATGACTCTTGGTGAATGTCAGGTCCACAGTGCCAAGGGTGGTTGGCCAAAAGGAGCCCACCTCCCCCTCTGACACACACCCAAGTGGATAGAGACCCAAGGGATCCCTTGCCCCAGATGGAGAGTATTTCCTGTGGGAGAATGGTGCCCCAGTGTCTCCTTTCCTAGACAAGGTCTTCCCAAGGGTATCATGCCAATTCAGCATTTGACCAGGCCAGGATGGCTCATCCAGCCAGGGACACCCTGGCTCACCATTTTCAGTTCCCTTCATTGAAAGGATGCTCTTTGTCTTTGAGCTTCAAAGGCCACCTAAACTTGATGGGCATACAATTTTTCAGCAAGCTATGTTGGCCCATACAATCTATTCCAACCCCCTCCCCCAATTACCCCACAGCAAACTACACACCTAGTTATTAGCTAACCAAACCAGAGAAGTATAAAGCAATATACCCACAATTTACATAGGTCTCACTACACTGGTTCATCCTACTTGCAATCAGGGGGACCCCACCCCACCCTCCCTAGAGGAAAACAAAAATGGATTGAGAAAAACGTCAATGTCCAACAACCTGAAAACCCTGCCCATCTCATCTTATCCCTCTCTTCACCATCTTAGAACCACTTTCAATTCGCCTCTTTTGGAATGGGCTGGTGGTGGAGTCAAGAAATTAAGTATTAAATGCTTAACTTGGGGAGTTCGGCAGATGTATAATATTGAAAAGATTCTGCATCCCAAATCAGTGCTCTCCTCTGACCTAATTAATTTTGTTTCTTAATAATCTAAAATTCACTTTTATTTCATGTTGATTGTGTTTAATATTACAAAACTCACTAGTTCATAAACTACTAGTGCTATATACATTTGAATTTTACTCTATTTTAGGAAGAAATTAAAGATATTTTAATGAAAGCAGAAGTAAAAGTTGAAGAAGAATCCTTTCAAGGCACCATTCCTTTTGGCGAAGAAAATGGAGCAAGACCTGATTTTAAAATTGAAAACTTGTCACCAAATGTCTCCACTGAGGTTTGTCAGCAAAATTCTCATTAAGAAGTAATAATTTTAAATATTTCATTATCCCTTAATATATAGTAACGTGCAAAGTTATTTAAACGGGTACATTTTTGCAATACTTTAACTTTAATAAACTAAGATTTAGTGATAAAATAAATGGCAATGGTAAGAAAATATTTATTTAATTTAAGCAACCAAAGAATGACTTCTTATGAACTAATCATAGAGAAATAGCTAAAAAATCAAAAATTTGTATGAGAACCCTTTTACTTAATAAAAGCTCTTATTCTATTTTTTTTTATTATCTTGTGTTTGTTATTTACATGTTTATTTTTACTTATTTTTTTTTTTTAATCTAGCCTTGTATTAGGCTGTAGCGTGAATATGGCAGTCCCCAGATGGGCTCTTAAATTTTTTATTTTTTTAATCCATGTCGGATGCTCTGCTCCGACTGCAAAATGTATGGGAGGGGCTAACCTTCATAGACAGCACTACGACAGTGTTTTTTCGATCTGGAGAATGCCTTTGTTACTGCATGTCGGTATCAAATAAAATGGAGGCGGCGGTCAGATTCTCCAAAAAGTCATATAGTCCACAAGTTTGGAGCACACTTCGTGTCAGGCTGAATCCTTACCAGTGTATACTGATTGCTCCCTCCAAGTAACAGGGAGGGGGTGTGTCTTCCACGCCGTATCCCATCTGTTTAAAGTCAGCAGGGCTGTCTTCATGGCCGAGCTGTCTTCATGGCCGAGCTGGTTTCAATTCACCACTCGGTAGGGGAGATAATGTGACCTCCCTGGTTCGGAGACTGGCTAGTCACAATTCACCCTGAGTGCTCTTGGGCCATTGGAATCTCCGCATATCCTAGTTTGTGATATCCATGATGCCACAGTTTTGGTGGATGTCTAGATTATCTTCTAGTTCCTGGACATGTGGGAATGAGGGTGCCAAGGAGTCCGCGAGGACTGGGCGTCAAACAGTGTTTCACTCTTCACACCGATTACATGGCAGGGATACTGCTGCTTGGCAAAGAAGATGGGGAAATGGTCCAGGGGAACTTAAAGTTACGTGCCATTGTGCCGCAACTGTTTCCATGGACCCCACCCACCCCAGTTGCTTTCTGTTGTCTCTAACCCATTTCCATATTCCATACGTAGCATAACAGTATGGCACATGCAGTACTCACATAATAAAATGAATGCCTCTGCAATCTGCCAGCAACAAGGTGGCAACCTGGAGTGAGGCGTGTCAATGCAGCTCACACCTGTGTCATAAAAAGCACCCACTGCAATAGATTCGTTCACACCATGCATGTATTGTTCTTTGTACCATCTCAGCCCCTGTATAGACCAGTGATTTATCATGTCCAAAGGATAGGCTTGGAATGCCAGCAAGGACGAGGGTTCTATTCCTCCATTTATGAGCCCCTCCCTCTACCCTGATTCTGACCGGATCATCTTCACTCTGTGCAGAAGGAGGAGGAGGAGGATAGCAACACCCATACACCGCCGCCATCATCAACTCTGCCAGTGGATGACGTCCTTAATGAGGAATCCACTCGTAAACCCGATAGCAACGGGGCAGGTCCATCCAAGAGCAGGCAGAATTTGATTCATCTATCAGCAGAGGCGGAGAAAGATTTGGCCAAGTGGTACAGCAAGCAGGGGCTACTGTACAACAAAAGGCTCAAGTCCTTCCGGAACAAGAAACAGAAGGCTCGGCTCTACCGCGAAAAGGCCTCCCAACTCAACATAAGTGGTGAGTGTAATCCGACCAATATAATTGTGTTTGTTTTATCATTAGTTGCATGCAACTTTATATCTCACTATGTCGGTCGGTTGGTCCCCATTTTGCTTATTTTTGTTTTGGTAATAACATTGCAGCTATTCGGCCGATTCTAACGAAATTTGAAACCCGTATGTTGTTTTACATTCTCTTTCGAATGATATGATTGCCAAAGTCCTCGTAAAGTTAGCCAGGGAATTATTTGGCAATAATATCATAACTATTCGGCCGATTCTAACAAAATTTGAAACCCTAATGTTGTTTTACATTCTCTTTCAAGTGATATAATTGTTGAGGTTTAGCCTGAGAATTATTGACATTTTCTTAGGTAGTAAGGTCATCAATCAATAAGTGAGAGCATGCGACTTTGGTCAGCAGACCTTGTTTATTATTGTTAGTAGTGTTTGTTATCTTGTCCATGCCGTTGATATATCTTTAGCCTAATTATTTTTTCTTTTTTGTACAGTCAAGCAACTGCAGGTGTGGTGTGAGGGCATGATAGCCAGGTTCACCCACCTGTGTAACCGTGGGTTTGGCAACGGGGAACCCCAGCTGTCGGAAAGGGAGGCCTGGATCCAGACCCACTTCGCATTCCTCAAGCCGCACATCGTGAGATGCCATCGGCATAAATCAAAGGTGTGTTGTTTATCTCAGAATGGTAACATTGCTGCTCTTACTTTGCATGTGTCACAGCAACAAACATCTTGGATTTTATACATTTATTTACGTAGGTATAAATGCTGTGCCCCCGTAAGGGGCACGGCGATTTGCTCTCCTGGTCGCCGGGCTGATGTGACTCAGCGCCCCGTCCGGCATCAGCTTGGCATCCTTTTTCTCCTTCTGTTAACCCCTACTTCATCTTCTGTACCAATTCTCTTTCACCCTGCATCGTCCTTCCATCTACGTTTGTTTGTCGATCTTGGTGTATTAGATGTCCATCAGGGGGTGTGACACTTTAGCTGGCCCTGCCTGTGTTAGTAGGTGGGTGCCTGACCTGCTGTGGCGCTCTTAGGAGTCTTTGCTTCACCAACCGGTAGATTTTCCAGTCTGGCCGGCCATTTTTAAAACGATTGTTGGGTCAGGGCTCGACAGGCTTGCCCCCCTGGTTGGACTGGCGCTCCAAGTAGTTGTCTCGACGGTAGACAGTGACTTCACTGTGCGAGTTCACACCCCTTTTATACTTTACTTTATATGGGTAATAATAAAAAAAATTCTCCCAGAAGTCTCAAACTTCTGGTTCTCGTAATAGGCCTGTCAATAAGTCCTCTTTTCCGCGCTTGTTAGATCCCTTCTCAGAAGAGATAGATACTGATTTCGATTATCTTCGTTTCCTAGTGCTGAATTCCTGTTCTGGGTCCCCGCTTTCTAAATTGGACGTGTTTGATTTGAATGATGAGTTATCTTCGTGTCCGTGTGTCCCGTTATGTCGAGCTTCCCAGACGTTGTTTTAGTTGCTACCAGTTTGGCCATTTGATGCAGCAATTGTAAGCAGGCTCGTCGCTTTGTGGCCTGTCCGTTGGCGTATCATGGCTCCTCTTGTGGAAATTATGAATGTTGCGCTAATTGTGGAGGTTCCCATAGCGCGGCTTCGCGTTCTTGTCCCCCTCTGGCCGTCTCTTCTCTGACGTTCTCCGGGATGCGGCGTCCTGCCATCCTCTTCCCGGCCGTCCCATACTCCTTTGTCTTCTCGTGACCCTCTGTTGTTCCTTCTCCCCCCCCCCTTTATAGGTTGCACGCTCCTTCACCGGGGTGAGGGGGACCGATGCCGGAGATTGCTTCCTAATTAAGTTTTTCCAATATTTATCATTGTTATTTTTTCATAATTTTATTTTAAAGTAGCCTATTTCTGGGCTGTCGTATTTCCGGCGACTTATGCCCAAGTGGGCAGTCGCCAGATGGGCTAAAAAAAAAAAAAAAATTCCTTCTCCTCTGCCTTTGGTCCCTCCTCGTGGTTTCTCCTTTGTCATTGGTCTCTTCTCGTGTTCCTCCCTCTGTCGCGGACCCTGAGACCGACCGAGCTGAGACACTGGAGGATATCCGGCAGTCCAGGTGTCTGCCCCTGATTCTCCTCCCATTCCATTTGACTCAGCGCAAATGGAAGGGTTCCAAGCACGCTGGCTTGGCCCCTGAGTCGGCTGTTGAGGCGTCCTCTTTTTTGATGTCTTCTCCCCAGTCTCCGCTGGCCTTTCACATTGTCGTCACCGGTGTCATTGTCCGGCGGAAGTTCACCCGGTTCCGTCTTCTTTGCCTCCTACCCCGGTCCCTTCTTCCTTACCCCTTACCTCTGTGCAGTCTTCTATGTCTCCTACCCCAGTTTCGTTTCCCTTGCCTCCTACCCCTGTTCCTTCTCCTCTGACCCCTCTCCTTCCTCTCCTCTGACCCTGCTCCTTCCTCACCATCTGATCCTATTTCCTCCTTACCCTCTGACCCTGTTTCCTTCTCACCCTCTGTCCATGTTCCGCCTTCTGTTCCATCTTCTTTGCATCTTAGTTCTCGTCCGTCTCTGCTCAATCTCCCTTTCCCTCCGGGCCATGAGCCCTCCACGTTGGGGGTTCGGTCCGGCTCTCAGCTGTCGCATGCCGCCGTTCACGCTGCCAAGTCCGTGCCGGGTGCGTCCCCGGCTCATCGCAATTTGTCGCTTGCCCCTTCTGGGCCTTCTAGTAGTCGGGAACCTTCGACGGACTCCGTCACTACAATCCCGATGTTGGTATCGAGACGACAGTAATGTCTGTCATCCTACAGTGGAATTGTCAAGGGGTTCTCCCCAAGTGGGAGGAACTCCAGCTCTTGCTTTCTAGCGTTCGGCGGCCCTGGGTGGCCACTTCCCGTCCGTACTACCTTGCAGGCTGTTGCTGCGAGGGTTTTTACTTCCAAGCTTTTAACCGTTCTGTATACATCCCCCCGGATTTTAGTTTGAGTGGGTTTGACCTTTTAGAGCTCACAAGTCAGTTACCTACCCTGTTTTTATTATTTGGTGATTTTAATGCTCACCACCCATCTTGGGGTGATACTGCCCATAATTTCCAGGCGGAGTGGTTGAGTCCCTCTTATTATCCCATTCCCTTTGTCTTGTAAATTCCAGCGACTTTACTTCTTACCATGTTCAAACGGATTCATTTAGTGCTATAGACTTGTCCTTATGTTCGCCCGATTGTTTCCTTCACTTCCGGTCATCAATTTGGGACCACCTTTCCGGGAGTGATCACTTCCCGATAGTCCTGTCGGCCGCCCTTTCCGACCTGTGCCTTTCTCTCTCTCCTCATTGGGATCTGCCGTGAGCAAATTTGGTTGGGTTCCGGGAGGCTTCCTTTATTGATGCCTCCCGGGTTTCCTTCGATACCGCCCCGTAAGGGGCGCGGCGATTTGCCATCCTGGCCGCCGTGCTGACGGGACTCAGCACTCCGTCCGGCCCCAGCTTAGCCTCTCTTCCTTCCTTCAAAACACTTGTTTCCTCTCTTTTCACACAACCTCTCCCACAACTTTCTCTGGTCAGCCTCTAATTTCACAGGGTAGATGCTGACCTTCCTTTCAGCCAACCGTCCCGCTGAGGGGGTGGGGGACAATGTTCCCTAACCCCTGAGCTCCGGTCTGGGGTGGCTGGTTTTTAACTACCTGCTTCATCCCCACCCATACCTTCCTCACATCCCTTTTCCTCTCCTCTTCACAATCTATTAATTTTTACGCTGTGTCTAAGGTGGAGCCGCCATGCCGATGGACTGCCAGGCCACCAGGCGGGAGGGGTGGTCTTAAATGGCGGCGCCTGGCTCTGCCGGGCTTGTAAGCACCTCTCGCAGTGCGGGCTACTGCGAGAGGTGTGCGCGATTGCATCCCGTGTTTAAAAAAGGGGTCACCATGCCCAATGATGATAAAAAAACAAAACAAACCCAACCCTCAACTTCCCCTGTTCCATCGACGGAGCCGCCCTCGGGCAGCTCCAGCAAAAAAATGGAGGTCCCCCTCCCTGTGCTTGCACAGGGGACCCTCCATATTTCTCTAACCGGAGAGGAGGCTTACTCCTCTCCTTCGCCTACGGGTGCAGGGGACTCCCCCTCACCGCCTTCTCTGGAGGTGCTTTCGGGCACCTCCCTTTTCCCAGCGGCAGTCCCCTCTTTTCTTTCCAAGGGGACTGCCAAGAAAGCCAGCAGGCAGCCCTTAGCCAGCCGCTCCCCATCAAAGCGGCTCGGTAGGGCAAACCCCCTTAGGGGGGAGAGGGAAGCCAGGCCCCTTCGGTCGCTTCCCTCAAAAGACCTGCTGGCAAGAATTTTAAACCTTGCTGGGGTCAAGGCCTGTGCCTCCCCACAAGAGACTGGCGACACTGCCAAGGGGACCTGCGATGTCCTGGGAGGGGATGGCCAACTGGAGGCCCCTCCTGTGATAAACATGGTCCTTGAGGAGACCCAGCCTCAGACGGTAGGGCCTTCCATGGGGGGGAATTTGGGCTCGGCGCCAAGCCCTGAACCCGAATCCGACCCTATGCAAGGTCCTCCTCAAATGGCTGAGGGCTCCAAGGCAGTAAAAGGAGGGGAGGGATCTCCTCCGACAGGTGCCCCTACGACAACCAGGACCTTCTCCATTTCAGAGAGGGACCTGGCTGAGGCCGGTCCATCTGGCCTGGGGGCTTCTGCCGGCGGAGGTGAAAAGCGGGTTCATTCCCCGCCCTCCTCTCCAAAAAAGAAAAAGACAAAGAAGACGAAAAAGACTCGGGGCTCCTCTCCAGCCGCGGGGGCTGCGGGGACGGATGGGTCTGCTGCCACTTTGGTAGGCGACCAAGCCAAGATCGGCACATCCGGCCCCTCTACCCCCTCGTGTGCGGAGCCCCTGACCAAGACTAACACCAAAAGTGCACAGGGCGGAGCCTCGATGACATCGGGGCCCCTCATTCAGAGGTTACCTGGCGTTTTCGAGCCCGCTGGCTTCAAACGCTTCCTCGTTATTCGCTCCACTGATGGCACCATGTTGTCCAAGGGCAACATGATCCATCAGAGGAGAGGATTAGCTAGTGCAATTGGTAGAGAGCCGAAGGTGACCCGTTTCTCGGACGGCAGCCTTCTGGCGAATGCGGCGAATCCCGCCGAGGCGGCCAAGATAAGTGCTCTTCGGACACTTCATGGCACCCCGGTGAGTGTGACGCCGCACTCTACCATGAACTTTGTGAAAGGAGTAGTTTATGCGAGGGAACTCGTTGACTACTCCGTTAAGGACATCACCCTAGAGCTGGCCGACCATGGGGCGGTCAAGGTCGAACGTGTGATGAGAAAACAGGGAGGGGCTTCGAGACCCACCCCTACACTCTTCGTCACGTTTGACAGTGACAAGCTCCCTGAGTCGGTGCGTGCCGGTTGGTACCGCTACCGCGTGAAGGCATTCGTGCCACTGCCGCGGCGGTGCTATTACTGTCACCGCTTCGGCCATACGAATCGCTCATATAGACGTGCAAAATCGGGGTCACCCGAAGTCTGTGTAAATTGCTCCAAGGTCGCACACGATAAGTCCAAATCGTGTGTGGCCAAGTGTGTCAATTGCGGAGAGCCGCACCCTGCTTCTTCGAAGCAATGTGGTGCATATCTCCTGGAGAAAGAAATCCTGGCCGTTCAGGCCCAGGATAGACTCTCATTCCGCGAGGCTAAGGACTTGGTCCTGGCGCGCCCAGCTCTGCCTGTGACGTCATATGCCTCAGTAGTTCGAAAGGCACCCTCTGCTCCTGGCCCATCCAGGCCAACGAGCACGGTTGTTTCCGCGCCCATTCGGAGCCCTTCTGCGGGCTCTACCCAACCCGGGCGCTCCCCTGGTAAAGCTGGCGGCAAAAAGGGTTCATACCCAGCCCCGGCTAAAACCAGGGCTCCCCCCTCTTCCCCCAGCGTGACCGTTTCCCCCAAGGCGAAACGGCCACGCGCCTCCACCGAGTCGTTAGACTCATAGGAGGCAACACCCCTGAAGATGGTCGCTAGGCCATCCTCAGGGGTTCCTAAAGCTGTCCCCCGAAAGGAGGACAGCAACAAAGGAGCTTCGGCTCCTTCGCCCACGCCCCGAGGTAGCGCGAGTGGCTCGGAGACGGTGGTTCCTCGAAAAGAGGCCGCAGCGCCCGCCTAAGGTTTCGAGGCGGAGGGAGGAAAAGACTCGCATGGCGAGCCCAACCTCCCCCAATAAGTCCTCGAAGGCGACAGCGCCTCCAGCGCTTTGTCCGGCCAACAGTGCCCGGGGTTCTGCCCCCGGGAAGCGTACGGCCATTCCCGTGAGGGTCTTCAATTCGAGGAGGGCCCCCGCGTCTCCTTCGAGCTAGGCCTGGAGGGCATATTCCTTCAATGGAATTGCCGTGGACTCCGGGCCAACTGGGAGGAGCTGCGGAGGCTCGCCTCGTCCCGTTCCCCGTTAGCTATTTTTTTGCAGGAGACCATGCTAGGCGCGTGCCCCCTGCCTGCCCTCCCGGGGTATAAGGGTCTTGCGACCCCACCACCGCGGGATGGCCGGGCTGGGGGATGCGCAGTTTACACCCGGCATGATGTCTCCGTTCTTCCTTTCTCTTTAGATACCTCCTTTCAGGCAGTGGCTGTGCAGCTGCACCTGGATAGGAGGTATACTATCATTTCTGCGTACATTCCACCGTCAGCTGACTTCGACGCGGGGGACTTCCGCCGCGTCGTGGCACGGTTGCCGAAGCCCTATCTCTTGCTTGGAGATCTGAACGGCAGGCATCCTCTCTGGGGAGATTACTCCATAAATCCCAGGGGACAAGTCCTTGCCGATCTGATCGAAGAGCTTGAGATGGGTGTCCTAAACGTGGATGAGTTTACGCATCATTGTCCGAGAACCGCTTCATTTTCTTGCCTTGACCTATCTTTGTGCTCTTCGGATGCACAGCCTGATTTTGATTGGGGGGTGGTCGATGACCTCCATGGTAGTGATCACTTTCCCATTCAAATATCATTTTCAGGGCAACTGCCGCCTGAGAGACCACCTCGGTGGTGCTTGGCGCGGGCGCGGTGGCCTGCATTTCAGGAAATGACTGAATTGTCTATCTCAGTCGAGGAGTTTAGGTCGGTAGATGAGGCCGTTGAGTTCTTCTCCGGCAACCTCATCGCCGTGGGCCTGACTACTATTCCTAGGACGTCTGGCCGTTTTGCACGCTGACCACTCCCAAACAGAAGCGTTATGCCTACATGCGCTATAAGCGCCGCCCGAACGATTTCACTGTCGGTGAATTTCGTCGGGCTAGGGCTAGGTTCCGGTATATTTCGAAGCACGCCCGCCGCTCTTCTTGGCGGGCATACGTGTCTTCACTTAACGGGAAGACCCCTTTAGCTGAGGTGTGGAAGCGAGTCAAAAGGATTCGGGGCAAGTTCTCGCAGGACCCCCCTCCCGTTCTCCAGGAGAATGGGACCGCAATCTCGGACCCCGCGTCCGTGGCGGAATCCTTAGCGACCGCTTTTTCCGCATTCTCTAGCCGTGATGTCGCGGAAGGCCGCCGGCTGGACTTTACCTCCAGAGGCGGAGAACCCTTCAACGACAAGTTTACTGTGAGTGAGTTGCGTTCCGCTCTCGCTTCGTGCGCGGACACCGCCCATGGTCCGGACGATGTCCCGTACGCCATGCTTCGACACCTGGGTGAGCGAGGCATGGCCTTTCTGTTAGATTTGTTCAACAGGATCTGGGTGGAAGGTCTTCTCCCAGACTCCTGACGAATCGCTACTGTGCTCGCCTTTCGCAAGCCGGGGAGAGATCACTCTACTCCGACCGGTTTCCGCCCAATCTCTCTAACCTCTTGCGTGTGCAAGTTGATGGAGAAATTGGTAAATGTTAGATTAGCCTATTTCCTGGACAGCGGAGGCCATCTGTCTTCTGCACAGTGCGGCTTCCGTAAGTTCCACTCCACGTCGGATGCTCTGCTCCGACTGGAACGTGCCGTCTGCGAGGCTTTCCTTCGTAGACAGCACTACGCCACGGTGTTTTTTGATCTGGAGAAGGCCTATGATACCGCATGGCGATACGGTATCATGGAGACTCTCCACACGATGGGGGCGAGGGAACGCCTCCCAATGTTTATATCTGAATTTTTGCGAGATCGTCGATTCCGCGTACGGGTGGGGGGAACCCTCTCCGGATGCGAGTTTTATGCATCCGCAGCCGAGCGTTTATTGCGGAAGGTGGATTTGATCCACCACACCGGCCTTCGCCTTGCGACCGGTGCCTTCCGCACTTCCCCCATTGAGATCCTGTTGGTCGATGCTGGGGAGATGCCACTCGCTCTGCGCCGCGTGCAGTGCATCACTCGCCAACAGCTCTCACTGCATCCGCAGCTGATCTCGATGGTGCCTATGCCGCCGAGAGACGCCAGTCATACTCCTTCGAGAAGTAGATATAGCTCTCGGGCCGGTGGCGCCCCTGGTTCTGCCCAGGACGCCACCCTGGAGGGTACCACATTTGGCTATTTGTCGCCACGCCTCTGCTCCCAAATCTTGTACTGCGCCTGGAGTATTGCGTTCGACCTTTTTGGAGCACACATCGTGTCACGCTGGTACCGTGCCAGTGTATAGGATGGCTCCAAGTCCCAAGAGGGGGTCGGCTTCCACGCCGTATCCCCTCTGTTTGAAGTCAGCGGGGCTCTACCAGGCGCTGCGTCTGTCTTCACGGCCGAGCTGGTGGCAATACACCACTCGGTACGGGAGATTACGCGACGTGCCCGGTTCGGAGACCGGATTGTGATCTATAGTGACTCACAAAGCGCCCTGAGTGCTCTCGGGGCATTGGAATCTCCGCATCCCCTGGTTCGCGAAATCCGTGACGCCACGGTTTTGGCGAGCCGGGCAGATGTCGAGATTATCTTCTGCTGGGTTCCTGGACAAGTAGGAATTGCGGGGAATGAGGGCGCCAAAGAGTCCGCGAGGACTCTGCGACCGGACCAGCGTTTCGCTCTTCCTCACACTGACTACATGGCAGGAATACGGGCAGCTCTTCGGACTGCTTGGCAAAGAAGATGGGAGACGGTCGAGGGGAACTTAAAGTTGCGTGCCATTGCACCGCGACTGTTCCAATGGACCTATCCCCCCAATGCCGCGGCGGCTTCAGGTTGCTTTCTGTCGTCTTCAAATCGGACACACTCGTGTGACGCATCGCTACTTGATGGAGCGCTCGCCTGCGCCCTATTGCAACGACTGCGTCGTCCCCCAGACTGTTCGGCACATTCTTGTCGAATGTCCCAGTCTGGGTGATCTTCGCGCACGATACCTGTCGCGGTACTGGGATGGGCGGGGTCGCTACCGCCTGTCCCTTGTACTCGGGACGAGTGCGTGCACCATGACTAGTGGACTTATTGACTTTTGGGGGGAGGCTGGCCTTCTCCCTTTCATTTAACCCAGTTTAATTGTTGTTGTTTTTTTTGTTATTGTTTTTGTTATTGCTTTTTTATTGTTATTGTTATCTCTTTTTATTGTTTCCTGTTTAATTTTTAAAGTAGCCTAGAACTAGGCTGTTTGTTTACGGCGACTAATGCCTAAGTCGGCAGTCGCCAGATAGCCCCTTAATTAAAAAAAAAAAAAATCCTTCGATACCGTAGATTCAGATGTCGAGATTATCTTCTGCTGGGATCCTGGACATGTAGGAATTGCGGGGAATGAGCTCTCGAAAGAGTCCGCGAGGACTTTGCGACCGGACCAGCGTTTCACTCTTCCTCACACCGACTACATGGCAGGAATACTGGCAGCTCTTCGGACTGCTTGGCAAAGAAGATGGGAGACGGTCGAAGGGAACTTGAAGTTGTGTGCCATTGCGCCGCGACTGTTCCCATGGACCTATCCCCCAATGCTGCGGCGGCTTCAGGTTGCTTTCTGTTGTCTCCGAATCGGGCACACTCGTGTTGTAGCGGGCCGAAAAATTTAGACTAACCCCAATCGATCCAACCCGCTCCCTACTAATCCTGACGTGAGAAATCAAAGCAGAATGAAACGGATTGTATGTACAGTCCTTTACTAACAAAAAAATACAATATTTACAAAAAAATATGGGTAAATATGCACAAAATATCTAAAATAGAGAGGGGCGATTATATTGGAGATCTCCTTACTTTTCACCCCCCAAAAAATACAAAAAGAAAATCCTATATATATGAATACTATTAATCAATCCTAAGAAACATAAAAAATCAAACAACCCAGAAAATCCTGACTACAACAGTCAATATATAAATAACAAACAAGGCCTCACTTGGTACAAAGAGGATGGGGGGGATGTCCAGCCACCTGCCACTCGAGCGAGCAAAATGCCTAAGACTTACAACAATTGTGGCGCCTCTGCGCTTGATGGAAGATAAATAACCTTATCACGCTTGCGTGGCTATTATAAGCCCTCCTTCATTAAGCTATACTATTGACCTTTATTAATTAACAATAATATATAGCTTTCCAGAATATAACGCTTTGTTTGCAATATAATTATATATAAAACCAGGTACTATCTTTCCAGAATATGGCGCCTGGAAAGAAAGAAAAAAACATGGTAATCATTTTTATAAAAAAAACAAACCCATTCCCATTCACACACACACACACATTCTTACAGAGAGAGGTTGAGGGTACTGAGAAAAGGGGTGGGAGAATGGCCCTTTTACACACACTCACATTCTCTCCACCACAGTGTGACGCATCACTATTTGATGGAGCGCTCGCCTGCGCCCTATTGCTGTTCGGCACATTCTTGTCGAATGTCCCAGTCTGGGTGATCTTCGCGCACGACATCTGTCCCGGTACCGGGATGGGCGGGGTCGCTACCGCCTGTCCCTTGTACTCGGGACAAGTGCGTGCACTTTGACTGGTGGACTTGTTGACTTTTGGGGGGAGGGCGGCCTTCTCCCTTTCATTTAACCAGGTTTAATTGTTGTTTTTGTTATTGTTTTATTGTTTGTTGTTTCCTGTTCAATTTTTTAAAGTAGCCAAGAACTAGGCTGTTTGTTTACAGCGACTTATGCCGAAGTCGGCAGTCGCCAGATAGCCCCTTGAATAAATTTTTTTTTTAAAAAAATCCTGCTTTGAAGTTCGAGCGGCCACACCTCAAGAGCAGAAGACATCCGTAAGCCAACCCCCCTTTCCCCTTCAGTAACCCAATTGAGTTAATCTTCCCCCTTTCGTTTATTGATGTGATTTTTGCTTGTTAATTTTCTGAGGTAATATTACCCTTCAATTCTTTTATTAATTTTTTGTGTAAATAAAATTCTATTTTTGTTCAAGTCTCTTTAAATAACCTTGAACTTTGCCATTGTCCATAATTTGCCTGACCTCGTTGCACTCTCTCATTACTCAGCCCGTCTGAACGCGTGTTTTTCCGTCCCTTTTGTCAATTCGCTTTCAAGCTAGTGGTCCTCTCCCATAGATATAATATGGTATTGATATAATGTAATGTCATACCACGACATACCCCATTTGCTTCGCTTGAGGGCGTCCTGTTCGAAGGCTATGGATTTGTTTAGTGTTTTATTTCACACCACTTGGGGTGGTGATAGGCCCACCTTGTGGTCGCTTTATTCGTCACTAGTCGAATCCCGGCTGGACTACGGTTGCCAGGCCCCATAAGGGACGCGGCGATTTGCCATCCTGGCCGCCGTGCTGACGGCACCCAGCGCTCCATCCGGCCCTAGCTTAGCTTCTCTTCTTTCCTTCAGATAGCCTGTATTTCTTCCCTACTTCGTCGCTTTTCATACAACCTCTCCCACAACTTTCTCTGGTCAGCCTCTAATTTCACAGGGTAGTTGCTGACCTTCTTCTCAGCCAACCGTCTCGGATCAGGGCTGAGGGGGGAGGGGACAATGTTCCCTAACCCCTGAGCTCCGGTCTAGGGTGGTTGGATTTTAACAACCTGCTTCATACCCACCCATAGCTTCCTCACATCCCTTTTCCTTTCCTCTTCACAATCTATCTTTTTACGCCGTGTCTAAGGTGGAGCTGCCAGGCCACCAGGCGGGATGGGTGGTTTTGAATGGTGGCACCCGGCTCTGCTAGGCCTGTAAGCACCTCTTGCAGTGCGGCAACTGCGAGGGGTCACCAATGATGATAAAAATCAAAATCTCAAATCTCCCCTTAATTCCCCCTGTATCATCAACGGAGCCGCCCTCGTCAGCTCCACCGAAAAAATGGAGCTTCCTCCCCCCCCTTCCTGTGCTTGCGCAGGGGACTCTCCCTCACCGCCTTCTCTGGAGGTGCTTTCGGGCACCTCCCTGCTTCCAGCGGCAGTCCCTCCTTTTCTTTCCAAGGGGACTGCCAAGAAAGCCAGCAGGCAGCCTATAGCCGACCGCTCCCCATTAAAGCGGCTCGGTTGGGCAAACCCCTTTAGGGGGGGAGAGGGAAGCCAGGCCCCTTTGGTCGCTTCCCTCAAAAGACCTGCTGGCAAGAATATTAAACCTTGCCGGGGTCAAGGCCTGTGCCTCCCCGCACACAACTAGAGACAATGATACCAACGGGACCTGCGATGTCGTGGGAGGGGGTGACCAACTGGAGGCCTTCCCCCTGAGATAGACATAGTCCTTGAGGCAACCCAGCCTCAGACGGTAGGGCCTTCCATTGGGGGGAATCCACGTTCGGCACCAAACACCAAATCCACCTCTATGCAAGGTCCGAGGCAGTACAAGGAGGGGAGGGATCTCCTCCAACTGGTGCCCCTGCGACCTCCAGGACCTTCTCCATTTCAAGAAGGACCTGGCTGAAGCCGACCCATCTGGCCTAGGGCCTTCTGCCGGCGGAGGTGAGAAGCGGGTTCATTTCCCGCCCTCGTCTACTAAAAAGTAGAAAAGAGGGGGGGGGTTTCCTCTCCATCCGCGGGGGCTGCTGCCACTTTGGTAGGCGACCAAGCCAAGATCAGCACATCCGGCCCCTCTCCCCCACCGGATTGTTAAGTTTTTCCAATTTATATCATTGTTATGTTTTCATATTTTTATTTTAAAGTAGCCTAGTTCTAGGCTGTCGTGTTTTTCGGCGACTTATGCCCAAGTGGGCAGTTGCCAGATGGGCTCTAAAAAAAAAAAAAATTGTGACTGCATCTTCCCCTACACCCTAGATTTCCAAACTGTGGGCCACAAGCTGAGGTTATGTACATATAAAAATCCCAAGCCCCACCACACTAGAACAGCCTTCAGCAGCTGAGCCAGCCAGAGGAATAGGTGCATCTGTACTCGGTATACATTTGAACAATGCCTTGCTGCCAGACGGATGAGTAATATGCCTCATTCTTTCTCTTTCAGTGTAATTCCATTTTTATATATGATTTTGTGTTCTTGATAAAATAATTCATTGGGATGCATTTCAATACCAAAAACTTTCACTCAATAACCTATTCAATACTTCCTTCCTATGCTATGGCTTCTGTATGAAAACCTGGTCTTGAATCTTGAGTATCAACCAGTCCACAGTCCCACTTTAGAGGCCACAGTTAAAAAAAGCAAACACTTTGTTCATGTATGGCTCCCTCAAATAATCTGTTTGCGCCAATTTTTTGTATTATTTGGACTTAAGCCACCATCAATACCAATTTAATGGTAAGTAAGCTTTGCATCATGAAGTGTATTAAGAAGGGAAAAAGTATTTGTATTTTTGCACGCTTCATGAAATGTTTTTTGTTTTTTGAGAGTTTAGTAAACTAAAATTTTATTTCCTTCCAACTTCTCATTGTTATGAACCATTTGAAAATGTTGTTTAAAGACGGTTTTACTCTTTTAGAAAATTAGAACATTAGGAAAGTTCAGATAATAAAAAGCCACTAGTCTAGGGCCTATCAAGGTCATCTGCTTTTGGAAAAAAAGTGATTGGTAAAGTAAGTTAATGAATGCTATCTTCTGGTCAAATGGCAAAGTCAAATTAGCTAACACCTGCAATAATCTTCCCTCTCATAGGGTAGTCCACTGGAATACCAAAGACATTAAATATAAAAACAAAAATATAAATATTAACACAAATCAATTGCAATAATCTTCCATCTCATGGGTAGTCCACTACATACCAAATATTCATGTATTGTGAAGCTTCATATTGACCTTTTGTAGGATTATTATGAGTTATGTCATTTAGCTATAGCAGTATTTCTTTCCGCTTCAGGCCCCTCTGTGATGGCTTCTAACAAGAAACGCAAATACGATGACAGCTATCTGGATTTGGGATTTACAAACATTAATGATAAAGGTGTAGTGAAGCCTCAGTGTGTGATTTGTCACAAAATACTCTGCTGAATCACTGAAGCCTAGCAAGCTTAAATTACACATTCCCAACATGTTGGCAAGGAGCGTTCTTTCTTTGGTTGACAGGAATTGAATATGAAGAGACAATGACTTGGTGCCAGCAGTTCCATTCACCAACAAAATGCTGCATTAGTTGAGGCATCATTTTTGGTATCCCTTGAAATGGCAAAGAAAAAGAAGCCTCACACCATGAGGAGGAGTTAATTTTGCCATGTACCAAAACTATGGTCAAGCTTGTTTTGGGTGAGAAAAGTGGTGAAAAACTGAGTGCTATTTCTCTCTCAAATGATACAGTGCAGCAACGCCGAATATCTCGTATGTCAGATGATATCAAAGAACAGGTGATATAGAAAGTTAAAGAAGCTGGATTATTCAGTATTCAACTAGACGAGTCCACCGACATCCAGTCTTGCTCACAACTCATGGTTTTTGTTAGGTATGTTCATGGTGAGGAGATGAAGGGGGAATTCTTGTTTTCTGAAAATCTCGAGCAATCTACAAAAGGTGAAGATGTAATGCATAAACTTTCAGAATTCTTTGAAGCAAATGGTTTCAACTGGAGCAATCTCTGTGGGATATGCACAGACGGGGCTCCAGCCATGTTAGGTTCTAAGTCAGGTTTTGTTTCAAGAGTTATACAGAAATCACCAAATGCTATACCTCTCTACTGCATGATCCACAGACAAGCTCTTGCTTCAAAAACCCTACCCTCAGAATTACAGAAAACCCTGAATACCATTATAAAGACAGTTAACTTTGTAAAAGGTAGTGCTCTAAACACACGCCTTTTCAAGAAACTCTGCCATGATATGAATGCAGCTTATGAAATCCTCTTGTTTCATACTGCACTTTGCTGGCTATCCAAAGGAAATGTAGTTCAGTGTGTATTTGAGCTCAAAGAAGAGATCAGACTCTTCCTTGAGGTACAAGGCAAGCAAGATTTGTTGTTAGCATGGTCTGTATATAGCTTCGAAATACAGCTAGCCTACCTTGTTGACATATTTAAACAGTTGAACACACACAACCTTGAACTCCAAGGGAAAGGAACTTTGATAATCGATTTTGTGGACAAAATTAAAGCTTTCATTCGTAAGATGGAGAATTGGAGGCGGAAAGTTGAAATGGGGAACTTGGCAATGCTGGAAACAGTGTTAGACATTGCAGAGGAGTGTGATACTGCTACAAAGAACTTGATTGTTCAACATCTTGAAGCTTTAGTGGAGGAATTTAAAAGGTACTTCCCAGATATCCAAGCCAAACCTCTTGGGTAGTAAGGTTCCTCTTCACTGCTACAGTGACATGCATACCTGATGATAATGATGATGGCCAGACTGAACTGCTGACACTTTAGGAAGAAACAGGAGACAAAATGAAGTTTGAAATGGAATCTCTCACTATTTTGGTCATCAATAGCAGCTTCATACCCAAACTTATGTAACTTAGCTTTCCGCCAACTACTGCCCTTTGCATCAACTTATTCCTGTGAAGTTGCATTTTCTCAACTTTTGTATATTAAATCAAAATATCGCAATAGATTTGATGTGAATCATGACCTACGATGTTCTTTGAGTGAAACAAAGCCAAGAATTAGGATGCTGGTCGATGGCTTTCAACATCACCCTTCAAATTTAGTTTAATTGGAGTTTGAACAAACAAACTTCCACATGAAGGTTCTTGCTGGGAGAAGAGAAGGTGATGTTTCCACTAAAAGACTTGGTTTTGTTATTTATGACTCCCTATAATAGGATTTCGTTCAGAATTATTAAATTTGTGAGTAAAAAAATGATAAGATTTTTTTTGGATTATACTTTTTTATGCAGAGAAATTTATTTTTTCTACTTTTGTATATTGGAGAAAGGTTTTTGGAAATTATTAGTTTTAATTGCAGGTAGGCCTACTCTCAAATTATAAAAATTATTTTATGTGCAGCAAATTACTTTTTTAGTAACATTTTAATGTTTATTTGAGATTTGACAAAAAGTAAATTGCAAGTTTCCATGACTCAATATTTAAGAAAAGAAAAAATATGGGATTGATTGAATAAAATTACAGGTATCACCGGAGTTTTTTCATAATGGACCAAAATAAATGTAGGACTACAGACAGTCACTGTTGTCACAAGATATGGATTGGGGAGGGGGGCCATGGATAAGGATCATATATGAAAAGTGGGTAAAGATCAGAAAAGTTTGGGAACCACTGCCCTAGACTGTTCGGCACATTCTTGTCGAATTTACCAGTCTGGGTGATCTTCGAGTGTCTCCCACACCTCTTCGGACTTTTTTGGGGCGAGCCCGTTTTAACAGTGCTGCCATTAAGAATTCATTAGGATTGGGCAGCTGCCACCTGGTTTTTCCCTTAAACTTAAACAAAACTTAAATGCTGTGCTCGTGTACAGCCAAATCACTTGAATTGAATGCAAAACGCCCATTTTGTCTATTTTCAGTCTCTTATTTCCAATTAATATGTTTGTTCCCACTCTACTGCAGAAGCACCCCCCAGCAAAGTCATTTCCGCCCAGCAGCCGGACGCAAGATGTGGGCGCCTTACCTGACGAAGAGAGAGCTGCTGTGGACGACCTTGCAACCGTGAGGCTACCCTTGCCCATCCCCGCCACATCTGTCGTCGCCCCACAAATCTCTAAATGTCCCAGGGTGGATGTGGAACTAATTGAGAAGGTGGGAGTACATATATCGCTAATATTTAATAAAATGACATAGAAAGAAGGATCCTAACACATGTTCTGCCTTTTCTGAAAACAGACTATCGCTGCACAGCAAGATTGCGTTGAGCTGAACACCCGGTTCCTTTCCCTCCTCCAGCCGCATTCGCAACACACTGTCAGCGTTAAACAGTTCCATTCCTTCCTGGCCACCATGGTGGAGCAGATGGCCCCCGAAACCTTTGAGGTCTACACTAGAGACGCTATGGCCCTGGTTTCCCACTACTTAACAAATCCTCTGCCTCCTCGTGATTCTGGGTCTCGCCAGCAACCGCCGCAGTATCCTGCTTTTTCAGACCCTCACAGGTATATGGCTCCGCTGCCAATACAGCCGTCCTACCCTACTGAACACCAGGGGTACCCCCACGGACACCATAGCCGTGGGCGAGTTCGCAAGCAGCTAAAAGGAAAGAGGAGAAAAAAGGCATGCATCCAGTCTACTTCCTTGTTAGGTCATCTGGGCAGATCCTCTTAACTGCTCGAGACATCTCTCTCACCTCCATAGGACATCATCAACGGAGAGAGTGAAAACAACTAAATTAACCCCCACCCCTTTCCCAGGCCTAATTGAGAGATGTCACACACACTACACTACATAACTGCACATTAAGCGACGGTCCGATGGAAACCTAAAGTTGAGTGCCATCGCGCCCAGATTGTTCCCGTCGACCTATTTCCATCAAAGGACCCCCCGCCATTTGATGGAACGCTCGCCTGCACCTTACTGCGTTGTTCCCCGAACTGTGAGGCACATTTTTGTTGATTGTACCAATACCGGTACTAGGACGAGCAGGCTCGCTACCGCTTGTCTCTGACCTCGGAACGGGTTCGTCCAGAGTTGTGAACCGACTTTTTGGAAATGGTTGACCTCCATTTTGTTTGACTTGACCTTATTTTCGTGTTGTATGTATGTTCTTTTGCCGGAGCATGCCTTTTTTGGGGGATTTTTTTTTAAATTGCCTGTTAGGCCGTTTTGTTTTTGTGTCTAACTTAATAGCCTAAGATCAGGCTAAAAGTTTTCGTTTGTTTTATCGTCGATTTATGTCCCTGGTGGCACTCCCCAGATGGGCGTTTCAAAGAAAAAAGATACACCACGTTTGTCTTGGGAAATATAAATGATTGTCAATTGCTGTGGTCTTTTGTGTATCCCAGCAAGAAGTGTCCCCTGATTTTAGATAAGCGTTGGTTTCAGTGCAATGTACATTGTAAGTAGTAAAAAACTAATGCCAAAGAACTAACGATAATTAGACCCAAGAAAAAACAGGCTTGTTTGCATGTTAGAGCGTTTTATTCTGCCACGGAAAGCGTTGCTCTACCCTGGAAAAAGATTAGTAGTACTGATAGAGCATCACTAATTTCGGCGGACCTGGTCCTGACTACCTCCTCTGTGGTTCAAGACCTGTGAGGCTGTCACTTACCCTTCTGGCACCCTGCGTCACCTTGTGGGTGTCCAAATTCGCCCCTTCTGCACCTGCAACACGCTCGGCCCTCACGATGTCGTGTAGTCGACAGGCTACCAACACTGCGGCCTCCAGATCATCGTGAACCTGTTTGAAACAGCCCTTCCCTCCGGCCATGCCACAGCTCGGATTATTTTTGCACCAACTCTCACCCTACCTTCATCCTGATATCCACCCTTTTTTTACTCTCTGTAACTTCCTCTACCCTTTCGTCAGCCCCCTTTTTCTACTACCACCATAGGGTATGATAATAATAGGTGCTCACCCACCCCACCCTACTCGTTAGTGGATCCGCTTATTTCTACTTTCCCCCTCCCTCTCAGGGATCTTTTCTTCAGGGGTTGTTCCCAGAGTGTCTGGCCTTGTGGCGAGGGGGGCAGCCCTGGGCCTCTTAGGAGACCCATGGTGCTGCCAACAAGACTTTTAACATGCCCCTCTTTTTTTTCCTTATTACGCTCTTCCACTGCCCTTTATTTCTCCTTCCTTCACCTATCTAGTGGTTCTTATCGATACCCGACCTCTGCTCGTTTAATGGATTGATTCCGAATTGTTCTTTCATGAAGGTGAAAGAGGCTGGGCATCTCCACCGCCTGCGTCTACCGAATGCTCCCTCGTTAGCCCCTTTTCTCCGTGCGTAGGAGAACTCGGGCAGCCTCTTAGGGTTATAAAGATGGTGTGGTGGATCCGTATCCATTCTCCAAGAGGACATACCGGACGTAACTGATTGTATAGTTGCAGTAGTGCCGGGCCCTTGTAGGCCTCCATGGTGGGAAGCCCCGAGGGAAAATGCGAAGTTTTTTCTTTTTGCAATGGCTAGCCATAAACCCAAAACCTCCCCTTCTCGTAAGGGTTCTCGTGCCAAACGTTCCTTAGCTCTCCTTTCAGCCTTCCCTCGCTCGTTGGACCCCTATTCCAACGAAGTAGACCCAGATCTAGATTATCCTCGCTTTATTGTCATGAATTCATCATCCGTCATCCCATTTGCAAAAGTTGATGTGTTTAACGTCAATTAACCTTTTGAGTCCCGCTGTGGTGAACCCCGCCGGATGTGGTCAAGAGGAAGTGTTGATGTCGTAGTTGAGGTGTCATCCCACTCTCAATACAATCTTGTGCGAAATCTATCTTCGATAGCTGAAATTCCAATAACTGTCTCGCCCCATCCGCGTCTGAATTTTGTCAAAGGTGTCTCCGTTCAAACGAACTAAAGGACTACGACCCCACCCACCTTCAGAGTAAGCTCAGTACCCAACGTGTCACACACGTACACAGGGTAACTAAAGCATTAGGATCCTCTAAAGTCCCAACCGCCACACTGATTTTAACATTTGAACGACAAGAACTCCCGCAGTATATTAAAGCTGGGTACCTTCGTGTGCCGGTAAGTCCCTACATCGAACTTCCCAGACGCTGGTTCAATTGCAATCAATTTGGACATGTTGGCCGTGCCTGTCGTCACGTTCGTTCAGCTCTGAATGCCATGTCCCCGAATGCACCAAAACACCCCGCTGTGCCAACTGCGGAGGTACCCACAGTGCTGCGTCAAAACTGCTCTATATTTTTATATGAAAAGGAAGTGCTCGCTTTGCGCGACTCGCTACGTCTATATATAAGGCCCTCCAGCGTGCCCGAGCACAAACCTCTCCACTTGGCCGGCTCTTCTCTGACGTTTTACGGGACGCTGGACAAAACGAACCATGACGCACGAGTTCCGACCAGCCTGAAGCACTTCACCCTAGATCTACTCGCAGCGTCGAAAACATTCAGAATATGCAGTCGAAGCATCGCTCTCACACCAGGATAACCAATGTAGCCCCCCTCTCTCCAGCAGCTCTAGCTGGGAGAGACGCTCAGGGTGAGACACTTGAAGACATCAGACGCTATTTGAAAGAATCCTCAATATCGACCAGTGAAGGTTCATCCACCCGGCCACGAGACCCAAAGCCCAGTGGTAAGAGGAAGGATTACTCACCTTGGTCATCGACCACCAATAAACGGGCAGCCTCTGGAGCTGACTCGGCTGAACCCCGAGAATCTTCAATGGACTCCTCCCCTAGGGCTAAACATTCAATGCCCTTAAGTCCCTCCCGACTTTCACAGGACAGGCCCCATCCTGATCCAAACGATGGCAGTTATACACCCAGCTCCACATACCTCGCTGTTCGTTCCGCTCACCCTTCAACCCATGATCCGATGGAAGCAGTTGATACTCCAACATCACAAATCGCAGCGTTTGGACCAACTCCTCAGACACCAAAAATACCCTCGACCCACCCCTTAAGGGGCGCGGCGATTTGTCATCCTGGCCGCCGTACTCACGGGACTCAGCACCCCGTCCGACCCCAGCTTAGCCTCTTATCCTTCCTTCAAAACACTTGTTTCCTTGCTTTTCATACAACCTCTCTCACAACTTTCTCTGGTCAGCCTCTAATTTCACAGGGTAGATGCTGACCTTCTTCTCAAGCCAACTGCAGACCGTCCCGGATCGGGGCTGAGGGGGGAGGGGACAACGTTCCCTAACCCCTGAGCTCCGGTTCGGGATGGGTTTTTTTTAACAACCTGCTTCATCCCCACCCATACCTTCCTCACATCCCTTTTCCTCTCCTCTTCACAATCTATCTTTTTACGCCGCGTCTAAGGTGGAGCCGCCATGCCGATGGACTGCCAGGCCACCAGGCGGGAGGCCTGGCTCTGCCAGGCCTGTAAGCACCTTGCAATGCGGGAAACTGCAAGAGGTGATGAGCGATTGCATCTCGTGAAATAAATAGGGTCACCATGCCCAATGATAAGAAACGCAAAAATCTCCCCTTAATTCTCGCTGTGTCACCAACGGAGCCGCCTTCTGGCAGCTCCACCAAAAAAATAGAGGTCACGCCCCCCCCCTGTGCTTGCTCAGGGTACCCTCCATATATATCTAACCGGAGAGGAGGCTTACTCCTCTCCTTCGCTTACGAGTGTAGGGGACTACCCCTCACCCCCTTCTCTGGAGGTGCTTTCGGGCGCCTCCCTTTTACCAGCGGCAGTCCCCTCTGTTCTTTCCAAGGGGACTGCCAAGAAAGCCAGCAGGGAGCCCTTAGCCAGCCGCTCCTCTCCTTTGCTTACGGGTGTAGGGGACTCCCCCTTCTCTGGATGTGCTTTCGGGCACCTCCCCTTTTCCAGCGGCAGTCCCCTCTGTTCTTTCCAACATCACCAATCGGGCTGCCTGCAGGCTTTCTTGGCAATCCCCTTGGAAAGAACAGAGGGGACTGCCAAGAAAGCCAGCCGCTCCACATCGAAGCGGCTCGTTAGGGAAGCCAAGCCCCTTCGGTCGCTTCCCTCAAAAGACCTGCTGGCAAGAATATTGAACCTTGCCGTGGTCAAGGCCTGTGCCTTCCCACACAAGACTAGTGACGATACTGCCAACGGCCCCGTAAGGGGCGCGGCGATTTGTTGCCATCCTGGCCGCTGTGCTGATGGGACTCAGCACCCCGTCCGACCCCAGCTTAGCCTCTTCTCCTTCAAAACACTTGTTTCCTCGCTTTTCATACAACCTCTCTCACAACTTTCAATGGTCAGCCTCTAATTTCACAGGGTAGATGCTGACCTTCTTAAGTCAACCGTCCCGGATCGGGGCTGAGGGGGGAGGGGACAATGTTCCCTAACCCCTGAGCTCCGGTCTGGGGTGGTTGGTTTTTAACAACCTGCTTTATCCCCACCCATACCTTCCTCACATCCCTTTTCCTCTCCTCTTCACAATCTATATATTATTTATGCCGTGTTAAAGGTGGAGCCGCCATGCCGATGGACTGCCAGGCCACCAGGTGGGAGGGGTGGTCTTAAATGGCGGCGCCTGGCTCTGTCGGGCTTGTAAGCACCTCTCGCAATGCGTGCTACTGCGAGAGGTGATGCGCGATTGCATCCCGTGTCAAAAAGAGGGTCACCATGCCCAATGATGAGTTTAAAAAAAAAAACCCAACCCCCAACTTCCCATATAACATCGACGGAGCCGCCCTTGGGCAGCTCCATCAAAAAAATGGAGGTCCTTCCCTCCTGTGCTTGCTCAGGGTACCCTCCATATATATCTAACCGGAGAGGAGGCTTACTCCTCTCCTTCGCTTACGGGTGTAGGGGACTCCCCCTCACCCCCTTCTCTGGAGGTGCTTTCGGGCGCCTCCCTTTTACAAGCGGCAGTCCCCTCTGATCTTTCCAAGGGGACTGCCAAGAAAGCCAGCAGGCAGCCCTTAGCCAGCCGCTCCACATCGAAGTGGCTCGGTAGGGCAAACCCCCTTAGGGGGGAGAGGGAAGCCAGGCCCCTTCGGTCGCTTCCCTCAAAACAACTGCTGGCAAGAATACTGAACCTTACCGGGGTCAAGGCCCATGCCTCCCCAAAGAAGACTAGTGACGATACTGCCAACGGGACCTGCGATGTTTTTTTTTTGGGGGGGATGGCCAACTGGAGCCCCCCCCCCTGAGATAGACATGGTCCTTGAGGAAAGCCAGCCTCAGAAGGTAGGGCCTTCCATGGGGGGGGGAATCCTGGCTCGGCGCCAAGCATCGAACCCGAATCTACCCCGATGCAAGGTCCTCCTCAAACGGCTGTGGTTTCCGAAGCAGTACAAGGAGGGGAGGGATCTCCTCCGACCGGTGACCCCACGACTACCAGGACCTTGTCCATTTCAGAGAATGACGTGGCTGAGGCCGGTCCATCTGGCCTGGGGGCTTCTGCCGGCGGAGGTGAGAAGCGGGTTCATTCCCCGCCCTCCTCTCCAATATAGAAAAAGAAAAAGAAAAAAAGCCTCGGGGCTCCTCTCCATCCGCGGGGGCTGCGGGGACGGATGGGTCTGCTGCCACTCTGGCAAGCGACCAAGCCAAGATCGGCACATCCGCCGCCTCTGCCCCCCCCCCGGTTGCGGAGCCCCTGACTAAGACTAATACCAAGAGTGCACAGGGCGGAGCCTCGACGACATCGGGGCCCCTGATCCAGAGGTTACCTGGCGTTTTCGAGCCCGCTGGCTTCAAACGCTTCCTCGTTATTCGCTCCACTGATGGCACCATGTTGTCCAAGGGCAACATGATCCATCAGAGGAAAGGATTAGCTAGTGCAATTGGTAGAGAGCCGACGGTAACCCGTTTCTCGGACGGGAGCCTTCTGGCGAATCCCGCCGAGGCGGCCAAGATAAGTGCTCTTCGGACACTTGATGGCACCCCGGTGAGTGTGACGCCGCACTCTACCATGAACTTTGTGAAAGGAGTAGTTTATGCGAGGGAACTCGTTGACTACTCCATTTAGGACATCACCCTAGAGCTGGCCGACCATGGGGTGCTCAAGGTCGAACGTGTGATGAGAAAACAGGGAGGAGCCTCGAGACTCACCCCTACACTCTTCGTCACGTTCGACTGTGACAAGCTCTCTGAGTGTGTGCGTGCTGGTTGGTACCGCTACCGCGTGAAGGCATTCGTGCCACTGCCGCGGTGGTGCGATTACTGTCACCGCTTCGGCCATACGAATCGCTCATGTAGACGTGCAAAATCGGGGTCACCCGAAGTCTGTGTAAATTGCTCCAAGGTCGCAAAGATAAGTCCAAATCGTGTGTGGCCAAGTGTGTCAATTGCGGAGAGCCGCACCCTGCTTCTTCGAAGCAATGTGGTGCATATCTCCTTGAGAAAGAAATCCCGGCCGTTCAGGCCCAGGATCGACTCTCATTCCGCGAGCAAAGGACTTGGTCCTGGCGCGCCCGGCTCTGCCTGGGACGTCATATGCCTCAATAGTTAGAAAGGCACCCTCTGCTCCTGGCCCATCCAGGCCAACGAGCACGGTTGTTTCCGCGCCCATTCGGAGCCCTTGTGCGGGCTCTACCCAACCTGGGCGCTCCCCTGCTAAAGCTGGCGGCAAAAAAGGGTTCATACCCTGCCCCGACTAAAACCGGGGCTTTTCCCTCTTCCCCCAGTGTGACCGTTTCCCGTAAGGCGAAACGGCCACGCGCCTCCACCGAGTCGTTAGACTCACAGGAGGCAACACCCCTGAAGATGGTCGCTAGGCCATCTTCCGGGGTTCCTAAAGCTGTTCCCCGAAAGGAGGACAGCAACAAAGGAGCTTCGGCTCCGAGGTGGAGCGAGTGGCTCCGAGACGATTTGGACTTATCTTTGCGACTTGGGAGCAATTTACACAGACTTCGGGTGACCCCGACTTTGCACGTCTACATGAGCGATTCGTATGGCCGAAGCGGTGACAGTAATCGCACCACCGCGGCAGTGGCACGAATGCCTTCACGCGGTAGCGGTACCAACCGGCACGCACACAGTCAGAGAGCTTGTCACAGTCGAACGTGACGAAGAGTGTAGGGGTGGGTCTCGAGGCTCCTCCCTGTTTTCTCATCACACGTTCGACCTTGAGCACCCCGCCGCAACGCCCGCCTAAGGTTTCGAGGCGTAGGGAGGAAAAGACTCGCATGGGGAGCCCAACCTTCCCCAATAAGTCCTCGAAGGCGACAGTGCCTCCAGCGCTTTGTCCGGCCAACAGCTCCCGGGAAGCGTACGGCCATTCCCGTGAGGGTCTTCAATTCGAGGAGGGCCCCCCGCCTCTCCTCCGAGCTAGGCCTGGAGGGCATATTCCCTCAATGGAATTGCCGTGGACTCCGGGCCAACTGGGAGGAGCTGCGGAGGCTCGTCTCGTCCCGTTCCCCGTTAGCTATTTTTTTTGCAGGAGACCATGCTAGGCGCGTGCCCCCGGCCTGCCCTCCCGGGGTATAAGGGTCTTGCGACCCCACCACCGCGGGATGGCCGGGCTGGGGGATGCGCGGTTTACACCCGGCATGATGTCTCCGTTCTTCCATTCTCTTTAGATACCTTCTTTCAGGCAGTGGCTGTGCAGCTGCACCTGGATAGGAGGTATACTATCATTTCTGCGTACATTCCACCGTTAGCTGACTTCGACGCGAGGGACTTCCGCCGCGTCGTGGCACGGTTGCCGATGCCCTATCTCTTGCTTGGAGATCTGAACGGGAGGCATCCTCTCTGGGGAGATTACTCCATAAATCCCAGGGGACAAGTCCTTGCCGATCTGATCGAAGAGCTTGAGATGGGTGTCCTAAACGTTGATGAGTTTATGCATCAGTGTCCGAGAACCGCTTCATTTTCTTGCCTGGACCTATCTTTGTGCTCTTCGGATGCACAGCTTGATTTTGATTGGGGGGTGGTCGATGACCTCCATGGTAGTGATCACTTTCCCATTCAAATATCATTTTCAGGGCAACTGCCGCCTGAGAGACCACCTCGGTGGTGCTTGGCCGGGCGCGGTGGCCTGCATTTCAGGAAATGACTGAATTCTCTATCTCAGTCGAGGAGTTTAGGTCGGTAGATGAGGCCGTTGAGTTCTTCTCCGGCAACCTCATCGCCGTGGGCCTGACTACTATTCCTAGGACGTCTGGCCGTTTTGCACGCCGACCACTCCCATGGTGGTCAGCCGAGTGTGAGACGGCCCTCAAACAGAAGCGTTATGCCTACATGCACTATAAGCGCCGCCCCAACGATTTCACTGTCGCTGAATTTCGTCGGGCTAGGTTCCGGTATATTTCGAAGCACGCCCGCCGCTCTTCTTGGCGGGTATACGTGTCTTCACTTAACGGGAAGACCCCGTTAGCTGAGGTGTGGAAGCGAGTCAAAATGATTCGGGTCAAGTTCTCGCAGGACCCCCCTCCCGTTCTCCAGGAGAATGCGACCGCAATCTCGGACCCCGCGTCCGTGGCGGAATCCTTAGCGACCGCTTTTTCCGCATTCTCTAGCCGGGAGGCTGCTCCGCCAGCATTCAATGCAGGTCGTGATGTCGCGGAAGGCCGCCGGCTGGACTTTACCTCCAGAGGCAAAGAACCCTTCAACGACAAATTTACTGTGAGTGAGTTGCGTTCCGCTCTCGCTTCGTGCGCAGACACCGCCCATGGTCCGGACGATGTCCCGTACGCCATGCTTCGACACCTGGGTGAGCGAGGCATGGCCTTTCTGTTAGATTTGTTCAACAGGATCTGGGTGGAAGGTCTTCTCCCAGACTCCTGGCGAATCGCTACTGTACTCGCCTTTCGCAAACCGGGAAGAGATCACTCTACTCCGACCGGTTTCCGCCCAATCTCTCTAACCTCTTGCGTGTGCAAGTTGATGGAGAAATTGGTAAATGTTAGATTAGCCTTTTTCCTGGACAGCGGAGGCCATCTGTCTTCCGCACAGTGCGGCTTCCGCAAGTTCCACTCCACGTCGGATGCTCTGCTCCGACTGGAAAATGCCGTCTGCGAGGCTTTCCTTCGTAGACAGCACTACGCCACGGTGTTTTTCGATCTGGAGAAGGCCTATGATACCGCATGGCGATACGGTATCATGGAGACTCTCCACACGATGGGGGCGAGGGGACGCCTCCCAATGTTTATATCTGAATTTTTGCGAGATCGTCGATTCCGCGTACGGGTGGGGAGAGCCCTCTCCGGCCCAAAGGAGCCAGAAGAGGGTGTCCCGCAGGCAAGTGTCCTCAGTGTCACACTCTTTGCCCTGAGCATCAACGGCATCACCTCGGTACGCTCTACGTGGACGACCTATCGATCTCTTTTGGCGCGGCCCAGATGCCAACTCTGGAGCATCGACTCCAAGAGGCATTGAACCGCGTCTCTCGCTATTTCGAAGCGCACAGGTTTCGCTTTTCTTTGGCCAAGACTAAGGTGGTGCACTTCTGCCACCATCCACGGCTTCACCCCGACCCAGATTTGTTTCTTAATGGGGTGCGCCTGGATGTGGTTGAGTCGCACCGTTTCCTTGGTCTTGTATTCGACCGACGCCTCACCTGGGAGGCTCATATTCGCATCCTTAGAGTCTCTTGTACCCGCGCCATGGACATTTTCCGCTCGTTGACGTTCAGCGCATGGGGCGCTGATAGGGCTACTGCCTTACTTTTTTATCGATCCTTTGTTCGCTCGAAGTTCGACTACGGATGCGAGTTTTATGCATCCGCAGCCGAGCGTTTATTGCGGAAGGTGGACTCAATCCACCACACCGGCCTTCCCCTTGCGACCGGTGCCTTCCGCACTTCCCCCATTGAGAGCCTGTTGGTCGATGCTGGGGAGATGCCACTCGCTCTGCGCCGCGTGCAGTGCATCGCTCGCCTGTACACGCGAGCCCCGCGTCTCCCTCAGTCGCCAACTGCTCTCACTGCATCCGCAGCTGATCTCTATGGTGCCTATGCCGCCGAGAGACGCCAGTCATACCCTAAGCCCTTTGGGTTTAGGGCCAGGAAACTCCTTCGAGAGGTAGATATAGCTCTCGGGCCGGTGGCGCCCCTGGTTCTACCCAGGACGCCACCCTGGAAGGTACCACATTTCGCTATTTGTCGCCACGCCTCTGCTCCCAAAGCTTGCACTGCGCCGGGAGTATTGCGTTCGACCTTTTTGGAGCACACATCGTGTCACGCTGGTACCGTGCCAGTGTATACGGATGGCTCCAAGTCCCAAGAGGGGGTCGGTTTCCACGCCGTATTCCCTCTGTTTGAAGTGAGCGGGGCTCTACCAGGCGCTGCTGTCTTCACGGCCGAGCTGGTGGCAATACACCACTCGGTACGGGAGATTACGCGACGTGCCTGGTTCGGAGAGCGGATTGTGATCTATAGCGACTCACAAAGCACCCTGAGTGCTCTTAGGGCATTGGAATCTCCGCATCCCCTGGTTCGCGATATCCGTGACGCCACGGTTTTGGTGAGCCGGGCAGATGTCGAGGTGTTCTTCTCCTGGGTTCCTGGACATGTAGGAATTGCGGGGAATGAGCGCGCCAAAGAGTCCGCGAGGACTCTGCGAGCGGACCAGCGTTTCGCTCTTCTTCACACCGACTACATGGCAGGAATACGGGCAGCTCTTCGGACTGCTTGGCAAAGAAGATGGGAGACGGTCGAAAGGAACTTAAAGTTGCGTGCCATTGCGCCGCGATTGTTCCCATGGACCTATCCCCAAATCCGAGGCGGCTTCAGGTTGCTTTCTGTCGTCTCCGAATCGGACACACTCGTGTGACGCATCGCTATTAGATGGAGCGCTCGCCTGCGCCCCATTGCAACGACTGCGTCGTCCCCCAGACTGTTCGACACATTCTTGTCGAATGTCCCAGTCTGGGTGATCATCGCTCACGATACCTGTCCCGGTACCGGGATGGGCGGGGTCGCTACCGCCTGTCCCTTGTGCTCGGGATAGATTCGTTCACATTGACTTTTTGGGGGAGGCCGGGCTTCTTCCCTTTATTTAAGGTTCTTTTTTGTTTGTTATTGTTTTGTTTGTAGGTTGCACTCTCCTGCACCGGGGTGAGGGGGACCTCCCCCCGCTGCCGGAGATTGCTTCCTAATTGCTAAGTTTTTCACATTTTTATCATTGTTATGTCTTCATATTTTTATTTTAAAGTAGCCTAGTTCTAGGCTGTTGTGTTTTTCGGCGACTTGTGCCCAAGTGGGCAGTTGCCAGATGGGCTCTATAAAATTAAAAAAAAAAAAATTTACCCTCGACTTATGAATCCGGATCTACCGGCCGAAAATCCCTTCTTGATCTTCCTTTTCCGCCAGGTTGTGAGCCCGAATTACAATCAAGGGCCTCGGTCGGTTCTCCAAAACCGACGAAAAAAAGCCCCAGTTACTGCTCCATCTAGGATCTCTCCCTCTGCAAAAGCAGGCTCCTCAAAATCAGCTGTCCGTCTCCCAAGCTCTTTGGGACGAACCTAAAATACCAATATCGGCCTCAAAAGAGAAAAAGCTATCCACAGTGGTATCTAATCGTCACACATAATATCTTCCATTTTACAATGGAATTGCCAAGGCGTTCTTCCAAAGTGGGAAGAACTCGAAATTCTTTTGACGACTATCCATCCCGCTGTTATTTGTCTTCAGGAGAATAAACTGGGCATACGGCCCTTTCCGCCGATATCCAGCTTTCTCACTTTCAACTCTATTGCTCCGGCTGGAAGCCCCTCTCAGGGGGGGGGGGGGTCAATCATGGTATCTTCATCCCACCATGTGCCCATCTAACCTACATACTACCCTCCAAGCTGTAGCCGTGAGGGTTTTTCTTACTAAGCTTTTTACCGTTTGCTCTATTTACCTACTTCCTTGTTTATCATTGTCAAGACCCGACCTTTTAGAACTTATTTTCCAGTTGCCCTCCTCATTCTTATTACTAGGAGATTTTAACGCCCGTCACCCATACTGGGGTGACTTCACTCGAAATGCCAAAGGCAGTGTTTTAGTCTCTTATTATCTGACTTTCTTTGTGTCTTAAATACTGGCGATTTTACCTCTTCTCATGTCCAGACGGACTCTTTTAGCTGTGTTGACCTGTCTGTTCCCCTGATTGCTTCACAGAATTTCGATGGTCAATTCTTGACGATCTCCATGGGAGTGACCACTTCCCTATTGTCTTGGCGGCCCTTCAAGTTAGCCCTCATACAACCATGCCCCTTAAGTGAGACTTAGGTCATGCAGATTGGTAAGGTTTTCAAGAGGCGTCCTTCACAAGTGCATCCTTGGGGACCTTCAATGGAGTGGACTCGGCATTAGAATACTTTACATCGACTATCTACAATGCAGCAACACAGGCCATCCCACGGAGGCAACCTGCCACGTCCTGCTCAACCGTGCCCTGGTGGACCTCGACGTGTGCAACAGCTATCAAAAATTACAAGTTAGTCCATGTCCGACTCCGAAGGAACCAAACTTTGTGCAACAAGGTCGACCGAAACCGAGCTCGTGCGCTTCCCCAAAGAACCCTTCTTCAGTCTCGCCGAAATTCATGGCGCCGTTACGTTTCATCAATTTCCTCTATGACACCTACTGCTAAGATCTGGAAGAGGATTAATAAGATCAGGGGGCGTTATGCTAATCATCATACCCCCACACTCAACTTAGACGGTTCCTTGGAGAATGATGGCCTGGCGGTCACCAATGATTTTGCTGACCATTTCCGCACCGTCAGCCGTTACGATATGGCTTTTCAATCTTACAAATCTAAGGAAGAATCTCATTCTCTCAACTTCACAACAAAAGCTAACCTTCCATATAACGCTCTATTCAGCATGCATGAGCTGCATAGCACTTTGTCCCTTTGCAAATATACTTTCCCTGGCCTTGATGAGATCCATTTCGATATGATTCGGCACCTACATCCACACACTACTCTCTTCTTACTTGATTTGTACAACCTTATATAGGTGAAGGTTTTTTACCCGTCATCAGGGCGCATTGGGATCATCCTTTCCTTTGTCAAACTGGGCAGGGACGGGTTGGACGCAGATCACTACCGCTCTATAGCTCTCACCAGCTGTTTGAGTAAGTTGCTGGAAAAAATTATATTGGAGTGCCTAAACTGGTTCCTAGAAACCAATCACCTTCTCTCTCCACTTCAATGTGGCTTCCGCAAAGGTCATAGTACCCTTGACCTACTAGTACGTTTCGAGGGATCGGTCCGGAAAGCTTTCTCATTAAAGCACCGAGTCCTGGCCATATTTTTCGATATTGAGAAAACCTACGACACAACATGGAGATACGGTATCTTGAAGCAGCTATACGTCTGGGGGATGAGAGGCCTTTTACCTTCACTTATTCAAAGTTTTTTAGCATTTCGATCCGTCAAGGTACGTGTTGAAGACGCATACTCTGACCTGCAACCCCAACAGGATGGAGTTCCTCAGGGCAGTGTTTTAAGTGTCTTATGTTTATAATTGCCATCGATGATATTATTTCGTCTCTCTCAGAGGGTGTATCGATGATTTATCACTATACTGTTCCTCACCTCATCCATCCATCAGCAGCGCGTTAGCTACAACTGGCGGTCGATGCTGTATCCAAAAGAGCACAACTTAAGGGATTCCACTTTTCCACGAACAAAACCAAAGCAATGTATTTACACCGAGGCAGAGGGGTTCTTGTTCCGCCATCTATCTCCCTACAAGGCTAAGATATAGTTTGTCTCCGAGTTTCCGTTCCTTGGCGTCACTCTCGATCCAATGTTATCCTGGTTACCACACCTACGCCGATTTCGAACAGGCTGTCTGCGGGCTCTAGACATTTTGAAAGTCCTCACACACTTGTGGGGCAGTGACCGACAAACATTGTGGACATTATACACAGCTCTCGTCCAATCCAAATTGGATTATGGCTGTCAAATTTACTCATCGGCCTACCCTTCAGCCCTTAAAATGCTGAACCCCATTCGAAACCTTGGAGTTCGCCTTTCTAGTGGACCCTTCCGTACTTCTGTCAACAGCCTTTACTGCAAGAGTGGGATACTCCCTTTGCCCTACCATAGACTTCAAATCTGCATGCGATACCTCTGCCGAGTACAGCAAGCCTCTGTATCAGAGGTTTACAGCAGCCTGTATGCGGCCGAATATGATAAGTTTTCATCTTTACCCCGCCCCTTGAACCTTCGCATAGGAGATCATCTCTCTAACCTGGGTGCTTCAAGGGTCCTTACCCTTCCATCCTTACTGACCCCTAGTTGGCGTGCTCCTCTCCCCACAGTATGTACCAACATGTGGAGCCTGGAGAAGTCCTCCAAGGACCCTCGCATCATTAAGAGCCTGTTCTTAGAGCATTCGATCGCACACAAACAATGCTGCCCACCATACATGGATGGCTTTAAGTCGGACGGTGCTCGTGGGCGCCGCAGCCATCTACCCTGGAGGAGAATTCCTAACTCTATCTTTGCCGACAGCAGCATCCATTTTTGCCGCTGAACTTTCAGCAATTCTTCTAGCCTTTAGACTCATCCAAATTTTACCTTTTAGTGATTTTGTCATTTTTTCCGACTCAAGGAGTGTCTTACAGTCAATTAAATCTTTTAATGCCTCCCATCCCCTAGTCACAGAAATTTGCAACTGAATGATCCAAAATGCGTCCCCGATATAAAATTATTTTTTGCTGGGTCCCTGGGTATGTGGTGGTCCTGGGCAACGAGAAGGCTGATCGGCTGGCTCGCTCAGCACATTGTGTGTCCCCTGAGAACTCGGCTCTGCCTTTTAGGGACTACTTTTCCTTCAATAAGAAAATATATTTTTCAACTGTGGCAGAATGAATGGGATGACTGTTCATCATCCAAACTACAAAATTAAAAATTCTGTTCACTCTTGGCCCTCGAGTCGTCGCATTGGCCACACGAGACTTACTCACGGCCATCTTGTTTCGGGTGATGCTCATATCAGCCCTTGCTGTCGTTTTTGCGGTGGGGACCAATCGGTTGCCCACCTTTTATTCGATTGTAGCCATTTCGCCATTCTCCGGTTGTCCTGTTTCCCGACCCTTTTAACTATTCCTCAACACACCCGTCTTCGATTTATATTGGCGGAGGAATCTTTTAACCCGTCGTTTTTTAAATTTTTTGTCACAAAGTGGTCTCCTCCACTTAGAATCCACTTGGCTTGGGCAGCAACCCACTGGTTCCTTACCTTAAACCCTTATTTCTACTTTTCTTATTAAATACCCACCCAGCTCTTTCCAAACTTGCTCTTCTAGCTGATCGGCGCGCTTTCGTCCTCTCATGAGCCTTAGCCGAGTTCCCTACTCTGCTTTTAGCCGAAAGATATCCTGCCGAGCGAAGTATTAGACACAGGTCGACTTTGCTCACGACCTTCTGGGCCACATATTATGAGGCTATACTGCCTCCGTCCTTTTTGGTTAAAGGCTTGCCGGGATGACAAGGCCATCTTAGCTCGAACCCGTAGGCCGGTTATGTGAAAATTATGACATTTTGGAATTTTCTGAATCTATGGAGCATTTTTCTCTTGTCCTCCCAATGCATTGAAGGGTCATACTATCTATTTTTCAAGTTTTTTTTTCATCTAACCCTGGCTACAAGATTAAAGAATAGTGGGCGATTGCAGGCGCATGCAGATGCGCCTCCTGCCCTGCCTAGGTGTCGGGAAGACTAGGTAAAAACGAGACCCCTTCGAAAGGTGGAGGGGCTTTCCCACCCCCATTCAAGGAGACGTCACCTTTGCCATCTATGGATGCTTACTCAGGGGCCCAAAATCGACCGCTCAACAGGGCCAACCCCCTTACAGCGGCAAAAGTTGGCGAGTTCCATTGGGTCGTCGCCCCTGCAATTATACATTTAGTTTAGTTGGATAGGTTCCGGGGTGCCTATTTGGTCTATGTCTGAGTTGAGAGGCCCAGACATAGACCAAAGCGCAAGTGTGGTGAGTCGAGGCCATTCATTCAGAGACCACCTGGCTTCAGACGCTTTTTAGTTATTTGCATGTGGGGCGTAACTCCTGGAGAAGGAAATCCTGTTCGTTCAGGCTCAGGATCGCCTCTCATTTCACGATTCTAAGTACTTAGTCCTGCTGCTCCCTGTGACTTATTGTGCCTCAATGTAAAAAAAAAAAAAAACAAAAAAAAAAAACACCCTTTGCTCCAGGCCTGCGAGCACGATCGTTCCCGCGCCCATTTGGAACCCTTCTGAGGGTTCTAATCTCCGGGCGCTGCCCTGGTTCAGCTACCGACTAAAACTATTGCTTCCCCCAGCGTGACCGTTTCACCTAAGGCGAAAAAATATACAAAGGAATTTTTTTTTTCAACTTGACAAGCAACCGATTTTCAAAGTTCTAGCTATCTAACCCTGAGCGTTTGGGGGCGAAAATTAGTCCTGCCGAGCTAAACAGGCGCTCACAAGCAGCAGATGTAGATAGTGGGCTATTTAACTTAGATAAAATATCCCACAATGGAGGAAAGTGTGTCAGGATTTCTAAAGTGCCCGCGAAAAGTATTCGATCACCTTCAAAATTTGTATTATTTTCAATGATATTTACAGACTCATAATTCACTTTCTTTTTGATCCAGCGACATCTGGTAACTTTTATATAACGCTCTGATATGACAGCTTTTCAATGCAATCTTAAGTTATTGTGCTCGTGTTCGTTGTGTGTGGACGTGCGTTAAATTTGTCCTATTTCATGTTTTTGCCATTTCGTTATTATTTTGTGATTTTTTTTTACAGAAAGTGGTCTAAATAAAATTTACTTCTAATGTGTGCTAAGAAACAAGAGTGATTGTCGAGCTGCTATTTTTGCTCTTCAAAAATGTGGGAAATATCCCAGACAGATAGCTAATGAATTAAACATAGCCCCCCCAAAAAAACAATGTTAGCCTATCTACGCCAGTACCTATAAACGATCTGGCAGACTAAGAAAAACAAATTTGCGAACAGACATACTTATGAACTGCGAAATAACAAAAATTTAATATGAATAATTTATTATCTGATGTTTCTGAGCGAACTATCCAGGAGCGGCTACAAAAAGAACTCGGATGACCATCTCCATGCTGTAAAGAAACTATTCATAAATGAAAAAATGCATAACAAACGTCTCATTTTGTAAAAAAAAAAATACATTCATTGGACTTTAGAATTGAAAAAATGTTTTATTCAGCGATAAGTCAACATTTTTAACATTCAAAAGCTGCCCTAAAAAGGTTCGTCGGTCCATTTGGCTCAAATAAAATGGGCCTTAAATACACCCAAAAGACAATGGAAATGGCCTACAAGTGTGATGATTTGGGGTTGTTTCGGTTTCCGAGGGAGAGGAAGCATATATTTCCTTCCTAAGAACACCACGTTGAATGCCGCACAGTATTTAACAATGTTACAGGAGAAACTTCCAGTGATAATGGGGGAGGGGAGGGGCTTGCCGTAATCTCTTTACACCACGTTCTGGTCGGAGTCTGCCCCACCAGCATTCAATGCACGTCGTGATTTTACCGACTGGAGTTTACCTACAGAGTCGAAGTGAGTTGCGTTCTTCTTTCGCTTCGTGGTTGGCCACCGCCCCTAGTCCGGACGATGTACCTTTGGCCATACTTCGCCGCCTAGGTAAGCGACGTATGGTCTTTATGATAGATATGTTCAACAGGATCTATAAGGTGGGTATCCTCCCAGACATTTGGCGAATGACTACAGTATTAGCTTTTCTCAAACGGGAGAGATTACTCTAACCCGGCTGATTTCCGCCCAATATATCTAACTTCGTGGTAAATGTTAGATTAGCCCTTTTCTCTGGACAGCACGGGGGACCTGTTTTGTGCACAGTGCGGCTTCCGCAATTTCCACCACGTCGGATACCTTTCTTCGTAGACCTCAGTACGACACAATATTTTAGATCTGGAGAAGGCCAATGATATAGCACGGCGATATAGTATCATAGAGACTATCCACACGATGGGGGCGAGGGAAAGCCTCACATTCTGAGTATCTGATAGGTCGTCGATTCCGCAAACTGCTGGGGAAACTGTCTCCGGGCCAATGGAGATGGATGTGTGTTTCCCTGAGGATGACAAGAAGTGTGCTCTAAAATGGCCGAATTCAATACTCTCGGAGCTTTGGGAGCAGACGCGTGGGGACAAATAGTCAAAGGTGCTACGCTCTAGGGTGGCATCCTGGGCTCAAGCAGAGGCGCCTCTGGCCAGTGTAGTTGGAGTCACCACTGCCCTCGCCCGTACAGATGCATGGTGCAGTGAACATCTAGCGCAAGTGGCATGTCTTCAGCATCGACAATTAGGATCTCAATGGAGGAACGTGCGGAGACCGGTGTGGTGGAATGAGTCCACCTTCCGCAACATACACTGATGCGGATGCATAAATCTCGCATCCGTACTCAAGGTTCTATAAAAAAGAAAAAAAAATTATCGGGAGAATTTGGGCTCGCCATGCGAGTCGTTTTCCAGCCTCGAAGCCATAGGCAGGCTTTGGAGGTAAACGTCTGTTTCATCATACGGGAAACTAACTGGCGGGAGGGGAGGTGTAAGAGCCCTGTTTTCAGACGAGGGTAAGTGAAAGCACCGTTTGCTGCCATATTTTCAAGAGGTGCGCTCGGGGTGAGTAGAACCTGCAGAATAGTTCCGAATGGGCGCCGAAACGACATTCCTGGTAGACCTGATGAGGCCAGGAACAGGGTGTTTAAAAAAAGCAATAATGAAGCATAAGACGCAGCAGGATCAAGTCATCTCACTAAATGCGAGATTGTAACTCGTCGTATGCAGCCTTGGAGTAACTTGCATAGACTTCGGGTAAACCCGACTTTGCACCTCTATAGGAGCGATTCGTATGGCCGAAGAGTTGGCAGTAGTAACCAACTAGCACGCAACGATTTAAGAAGCCTGTCCCAGTCGAACGTGATGAATATTGGGGTGGGTCTCGAGGCCACTTACGAATTTGGTCTGGGAAGATCCCACCCGGGGTGCCGCGGTGGCTGACGTGCTGATCTTAACCTGGTCTCTTGCCGAAACGACAACCGACACCTCTGTCCCCGGAGGCCGCGAAGTGTGAGAAGAGCCTTTAGTCCATGTGCTCTTTTTTTCTTTTGCCGAATGAACCCGCTTCTCTTTACTGCCGGAAGGAGCCCCGAGGCAGGATGGACCGGCCTCAACAAGATCCTTCTTCGACAGGGAGGTCGTCTTAGGTGTCAAAGGGGCACGAGGAAAAGTTTGCATAGTATCCGACTCGGGTTCCGTGTTTGGAACAGAAACCGGTTCGACCCCATGGAAGATCTTACCGTCTGAGGTTGAGTCACCTCCGAGACCATCTCTATTTGGGTGGGGTCTCCGTGTGCCCCTCCCCGCCCCCTCAAAGGTATCACATATTCCATAAGAGATACTCCGTCACAGTTAAGTCTTTGGTCAAACGGATACCTTGATTTTCTTCATCCTCCGAAACCTAGGGAGGCCGATAAAGGATGACCCCGGCCCTCGCAGCAGGTAGGAACCTCACAGGATACACTGCCACTTGACTAAGGCTCGTAAGAAGACGAAAGTGCGCCGGGCAGTCAGAAACCCTGTGGATAGGAGAGTAAGTGTAGAAAGGGGTAGGAAGGTATATAATAATTAGAGATATACGGGTTCACTGACGAGTAGGCTGGATGAACATCTATTATTATCATACCCTACTGGTGATTCCAGGATGGCATGCAGTCCACAAAGGAACCATGGCTACCAAACTAAACAAAGTGAGGAATGCAAACATTGAGTGGAGAACCGTAATCATCATAATACTTATAAATAATAACGCCAATAAATTAATAGTAATATAAAAATTATACTAAATTCCAATGCCCCGAGAGCACTCAGGGCGCTTTGTGAGTCGCTATAAATCGCAATCTGGGCTCCGAACCGGGCGCGTCTGCGTAATCTCGCGTACCAGGTGGTGTATTGCCACCAGCTCTGCAGCGAAGACACGCAGTGCCTGGCAAAGCCCCGCTGCCTTCAAACGGAGGGGATACGGCATGGAAGCTGACCCCCTATTGGGACATAGAGCCATCCGTATACACTGGCACAGTTCTAGCGTGATACGAGGTGCCACAAAAAGGCTGAACGCAATTCTGCCGGTGCTGTCCAAGCTTTGAGAGCAGAGGCGTGATGACAAATGGGCAAAGGTGGTACCCTCCAGGGTAATGTCCTGGACAGAATCAGGGTCGCCAGCGGCCCGATACCTATATCCCAAGGGTTTTTCGGTTGCATAGGCACGGTCGAGATCTGCTAGAATGTAGAGCGAGCTGTTGTCAACTGAGGGAGTCGGTGAACCCGTGCGTACAAGCGAATAATGCACTAGGCACGGCGTCGAGAGTAGGCTCTCAGTGGGGAAAGTGCGGATGGCACCGGTCGCTAGGCGAAGGAGGGTGTGGTTGATCGAGTCCACCTTCCGCAATACAGGAGGTTAGAGGGATTTGGCGGAAACCGGTGGGGGTAGAGTGATCTTTCCCTGGTATACGAAAAGATGGCACAGTAGCGATTCGCTAGGAATCTGGGAGGTTACCCTCTATCCAGATCCTGTTAAACAAATCTAATAGGAAGGCCATGCCTTGCTCACCCAGGTTTCAAAGCATGGTGTACAGATCATCATCCGGAGCTTGGGCGGTGTCCGCGCACGAAACGAGAGAAGAACACAAATCGCTGTCGTTAAAGGGTTCTCTGCTTCTGGAGTTAAAGTACAATCGGCGGCTTTCCACCACATCAAGACGTGCATTGAATGCTGAAGGAGCAGCATCCCGGCTAGGGAATGCGGAGAAAGTGGTCGCGAAGGATTCTGCCACGGACTCTGGGTCCGAGAATGCGGTCCCATTCTCCTTGAGAACGGGAGGGGGGTCCTGCGAGGACTTCCCCTGAATCCTTTTGACTTGCTTCCACACCTCTGCTAGAAGGATCTGCCCGTTAAGTGAAGACACATACGCCCGCTGCTCTTCCTGGGATTTATTGAGTAATCCCTTCAAAGAGGATGTCTGCCATTGAGATCTCCAAGCGAAGGAAAGGGCCTCGGCAACCTTGCTACGACGCGGCGGAAGTCCCCTACGTCGAAGTAAGCTGACGGTGGAATGTACGCAAAAATAATAGTATACCTCCTATCCAGGTGAAGCTGCACAGCCACAGCCTGAAAGGAGGTATCTAAAGTGAAAGGAAGAACGGAGACATCATGCCGGGTGTAAACCGCGCATCTCCCAGCCCGGCCATCTCTCGTGTTGGGGTCGCAAGACTCTTATACCCCCTGAGGACGGGCAGGAAGCACGCGCCTAGCATGGTCTGCAGAAAAATAGCGAACGGGACGAGACGAGCCTCCGCAGCTCCTCCCAGTTGGCCCGGAGTCCACGGCAATTCCATTGAAGGAATATGCCATCCAGGCCTAGCTCGGAGGAGACGTGTGGGCCCTCTTCGAACAGAAGACCCTCACGGAAATGGCCGGAGGCAGAACCCCCGGCGCTGTCGCCTTCAAGAACATATTAGGGAAGGTTGGGCTCGCCATGCGAGTCTGTTCCTCCCTCCGCCTCGAAAAATTAGGCGGGCGGGGGGGCCTTCTTTTCGAAGAACCAGTGTCCGAGCCACTTGCTCCACCACTAGGCGTGGGCGAAGGAGCCGAAGCTCCTTATTTGCTGTCCTCCTTTTGGGGGACAGCTTTAGGAACCCCGGAAGATGGCCTAGCGACCAACTTCAGGGGTGTTGCCTCCTGTGAGTCTAACGACTCGGTGGAGGCGCGTGGCCGTTTCGCCTTACGGGAAACGGTCACACTGGGGGAAGAGGGGAAAGCCCCGGTTTTAATCGGGGCTGGGTATGAACCCTTTTTGCCGCCAGCTTTACAAGGGGAGCGCCTGGGTTAAGTATAGCCGGCAGAAGGGCACCGAATGGGCGCGGAAACGACCGTGTTCGTTGGCCTGGATGGACCAGAAGCAGAGGGTGCCTTTCTAACTATTGAGGCATATGATGTCCTAGGCCCAGCCAGGCGCGCCAAGACCAAGTCCTTAGCCTCGCGGAATGAGAGTTGATCCTGGGCCTGAACGGCCAGGATTTCTTTCTCAATGCGGCTCTCCGTAATTGACACACTTGGCCACACACGATTTGGACTTATCGTGTGCGGCCTTGGAGCAATTTACACAGACTTCGGGTGACCCGACTTTGCACGTCTACAAGAACGATTCGTATGGCCGAAGCGGCATTGGCACGAATGCCTTCACGCGGTAGCGGTACCAACCGGCACGCACTGACTCAGGGAGCTTGTCACAGTAGAACGTGACGAAGAGTGTAGGGGGTGGGTCTCGAGACCCCTCCCCGTTTTCTCATCACACGTTCGACCTTGAGCACCCCATGGTCGGCCAGCTATTGATGATGTCCTCAACGGAATAGTCAACGAGTTCCCTCGCATAAACTACTTTCACAAAGTTCATTGTTGAGTGCTGCGTCACACTCACCGGGGTGCCATGAAGTGTCCGAAGAGCACTCATCTTGGCCGCCTCGGCGGGATTCGCCAGAAGGCTCCCGTCCAAGAAACGGGTCACCTTCGACTCTCTACCAATTGCACTAGCTAATCCTCTCCTCTGATGGATCATCTTGCCCTTGGCTAACATGGTGCCATCAGTGGAGCGAATAAGGAGGAAGCGTTTGAAGCCAGCGGGCTCGAAAACGCCAGGTAACTTCTGAATCAGGGGGCCCCGATGTCATCGAGGCTCCGCCCTGTGCACTTTTATTCTTTGTCATAGTCAGGGGCAGAGGGGCCAGATGTGCCGATATTGGCTTGGTCGCTTATTAAAGTGGCAGAAGACCCATCTGTCCCCGCAGCCAGGTCCTTCTCCGAAATGGAGAAGGTCCTGGTACTCGGAGGAGAGATTTAAGATAAGTTACCGGTGGGTTGTTTGCCCAATTCAAGTGGATTCTATATGGCCGCGAGGGTGGAACGAGAAATATCATCTATAAAAGGTGGAGGAGACCACTTTGTGACAAACATTTAAAAAATGACGGTATAAAAGATTCCTCCGCCAATATGAATCGAAGACGGACGGGTGGTTTGAGGAATAGTTAAAAGGGTCGGGAAACAGGACAACCGGAGAATGGTAAAATGACTACAATCGAATAAAAGGTGGGCAACCGATTGGTCCCCACCGCAAAAACGACAGCAAGGGCTGATATGAGCATCACCCGAAACAAGATGGCCGTAAGTCTCGTGTGGCCCATGCGAACTCGGCAAAGGGCCATCTCCAACGACCACATTTTATGACGACTCGAGGGCCAAGAGCGAATAGAATTTTATATTTTGTATAGTTTGGATGATGAACAGTCATCACCCGATGACTGTTGAAAAATATACTTTCTTATTCAAGGAAAGTAGTCTCTAAAAGGCAGAGCCGAGTTCTCAGGGGACACAGAATGTGCTGAGCGGGCAATTCGATCAGCCTTCTCGTTGCCCAGGGACCCAGAAAAAAAATTCTATGGGATGCATTTTGGATCAGCCAGTTGCAAATTTCTGTGACCAGGGGATGGGACACATTAAAAGATCTAATTGACTGTAAGACACTCCTTGATTCGGAAAAAATAACAAAATCCCCTAAAAGGTAAAATTTAGATGAGTCTAAAGGCTGAAAGGATTGCTGAAAGTTCAGCGGTAAAAATGGATACTGCTGGCGGCAAAGATAGAGTTAGGAATTCTCCTACAGGGTAGATGGCTGCGGCACCCACGCCACCGTCCGACTTAGAGCCATCCGTGTATAGTGGGCAGCATTGTTTGTGGGAGATCGAATGCTCTAAGAACAGGCTTTTAATGATGCGAGGGTCCATGGAGGACTTCTCCAGGCTCCACATGTTGGTACATACTGTGGGGAGAGGAGCACCCTACCTAGGGGTGAGTAAGGATGGAAGGGTAAGGACCCTCGGAGTGCCCAGGTTAGAGAGATGATCTCCTATGCGAAGGTTTAAAGGGCGGGGTAAAGATGGCCCGTGACAGGTCGCCTCCGTGGGATGGTCTGTGTTGCTGCATTGTAGATATTCGATGTAAAGTATTCTAATTCCGCGTCCACTCCATTGAAGGTCCCCAAAGATGCATTTGTGAAGGACGCCTCTTGGAAACCTTTCCAATCTGCATGACCTAAGTCCCACTTAAGGGGCATGGTTGTATGAAGGCTAACTTGAAGGGCCGACAAGACAATCGGGAAGTGGTCACTCCCATGGAGATCGTCAAGAATTGACCATCGAAACTCCGTGAAGCAATCAGGGAAACAAACAGACAGGTCAACACCGCTAAAAGAGTCCGTCTGGACATAAGAGGTAAAATCGCCAGTATTTAAAACACAAAGGTCAGATAATAAGAGACTCTAAAACACTGCCTTTGGCATTTCGAGTCATGGCACCCCAGTATGGGTGACGGGCGTTAAAATCTCCTAGTAATAAGAATGGGGAGGGCAACTGGTCTATAAGTTCTAAAAAGGTCGGATCTTGACAATGATAAACAAGGGGGTTGGTAAATAGAGCAAACGGTAAAAAGCTTAGCAAGAAAAACCCTCACAGCAACAGCTTGGAGGGTAGTATGTAGGGAGATGAGAGAAACATGGTAGGATGAAGATACCATGATTGACACCCATCCATTAGAGGGGCTTCGAGCACGAGCAATAGAGTTGAAAGTGAGCCTAATGTTTTAGTTACCCTGTGTACGTGTGTGACACGTTGGGTACTGAGCTTACTCTGAAGGTGGGTGGGGTCATAGTCCTTTAGTTCGTTTGAACGGACTACACCTTTGACGAAATTAGACGTGGATGGGGCGAGACAGTTATTGGAATTTCAGCTATCGAAGATAGATTTCGCACAAGATTGTATTGAGAGTGGGATGACACCTCGACTACGACATCAACACTTCCTCTTGACCACATCCGGCGGGGTTCACCACAGCGGGACTCAAAAGATTAATTGACGTTAAACACATCAACTTTTGCAAATGGGATGACGGATGATGAATTCATGACAATAAAGCGAGGATAATCTAGATCTGGGTCTACTTCGTTGGAATAGGGGTCCAACGAGCGAGGGAAGGCTGAAAGGGGAGCTAAGGAACGTTTGGCACGAGAACCCTTACGAGAAGGGGAGGTTTTGGGTTTATGGCTAGCCATTGCAAGAAAAAACTTCGCATTCTCCCTCGGGGCTTCCCACCATGGAGGCCTACAAGGGCCCGGCACTACTGCAACTATACAATCAGTTACGTCCGGTATGTCCTCTTGGAGAATGGATACGGATCCACCACACCATCTTTATAACCCTAAGAGGCTGCCCGAGTTCTCCTACGCACGGAGAAAAGGGGCTAACGAGGGAGCATTCGGTAGACGAAGGCGGTGGAGATGCCCAGCCTCTTTCACCTTCATGAAAGAACAATTCGGAATCAATCCATTAAACGAGCAGAGGTCGGGGATCGATAAGAACCACTAGATAGGTGAAGGAAGGAGAAATAAAGGGCAGTGGAAGAGCGTAATAAGGAAAAAAAAGAGGGGCATGTTAAAAGTCTTGTTGGCAGCACCATGGGTCCCATAGGGGGCCCAGGGCTGCCCCATCTCGCCACGAGAAGGCCAGAGAGGGAGGGAGGGGTCGGAGGAGATCCCTCCCCTCCTTGTACTGCCTCAGAAACCCTAGCCGTTTGAGGAGGACTTTGCATAGGGGCGGATTCGGTGTTTGGCGCCCAGCCCGGATTCGCCCCCATTGAAGGCCCTACCGTCTGAGGCTGGGTTCCCTCAAGGACCATGTCTATCACAGGAGGGGCCTCCAGTTGGCCATCCCCTCCTAGGACATCGCAGGTCCCGTTGGCAGTATTGTCATTAGTCATCTAGTGTGGGAAGGCACAAGCCTTGACCCCGACAAGGTTAAGTATTCTTGCCAACAGGTCTTTAGTGGGAAGCGACCTGGCTTCCCTCTCCCCCTTAAGGGGGTTTGCCCTACCTAACCGCTTACACGAGCTGCCTGCTGGCTTTCTTGGCAGTCCCCTTAGAAGGAACAGAGGGGACTGCCGGTGGAAATAGGGAGGTGCCCGAAAGCACCTCCAGAGAAGGGGGTGAGGGGGTCCCCTTCACTCGTAGGAGAGGAGTAAGCCTCTTCTCCGGTTAAAGAAATATGGAAGGTCAGTGGCGCAAGCATAGGGAAGGAAACCTCCATTTTTTCGGTTGAGCTGCCCGAGGGCGGATCCGTCGATGTACAAGGGAAAATGGGGAGAGATTTGGGTTTTTTTTTTGGTTTGCATACATGGCCATGGTGATCCTCTTTTTTTTTATACGGGACGCAATAGCTCATCACCTCTCGCAGTTGCCCGCACTGCAAGAGGTGCTTACAGGCCTGGCAGAGCCAGGCGCCACCATTTGGGACCACCCCTCCCAGCTGGTGGCATGGCGGCTCCACCTTAGACGCAGCGTAAAACTGAGTGTGAAGAGGAAAGGGAAAGGGATGTGAGGAAAGTATGGGTGGGGATGAAGCAGGTTGTTAAAAAAAAAACATTCCGAACCGGAGCTCAGGGGTTTGGGAACGTTGTCCCCTTCCCCCTCAGCCCCGATCCGGGACGGTTGGCTTGAGAAGGTCAGCATCTACCCTGTGAAATTAGAGGCTGACTAGAGAAAGTTGTTGGAGGTTGTATGAAAAGCGACGAGGTAGGGGAGAAATACAGGCTATCTGAAGGAAGGAAGGAAGAGAGGCTAAGCTGGGGCCGGATGGAGCGCTGGATCCCGTCAGCACGGCAGCCAGGATGGCAAATTGCCGCGCCCCTTACGGGGTATTTTATTAACAGACGAATGGAAAAATTCCCAATGAACCTTCTCTTGCAGGATTTCTATTCTAAATATTGGTTTTATCAAATTCAGTTTTTTATAAGCAAATTAATCAGAATTTTTGTTGTTTTAGTAAATTCATCATGTTTTTTTGTTTTTTAAGAAATTCATCGTGTTTGTCAATCTTTTTTAAGCAAATTCCTCCTTTTTGTTGTTTTTTAGGAATTTTTTTTAAGCAAACATTTTTTTTTTTGTTCTTTTTTTTTAAAGAAAATTCTTCGCGTTTTTTTCAGTGGATTTTATGGCAAATTCATCATGTTTTTGTTAGGGTTTTTTTTTTTGGCAAATCCGTGTTTTTGTCATTTTTGTTGTTTTTTAGCAACTTCATCAATAAGAATATTTGGAAACTCAAAGCTCTCCGACATTTTTCAAAGTTAGGATTTTTCTCTGCAAGAATTTATTGTACAAATAAATGGGTGAAAGGGTTTAAAATTACAACAGTGCCATCATATTTATCAGTACATAACTTTAAAAAAACTGAGGCTTTATACACTTTCTGCACTCTGAGAGGAGCGTGCATGCCCAAAAATGTCATTTTGCAGATATAATTATATATATACAATATATTTCGCTTCCATTAAGAGCAGGAATTGGTATCTTATTTCTACTGACATCTTGAAGTGGACTCAGGGGCATTTTAGGACCTTGTGGTGTACATATCCTTGTCATCAGGATTGCTCTGGCCGGGGTCTCCCTCAATGGGGTCAGGTGAGGACTTGGGGATAATCTTCAGCACCACATCCTTAGGGGTTAAACTCTCCGCCGTACTCCCGGCGATCTTCTGCAACGAAACGAGACTTGAACCGCAGCCCGGGAATGTGAACAATAATTGTCATTCTGATCTATATACAAATTTCATTACATTTGGGAGATTTCTTTAGGACGAGGCTGGGTGGAGGTCTCATCCTGAAGAAAGAGATCTCCCAGAGCGAATGAAATTCGCATATAGATTAGAATGAAAATCGGCGAGACTCAATACAAGAGGAGCCAGTACTCATTAGGGAAGAGGGGGTGAAAGAAGTCGGGTTAGTAGTGGCTTTGTGAGAAACAGGGATCATAGAACCCTTGATGCCCCAGGCGGGGGAAAAGCACCCGTTCGGCGTCGGGACTATGTGGGTATGAGTACCCCATCATCAGGGCTCAGGAATAGAGTATAGGTTGGGCTGTGAAGACGGGAAGGGAAATGCTAGCAGTGCTTGGCAACGTGTGCGATTGATGTGTGGAGCTAACCCCTAATGGTAAGCACAAAAGGCGGGGAAAGTCCCTCACATACGCTGGTTTTATGTCCGTGTTCGCTTGGATTGAATCCGGAACCTTGACATCTGAAATCCAACGCCGTATCCACTTTCCTAGAGAGGATAGAAAGGACGCGAGTCCGCCACGGAACCCTCAATATTCTGGTTATCAAAAGTTCAAGGGACTCAATTCATCACCAAAAATTGGAACAAATGATTTCTTCAACCTCGCGAGGGATTCCTCATACCAAGAGTCCGAAGACGGCATCAATGGATCACGCAGACGATCAAAACGAGTTCAACTTGAAACCTAAAAACGAGTTCAACTTGAAACCTATCAATACACACACAGACGAATGGCGCTTCCAACCTACCTACTGCACTGAACTCATCTATGATCATTGTAACCATGGTTCATCTCATCGAGAAGAAGTGGCCTTATCCAATAGGCCACTCCAACAGGCCTAAAAAACTGTTGAATTCAAATTTGCTCTTTCCAACACAGGAGATAAAAAAAAAAACACACACACATTGGCAGACATGTCAAATAGCGAGGCGATGAACAGGGTTAGTAATGAAGAGATGAACAACTGGACGGCTATTTGGCGTGAGTTGTCAACCCTATGCAGCATGAAAGATTGTATAACCTCAGGAATGTGGAAGAAACTTTGTTCTGCAATGCAGAACAAAATGTTGACAAATATTTTGACAACCCATTTGCCAAAAAATGTTTTAAAACACTGATTGAAACGAGCAAAACCTTTACTTCCTAAGAACTCAGTCGCCATTTGGGTAACAAAATCTATTTGAAGCTACAACACAAATAGGAGTTTAATTGAATTACTATAATAAGAAACTGGTTTCACCATTCTGAAACTGACGATTAAATATTAACGAAAGGGAAAACGGCGTAGAAAAATCACTTGGTCGAAACGGCCTTGGAGGGTCTCTATGCACACCATTCATTCTTCAATGTCCTTGGTGCAATCACCCAAATTAATATTTGGGGTCACTTGGGCGTCCATTTGACCTATATCTTTCTCTTGTTCATCATTTTTCTTATCCAGCTGAGTTCCTTCAAGGAGCAGCCTCTCTGTAGAGAGACCGCTCTCTGCCGGAGCTACATCACCATTCGCACCTTCTACAGGGCATGAGGTGAGAGAAGAATCAGATTCAATTGTTAGGAATGAATCAGCCTGGAGCGGAGCTTGTTCTCCCTCCTTGACAGTACTGATCCGGATATTCAACATAGAATCGATGAAAGCATCTGCGAGGTCGTCAACAGCATTAGAGGGATGACTTGGCTCATCCGAAGTCGTCTCGTTTCCCAAGTGTCTGCAAATAGAACTAGACTCTTCGGTACTTAATCTAATGGGAGCCTTGCCACAACCTCCAGCACCTTTTTGACGATTCGTTTCCTCCATCTCCTCCTCCAGATCAGGATCCTTGACAGCGACGATTTTCAAGTCCAGCATTGAATCAATGACTTTGTTCGCGATGCCTTCGAGGACATCGATGGAATGCGGGGGAATTGCAATATCTTGGGCAGTTTCGTCTCGTCTCTCCGGTTCCAAGTCGAGTGAGGCCGAACTGATAGCCACGTCACGGATGTTTTGCTTGAAAGCACATTGTGATGGTAAACTGAAGGCATTAACGGCCGGTTCTGAGTCTTTAGACGCTTGGAAGTTTGGTGAGTGACTTGGAAATGGCGAGTCGTCAAGCCCCTGAGAATTCTGCTTAGTCGGCTCACTTTCCTTTCTGTCTAGCTCGACTAAAGGGTGTTCGAAGTAGTTCCTTACTACCACATCCGATATCTTCAGAACAGCTTCCTCATGCATCTTATCCGCCTTTACTACCGTGCCAAAGGCGTTCACCGATGAAGACGAGTCATTTGTGACGGTGTCCGAGGTTTCTTCCACCACCTTCAAAATGGCGTGATCTTTATCGCCGACCCGACTCACCACCTCGGCCCCAACAGTCATTCGGCTCGCTTCCTTTTGCACCTCGTCCGCTCCGGTGGAGGCTGAAACCAACCGAGGATCAGATTTCTCACTTATGAGTGAGGAATCTGCGGGATCCTCGGGAATGAAGAGCTTCTCGGGCTGGACTTCTTGGAAACCAGAGGAGATCGATGTCACATGAGCGTCCTTAAGGCTATCGGTAAACCCTACGTTTCGCTCGAAGGATCTCTGCTCTTCCTTCTTGTACAGGCTAGAAACAGGCTCATGGGGTTGACACTCAGACAAAGCCACAACATTCTTCGACCGTAGTACAGACTGAGCCATTTCCAAAGACGCACCATTTCTACTTATGTCCCGCGGGTCCAAAAGGCGGAAGCCCCACAACATAACATCACTAGACTGACGAAGTAAGGACTTAAACCGGGCTTCGTTCGACTCCGCAACGATGCTTACCTCGGGCGCTGGCACCGATGATGAAACAACTTTGACGGCTTTGTTCAAGGACTCAGAAGCAGGGCCGAACTTAGGTTCACTTTGGGGTTTCACTGAAATACCAAGAAAGCTATAAAGAAACAAGGTCGGCCAAGGAGAAACAGTTGAATGGTATTTGGCCTACTTAGGAACAACGAAACTATAATCAGACACTAGGGAAATACTTGTAAGTGGAACAAGTTATGTCAGGTAATTAACAAACCACAGCAGTACTGAAAATTTCTACAGACCAACAGCTACACAATTGAAAGGTAGAACTGAAATGAAATGCAAGAGGGGGAATCTTAATAAATTTACTGTTCCTGGAATAATTTCAGTTGTTAATGTATGCTAGCGGAAGAGTTTGAGGATAGAATTATTAAGGTTTGCAGTGCAAAACACCACAAGAACCAAATGAAGGCCATATAAAATTTATTTACCTCCAGCAATGAAGTTGTATGCAATCAAGGAATAATCTTTGGCATTGTCAATAACCAGCTGTGCCAACTGGGCCGTATCCTTTGGGTACACCATAGCTGTCATTCCTGAAATGAGGGATATTTTTTATTAATAATTTTATGATCATCAGGCACATAAAACAAAAATGCAACCTATATTTAGGCTATTTTATGAAATGTAATCAAATACAAAATAATGACACGTTAATAAGCTAAAAAGACAAAAAACAACCCTCAGATGCTAGAGAGGAGGCATCAGGAGTTACACCTCTTCCAAGAACTCAATCACACGACAGTCCGATATGCAGGTTCTACCCAAGGAATCTGGAAAGAGGGTAACAAACCTGCCCATCATGTAATTGAGACGGGTACTACATTCAAACCAAAAAGAGTTTGCTGGTCTGGAGGACTGAATCTTAACAAGTATAAAATGGTGGTGCATCCAACTACGAGTGTGTTCAATTCTTAAAAATGACTGTGTACAATCGGGTATTGGGGTGCAGGTACAAGGAAATAGTATGGGTGTGGTGGGAGACAACTTAAAATTCACATGGGCCATCTCCCATCTTTTTTGCCATGCAGGTCAAGTGTCTGTCCTGATTCCTATCATAAGGTCTGAGTGGGGAAAAGCAAGATGCTGGTCAGGGTTTCCAGTCTGTTTTGTTTTGTTTTTAATTCCTCTGTCAACCGCCAACAAGAGCATCACTGCCGAAACTATAGATTAGAGTAATTTGATGATATATAAAAACAAAAAAAAGACAACAAAAAAGCTATAGAATAACAAGAGGAGAATCCTCATTACTTCTTACAGGAGGAGCTTCCAATATGCAGGAAGAACTTCAGTCTGGGACCTATAGCCTATCTGGCTCAATGGGTTTTGGTCTAAAAAAATTGACAAGGTTTCCAGTACACATCTACTAATAATTTACTATTGGTCTAATTTTTTACAGATCCACTTATTTTCTTGACCTAAAGGCAAGAAAAAACGTTTATCGGAATTCTATTGATATACAGAAAAACCAATCCAGGTATACCTTAATTTTAATACATTTTCTGAGCTTCACAATTTGTAATTATTTTTGTTTTAAAAAATTTCCTCTTCTCAAAATTCATCACTCCACACTCAGGAGTGCCAAAAATTGTTCCCCAAGTACAAGAGCCTAGTGGCAGTAACAACCAACCCTGGTTATCCCGGAGTAGGCAGAACTAACACACATCAGCAAAGTTCTCATAGAGTGGGCCGAACGTTCAACAAGACTGTGTCGTTCTTTTAATTAAAATTTAAAGGGATAAAAAGACTCAATCCAATGGCTTTTCCCTGGAAGCAAATTTCTTTCAAATGTAAACTGTGTATCATGCTTTATTGCAGGTCAAACGTTTGGCTGATATTTTTAATATTAAACATTGTACAAATGTGAAACTTGGTCCACTGAAATATCCTAGGTAAGCACGGACGCAGTTAACATTTTAATCTTATTGATAAGATACATACAAAGTTATGTTGATGTGCTTTCAACTGTGTCACGCTTTATTGCAGGTGTACGAAAATGCCCCTGCAACAACGTCTAACAGCTACAGAGAAGACGTGGATTGTTGCAGGTCTCGCAGAAGGCTTACCTGTTGGAGAATTAGCTCAAGAGCTTGGTCGGGATAGAAGAACATTGAAGGCATATGTGGAAAACCCCATCACCAAACCAAGGCAAGATAAAGGTACGAGAAGAAGTGTATCCCAGCGTGACATCCGAAAAATAGGTAGACAAGTAAGAAAAGACCTCGGTAGCACAAGTGCTGCCATATTTGAAAGTGCTGGAGTTGTTCCTTTGTTCAGAAGAATCCAGTGTAGGATCCTTAAAGAGACGGCCAGAAGTGTTAAGTGCATCGCTAGACCGACCCTGAGCAAGAATCACAAAGAGAAGTGTATTGATTGGGCACGGGAGTATATGATCAATTTCCAAGATGTCCTCTTCACGGATGAGTATGGATGGGCCCGACGGACGGGCCAAAGTTTGGGTACCTCTTGGAGCCTCTCGCCTGCATCATATTCGGCATCAACAAGAAATCATAGGAAATGAACTTGTCAGGCTTTTTGAGTTCCAGAAGGTGTCAAACTCACCAGCAACTCCTACACCACATTTCTGGAGGAGCATTTTAAGGCATGGTTATATGATCTGCCACTCTCACATCAACGGCGATTGATTTTTATGCATGATAATACTCCTTCGCATTCAGCAAAGGCTACAATTTCGAACCACGCAACTTTAGGAATCACAGGCCAATTCCTTATGACTTGGCCTCCCTGAAGAGGAAAGTGCATGAAGGAGGTATCCAATTTTCATCGAAGGATGACCTGTGGGAAAAGATCAAAACAGTTGCTGGTACCATAACCTTCTTCCCAGATTAGTCGGCTAACAGCTTCTGTGGACAAAAGACTGTTTGATATCATTTCTAAACAAGGAAGTTATGTAGACAGCACCAACAATTTAATTGTGTTTGTTTCATATCTTTTGCTGCTACTTTTTGGTAGCATGTTTCATTATTACAATAAAATGGTAATATAATGATAATACTTTGTTTCATTACCTTAAATTGGCATTTTTAGACACCTGCAATCAGAAGTGGACAGTATTTTACTACATTTATGTATATAAAATTGTATTTGTAAATACATTTGAAATCATGTATTTAAATACTTTTTGCAAATAAATATATAAGGTGAGAAAAGTGTGGGGATGATAGGAGTAGATAGCATGAGAGCTTGAGGGGGAAGGGGAATGTGTGTTTGTGTGTAGTTTAATAATTGCCAGGTTACTGGCTGATTGATCTCTTTCTTCTACTCTTCGAATTGCATTTGGGTTTGTGTTGTACAGGTTGCTTCCTTTTTATTTCCTATAACATATTGGTAATTTTGCTTGGGGTACCTTGCAATAACATTCTTCTAATTCAAATTCAGTTTTTATATGTATTTATTTACTTTATATGTTTAGGTTGGGTTGTTCTAAATTCCTTTGTTACATTTTTTTTGTTTGATTTCAGGCATTTATACCTTTTTGATAGGTTTTGCTTGTTTGGCTTATTTTGTTGTTATTATTGGGTCTTCCTCACATCGCAGGAGGAGCCTACTGCTGGGGAAAATTTTAGTCATAATTTATGTTTTCTATTTCTAGAGCTCTTTTTGTCTCCTGATTATTTTCTTCTTTTGATTTCATTCCATCAGTGTTTAAATGAATTATTTTCAGTTTAGTTGTCTTGTTATCCTTTATGTCTTATTAATCCTGTTCTTTTTAATTTTTGACTTGGGATTTTTCCATTTGCCATTTGATATTTTCTCAAAGGTATTCTTCTTGATAATTTTGATGTCGTTGGGAAAGATCCTTATTTTGTTTTCTTCTAGTAGTTTTTTGATAATCCTTTCATCATGATCTGTTATGAAATTCCATTTGCAGGCCCCTTCTTCGATACCTTTATTTATATCCTTCAATTTAGTACCTTTGGATCGAGGATAGGCCTCATTTACAAAGATCTTAAGTTTAAAGTCTATTGCTTTGTACCGACAGTCTTCCTCTCTGTGTCAGTTTGTGTGTCTCATTCGGTTTGGTTCTTTTTAATTAGGTGTTTTTTGTTTTCTTATGGCTCTTCTTTTCCTCTTTTTGTTCATTCTCTGAAGTTTTTGTTTCTTTTTCCTCTTCATTGGGTTCATCGGTTTTGATTGTTTCTTCATTTTCTTCCATCTTTGCTCCTATGTCTAGGATATCTTTTATTTGAAGAGTTTTTCCCACTGTTACCCCGTATACAAGAGCCGAGGGAGGGTCAGGGGAAACTACATCTTTCTTACTCCATTTTTCTATAAAAGAAGATTGAGCGTGTCTGAGAAGTTCCCTGGTTGGACAATGTTTTCTATGTGCACGGACATAATAAAGGCTATAATATAATGTCCAGCCCTGTTCCTTCATTAACATTCATTTTGATTTTGGGCTCTTATGTTTCCCTAATTTCTTTTACCATAGCTTTTACTATGCTGGCGTATGTCTGATTATTTTTTTAATTCCTTTTCTTTCTTGTTTATTATTTCTCTTCTCTTTGGACAGTTCACTGCCATTGTCCTATGTGGACCTTGGCAGTTAACACATCTCTTTGTAGTCTCTGTGCATTCCCTGAATGTGTGATTGTTACCTGCCCATTCTGAGCATACTTTTTTGTCCTTATTTGGGCAGTTGCTTGTCACGTGCTTTTCAGTGACATAGCATTGGAAGCAGGTTTGTACGTTTACAAATTTTCCCTTTTCTATATTTTCAGGGGTATCCTCATTCCAAAGGCTAGGATCCCATTGTTGGATGCCTTATTTGCCATCTCCACTGAGGCACAAATGACTGAATACATGCGTGTGGTGTCCAAATTTGATAATTTCTGCGATCTTCAGATGTTGGTTTTCCATTTCAATCTCTTTCAATTCCTCTTTTGTGTGGGATCCCACATAGAGGTCTGCCTTTCAACAGATGAAGGAGTGGTTTGTCAGGAGTTATGGTGGCAGTTTGGGGGCAGGCCAATCTTCCTTAGAGCCTTTAGTTCTTTGGGTGCCACCAGGCGTTCTGTCATTCTGTTTATGACATAGGGCAAAGTAGCCATTGGGGACATCTATTAATTTGGTAAAGGCAATCTTCACTTCAGTGTAAAGAGTCCTTATTAGTAGTAGTCTTTCGGGTTTTTGTGCTCCGGGTTTGGTTCTCAATGGAAGTCGTCTATACTCCATATAGTTATCCATGCTGGTGTGGTATTTTGGACCCTCCTTCTTCCTTTTGGCCCCACCTTCACTAGTTTGGCTGTCAAGAATGAGATGATGATGGATGAAATGGTGGATCTGGGTGGGCTCCTCTCGAGGGGTTGTAGCGAGCCGAAAATCTAGACTAACCCCCAATCGATCCAACCCACTTCCTACACTAATCCGGATGTGAGAAATCGAAGGAGAATGAAACGGATTGTATATACAGTCCCTTTACTTACAAGAAAAATGTACAATGATAATTACAATAATATAATTATAATTTATATTTACAAGCGAAGTGTGCACACTTCAAAAAGGCCAAATTCTCCAATCCAAACAAGATACCAAAGGAATTTTATAACGGATGAATAGAACAAATTTACTTAAATATATCTACACAACAAAATGAAAAAAACAACAACAACCGAACGAAAAGGGGCATGCGCTATCACTTGTTCGCTGAAGGTGGGTGGTAGTAGGCTAATACAAAAGGAGGCAGGCTCGTCAGCCAATGCAGGTGGGCAGTTCGGGTGTCTAGCGAGGTATGAAAGCCCTCCGTCTCAGGGCTGGGCGGAGCACTCGTCTAGAGAACCCCTCTCGCAGTCCGTCCAAGCTTCCACTCTCTCTAAATGTATATCCAAACCATTTTCAGCATTAACAATTCTTTAAATATTTATCTTTAAAACTATTCTGTTTCAAAACATAATATTTTGATAAAAGATTATTTTAAACAAAGTACAATCTCTGAAAAGAGAATACAAACATCAATAAAATTAAAAACAAAACAAAATTTAAATTCCAGTTATTCACACACACACACATTCTTACAGAACGAGGGAGAGGGTATTGGAAAAAGGGGGTGGGAGAATGGCCCTTCATACACAATCACATTCGCTCCACCACACCCCTCCTTCCTTAAGCCATTCGATCACAGTCACTCACGGTACCTTTTATACTCAATCGCACCCTTCTGCACCCATTCACACTCATCTACTGGTCCCTGGCTACGCGTAGCAATCAGGCGGGGTTGTTCGTCAGTCTCATCATCACTATTGATCATCTCGTCAACCATACTCTTAGCCCTCATTACCAGTTCTCCCATCTCACAACAGAATTCTTTCATACTCTTCCGTTCAGAACCTTCACTCTTCATACCCCCATTCATCAGCTCTTCACTCACAGCTCTCATCCAACTCAAGGTACATTCTTGTGAAACAGACAGGTCACTCACATTCCATGTATTCTCAACAGGCATACCAGAAACCCTTTCGACTGGTTGCCACCAGAAACCTGAAAAATCAGCCACCTCATCATTCACTACATTCGTAAAACCCGAAAAATCAGCCACACTAGGTTTTTTCTGCCCAAACACACTATCATTCATACTGTTCCCAAAACCAGAAAAATCAGGCACAGGCAGCTCACTCACTCGTCTACTTATACCAGCCAAATCACTCACCTGTTTATGCAAAAACTCAATCTTCCTTTCAAGATTCCCTATACCAGAAAGACTGCTCAGACTTACTTTCATTCGTACTTGTATTTTTCCTTTCACTCTTCTTTGTACGCTTTTTACTCCTCAAGACCAAAACAAGCTCTTTCCCAGACAGATCCATACTATCACACGCCTTCTCATCATCAGGCACCCTATCTCTCTCTTTGCAAAATTCATACACCGGATGGCTCACCAGGTAGTCAGGAGGTCAGGAGGTTCTCTCCATCTCCTTAACTGACTCTGATGAGCCCACACTCTCTCAGTCATACCGTCATTCAAACTCTCCAAAACATACGTCACCCCATTTTCCCAAACTCTCACAACTCTTATAAGGTCCATCAAACTTCTCACTCATCTTTGACACATTCAACCTACCCTTCACTTCTTTCACCTTCAATACTTTCGCACCTAATTCAAATGAACGGAACCTTTCATGTGCCTCATGCCATACACTCTGCTCACTTTCACTCAAACGAAACCTATCTTTCACTCGCCTTTCAAAATTCATCACAAACTGACATGGGGACATTCCAGTTGCACTATGCACAGTTGAATTATACGCCCACAACACTTTCCCCAGACATACATCCCAGTCATTCACTGTTGTACTCATCATTCTCAACATCTCACACAAGGTTCTTATAGTATGTTCAGCCAATCCATTTGAAGACAGTACATACAGAGTTGTTCTCACATGCTCCACACCATTCTCTCTCAACATTTGCTCAAAAACTTCTACAAATTCAGGCCCATTATCACTCAGACATCTTCTAGGCTTCCATACACACATAGGAAAAAACAACTGCTCAACCACACATGCAACAGTCACACTCCTTTTATTTCTCACAGGCGCTGCATACACAAACTTACTTTTATGATCAACCATAACAACCATACCAACATTCCCAGCACTCGTACGCGGCAAAGAGACACAATCAATCACTACCAATTCAAACGGTTCTTTCGCATCAACTTTCAACACCGGTGGTTTCACTTGCACCTTTCGCTTCTGACACCTTTCACACGTAGTTGCAACATCATTCACAACAGTTCTCAGAAACGGATGGAACACACGCTCCTTCATACACTCCCACAGCTTAAACTTACCCATATGCCCATAATTATCATGCACAACCTTCACCAGAACAATCATACCAACTAAGGACATCACAGGTACATACATATCATCACCACCCTTCACATGCCTCACAAAATATACAACATCCATACAAACAATAAAATCCTTAGCATACCTTTTAAAATCACTTAAACACTCTGGCCATTCATTCAAATCAACACGCGTCATTACACAACTCTTCAACTCACTAACAAAAGGACACATCTCTTGCATCTCTAGAATATCATCATCACTTAAAATCTCATTCTCATCATCCATGACCAACTCAATCATGCCACAAAATTTGACAACATTCTTAGCACACTCATTCAACTTACTCACCTCACATTCACCTCTCATAAGACAATCCTTATCATCATCCAAAGACAAATCATTCAATCTCATAAAGTCTACACCAAGCAAGAAACAACACGGTATTTGCTCATCTTTCAGAATCACAAAGTCATGCTTCATATTCACACCATTACCCAAACTCACTTTCAGACTAACCTGTTCCCATGCCACTATCATGCCCTTCCCTAATCCACTTATCCGTAACTTCACAGGTTTATGCTCGCAACATCTAAACTCATCATACTTACTCAGAATCCTCTCATTCACTAAAGACACTTGCGTTCCAGTATCAATCAAACCACAGAACAACCTTTCACCAACTTTCACTCTTGCTACCATCATTTCAGGTCCACCATGTTCGCAATACACAGAAGGAACAAGCACAACAACATCAGCACTGATATCCACACTGTCATCAACTCGCATATCATCACTCACCACACACTCATCTTCATCCAGACAATCATTCTTCTCTCTCATATATGAACACTTTTCAATCACCCAATTGTAGTGTACACCCCTCAAACATTGCAGATGTACCACATTAGGATTCAAACCATTCATCTTGTCGTCCTTGTACACAATCGGCCTCTCACCACCAAAGTGCACATAAACAATCACTCCATACAAACGACTCACTACAATCAACACTTCCTGAAATGGCGGGATCCCTTGCATACACATCGCTCTCAATTCTTACATGAAGTTCTGCACCTTTGCCATACCAATGCTTTCAGGCTTCCTACATACTTCATTCATTACCTCCTTCCAAAAATCATCCACACTATCAGGCACTCTCACGTCTACTCCATCACTCTTCAAATCTTGCAAACCATTCCATACGCTCTCAAACAAGGAATCACCGCCACCCTTACTCTCTTTTCCATTCATAATTCCTTTCGGCAAATACTCAGGATCACTCACTCCACACACATTTTCATCATTCATACCAGGATACCTTGACATCAAATCAGCCACTCCATTCCGTTCACCAGGCACATACTCAATCACATAGTCAAAGTCACTCAAATCTTCCAAAGTCCTTGCAATCCTACTATCAGCCCACTTCATATGCTGCAGATACACAAGAGGTTGATGATCTGTTTTTATCACAAACCTCACACCATACAAAAACGGACGCAACACTTTCAAACAATACCTTATCGCAGCCAACTCTCGCTCACAGTCGAATGCTTTCGTTCTGCAATATTCATAGCCTTGGATACATACCCAATTATTCGCCTGACATTCTCTCCATTCAAACGCTGCTCTTGCATCAGAAAACCACACATACAATACCCACTCGCATCTGTATACAATTCAAGCATTTCAGCATTCACACTATAATCTGGGTAAGCCAATTCAACATCTTCAGCCACTGCCTCTTTCAGTCTCTCATATGCCTCACTCATCTTATCATTCCACTTGACAACCGTACTACCTTTCTTGCCCATCCACTCAGTCAGAGGCTTACTCACACCAGAACAATCACGTATAAACTTTCGCTGGAACTCAATCAAACCCAAAAACGACTTCAGTTGCTTCACAGTCACTGGTTTAGGAAACATTCGCACCTTCTCAACATACTTCGGTGATTTTTGAAACCAATTCTCACTCACCATATGCCCAAGGAATTCCACTTCTTTCGCAAACCATTCACACTTCGCCACTTTCACCTTCACACCAACACTCTCCAACGTTCTCAACACATCATTCACCAATCTCATATGCTCCTCAAAAGTCTCAGTCATAATCAAAATATCATCTATAAACGCAATCACATTCTTACTCGCAAACTTACTCAACACAACATTCATTGCCCGCTGGAAGGCTCCGGGAGCATTAGCCAACCCAAAGCTGAGGTTCCGGAACTGGTAATGCCTCTTTGTGGAAGAGAAGGCAGTTACCGGCCGGCTCTCCTCAGCAATGGGCATCTGGTAATACCCCCGTACCAGATCCAGCTTCGTAAACCACTCCATCTCATGCATACTATACACACACATCGGAAACCTACTTTCACAGTCCTTTCATTCACCTTTCGATAATCCACACACAGATGCAATCTTCCATCCGGCTTACGTACAGGTACAATTGGACTATTCCATGCACTCTCCCTCTCTTCAATCACCCCCAATTACTCTAATTCTACACACTGCTCCTCAATCTCATCAGCAACCGGACGTGGGAAATGCCTCGGCCGCTGATAGATTGGGGAGTCCTCCTTCAGGGCTTCCTTTCATTCAAATATCATTCGATACACATCCTCCCTTTCATACTCAGTTAAACATCCATCCAATTCCACCATGCTCTTCACTTCATTATACGTCCATTCACACGTCTTTTCACCTGCAACATTCACCCTGACATCCGTACTATCATCCTTACCTACCTCATTGACAGTGGAGAGGTGTCCTAGTACATCTCCGACTTGGATTCCCCTCACCTGCCCTTTCACAAGCCATCAAACACACAAGCAACACGCCTTACCTTATAACACGCATCCTTTCCATCCAATATCAGTGTTCTCACCGACATTCAAACTAACATCCTTACTCCAATTCATTCTAACAGACACCCTTTCACCCTTCACAAGCCTTACATTCTCCATAGAAGTTACCTCAATACCAGTAAACACACTCCTCAAAACGCTACGATCTTTCCCTACATACAACTTATACACCCCCATTTTTATCAATCTTTCTCTCAATCTGATCACTCGCAGGATGCACAACCATACGATTCATTTTGATAAAATCATACCCCAAAATCACACCATACTCACTACTCACCTTATCAATCACCGAGAATTCACATTCATTCATCATCATACCATGCATTCGAACAGCTGACCTTATCATTCCATTCACAGGCACTCTCCTATTACCAATACCTACCAAACTACCCTTGCACTCAGACAGGAGGGCTTTCTTGCTAACCTTGTCATACACATCTTTAAATACCAAGCTCGCCTTGCATCCAGAATCTATTAAAGCCAAACACTCAATTCCACCTTCACACTCAGACTTCCTACCAGACAGCACTTTCACACTAGGCAGACTTACCAACACATTACTCACACTCATGAACTCAGAGGATACTTCAGCAGGTACCCTCTTACCATTCAGTTTCCCGCTTCAGACTTTCCATTCACACTTTGCGCTCTCAGTCTAATCCAACACTTTTCACTTGAATGTCCTTCCATCGCACAATAGCTACATACATTCCTCTGGTCACGACACATCCTTGCATAATGACCAGCCTTTCCACAATTACCACATGCATATTTCATACTTTCCCCAGCAGTTGCTCCACCATTCAACCTCGGACAATCTTTCTTCAAATGGCCTATTTCTTTACACTCGAAGCACTCTTTCACACTTTCCTGGCAATCCTTTATCATATGCCCTTTCTTACCACACCCAAAACACGCACCAGATGTCCACCTACATTCTGCCAACATATGACCTTTCCTTTCACACCGACGACATTCCACAATCTTTCTCACACCATTCGGTCTCTCATTTGCTGGGACATACCTCGGTTTCTCTCTCATATATCCGTTCCCATGCTTGAAATTCATCTGCCCCCTTCCATTCGAACACCCTCCATTTGCCCATCCATTCTGCCGGCCCAGGAAGTTTGACATCACTCCAGCTGGTGCAGCCTTCAGGGCATCCCTGTAGCTGACAAACTGCTGGGGTGGATGAAAGCTCCTGGGCTTATTATCCCCAACATTCACACTGTACCATCCATCCTCTTCTAGATTGCTTTCATCATCAAATCGTCCATCTTCTAACAGTTCCAACACACCCTCCCACATCAACCGTTCACCTGTCAGTCTCATTCACTCACCTTTCGCGGGATCGTGTCCCAAAACTTCCTCATCAGTGGTTTACATTCATTTACATCATCATCACCATACCTCTTTCTCACCATACTCTCAAGCTTATGTGCATACATGTTCACACTTTCACTCTTCCCCATTCGAGCCTTCTCAAATTCATTCACCCTTTTATACTTCACACTCTCTTTCATTCGTTTCACCTGACCAATCAATCTCTTCTTCACTACATTGTACCTCAGTTCCCCACACTTGTAATCACATGGAAAAACTCTAATACTTTTCCCTCCAAACATTTCCCCAAAACATTCATCCAGTATCCCTTATTCTCCGGATACTTGAGCTTACAATATCGCTCAAATTCACGGAAGAATTCTTCCACACTTTTCCCACCATGTACCCTAAATCTATCTATCTTTGGCACTTCCCTAATCAAAATTCCTTTCCCCACATTCACTTCACTCTCAGAAGAGCTACTCTCGATCTCACTCATTTCAATCATATCGTCACTCTCTCCCTCATCTGAGTATAGCGAATCCACACTCTTCCCTCTCGCCTTCCTATCCTTAACCTTAGAACCATGATTCCTTCCTCTCTTACTTTCCATTGTCTTCCACTCACCCCCTTTCCTACCACTCACAGTATCTTCTTTAGACTCAATCACAGTGCCATCCATTCCATTTAGCGGAGTCCCTTCAGTAAGAGCAGGGGTCAGGGTTGTAGGTCCTGGGGCTGGTCCAGCCCCTGTCATCATGTTATATAGGGTATGGACTGCAATCCAATCCCGTCACGCTCCCGGTTTCGAAGTCTCACGTCACTATTTGGGCGCCAAATGTAGCGGGCCGAAAATCTAGACTAACCCCCAATCGATCCAACCCGCTTCCTACACTAATCCGGACGTGAGAAATCGAAGGAGAATGAAACGGATTGTATATACAGTCCCTTTACTTACAAAAAAAATGTATAATGATAATTACAATAATATAATTATAATTTATATTTGCAAGGGAAGTGTGCACACTTCAAAATGAGGCCAAATTCCACAATCCAAACAAGATACCAAAAGAATTTTATAACGGACGAATAGAACAAATTTACTTAAATATATCTACACAACAAAATGAAAAAAACATCAACAACCCAATGAAACGGGGCACGCGCTATCACTTGTTCGCTGGAGGTGGGTGGTAGTAGGCTAATACAAAAGGAGGCAGGCTCGTCAGCCAATGCAGGTGGGCAGTTCGGGTGTCTAGCGAGGTATGAAAGCCCTCCGTCTCAGGGCTGGGCGGAGCACTTGTCTAGAGAACCGCTCTCGCAGTCCGTCCAAGCTTCCACTCTCTCTAAATGTATATCCAAACAATTTTCAGCATTAATAATGCTTTAAATATTTATCTTTAAAACTATTCTGTTTCAAAACATAATCTTTTGAAAAAATATTATTTTAAACAAAGTACAATCTCTGAAAAGAGAATACAAACATCAATAAAATTAAAAACAAAACAAAATTTAAATTCCAGTTATTCACACACACACATTCATACAGAATGAGGGAGAGAGTATTGGGAAAAGGGGGTGGGAGAATGGCCCTTCATACACACTCACATTCACTCCACCACAAGGTGAAATGTGACAGACTTTTTGTTGGTTAGTGTGGAATCAACGAGGCTAACCGGGGATGCTGCCTCCTTGATTGAGTTAAAAACTGCAGTTGCATCCAACATACGCTGAAATGGTTGTATGTCCCTCAGCGATTCTGGTGGCCCGTCATAGGCAGAGTGATTAAGCTCCCCTGCAAAGGTTGCCACCCAGCCCATTATTTAATTTAATTTTCCTGGCCGTCTCCCATCTTCTTTGCTATGTAGTCGTATGAGGAAGAGTGAAACGATGGTCTGGTTGCCCAGTCTTAGCCCACTCTTTGGCACCCTCATTCCCTGCAATTACCACATGTCCAGGAACCCAGCCAAAGATAATCTTGACATCCGGATGAGTCACGGCAACTGTGGTTTTATGGATAGCTCAAACACTAGGGTAGTATGGAGATTCCAATGCCACAAGAGCACTGAGGGAATTTTGTGAGTAGGGAATAGATCACAATCTTGTCTCGAACAGGGCAGGATGCATTATTTCTCATACCCAGTGATATATTGCAACCAGCTCAGCCACAAAGACAGGCACAGAGCACAGTAGAGTTTTGTAGACTTCAAACAAAGAGGATATGGCATGGAAGCTGACCCCCTATTGGGACTTGGAGCCATCTGTGTACACTAGCACAGATCCAGCATTACACAAAGTGTGCTCCAAAAAGGTTAAACAAAATGCTCCCGGCGCTATAGAAGCTTTGGGAGCAGAGGCATGGTGACAAATAGTCAAAGTTGGTACCCTCCATGGTGGTGTTTTGGGCAGAACCGGAGACACCACCAACACATGAGATACACTGAGCTCTTAAAGGAGTTTCCTAGTCCTAAACCCAAAGGTCTTAGTGTATGACTGGTGACATAGGCACCATCAAGATCAGCAAAGAATGCTGTGAGAGCCTAATTTATCAGACACTTAGGAAAACTACCATATTATGTTACTTATAGAAAATTGAAGAAATAGCAGCCAAGGATGAAAGAAGAAGAAAATGAATGCAATAAGCTCATTGTGTATTGTAGTAGTAACAAACAGTGAGAGGGACCAAACCTGAGATACCTATTTCCTCACTGACAGTATTCCATATCTACATTCTTAAAATGGTTTTCAGGGCTATTCTAGCATGCTCATTCAGATGCCCATTTCTATTAAATATTCAAACAACCAAAATAAAAGATTTCTCCATATGCATCCTTGAATACATACACAACCAACAAAAAAAACACTCTACCTCACTCATCCAGAACCAAACAGTTCAGAACACACAATTCTCACCTGCGGCTCCAACACAGGTGAACAGAGTTTTCTTCAGGAAGCCTCCCTTTCGGCGACTGATCAAAAGCCCCAGGAGACCTCCCAGGGTGATGGCACCCACCTTGACACCAACATTCTGCTCATCCTGTATATAGTCTGCAGTTACTGCAATAAAGAGGTTCCCATTAAGAAAAGTATACATTTGTGAATATAGCCATGACTGGCAAGTGGAAAAAAAAGTTTGGATACCAACTAGAAATTTATGATTTTTTTTTTTCTTCAAGGGGCTATCTGGCTACTTTAAAATAAAAAATTAAAAGGGGATAACAATAAGGAAGCAAGCTTCTGCATTGGGGGGAGGTCCCCCTCCCTCCTGCGCAGGAGCCTGTGACCTACAAAAAAAAACAAAAACAAACAACAATAACAAAAAACAAGTTAAATACAAGGGAGAAAGCCAGCCTCCCCCCAAAAGTCAACAAATCCAACAGTCATGATGCACGGACTCGTCCCGAGTACAAGGGGCAGGCGGTAGCGACCCCGCCCATCCCGGTACCGGGACAGGTATCGTGAGCAAGAGATCACCCAGACTGGGACATTCGACAAGAATGTGCCGAACAATCTGGGGGACGACGCAGTCGTTGCAATACGGCGCAGGCGAGCGCTCCATCAAGTAGCGATGGGTCACACGAGTGTGTCCGATTCGAAGACGACAGAAAGCAACCTGAAGCCTCCGCCGCATTGGGGGATAGATCCATGGGAACAGTCGCGGCGCAATGGCACGCAACTTTAAGTTCCCTTCGACCGTCTCCCATCTTCTTTGCCAAGCAGTCCGAAGAGCTGCCCGTATTCCTGCCATGTAGTCGGTGTGAGGAAGAGCGAAACGCTGGTCCGGTCGCAGAGTCCTCGCGGACTCTTTGGCGCCCTCATTCCCCGCAATTCCTACATGTCCAGGAACCCAGCAGAAGATAATCTCGACATCTGCCCGGCTCGCCAAAACCGTGGCGTCACGGATATCGCGAACCAGGGGATGCGGAGATTCCAATGCCCCGAGAGCACTCAGGGTGCTTTGTGAGTCGCTATAGATCCCAATCCGGTCCCCGAACCGGGCACGTCGCGTAATCTCCCGTACCGAGTGGTGTATTGCCACCAGCTCGGCCGTGAGGACAGACGCAGCGCCTGGTAGAGCCCCGCTGACTTCAAACAAAGGGGATACGGCGTGGAAGCCGACCCCCTCTTGGGACTTGGAGCCATCCGTATACACTAACACGGTTCCAGCGTGACACGATGTGTGCTCCAAAAAGATCGAACGCAATACTCCCGGCGGAGTACAAGCTTTAAGAGCAGAGGCGTAGCGACAAATAGCCAAAAGGGACACCCTCCAGGGTAAGGTCCTGGGCAGAACCAGGGGCGCCACCGGCCCGAGAGCTATATCTACGTCTCGAAGGAGTTTCCTGGCCCTAAACCCAAAGGGCTTAGGGTATGACTGGCGTCTCTCGGCGGCATACGCACCATCGAGATCAGCTGCGGATGCAGTGAGAGCTGTTGGCGACTGAGGGAGACGCCGTGCTCGCGCGTACAGGCGAGTGATGCACTGCACGCGGCGCAGAGCGAGTCGCATCTCCCCAGCATCGACCAACAGGCTCTCAATGGGAAAATTGCGAAAGGCACCGGTCGAAGGCCGGTGTGGTGGATCGAATCCACTTTCCGCAATAAACGATCGGCTGCAGGTGCATAAAACTCGCATCCGTAGTCGAGCTTCGAACGAACAAAGGATCGATAAAAAAGTAGGGCAGTAGCCCTATCACCGCCCCAAGCACTGAACGTCACGGAACGGAGAATGTCCATGGCGAGGGTACAAGAGACCTTAAGGCTGCGAATATGAGCCTCCCAGGTGAGGCGTCGGTCGAATACAAGACCAAGGAAACGGTGCGACTCAACCACATCCAGGCGCACCCCATTAAGAAACAAATCTGGGTCGGGGTGAAGACGTGGATGCCGGCAGAAGTGCACCACCTTAGTCTTGGCCAAAGAAAGCCGAAACCTGTGCGCTTCGGCATAGCGAGAGAGGGGTTTCAATGCCTCTTGGAGTCGACGCTCCAGAGTTGGCATCTGGGCCGCGCCAAAAGAGATCGAAAGGTCGTCCACGTAGAGCGTAGCGAGAACATCTTCCGGCAGCACCGAGGTGATGCCGTTGATGCTCAGGGCAAAGAGTGTGACACTGAGGACACTTCCCTGCGGGACACCCTCTTCCTGCTCCTTTGGGCCGGAGAGGGCCTTCCCCACCCATACGCGGAATCGACGATCTCGCAAAAATTCAGATATAAACATTGGGAGGCGTCCCCTCGCCCCCATCGTGTGGAGTCTCCATGATACCGTATCGCCACGCGGTATCATAGGCCTTCTCCAGATCGAAAAACACCGTGGCGTAGTGATGTCTACGAAGGAAAGCCTCGCAGACGGCATTTTCCAGTCGGAGCAGAGCATCCGACGTGGAGTGGAACTTGCGGAAACCGGTCGGAGTAGAGTGATCTCTCCCCGGTTTGCGAAAGACGAGCACAGTAGCGATTCGCCAGCAGTCTGGGAGAAGACCTTCCACCAAGATCCTGTTGAACAAATCTAACAGAAAGGCAATGCCTCGCTCACCCAGGTGTCGAAGCATGGCGTACGGGACATCGTCCGGACCATGGGCGGTGTCCGCGCACGAAGCGAGAGCGGAACGCAACTCACTCACAGTAAACTTGTCGTTGAAGGGTTCTCCACCTCTGGAGGTAAAGTCCAGCCGGCGGCCTTCCGCGACATCACGACGTGCATTGAATGCTGGCGGAGCAGCATCCCGGCTAGAGAATGCGTAAAAAGTGGTCACTAAGGATTCCGCCACGGACGCGGGGTCCGAGATTGCGGTCCCATTCTCCTGGAGAACAGGAGGGGGGTCCTACGAGAACTTGCTCCGAATCATTTTGACTCGCTTCCACACCTCAGCTAAAGGGGTCTTCCCGTTAAGTGAAGACACGTATGCCCGCCAAGAAGAGCGGCGGGCGTGCTTCGAAATATACCGGAACCTAGCCCTAGCCCGACGAAATTCAGCGACAGTGAAATCGTTCGGGCGGCGCTTATAGCGCATGTAGGCATAACGCTTCTGTTTGAGGGCCGTCTCACACTCGGCCCACCACCATGGGAGTGGTCGGCGTGCAAAACGGCCAGACGTCCTAAGAATAGTAGTCAGGCCCACGGCGATGAGGTTGCCGGAGAAGAACTCAACGGCCTCATCTACCAACCTAAACTCCTCGACTGAGATAGAGAATTCAGTCATTTCCTGAAATGCAGGCCACCGCGCCAAGCACCACCAAGGTTGTCTCTCAGGCGGCAGTTGCCCTGAAAATGATATTTGAATGGGAAAGTGATCACTACCATGGAGGTCATCGACCACCCCCCAATCAAAATCAGGCTGTGCATCCGAAGAGCACAAAGATAGGTCAAGGCAAGAAAATGAAGCGGTTCTCGGACAGTGATGCGTAAACTCATCCACGTTTAGGACACCCATCTCAAGCTCTTCGATCAGATCGGCAAGGACTTGTCCCCTGGGATTTATGGAGTAATCTCGCCAGAGAGGATTCCTGCCGTTCAGATCTCCAAGCAAGAGATAGGGCCTCAGCAACCGTGCCACGACGCGGCGGAAGTCCCCCGCGTCTTAGTCAGCTGACGGTAGAATGTACGCAGAAATGATAGTATACCTCCTATCCAGGTGCAGCTGCAAGGCCACTGCCTGAAAGGAGGTATCTAAAGAGAAAGGAAGAACTGAGACATCATGCTGGGTGTAAACCGCGCATCCCCCAGCCCAGCCATCCCGCGGTGGTGGGGTCGCAAGACCCTTATACCCCGAGGGCAGGCAGGGGGCACGCGCCTAGCATAGTCTCCTGCAAAAAGATAGCTAACGGGGAACGGGGCGAGACGAGCCTCCGCAGCTCCTCCCAGAGTGCCCGGAGTCCACGGCAATTCCATTGAAGGAATACGCCCTCCAGGCCTAGCTCGGAGACGCGGGGGACCTCCTCGAACTGAAGACCCTCACGGGAATGGCCGTACGCTTCCCGGGGGCAGAACCCAGGGCGCTGTCGCCTTCGAGGACTTACTGGGGGAGGTTGGGCTCACCATGCGAGTCTTTTCCTCCCTCCGCCTCGAAACCTTAGGCGGGCGTTGCGGCTTCGGAGGCGGGGGGGGGGCCCTCTTTTCGAGGAACCACCGTCTCCAAGCCACTCGCTCCACCTCGAAGCGTGGGCGAAGGAGCCGAAGCTCCTTTGTTGCTGTCCTCCTTTCGGGGAACAGTTTTAGGAACCCCGGAAGATGGCCTAGCGAACATCTTCAGGGGTGTTGCCTCCTGTGAATCTAACGACTCGGTGGAGGCACGTGGCCGTTTCGCCTTACAGGAGACGGTCACGCTGGGGGAAGAGGGGGGAGCCCTGGTTTTAGCCGGGGCTGGGTATGAACCCTTTTTGCCGCCAGCTTAACCAGGGAAGCGCCGGGGTTGGGTAGAGCCCGCAGAAGGGCTCCGAATGGGCACAGAAACAACCGTGCTCGTTGGCCTGGATGGGCCAGGAGCAGAGGGTGCCTTTCTAACTATTGAAGCATATGACGTCCCAGGCAGAGCCGGGCGCGCCAGTAGCAAGTCCTTAGCCTCGCGGAATGAGAGTCTATCCTGGGCCTGAACGGCCATGATTTCTTTCTCAAGAAGATATGCACCACATTGCTTCGAAGAAGCAGGGTGCGGCTCTCCGCAATTGACACACTTGGCCACACACGATTTGGACTTATCGTGTGCGACCTTGGAGCAATTTACACAGACTTCGGGTGACCCAGACTTTGCACGTCTACATGAGCGATTCGTATGGCCGAAGCGGTGACAGTAATAGCACCGCCGCGGCAGTGGCACAAATGCCTTCACGCGGTAACGGTACCAACCAGCACGCACCGACTCAGGGAGCTTGTCACAGTCGAACGTGACGAAGAGTGTAGGGGTGGGTCTCGAGGCCCCTCCCTGTTTTCTCATCACATGTTCGACCTTGACCTTATCTTGGCCACCTCGGCGGGATTCGCCGCATTCGCCAGAAGGCTCCCGTCCGAGAAACGGGTCACCTTCGGCTCTCTACCAATTGCACTAGCTAATCCTCTCCTCTGATGGATCATGTTGCCCTTGGACAACATGCTGCCATCAGTGGAGCGAATAACGAGGAAGCGTTTGAAGCCAGCGGGCTCGAAAACGCCAGGTAACCTCTGAATCAGGGGCCCCGATGTCATCGAGGCTCCGCCCTGTGCACTTTTGGTCTTTGTCAGGGGCTCCGCAACCGGGGGGGCCGAGGGGCCGGATGTGCCGATCTTGGCTTGGTCGCTTGCCAGAGTGGCAGCAGACCCATCCGTTCCCGCAGCCCCCGCGGATGGAGAGGAGCCCCGAGTCTTCTTTGTCTTTTTGGTTTTGGTCTTCTTTTTTGGAGAGGAGGGCGGGGAATGAACCCACTTCTCACCCCCACCGGTAGAAGCCCCTAGGCCAGATGATGGAAGCGACCGAAGGGGCCTGGCTTCCCTCTCCCCCCTAAGGGGGTTTGCCCTACCAAGCCGCTTACACGAGGGGCGGTCGGCAATGGGCTGCCTGCTGGCTTTCTTGGCAGTCCCCTTAGAAAGCAAAGGAGGGACTGCCGCTTCAAATAGGGAGGTGGCCGAAAGCACCTCCAGAGAAGGGGGTGAGGGGGAGTCCCCTACACCCGTAGGCGTAGGAGAGGAGTAAGCCTCCTCTCTGGTTAAAGAAGAATGGAGGGTCCCCTGCGCAAGCACAAGGGAAGATACCTCCATTTTTTCGGTGGAGCTGCCCGAGGGTGGCTCCGTTGATGTTCTTGGGGAAGTTGGGGGTTGTTTTTGTTTTGTTTTTTTTCATCATTGGGCATGGTGACCCTATTTGTGCTAAGGGACGCAATAGCTCATCACCTCTTGCAGTTGCCTGCACTGGAAGAGGTGCCTCTGCCAGGCGCCGCCATTTCGGACCACCCCTCCCGCCTGGTGGCCTGGCAGTCCATCGGCATGGCGCTCCACCTTGAACACGGTGTAAAATTGATAGAATGTGAAGAGGAGAGGAAAAGGGATGTGAGGAAGGTATGGGTGGGGATGAAGCAGGTTGTTAAAAACCAGCCACCCCAGACCAGAGCTCAGGGATTAGGGAACATTGTCCCCTCCTCCCTAAGCCCCGATGCGGGACAGTTGGCTGAGAGGAAGGTCAGCATCTACCCTGTGAAATTAGAGGCTGACCAGAGAAAGTTGTGGGAGAGGTTGTATGAAAAGCGAGGAAACAAGTGTTTTGAAGGAAGAAGAAGAGGCTAGGCTGGGGTCGGACGGGGTGCTGAGTCCCGTCAGCACGGCGGCCAGGATGGCAAATCGCCGCGCCCCTTACGGGGTAGAAATTTATGAGTGGCGGGAAAAGAACAAAAGGAGTAGGTAAGAAACAAATATGAAGAATGTAGAGAAAGGAAAATAGAGCTGCAACAAGTTTTTCAGACACATGGAAATTTCCTTATTCCTTGGGTATGTCTGGGAATATATTGGGGTACATTTGCATGCATGCGTCCAATACATCTGGAAAGCAAAATAAAAGTACAGTAAACCCTGGATATAACAAACTATATGGGGCGGGGGATCGTTTGTTAAACCCAATGGTCATTAAAAGTGATGGAAATAATGATGATTCATTCGTTAATCTGTTTATGTAAATATGTATATAAAGACTGTATTGCATGGATATATAATACATATGTAATTACTAATAAAGTTAAGTGGACTATATCGGATTTAACAAACTTCGGTTCATTAAACCTGATGGAGTTCAGCCAGGAAATTTGGTTCGTTATATCTGAAATTCGTTATATTGAGGGTTTACTGTACCTAAAATCTTCCTAATAACTTTTTGGGAAATATCAAAATGGTGATACCATTGAAATGTATGAAATCCTAGTATGAGCATGCAAAATATGATGACAGGTCTCTGCATCACAGGAGCCTTCGTAAACATAAGAAAACGGCAGTCTAGCTGCAACAAGAATGGATAGAGGGTGACCAGGTTAATACATTTGTCAGAACAGTGCGTTGCAGAATGCAGACTGCTTGCACAAGGCCTGAAATCATACAAAGCTCATCAGAAGCCACTGATCAACCTTCAGCAGAAGCAACATTGACTGGTTTGGGCTCATGCTCACTGCAACTGGACTATGCTACAGTGGGGATGTGTCTTATAGACCAACAAGTCCATGTTCCAGTTTCTAACCCCAGGCAACGTTCCAGTCTGCAGGAGGCCAGGGAAGCAGTGGAATCAAGAGTACATTGTACCAAGAGTAAAGCATGATGGCTGCTCTGTAATGACATGGGGCTGCATGTCAACTTGAGGGGTTGTCTCATTGTTTGTGATGGTACCATGAATTCAGCGAAGTAATAAGCTGTCCTAAGAGATTGCATGCTGCCCTCAGCCAAGACCTCTCCAGGAATGTGATTTTACACCAGGACAATGTCACAAGTCTGCATCGACCATAGAGTGGTTCTGGGAGAACAATATCATGATGATGGATTGAGCACCTTAGTCTCTGGATATGAATCCACTGGAAAACCTGTGGCAAGACCTGAAAGAGGCCATAAGACATCATAAGCCAGCCACTGATGAGCAACTGAAGGCAGTCATCACTGAGGGGTGGTCCAGCATCACACCTCGCAGATGTTGCACCCTGTTGGAGAGCAAAGTCTCAAAGAATAAATGCTCTCATCACTGCTAAAGAAGTCTCAAAACGCTACTGAGTATCTTGAATAGGAGTATTTATGCTGTAATTTGCACACAGCTTTATCTGCTTATCTGTTGCTGATATTACAAGTTTTGGCAAATTTGATACTTTGTTAATTCTTGTTAATTGTTTGGGGCATATATAATTTATTGTTATTTATTCTTTATTATTTTACTGTTATATTCATAATGATATGCAATAAAAAATTTTACCCTGCATTTATCTAATTTCCAAGGTGTCTCCTCAACTTTTGCCTGTAGCTGTATATGAGAAGAGAATCAAAGAAAACAGGACTGGTACAGAAAACTCCACTGATCTGAAATGCTGAGAGACATAAGGACACAGTTCTAGATTCAAAGCAATTCATAAGAACTTGAAAAGCTTTACCTCCCACGTAGAAATAGAGTTGCACTCTCATATAAAAAAAAGCTCTAATATAAATCAGGCAATTTGGTTGAATGAGTCTAGGGCAATCGACAAAAGCTGTTTGATGGGAACTACAATAGCCTCATGTACATCCTTGATAAAGATTTATGACCCCTACCCAAGGAAAAACTATGGGCTCAAATCAATAGCCTGCTTAAAAAAGGAAGAAGACAGATTCAGAGTTGGCAAAAAAACCCAAATTTTGAAAAAGCCCAATAAAACCCAGATTTTATTCTGGGTTTTTCAAATCTCTGGATTTTTCAAAAAACAAACGCTACAAGCATTAGAATAACATAGAAAGAAAAAAATAGCTATCTCTATTTTTATAATATTAATAATTAATTAGTTAAATAATTATATTATAGTAAGAACAGATCACTGATCGAGAATTGTGGGTACCCATGATAACCATAACCTATAGAAGGAGAGATGAATTATGAGTCAATATCAGAGAAATAATCTTAATTTGATACATAATTGTTGAAATTCTAAACATAAATTATGAATTTTGAATAAAATAATAAGTAGCATTCATTTCTTGAAAAAAAAAACCCAAAAGAGATGGGTGTATTCAAAACAAATACATTTATACATACCTAATGAATGAGCTTTTCCTGTCTCAAAGAAAGTTTGTACAGCTTCTCTTGCATCACCAGTTGCATTATAGACAGACACAAGTTCCTCTCGTACAAGTGAAATGCCTTCTTCTAATTTGCCTCTTTCTTTACCATAGTATTCATAACTGAAAAACAAACTTATGTTTAGCTGGAAAGTATAATAAATGAATGGATGAAAACCAAAACAATGGCAAATCATTTAATATAGACATGTCAAAATTTCTTGAAATTAAGTTTCCTCAGTTTGTAAAATGAGTACCATGAGCATTGTAGAGGTGCGAGAACTTGCATAATTTATTTTATCTAGAAAGAGATATTTATTATGGCAATATCAAGCAGGAGTAGGAGTACAGCTACCAAAACTCAGATAGACATCTGATAGAGCATATAGTTACTAATATCATAATTACAGGCTAACAGGAAATTTCAAAGTGTGGGTGTGGGCATTCATTGGAGAAGGAATGATGGGGATAGCATATTCCAATTGCAATTGTAACTACTTTCCTACATGTTGGGGTAGGGGCATCTCCAAGAGGTGTGGGCAGGCAGAGGACAGTAGTAAGTAGATGAAGTTAACACAGCTCCAAACAATGAAGTCTTCCCCACAATCTGTTTCCCCTAGCAAATGTTGCAAAACTCTATCCATCCAGCCTGCCTCTGAAGTACCTCAGGGGTATGGCCTGACAGAGCCTTTCCACATCCAGTCAATCCAACACACTTCAACCTGAACCTCTCAAAACAAGAGCATTGCCAAAAGCTTTCCTCTGCAAATGAAGAGTAGCTTTTTTTTTCTCTCGGTGATGAAATCCAATGTGCACATTGCAGAAGCTGGTTCCACTACACCACAAGTTATGCAGTTTCAGATAAGTGCAACCCCCACTTTTTTTATGCCACATACACAAGCCAAGCCTACATAACACCCAATTTTTTTTTTTTAATTAATTTTAATTTGCACATCTAGCGACTGCCTACTAGGGCCAAAGTTGCTGTATTCACACTACAGCCAAATACTGGGCTAGATTAAAAAATAAATAGACATGTAAATAAATAACAAAGATAAAAAAGGAACAAAGGGTAAGACACAAAATAAAAAAAAGAAACAACAAATAAAAGCAAAAAACAAGATATGCAAAAAGTCAACAAGAAGGAAGCACACTCCCAGCATCAGGAAAAGGTCCGCCTCCCCTCCAGGAGCATGATGTGGTGGATGGCTGATATGTGAATGGAGAGTACATTTGGGAGCCATTCTCCCCATTTTGTCCGATATGGATTTTTCACCACTTTGCCTTAGTCTGTCATTTCCCCCTACTTTTCCTTGTTTATGAGAGAACAGTGTGAGTGTTTCGCTAGGAAGGGGGATTGGGATAGATTAGGGTAGATAGGTATTGGTAGTGTAGATTGTTTTTTCTAATGTTTTTTTTATATGTGGTTTAAAAAAAAATTCTCTCATTGCAGGAGATAATTTGTAATAGAATTATAAAAGAAATTTTGGAGGTTCTAAAATTCTCAAAGAAATTCATAAATTGGAGCCCACTTAATTTTTTTGCTAAAGCTTAGGCTCAATAATTTTGCCACCAGGCTAATTAATTTGCGGCAGTTGCCAATCTTTATTTTGGTATCCCGACCCAGTCTTTGGCAGCCTTTTTTCTGCATCAATTTGGCTGCCTACCTCCATCATAATTTGGAGAACTACCGCTGCTGACCATTTGTGTCAATATGGCTCCACTAGCTTCTCAACCAGTTGTGTAAGGGGGATGCCCCAAGACCCTTGAGTGGAAGCCAGAGCCAGTTTGGTTCAAATGACATCTTATCCTCCCTTTTACCCACTCCTATCCACATATTGAAGAGGGCCTGATAATTTTGTGGTACAGTCCATAAATTGGAGTATCTTTTGTGGCCATTAAAGTTTCTCCATATACTTTTTTTGGTTTGCCATAAGTCCAACAGCACTGTCTCACAATTTTTGTATTTTGTAAATATTGTTTATATATATCATTTTCATTATAAATTTTTTGGGGAAAATAAATTTAATAAATAAGGTAGATAGAGGCTGTGTATCTGTCTCCTTTGCTGCCAGAAGTGGACTTTTGCTTACCCAACAGTTTGAGTCCCAAACCCTAGTGAAAAAAATGTGGGAGGTACATTGCATCCCACCACAATGCAACCAACACCAAAGAATGGAGGAAGCCAGCCTCCTCCCACAAGTGAAAGGGTCTACAAGTATGTGTACACAAATCCATTCCAGGTAGAAGGGAAAAGCATGAAGCTCCCCCAGACTGGGATACTCAAAAACAATGTGCCAAGCAGTCTGGGAGACAATGCAGTCACAGTAAAGAGCAGGGGAGCGATCCATCAAATGCTGGTGGGGCCAATTGGAAGGTGGCAGAAAATGACCTCAAGCCATGGTGGTATTGAGGTGGTAGGGTCCAGGAAATAGTCACAGTGCAATGGCACACAACTTTAATTCCCCTCACCTAGTCTTTGCACACTTTCTAGCGAGCTTATTTCCAGTAAATCTCACATGTCCAGGAACCCAGCAAAACAATCTTGACATCCGCCCAGTTTGTTGCAGCTGTGGGATCAAGGAAACCACAACTGAGTGGTGTGACATTCAAATACCCCAAGAACACTCAGGACACTTTGTGAGACACTAAAGATTGCAATCCAGTCTCTAAATAAGCCTGATCTTCCATACCAAGCAGTGTATTGCAAGAAGCTCAGCTGTGAAGCCAAGCCTAATGCCTGGTAGAGCCCCCACTGACTTTAAACAGAGGGGATGGAGGATAAAATCTGAGCTGACCTGGGACTTGGAACCAGCCATGGATCCAGCCTGACACTGCTCCAAAAAGGTTAAATGTAATACTCCTGACACTGTGGAAGCTTTGCGAGCAGAGGTGTAGCAACAAATAGTCAAAGGTGGTACCCTCCAGGGTGGTGTCCTGGGCAGAACAGAGGCGCCACCAGCCTGAGAGCTACCCTGAACTTTTAAAGAAGTTTCAGGAGCAATTTGGGGGAAAATAGTTTCCTAATAAATTGCTAGAAGATAGTGAAGTTATGAATGGGATGGAAAATATATGAAAGTTATTCTGACCAAATACACAAAGGAGCAACTACTTGAGGGATGTCATGACTGTTGGGGGGTTAAGGAAACTCCATGCAAAATTTTGCTTTGACTAAAAAGATAAAGAAACAAAACATAATTTATAATAAGGCCAGATGCCAAATACAGTCAGCAAAGAAGAGGTCAGATATCCCAGGAACAATATTTGTATCAAAGATATGCATTTTATCTTCAAGGAGAGCAGGTGCTGCATTGTATGTGACATTTTACCTAAGAGAAAGTGGTTTAAGATTCTATTTAACAATTAGTATTATATAAAATATTAATTTATCTAATTTCTGAAAGAGAAAATTAGTAAGAAACCCCTACAAGGGCCTAAGAACCTGGGGGTATGCAACAATTCTCTTGAAACTGTTGTCATGAATGAAGTTGAGCCACATTGTGTAGTATAAGTCAGAGATGGTGTCCCTCTTTGAAGCCATTTGTACTGGTTGGTATATGTTGTAGAACCCATGATTCAAATCACATATTAAACTATACATCCCCACTAATCTATGCTAAAAATCCACAAAAATAAACATTTAGCATATATAAAATTCTTAATTATAAGCAAGGTTGGGCAAACTCAGTATGAGTTTGCCCACAATTAATCTTAAATAAGTTATCATAAGTAAATTTCAATATACAGTACCTGAAAATATCCTTAGAGTCTTCATACAATGGTAAATGTGATGGCTTCAATTTTCGGGACAAATTTTGAGATTCATCTCTGGATCTAATTTGCTTTGATTCAGCAACAACGACTGGTAAAGATAAAGCTAAACTAACACCAACTCTAGAAATTTTTTTTGCACCAAGCATTTTGCAAATTTCAGCTGATTTTAATTGGTTTGAAAAATTAGCTGAAACTAAATTAGTATTGAGTGAATAATTTGTAAGATTCAATTTAAGTTTTTGAATAAAATAGGTGTATTAAGTGTATCGGTACCATTTTCCATGAAAAACCATTGGCTTACTATACTGAGACATTCCAAGGAGACCTATAATTAAAAACATAGAAAAGTGTCCACATATTGTAGCATTACAGGGAGTGAAGCCAAAACATTTCAAAATTAAAAGAAAATATGAAAAAGTCATTATTGCGTCAGACTACAGAAGCCCAAGTTGTGATGAAGAAAATAATATGAAACTACTGGACTTGTTGCAGGAAATTAGTGACCTAAACATTAGGGCTGTTCAAGTTCATATTGTGAAAATATAAAGTTGTGGGAGACTTCAGGCCACATGTTGTTCTTGCTCCACTTGGGGTCATATAAGTGCACATAATTTTGAACTAGATTGGATAAGATATAAAGGTCTCTAAGAGCGACATATTATCCTCTCCCTCCATGAGGCCACCACCTGATCCATTATTGAGGTGACGTTGGCAATCAGTCAAGTGAATTGGCCTTTGGAAGCGTTTGTTTGGTATGTAGAGGTCACCAACTTCATTCTTTTGGTGGTGAATTGGTATGAACATTACTTGTTGTTTGGGGAACAAAGTTATCATTTTCAGTCGCAAACAGTGGTGGTTGATCAGTCACCCAGAGGAGAACATCACCAGAAGCCGTCTCTCCTCAAAGGGGCAAGTGCTCCGAAAATTATACTTCCACCATGGTCTGGAAAAGAAAACAAAGGCGGAGGCTGCGAAGGAGACTGTGGAGGGAGTCCTGGGGATTTGGGAGAAGGCAGGTCTCCCTATCTCCACACTGTGTTACAGCAGGGCACAGTTGCTCAAGTTAGTGGAGGCCTACGAGGGTCTTCAGAAACATAAGAAAAGAGCTTCGGAAATGGCAAGGATGAATGAGGAGATCTTTCAAGGGAAACTTGCTGACTTGTTCGATGTGGTGCACAGAGATGCCCTTGAGAAGACCACAAATGAAGAGGACAGGGCCTTCCTCATCAGCCAAAGAGAGAATCGATTGACTTCCTCCATGACCAGACAGGTCAATGTGTGAGCGAGGCTACAAGATAAATCGGAAGAGGGAAGAAGAGGAAACGGGCAACAGCAATGGAGAAAAAGTGTTGTACCTTCAAGCTAGATGGCCTCATCTTCTTCATCCTCTCACAGGAAAACGGAGAGAAGTGATGCCGAGTTCAAGTGCCTAAGTCCTCCTGAGAGAAGAGCTGGAAATAAGTCTGCCATGATCCTGTCAAAGGAAGTGACCACCAAACTGGACCGCTTCAAGTTCTGAGATCAGGCTGTGATGGCAATGGTAGGAGCCGTGGCCAAGGCAACCAGTCAGAAAATCGGCAATATCATGCTCTCTATGAGCTCCACCCCCCACCATAGGAGAAAGAACCACAATAAAGAAGATCAACTCCCAGGGAGATGCCTTGTGCTACTTCACTGGGATGCCAAGCAGCTACCTGACATTGCTGGGGGATGTGAATGCATTGAGAGGCTCACCATTCACGTCACAGGTCGGGACAAAGAGTACCTCTTGGAAGCAGCCAATATCCCCCAAGGCACTGGGCATCACATTGCGGAGGTTGTCCTCAAGGCAGTATCCAATGCTGGACTGGAGTCGTGTTTGACACTATTGCCTCAAACACGGGTCCTAATGAAGGAACCTGCATCAAGATTGGCCTTTGTATCGGCAGCTCTTGTAGATGGGGAAAAGAAAGAAGAGAGTAAAAGGAAAAAAACAGAAAAAGAAAACTGAACAAAGTTAATTCACTTTGCTTCTTTCATGCCACACTTTTTCCAGGCATTCTTTAACAGACCTAATCATCTCATCTGTTGTCTCATTGCATAGTCCTAGTAGCAGGGTCATCAATTCCTTTCCAGTTTTTTCAATTACTTCATGTACTTCACAGCCACATTCAGTCAAGATAACACGTATCACCTCCATTCTGTCTCTATCATACTTCTCACATTCCAGTACTACATGTTCCAGTCTCATCCTCACCTAATTCACACATCTGACATACCTTGCTTTGAGTTGCAGACCATCTATAGTTTTTTGCATTCACATCCATAAATCGGGCCCTCGCACGGAAGAGTAGGTCACCACCCAGGCTTCCATCATACCACCTCACGTACTCTGGGGATTCCTTCTCCTTGCACCATTCCAGGGTTTGCTTTTGTTCCATTTCATTCTACCACTTTTTAAGTCCCATGTCTTTCACTTCTTTATCAATCCCAACCTTCCACTTTCTTGAATCCCTCTCTAACCCTTCTCTATTCTTGCTCATCATTCTCCATTCATGCTCATTTTCTCTACCTACCATACCATTCAAATATGCCATTTTTTTAAACTTCTTCACCCATTTACTGTCTTTCATTCCACAGATATGCTTTCCTTGCCAGTCTTGCATCATTCATTCATTCCAGTCAAATTTTGTAGATAAGTGTCGCTTCCACAAGTCTTTCTCTAAATGCACTCTATCCCATGTCACCTTTCAGAGCTGCTGTCGCTGCATACCTTGGTGTATTTAGTGCCATTCTAGCCACCTGGTTTTGTCCCTCTTCCAACTTTTCTATCTCACTCTCCTTCTATATGACTACATACATAACACTAGTCAAAAATGATTTTGCTACTTGGGTATTAGCTTGTAATTTATACTAAATCAGGTATGCTGATTCTGAATCTGTAATCAGAATTGTTCTAGCACGTAAGGTTCCTGAGTTACACATATGGGCAGTGTTGCTTCGGCTACCGTAGTAAGAGGATGTGTTGTATGTGTCTGGTTCCTGCGTTACACTTCTGCTTTATCACATTGTCAAATTTAGCTATTATAGTAGTGGTGTTGAAATGGTATTTACATACAGTGATTAATTACATTTTTCTTTCAGATGTATCTCTCAATTAATTTGCAAATGAAATAAGATTTACCAAAGTATATAACAGGATATATACAGACTAAGTTGAAAACATGAATCGGTGAGGATGTATAAATAGCCCAGACAACTTTTATTATATATGTGGAAGATATAATCCACAAGCAACCAGCAGAAAAATTTAGCTAAAAAGAGTGAAAACTGCATACAATTATTATTTTGGTTGTAAAGTTGGGTACCAAGACAAGCCCTGGGCACTTCACAAGTCTTGTACTGTGTGTTATACAGAGTTCACACAGTGGTTAAATGGGAAACGGAAGGGTATGCCTTTTTCTGTACCAATGGTGTGGCATGAGCCAACAAATCATATTTTTGATTGCTACTTTTGTATGACAAATATTGCAGGATTCTCAAATAAGAACAAGTCAAAAATTGTATATCCAGATTGTAAGTCAGCTATAAAACCAGTCCCCCATAATATGGAGAAGCCAATCCCAGTTCCTCCATCAGCTAGTGCAGTTAAAGAAGAAGATTCATTGTCTGAAGAGAAGGATAACAATGACGATGAAATGTATGAGGATAATTCTAAGGAAAAGAAGATCCAGTTGATAAATCAAGAAAGATTGAATGATTTGGTGAGGGATTTGTCATTGTCAAAGGAGAATGCAGAACTGTAGGGCTCCAGACTACAGCAATGGAAATTTTAGAGGACGGTGCAAAAATATCTACTCTCCATAAATGCCATGAGGCCTTACCTGCCTCCTATAAAGAAGATGGTGCTTGTTTCTGTACTGATGTTAATGGCCTCATGAATCAGCTAGGAAAAGAGCATTTACTTGATGAATGGAGCCTATTCATCGATGCAAGTACTGCTAGCCTCAAAGCTGTGTTGCTACACAATGGTAACAAAAAACCTTCAATTCCTGTCACACTTATTGTTGGGATGATAGAGACATATGACTCAATGAAATTTATTTTGGAAGGTGGTCATTACTCGCATCACAAGTGGAATATCTGTGGTGATCTAAAGGTAATTTCTTTACTTCTTGGACTGCAGCTAAGATATACAAAGAATATGTGCTTCTTATGCCTATGGAAGAGCCGTGACGACAGGAATCGTTATATTGTCAAAAAGTGACCCGAAAGAGAAGAACATATAGTTGACCGATACAATGTACACATACCTTTGGTACATCCACAGAAGATCAACCTTCCACCACTTCATATTAAACTTGGCCTTATCACAAATTTTCTGATGGATTCCAGAATCTCAAAGAGAAATTTGGTGCAAAGAAAACCAATGCTAACCAAACTTAAAGCTGGCATTTTTGTAGGGACGGAGATCAGAGAATTGATACGTGACAGGGAGTTGAGAAATAAACTAACTCCACTTGAGTTGGCAGCATGGGATTCATCTGTCCATGTAGTGCAGAACTTCCTTGGTAATCATAGGGCTGAAAACTATGAAGAACTAGTGGACAACATGCTAAAGGGCTATCAACAAATGGGGTATCGGATGTCTCTTAAGATGTATTTCTTGAATTCGCATCTAGATTTCTTTCCATCTAATATGGGAGATATTAGTGATGAACATGGAAAAAGGTTCCACCGAGATATCACAATGATGGAAAGCAGGTATCAAGGCTGCTTCAACGAAAACATGATGGGTGATTACTGCTGGTTCCTACAACGGGAGGATCCTATATCCACGCATAAGCGCAAGAGTAAGAGTCTCAAACATTTTTTAAGAAATTTATAGTTAGGTGAGTACTACCTCTTTTATATGTAAATATCTTGTCTACGTCTGCAAAAGGACGTACATAATGCCAAAGAGGGTGCCCCGATTCCAAACCTTTACCCAGAAATGTCTCATTCTTCTCAAACTTGTAATAATTATATCATTAATTGATATAATTATTTCTTTGCTAAATTTATTTTAACAAATCAGGCCACGAAGCTATGCAGTTTGTTTGGATACCATGTGTAACAGTATAAACAGTAGCTGAAAACAAATTTCTTTGCTAAATTTATTTTAACAAACACATCAATAACTGTAAGTTTCTTTGCTAAATTTATTTTAACAAATTGACCTGTTGAACATGGCCAGGTTTTTGATTCGTGAACTTTTATTTGTTCGAAACAAAAAAGACGGCAAGGACTATAAGATTAAGGTTTCTGCGGTGAAGGGAGAAAAGTGTTGATCCACTACATTGGGTGGAAAGCCACTCATGACGAGTGGCTGCATGTCAATGACAAAAGGATCCATGGTAGATGTGACGCTCACAATGCTCAGGTGGACCAGGTTGAGGTTTCTCCATTACATCTGAACCATGATGCGACTCGGGAAGAGATGGACCATCGTGCATCAACGCCTGGCCCAGGACAACGTTCATTGGGGGCGCCAGCGAGAGTGTCACAAGAGGACAGTCAGTCTTCATCATCTTCAACCACGCAATCACCTGTGCAAGTCGGGGCTGTACATGAGGTAGGAATGTTAGGTAGTGTTAGAGATTCGGAAGTAGTGCACTCTCCCGCCATTGAAACTGCACCAAACTGTGCCTTGTGTAGTCGTTGTTTGGGAAGTCAGTCAATTGTTTGTGGGAAGTGTGGTTGTGGGTTTCATCCCGATAAACTTTGTCTTGGAGTTGAACAGGATGTTATAGATGTCTTGCTTGGAAATGTGCAGGGAGCTGTTCGCTATATTTGCTGTGGATGTAGGAGTGGATCCAGTGTAGATCCATCTGTTAGTGGCGAGCAGTCTGCATTCAAGCAGCTGCTTTCAATTGTAGGGGGTTTAGTTGGGGAAGTCAGAGAGCTAACTGAGACTATTGGTTCTATTAGTGGAAACACCGTTGGCTCAAGAGAGCGGGACCATGTGGTGACTCCTAGTAGTGGTGTTGTTGGTGGTACACATAGTCATACTGGTGGGTCGGTAATGGGGGAGGTTATGGAACTATATGAGAGAGAGAAAAGGAAGTCTTCCATAATCCTGAGAGGAGTGGGAGAGGCAACAGTGGAGGAGGTTAAAGGTATGTTTGTTGAAGTTTGTACTTATTTGGGCATGGGTGAAGTTGCGCTTGTAGATGTAGTGAGAGTGGCTCCATCCGTGTTCAGGGGTAAGGTTGAGGATGATGTGCAGAGATATGCGCTATTAACAGAGGCGCCTAGACTTAGGTCATCTACAAACTATCGGAATGTGTATGTGCAGTGGGATTTAACGTACCGACAGAGAATGGATGTTATTGCTAGGAGAGCTTCTAGACGTGGGGATAATGTTCAGACTGCCCAACAGACTGAGCAAGCTCAACATCCTTCGGGGGTTGTGGGAAGGGGTAGAGGTGTTGCTGGTAGAGGATTCCAAAATCGTAGAGGGCGAGGAGGACAGGCACCACAAGGTTATGAGCTGGACTTACAGACAAATGGACGTAGTAGGGGAGCTTCTGGAGGCGCTCCTCGTAGAGCTACTCGCTCTCATGGTGGTTTGGGATCACAGAGGGGAGTATCAGGTCCTAGGGATGTTTCAGGATTGCATGTTGGTTCGGGTTCTCAGGATGGTCTTGACTCTGGAAATCGTTCTAGTTTGAGGGGTGTTTTTGGTCCTCGGGGAAGTGCTAGTAATCGTGGTATTGCATCTATTCCTCATCTCCACAGGAATAATACAAATTTAGATTAGGGCAGCAGTCTTTTGGGGTGGATAACAGTCTAGGTGTGGTTTATCTTGGATTAGTTAATTTGAATTCTCTCATGAATAAGGTGACATATGTGTATGACCTTCTCAGGAGCAGTGGCATGGTGGCTTTAGCAGTGTGCGAGACTTGGCTGACCTCGGAGGTCCCTTCATCATATGTTAACTTGCCAGGACACAGGTTTTATCGAAGTGATGTTGAGGGATTTGTGCGGAAGCATGGTGTGGGCCTTTATGTGGCGGAGAGACTGAGTGTCTTACCTTGTGAGGTTAATGTTCCTAATGTACTGTCTGTTTTTGTTAGCAAGTGGGATGTGTACCTCATAGTAGTCTATAGGCCTCCGTCATATTCACAGAGGGAGAATGAAGACTTGTTATCGTTCCTTACCGAGTGTACTGTAGATAATAATGTTATTATACTGAGAGACTTCAATTTACCTTCTTTGGGGTGGGGATCTGGCGATATGCTTGATGGATGCATCTCACCAATGGATTCACTTTTTTATGACACATTTGCTCTTGCTGGGTTGAGTCAATGGGTTGAGCAACCTACATCATACCATCAGGAAATGTTCTCGATTTGGTTTTAACATCAGATACAGACGTGGTTGGCAGTGTAGATGTCTTACCACCGTTACCAAGGTGCCACCACTCTCCTGTCGTATTTGAGTATATTTTATGTTCATTATTACCTGATGATGTAGGAAGTGGCCCGCATAGATTATGGTTTAAGGAAAACTACACTGCAATGAATCGAGAGTTAAATGGGTTAGATTGGGCTCTGTTGTTTGGTGACCTTAACGTCGATGCATGTTATGAAGTGTTTAAGCTGATTCTCATAGGGCTTATAGAGAAGTATGTACCTCTGGGAAGCTATGGTAGAACTCCAGTGTGGCTCTCCGCCCCACCTAGGGCAATGGTAAGGAAGAGGGCTTCTGCATGGAAAAATTACAAGAGTCTGAGAGAAAGGCTAGGCAGAGGGCATGAGGATGTAATATCTGCCTTGGACAGGTACCTCTCACTAAATAATGAATATAGATCGTATGCCAGAGATAAACAGTGTGACTATGAGAAGTATATAGTAAGTTCCCTCAGATCCTCTCCTAAGCTCTTTCATTCATACATACGAAGGAAGAAAAAAGGCTGTCCTCCGGTGGGCCCACTAGCTATGCCATATGGAGTGGTCTCAGATGATGCGGAAATGAGCGAGGTGTTTGCGGATTACTTCAGCAGTGTCTTTGTTCGAATTGATCCGCTGTCTCCAGCTGATCATCAGGTGTTTGATGGAGTTATGGATCCCCTAACTATTTTATATGATTCTGTCAGGAGGTTGCTTTTGGAATTGGATGGGTCAAGTGCATCTGGACCTGATGGTGTTCATTCACAAGTCCTAAAGTCATGTGCTTCAGCATTGGCTTACCCTTTGTGCATCATCTTCCGTCAATCTCTCAATTCCACTTCTCTTCCTAGGGATTGGAAACGATCTGCAATGGTTCCAATTTTTAGTTCTGGAATAAGGCGAATCACTAAAAGTTACCGTCCTGTAAGTCTTACTTCTGTCTGTTGCAAGACAATGGAGAGGATGGCTGGTTCCCATAGTGTGGAATACCTCAAAAGTAACGGGCTGCTATCTGTGAACCAGTTTGGATTCAGGTCTGGACGCAGTACAGAGGATCAGCTACTGATTTTCTATGGGAATATAGCGAAGTGGATGGACAGGGGATTTGTAGTAGATGTGGTGTTTATGGACTTCTCAAAGGCATTTGAACTCGTTTCACACACTTTGCTTATCAATAAACTTTGTCTCTTGGGTTTTGACAATGCTCTAGTTAAATGGATTGAAAGTTTTCTGGTTGGTCGCACTATGTCTGTGTCAGTGTCGGGCAAGTTGAGCTCTGAGAGAGATGTTACTAGTGGGGTTCCACAGGGTTCAGTCCTTGGTCCGATTTTGTTTCTCATTTATGCCAATTATATTACAAAGGATGTCAACTCAGATTGGAAGGCATTTGCGGATGACTTTAAGCTATGTGTTTGCTACCCAGTTGGATCATCTGTTAATGGTAATAATGCAGCACAAGCTCTTCAAAGAGACCTAGATTCTATATGTGAAGTCAGCAAATCATGGAATCTCAGATTGAATCCACTGAAGTGCTATGCAATGAGATTTGGCGGGGGTGCAAGTCATAATGATCCATCAATTCAATATTTTATTGATCAGCAAGCGCCTCAGTATGTTGAATCCTACAAGGATTTGGGTGTAATCGTGGACTCTTCCCTCAAATTCCATCAACATATACGACTAGTAACTGCTAAAGCTGGAGGACTGATGGGTGAATTGTTGAAATCCACAGTCTGTAGATCAAAGGAATTCATGCTATCTCTTTTTATCTCACACATCCGACCATTAGTTGATTATTGCTCCTGTCTTTGGAATGTGTGATACCTTGGAGATATTAGAAAGCTAGAATCGTTACAACGAAGGTGGACTAGAGAGATAGCAGGTTTAGAAGCCCTCGACTATGTGGCTCGCTTAAAGAGTATTGGTCTCCATTCTATACAAGGACGTTTGTTACGTGCAGATATGATAAATATCTGGAAGTCCTTTAATGCAAATGTAGATGTTGGAATAACAGATATGTTTGAAATGGCACTGCAGAAGTGAAGTATTGAGAAGGTCATTTGCAGTGCGGCGAGTTACATTGTGGAATTCACTTCCACCTAATGTTGTTGGGACCACTTGCATCAGTACATTCAAGAGACTTCTGGAAGGGTTTCTGGGTGATGGATTGTTTGAGATTTCATGATGAGGTTGTGTAGTGGAAGTTAGTAATTAAGGGTATGTCCTAATTAATTAGTCAATTTTTAAATTTTTTAGCTGTTTCTTTTTGGCCTAGTTTTTTGCTTTACATTGTTTTTTGTGGTTTTTCTGTGTTTTTTGTTTTTACTTTGGATATGTTTTTATGTTCTGTTGTGTGTCTTTTGCTTGTTTCTTCTTCCTAATTAATTAGTCAATTTTTATTTTTTAGTTGTTTCTTTTTGCCTTTGTTTTTGCTTTTTATTGTTTTTTGTGTTTTTTTTCTATGTACTTTGTATTTGCTTTTACTTTGGATGGGTTTTTATGTTCTGTTGTGTCTTTTGCTTGTTTCTTCTTCCTATTGTTAGCAGTATGTCTTATTTAGAAGCAGTGTTCTTGGTTTTTGTATTTTGATTCTTTTTATTTTTAATGATAGTCTTAGTATTAAAAGGATGTCATTATTTTGTTGTATGGGTGTTTTCTAGATGGGCTTAGTAGTTGTGTTATTTTCAGTTTGTTTATCTTGTTTAGATTGTATTATTATGATGTGTAATCTAGCTATTCCCTGCGCATCATTCCATTGTGTCATGTTTCTTTTTATTGTTGTTTTACCATGGCCAGTGGTCGAGTGGCACAGTGGCGCGTGGGAGTGTAGTGCCTCCGAGTCCCTGATGCATAATTCCTATGCCTAAAGGGGTGCAGCTCAGGAGGCTTCACAGGTGAGAATCCAAGGTGACAAAGTGAGCAATAAGGCCTAGTTGCATAACTCAGGAACCTTGCATGTTATGACAAATCTGAGCACAGATTTGGAATCAGCGCACCAAAATTAATTAGTTACAACATTTACTCAAGTAGCAGAGACAAAGTTAAAATTTGTTGGCTAGTGTAATGCTCGGTAGAGCTACACTCTTCCATATTTCTCATTTCTCTTATCACATCATACCACCTCGTTCTCAATCTTGCTGCACTTCCCAGTCAGCCAACCCACTGATTAGTCACACTAAGCAGTGCTTCCGAGATTGGATGTGGGGATGGATTGGTTGTCTCATGCAATTGCACTGAATGAGTAAGTGAAAGGCCTGTGTAAGGAGTCAGGATTAGTGTTTGTAGTATATGCATTGGATGGACTCCATCTAAGCCGGACTGGGGTTAACGTGTGGTGGCAGGAATTAGATAGTGTCGTTTGGTCTTTGCAGGTGGGAAACAAGTTACTGATATTGGTCAGGGAAATATAAGAGTACAGGGTGGGCAGGGAAAGGATAGAGATGCAGAGGAGATAGAGTGGAAGGTATACATTGTAAATGGAGTGCTTCAGGGATAGGAGGGCTGAGTTGTCTTTATAGCAATGCTCGTAGTCTTAGAAATAAGAAAGATGAGTTATTTAGTTATATTATTGATGAAGATATAGATATAATATATGTAAGAGAATCATGGGTTAATGAAAATAAATTTAATGACGTGAGTGAATTTGAACTACAGGGTTATGATATATACATTAGTCAAAGGACAGATAGGGCGGGTGGTGGGTTGATTATTTATATCCAAAATAGCATTTCTTCAAATCAAAATAATTCTAAAAAGCAAGAAGTTGAGTCACTGTGGATAGATATTAGGGTCAGTAAAGATAGGATAATACACTTGGGAGCATTTACAGACCACCCGGACAGAATGACTGTATTGATGAGCTAATTTTAAACAGCTCAATCATATCCCCCCTCAAACATGATGGTTCATTTTAACTTGGGAATAGTGAAAGGTAGAACATCAACAAACTCCACAAAAACTCCAAATTTTGATAGGGGATATTATGATAAAATTACGAAACTTGCTAAATCAGATTAGGTGTGATATAGAATTCAGGGGGAGGAATACTTATGAGATGTGGGACACATTTAAGACTATATTAAACATAGTCCAGGATCAGTGTATTCCAATGAAAGCTACTAGGAAGAAATGTAGGAAGCTGTTGTGGTAAAATCACAAGATAGTTAGGAAAATTTCTGAGAAGAAAAGGGCATACCAAAGATTACAGAGAGAAAGTACTTTTGAGAATTTACATCATGAGCTAAATAAAATTATTAACACAAGCAAAAGGGCGGCAGAAATTAATTTAGCTCAAAATAATAATAATGATCCAAGAAAATTATTTAGCTATTATAAAATTAATAACAAATCTAACAGTGATAAAATAGGGCCTATTAGTTGAGTCACTTTGGATAGATATTAGGTTCAGTAAAAATAGAATGGTGCATTTGGGAGCTTTTTACAGGCCACCTGGGCAGACTGATGTTATGGATGAACTAATGATAAGGGAAATAAGTAAGGGGTGTGAAACAAATGCAGTTATTATTGGGGACTTCAACTTAAACTCTGTGGACTGGGAAAATATGATGCGTAAGGATAAAACAAGTGGCAGGTTCATAGAATGCTTTGAGGATAATTTTTTGAATCAATTTGTTAATGAGCCAATGAGGGGGGACAATATATTAGATTTAGTACTTTCTAACACTGATCATTTAGTTCAAGAATTGACTGTTGGCGAAGCATTGGAAAATAGTGACCATCAGATAGTTCATTTTAACTTGGAAATTGAGAAGGGTAAAATAACCGAGAATGCTGTAAAAGTTCCAAATTTTCATATGGGAGATTATGTAAAACTCCAAAGCTTGCTAAATTTTGTAGACTGGGATGTAGAATTCAGAGGTAAAAATGCTTATGGGATGTGGGATACTTTCAAGCATATAATAAATGTAGTCCAAGAACAATATATCCCAATGAAGGCCATTAGGAACAAAAGTAGGAAACCATTATGGTGGAATCAGGAGATAGCTAGAAAAATTTCAGAGAAGAAAAGGGCATATAAAAAATTACAGGTACAAAATAATATTCAAAATTTAACTGATTATAGAATGGCTAGGAATGAGTTAAATAAGATTATAAAGAAGAACAAAAGGGTGTCAGAAATTAAATTAGTTCAGGATAGCAACAAAGATCCTAGAAAGTTCTTTAGTTACTATAAAATTAATAATAAGTCTGGCAGAGTTAAAATAGGGCCTATCAAATATGAAGGGGTTGTGAGAGAAACTGATGAGGAAATAGTTGAGGTACTAAATGGTCATTTTGCATCAGTATTTACAAAGGAGAAGCTAAATAGTCTTATGTATAGTACTCATGGGTCAGGGAAAGAGGTGTTTACTACAATTAGTGTGGATTGGAGGACGATAAAAGAACTAATAGGTGAGTTAGATACTACCAAAGCCTCTGGCCCTGATAATATTCATTCTAGGATACTTAAAGAAGAGGTAGAAAGTATCTCAATAGCTCTGGACAAGTTGTATACTAGGTCACTGGAATATGGAGAAATACCCGATGATTGGAAGAGAGTGAATGTAGTCCCCATTTTCAAGAAGGGTAGTAAAGAGGATCCAAATAACTTTAGACCGGTTAGCCTAACTCCTGTAGTCTGTAAAATTCTTGAGAAAATAGTTAAAAAAGGGATTTGCCAACATCTAGAGAGGAAGGGGTTAATCAGTGATGCTCAGCATGGGTTTAGATCAGGTAGATCAGGTTTGACTAATTTACTAGACTTTCTGGAGTTTGTAACAGATCAAGTAGATACGGGAGAGAATGTAGATATAATTTACTTAGATTTTAGTAAAGCATTTGATAAGGTACCACATAGGAGACTAGTTCATAAATTAAAAATGATTGGGATATGTGGGGGTGTTTCAAATTGGATAACTGAGTGGCTGAAAGACAGGAAGCAAAGGGTAGGGCTAAATGGTGTAAAGTCAGAGTGGAGGGATGTCATCAGTGGGCTTCCTCAGGGATCATTTCTCGGTCCATTATTATTTGTAATCTATATAAACGATCTTGGGGAGGCAGTTAATAATAAAGTGTCAATTTTTGCGGATGATACAAAATTAGCAGCTGTAGTTAAAGATATTGATGATAATTTTAAAGTGCAGGGGGATTTAAATAAATTGTTATCCTGGGCACATAAGTGGCAAATGACTTTCAACCTTGATAAGCGCAAAGTTATTAACATGGGAAAAGATAATAGAGAATTTAACTATGAAATGGATAGGCATTGGCTGAGCTCAGTAGAGGATGAGAAAGATCTAGGAGTAGTAATAGATAAGTCATTAAGGTTTTCTAAGCAGTGTATTCAAGCAAGAAATAGGGCAAATAGAGTGCTGGGTTTCATTAAGAGAAATGTCAGTTTGGAGAAATACATATGATTGGAAATTAGTGAATGAAGTGCCAATTTTTAAAAAGGGAAGTAAAGGAGACTCAAATAACTTTATGCCAGTAAGCTTAACTTCTATCGTTTGTAAAATCCTTGAGAAGATAGTTAAGAAGGGGATTTCTGACCATCTAGAGTATGGTAGATTAATAAATGATGCTCAGCATGGGTTTAGAAGAGGTAGATCGTGTTTAACAAATTTACTGGATTTTATGGATTATGTTAATAAACAATTAGATAAGGGAGAAAATGTTGATGTAATTTACTTAGATTTTAGCTTTTGATAAGGTTACACATAAGAGACTAGTTTACAAATTAAAAATGCATGGTATATGTGGTAAAGTTTTAAATTGGATAACTGAATGGCTGAAAGACAGGAAACAGAGAGTTGTGTTGAATGGGGTGAGGTCACAGTGGAGGGATGTTATCAGTGCCGTACATCAGGGATCCGTTCTAGACCCTTTATTATTCATAGTTTATATAAATGATCTTGGGGAAGCTGTAAATAGCAAAGTGTCAATTTTTGCTGATAACACTAAATTAGCAGCTGTAGTAAAAGAAGTTGAGGGTAGCTTTAAAGTGAAGAGTTGTGGTGGAGCGAATGTGAGTGTGTGTAAAAGGGCCATTCTCCCACCCCTTTTCTCAGTACCCTCTCCCTCCCTCTGTAAGAATGTGTGTGAATGGGAATGGGTTTGTTTTATTTTTGTTTATTTTATGTATAAAATGATTACCATGTTTTTCTTTCTTTCCAGGCGTCATATTCTGGAAAGATAGTAGCTAATTTTGAGATATCACTATAATAATATTGTACTTTGCTTAAAATAAACTTTTATCAAAGCGTCATATTCTGGAAAGAGGTAAGCTAGTCGATATATTTTCGGGTAATGCCCACTTATTAGTTTCGCCATCCATGTATAAATAAATGGGTCATAAAAGGAGGATATATCTCTTCTACAGAGAGTGGAAGTGTGGACTGATAGCAAGAGGGGTTCTCTTGACGAGTGCTCCGCCCAGCCCTGAGACGGAGGGCTTTCGTGCCTCTCTAACCACCTGAACCGCCATACCCGCCTTCGTTGACAATCCTGCCTCCTTCTAAGTTAGCCTACTACCACCCACCTCCAGCACACAAGTGATAGCGCGTGCCCCCTTTTCGTTCGGTTGTTGTGTTTTTTTTTGTTTTGTGTAGAATATAAGTAAATTGTTGTATTCGCCGGTTATAAAATTCTCGTTTGGTATCGTATTTGGATTGGGGAATTTAGCCTCATTTTGAAGTGTGCACATTTCCCTAGTAAATATAAAATTGTTGTAAATATAAGCTGTAATTATCATTGTACTTTTTTTCTGTTAGTAAAGAACTGTACATACAATCCGTTTCATTCTCCTTCGATTTCTCACGTCCGGATTAGTATAGGAAGCGGGTTGGATCGATTGGGGTTAGTCTAAATTTTTCGGCCCGCTACATTTGGCGCCCGAATAGGGACGTGAGACTTCGAAACTGGGAGAGTGACTGGATTGGATTGCAGTCCATACCCAATTAGTGTGACAAGTAGTTTGACTGATTTTTCCCTCCTCCTATCTTTGTACTAACTTGGGAACAATGGCTGTAGCGGAAACATTGAATGAAGAAGTAGTGCGATTGAGACTGGAGTTGAGAAAGAAAGAAGAGGAGTGTGAAATGTTGCGGGGAATGATGGAGGGAATGGAGAATAAAATAAAAGGGATGAATGAAAAGACTGATAGGATGAAGAAGGAAATGGGAGACCGACAGGATCAGACGGACCGACGGATGCAGGACCTGTATAACATGATGACAGGGGCTGGATCAGTCCCAGGATCTACAACCCTGACCCCTGCTCTTACTGAAGGGACTCCGCTAAAAGGAATGGATGGCAGTAGGATTGAGTCTAAAGAAGATACGGTGAGTGGTAGGAAGGACGGAGAATGGAAGAGAGTTGAACGCAAGAGAAGGAAGAGTGGTGCAAAGGGGAAGGATAGGAAGGTAAGAGGCAAGAGTGTGGACTCATTGTACTCGGATGAAGGAGAGAGTGATGGTATGATTGGAATGAGTGAGACCGAGAGTAGCTCTTCGGAGAGTGAAGTGAATGTGGGGAAAGGTATTTTGATAAGGGAAGTGCCAAAGATAGATCGATTTAGGTTACATGGTGGGAAAAGTATGGAAGAATTCTTGGGGGAATTTGAGCGTTATTGTAAGCTCAAGTACCCGGAGAATAAGGGATACTGGATGAATGTTTTGGGAGATTGTTTGGATGGGAAAGTGTTGGAGTTCTTGCGAGTGATAACGAGTGTGGGAGAGCCAAAGTACGATGTAGTGAAGAAGAGATTGATTGGGCAGGTGAAACGAATGAAAGAGAGTGTGAAGTATAAGAGGGTGAATGAATTTGAGAAGGCTCGAATGGGGAAGAGTGAAAGTGTGAATATGTATGCACATAGGCTTGAGAGTATGGCAAGAACGAGGTATGGTGATGATGATGTAAATGAATGTAAACCACTCATGAGGAAGTTTTTGGACACGATCCTGCGAAAGGTGAGTGAATGGCTGAGTGGAAAGAGAAAGGAGAGAGTGAGACTGACAGGTGAACGGTTGATGTGGGAGGATGTGTTGGAACTGTTAGAAGATGGACGATTTGATGATGAAAGCGATCTAGAAGAGGATGGATGGTACAGTGTGAATGTTGGGGGTAAGAAGCCCAGGAGCTTTCATCCACCCCAGCAGTTTGTCAGCTACAGGGATGCCCTGAAGGCTGCACCAGCTGGAGTGATGTCAAACTTCCTGGGCCGGCAGAATGGATGGGCAAATGGAGGGTGTTCGAATGGAAGGGGGCAGATGAATTTCAAGCGTGGGAACGGATATATGAGAGAGAAACCGAGGTATGTCCCAGCAAACGAGAGACCGAATGGTGGGAGAAAGATTGTGGAATGTCGTCAGTGTGGAAGGAAAGGTCATATGTTGGCAGAATGTAGGTGGACATCTGGTGCGTGTTTTGGGTGTGGTAAGAAAGGGCATATGATAAAGGATTGCCAGGAAAGTGTGAAAGAGTGCTTCGAATGTAAAGAAATAGGCCATTTGAAGAAAGATTGTCCGAGGTTGAATGGTGGAGCAACTGGTGGGGAAAGTATGAAATATGCATGTGGTAATTGTGGAAAGGCTGGTCATTATGCAAGGATGTGTCGTGACCAGAGGAATGTATGTAGCTATTGTGCGATGGAAGGACATTCAAGTGAAAAGTGTTGGATTAGACTGAGAGCGCAAGGTGTGAATGGAAAGTCTGAAGCGGGAAACTGAATGGTAAGAGGGTACCTGCTGAAGTATCCTCTGGGTGCATGAGTGTGAGTAATGTGTTGGTAAGTCTGTCTAGTGTGAAAGTGCTGTCTGGTAGGAAGTATGAGTGTCTGAGTGTTAAGGTGGAATTGAATGGAATTGAGTGTTTGGCTTTAATAGATTCTGGATGCAAGGCGAGCTTGGTGTATAAAGATGTGTATGACAAGGTTAGCGAGAAAGCCCTCCTGTCTGAGTGCAAGGGTAGTTTAGTAGGTATTGGTAATAGGAGAGTGCCTGTGATTGGAATGATAAGGTCAGCTGTTCGAATGCATGGTATGATGATGAATGAATGTGAATTTTCTGTGATTGATAAGGTGAGTAGTGAGTATGGTGTGATTTTGGGCTATGATTTTATGAAAATGAATCGTATGGTTGTGCATCCTGCGAGTGATCAGATTGAGAGAAAGATTGGTAAAAATGGGGTGTATAAGTTGTATGTAGGGAAAGATGGTAGCGTTTTGAGGAGTGTGTTTACTGGTATTGAGGTGACTGCTATGGAAAATGTAAGGCTTGTGAAGGGTGAAAGGGTGTCTGTTAGAGTGAGTTGGAGTAAGGATGTTAGTTTGAATGTGAGTGAGAACACTGTGATATTGGATGGAAAGGATGCATGTTATAAAGTAAGGCGTGTTGCTTGTGTGTTTGATGGCTTGATGAGAATGAATGATCCTTTTGTATGTGTGCAGGCGGACCCCAGTGTGAAAGGGCAGGTGAGGGGAATCCAAGTCGGAGATGTACTGGGCCACCTCTCCACTGTCAATGAGGTAGGTATGGATGATAGTACGGATATCAGGGTGAATGTTGCGAATGAAAAGACATGTGAATGGATGTATAATGAGGTGAAGGACATGGTGAAATTGGATGGATGTTTGACTGAGTATGAAAGGGAGGATGTGTATCAAATGATATTTGAGTGAAAGGGAGCCCTCAGTAAGGGTGATCTGGATTTCGGGGTTGCAAAGCTCCCGGAATTCAAGATTGTCCTGAAGGAGGACTCCCCAAACTATCAGCGGCCGAGGCATTTCCCACGTCCGGTTGCTGATGAGATTGAGGAGCAGTGTTTGGAATTGGAGCAATTGGAGGTGATTGAAGAGAGCGAGAGTGCATGGAATAGTCCAATTGTACCTGTACGTAAGCCGGATGGAAGATTGCGTCTGTGTGTGGATTATCGAAAGGTGAATGAAAGGACTGTGAAAGAAAGGTTTCCGATGTGTGTGGTATCTGAGTGTGTGTATAGTATGCATGGGATGGAGTGGTTTACGAAGCTGGATCTGGTACGGGGGTATTACCAGATGCCCATTGCTGAGGAGAGCCGGCCAGTAACTGCCTTCTCTTCCTCAAAGAGGCATTACCAGTTCTGGAACCTCAGCTTTGGGTTGGCTAATGCTCCCGGAGCCTTCCAGCGGGCAATGAATGTTGTGTTGAGTAAGTTTGCGAGTAAGAATGTGATTGCATTTATAGATATTTTGATTATGACTGAGACTTTTGAGGAGCATATGAGATTGGTGAATGATGTGTTGAGAACGTTGGAGAGTGTTGGTGTGAAGGTGAAAGTGGCGAAGTGTGAATGGTTTGCGAAAGAAGTGGAATTCCTTGGGCATATGGTGAGTGAGAATGGGTTGCAAAAATCACCAAAGTATGTTGAGAAGGTGCGAATGTTTCCTAAACCGGTGACTGTGAAGCAACTGAAGTCATTTTTGGGTTTGATTGAGTTCCAGCGAAAGTTTATATGTGATTGTTCTGGTGTGAGTAAGCCTCTGACTGAGTGGATGGGCAAGAAAGGTAGTACAGTTGTCAAGTGGAATGATAAGATGAATGAGGCGTATGAGAGACTGAAAGAGGCAGCGGCTGAAGATGTTGAATTGGCTTACCCAGATTATAGTGTAAATGCTAAAATGCTTGAACTGTATACAGATGCGAGTGGGTATTGTATGGGAGGTTTTCTGATGCAAGAGCAGCGTTTGAATGGAGAGAATGTCAGGCGAATAATTGGGTATGTTCCAAGGCTATGAATGTTGCAGAACGAAAGTATTCGACTGTGGAACGAGAGCTGGCTGCGATAAGATATTGTTTGAAAGTGTTGCATCCATTTTTGTATGGTGTGAGGTTTGTGATAAAAAACGATCATCAACCTCTTGTGTATCTGCAGCGTATGAAGTGGGCTGATAGTAGGATTGCAAGGACTTTGGAAGATTTGAGTGACTTTGACTATGTGATTGAGTATGTGCCTGGTGAACGGAATGGAGTGGCTGATTTGATGTCAAGGTATCCTGGTACGAATGATGAAAATGTGTGTGGAGTGAGTGATCCTGAGTATTTGCCGAAAGGGATTATGAATGGAAAAGAGAGTAAGGGTGGTGGTGATTCCTTGTTTGAGAGCGTATGGAATGGTTTGCAAGATTTGAAGAGTGATGGAGTAGATGTGAGAGTGCCCGATAGTGTAGATGATTTAAGGAAGGAGGTAATGAATGAAGTGTGTAGGAAGCCTGAAAGCATTGGTATGGCAAAGGTGCGGAACTTCATGAAAGAATTGAGAGCGATGTGTATGCAAGGGGTCCCGCCATTTCAGGAAGTGTTGATTGTAGTGAGTCGTATGTATGGAGTGATTGTTTATGTGCACTTTGGTGGTGAGAGGCCGATTGTGTACAAGGATGAGAAGATGAAGGGTTTGAATCCGAATGTGGTACATCTGCAATGTTTGAGCGGTGTGCACTACAATTGGGTAATTGAAAAGTGTTCATATATAAGAGAGAAGAATGATTGTCTGGATGAAGATGAGTGTGTGTTGAGTGATGATATGGGAGTTAATGACAGTGTGGATATCAGTGCTGATGTTGGTGTGCTTGTTCCTTCGGTGTATTGCCAACATGGTGGACCTGATATGATGGAAGTGAGAGTGAAAGTTGGTGAAAGGTTGTTCTGTGGTTTGATTGATACTGGAGCGCAGGTGTCTTTAGTGAATGAGAAGATTCTGAGTAAGTATGATGAGTTTAAATGTTGCGAGCATAAACCTGTGAAGTTACGGATAAGTGGATTAGGGAATGGCTTGATAGTGTCATGGGAACAGGTTAGTCTGAAAGTGAGTTTGGGTAATGGTGTGAATGTGAAGCATGACTTTGTGATTCTGAAAGGTGAACAAATGCCTTGTTGTTTCTTGCTTGGTGTAGACTTTATGAGATTGAATGATTTGTCTTTGGATGCTGATAAGGATCGTCTTATGAAAGGTGAATGTGAGGTGATGAAGTTGAATGAGTGTGCGAAGAATGTTGTCAAATTTTGTGGCATGATTGAGTTGGTCATGGATGATGAGAATGAGATTTTAAGTGATGATGATATTCTAGAGATGCAAGAGATGTGTCCTTTTGTTAGTGAGTTGAAGAAGTGTGTAATGATGCGTGTTGATTTGAATGAATGGCTAGAGTGTTTAAGTGATTTTAAAAGGTATGCTAAGGATTTTGTTGTTTGTATGGATGTTGTATATTTTGTGAGGCATGTGAAGGGTGGTGATGATATGTATGTACCTGTGATGTCCTTAGTTGGTATGATTGGTCTGGTGAAGGTTGTGCATGATAATTATGGGCATATGGGTAAGTTTAAGCTGTGGGAGTGTATGAAGGAGCGTGTGTTCCACCCGTTTCTGAGAACTGTTGTGAATGATGTTGCAACTACATGTGAAAGGTGTCAGAAGCGAAAGGTGCAAGGTGTGCAAGTGAAACCACCGATGTTGAAAGTTGATGCGAAAGAACCGTTTGAATTGGTAGTGATTGATTGTGTGTCTTTGCGGCGTACGAGTGCTGGGAATGTTGGTATGGTTGTTATGGTTGATCATAAAAGTAAGTTTGTGTATGCAGCGCCTGTGAGAGATAAAAGGAGTGTGACTGTTTGGCGTGTGGTTGAGCAGTTGTTCTTTCCTATGTGTGTATGGAAGCCTAGAAGATGTCTGAGTGATAATGGGCCTGAATTTGTAGGGGAAGTGTTTGAGCAAATGTTGAGAGAGAATGGTGTGGAGCATGTGAGAACAACTCTGTATGTACCGTCTTCAAATGGATTGGCTGAACGGACTATAAGAACCTTGTGTGAGATGTTGAGAATGATGAGTACGACAGTGAATGACTGGGATGTGTGTCTAGGGAGAGTGTTGTGGGCGTATAATTCAACTGTGCATAGTGCAACTGGAATGTCCCCATGTCAGTTTGTGATGAATTTTGAAAGGCGAGTGAAAGATAGGTTTCGTTTGAGTGAAAGTGAGCAGTGTATGGCGTGAGGCGCATGAAAGGTTCCGTTCATTTGAATTAGGTACAAAAGTATTGAAGGTGAAAGAAGTGAAGGGTAGGTTGAATGTATCAAAGATGAGTGAGAAGTTTGATGGACCTTATAGAGTTGTGAGAGTTTGGGAAAATGGGGTAACGTATGTTTTGGAGAGTTTGAATGACGGCATGACTGAGAGAGTGCGGGCTCATCAGAGTCAGTTAAGGAGATGGAGAGAACCTCCTGACTACCTGGTGAGCCATCCAGTGTATGGACTGTGTAGAGAGAGAGGTAAAGTGCATGATGATGAGATTGAATGTGATAGTATGGATCTGTCTGGGAAAGAGCTAGTCTTAGTCTCGAGGAGTAGAAAGCGTACAAAGAAGGGTGAAAGGAAGAATGCAAGTACGAATGAAAGTAAGTCTGAGCAGAGTGTTTCTGGTATGGGGGATCTTGAAAGGGAGATTGAGTTTTTGCGTAAACAGGTGAGTGATTTGGCTGGTATAAGTAGACGAGTGAGTGAGCTGCCTGTGCCTGATTTTTCTGGTTTTGGGAACAGTATGAATGACAGTGTGTTTGGGCAGAATGAACCTAGTGTGGCTGATTTTTCGGGTTTTACAAATGGTAATTGTAGGGATGAGTTTGATGTAGTGAATGATGAAGTGGCTGATTTTTCAGGTTTCTGGTGGGAACCAGTCGAAGGGGTTTCTGGTATGCCTGTTGAGAATACATGGAATGTGAGTGACCTGTCTGTTTCGCAAGAATGTACCTTGAGTTGGATGAGAGCTGTGAGTGAGGAGCTGATGAATAGGGGTATGAAGAGTGAGGGTTCTGAACGGAAGAGTATGAAAGAATTCTGTCATGAGATGGGAGAACTGGTAATGAGGGCTAAGAGTATGGTTGATGAGATGATCAATAGTGACGATGAGACTGACGAACAACCCCGACTAATTGCTACGCGTAGCCAGGGACCAGTAGAAGTGTGAATGGGTGCATAAGGGTGCGATTGAGCACAAGTGGTACCGTGAAGAGTGATTGAAAGGGTTTAGTGAGTGGCTGGTCGAATGGCTTAAGGAAGGAGGGGTGTGGTGGAGCGAATGTGAGTGTGTGTAAAAGGGCCATTCTCCCACCCCTTTTCTCAGTACCCTCTCCCTCCCTCTGTAAGAATGTGTGTGAATGGGAATGGGTTTGTTTTATTTTTGTTTATTTTATTTATAAAATGATTGCCATGTTTTTCTTTCTTTCCAGGCGTCATATTCTGGAAAGATAGTAGCTAATTTTGAGATATCACTATAATAATATTGTACTTTGCTCAAAATAAACTTTTATCAAAGCGTCATATTCTGGAAAGAGGTAAGCTAGTCGATATATTTTCGGGTAATGCCCACTTATTAGTTTCGCCATCCATGTATAAATAAATGGGTCATAAAAGGAGGATATATCTCTTCTACAGAGTGGAAGTGTGGACTGATAGCAAGAGGGGTTCTCTAGACGAGTGCTCCGCCCAGCCCTGAGACGGAGGGCTTTCGTGCCTCTCTAACCACCTGAACCGCCATACCCGCCTTCGTTGACAATCCTGCCTCCTTCTAAGTTAGCCTACTACCACCCACCTCCAGCACACAAGTGATAGCGCGTGCCCCCTTTTTGTTCGGTTGTTGTTTTTTTTGTTTTTTTTGTGTAGAATATAAGTAAATTGTTGTATTCGCCGGTTATAAAATTCTCGTTTGGTATCGTATTTGGATTGGGGAATTTAGCCTCATTTTGAAGTGTGCACACTTCCCTAGTAAATATAAGCTGTAATTATCATTGTACTTTTTTTCTGTTAGTAAAGAACTGTACATACAATCCGTTTCATTCTCCTTCGATTTCTCACGTCCGGATTAGTATAGGAAGCGGGTTGGATCGATTGGGGTTAGTCTAAATTTTTCGGCCCGCTACAGAGTGACCTAAATAAGTTATTGGCTTGGGCTCAGAAGTGGCAAATGAAATGAATGGGCATTGGCTGAATTCAGTTGAGGATGAGAAGGTCTTAGGCATGGTAGTAGATAGGTCACTGAAGTTTTCAAAGCAGTATATTGAGGCAAAAAATATAACAAATAGGGTGCTAGGATACATTAATAGGAATGTTAACTACGGGAGTAAAGAGGTTCTCCTTAAACTCTCCATTTGTATGTTAGGCCACATTTGGAGTAGTGTATACAAGCATGGTCACCACATTTTAGACATGGCATCAACCTGCTAGAATCAGTACAAATGAGGGCAACAAAATTAATACCTTCCCTAACATAACATAAATTCACAGATGACAAAAGCCACAAGGGCCTATCAAAGGTCATCCGCCTCCGTCATGAATAGACTGAGGGTATTAAATATCTTCTCACTTGAGAGAAGATGTGTGAGGGGAGATATGATTGAGCTTTTTAAAATCTGCTCTGGGATGGATAAGTTTGATTTTAGCAAGTTATTTGAGTTGGAAGGTTGTAATAGGACTAGGGGTCACTACTTAAAAAATAAAAAACAGAGGTGCAGGTTGGATATTAGAAAATATTTTGGTAACACTTCAGTTTTGGGGCGCACGGTAGGTGGCGCAGTTTATAGGCTATAATATATGTCTTATGGTGTCAGATGGTAGCATCAGATATGAACAATTACAGCGTTATATATTTTGTATGAGTATATACTGGGGGGCTGCACCCCCCAGACCCCCCCTAATTGATTGAAACTCAGGATCATCGCAGGGTGGTCCCACCACAATGATATCTCCCCCACGAGCAGTCCCCTTGAATTTACTGTTTTTTTCCCCAACATTTTTTTACTGGCAGAAAAACCTAACCTAATGACAAACAATACTTACTTTTATAGGTTTCTTGATTAGTTTATGTGCCTCTAAATAATCTAAAAGTTTTTGGCGGTTATGCAAAATAAACCTGAATTTGAATAACGACCAAGCACAACTAGAGCACAAAAAAGCCATAACCAAAGAGAAACAAATGCTAAGCAGCTTCTATTTATAGCTACGACGTTGCCAGTAAGAAGCTGTTATCGTTCACTGCGAAACAAAAAATATGAAAACAAAAAACAAAAAAAAAACAATAAAACACATCAAGAAACCTTACCTGACTTAGAAAAAAATATAAACGAACAGAGGCGCAGATATTTAGTAAATAATACAGACTAAAAGTTACAAATTCCAAAACAACAAAAAAATATAACGCTGTGATTGGTCTCATCTGAAGCTACCGTCTGACGTCATAAGAGATATATTGTAGCCTACTAACAGCGCCACCTACCGTGCGCCCCAAATCTGAAGTATTACCAATATTTTTTCACCAATAGAGTGGTAGATTACTGGAATGGTTTGCCATCTGAGAGGGTAGACAGTCCAAACTTGAATGTATTCAAACACAGATTAGATGATTTTATGGGGAGGGAGGGTTAACTTTGGGAGGTATTCTGGACTCATTTCTGTGGATGCAGTTTTTTATTATTGTATATTACGATTGATTTGGATTTTGACGAGTCTTGATAATGAAGCTTTTTGTTTTTGACACATTCCTGTGTATGGTTTGAATTGTAGATGCATGATCGCACACTATCCTATGGATTGTTTAAATTGTATATTGTAGATGCATGATCTGACACAATCCTATGGATGCATTTTGTGGGTGGGTTTTGAGAGATACAGATGACCTTTGATAGGTCGTCAACGAGTTGCGTAGTCTATAATCGCCCCTATGAAATTTTGCACTTCTCGTAGTAAATTCCCGAACACTTGTGAATGTTTTGTTTTGTTTTTATATTAAGGCTGATTTTGATAAGGTTTGTTCAGGAAGGTTGTCTTACAGGAAGCTCCTGATTCTCATTGTAAGATTGGGATATAATACTGATTTGGGTGTGTAGTTTTTCTTGTATTTATTTAATACATCAATCACTATGTAATAAATACATTAGTGATTAATACTTTTGGGGAAGATAACTGGCAGCAATCCTGAGCAAGAATTTTTTTGGGGGTGAGTGTTAACTTTTTCCTTAGTAAATTTCTGAGAGTATGGCTGTTTGTATAGATGGTGAGAGCATGCCGTTTGAAAGTAGTGTGTATGTGGTGTGTGATGCATGTGGAGTTGAAAAGAGAGTGAATGTAACTGAATGCTGTGTGTGTTTTCTGGAAGGGAAAGTTAGGAGGTTGAGTGGGGAATGTAAGAGGTTGAATGATTTGGTGTTTGAGGTGACGCTAGTTAGGCCTCATCTAGACTATGCAGTACAATTTTGGTCACCATATTATAGGAAGGATATTGATTTGCTTGAGTCTGTGCAGAGAAGGATGACAAAGATGATTGGTGGGCTAAGGAACTTACCTTATGGTGAAAGGCTCAGAAAACTAAATCTACATACATTGGAAAGGAGAAGAGTCAGAGGGGAATTGATTGAAGTCTTCAAATGGGTAAAAGGATATAATAAAGGGGATCTGGGTAAGGTTCATATACTTAGTGAACATGACAGGACACGTACAATGGGTTTAAGCTTGATAAGTATAGGTTTAGGAAGGAGATTGGGAGGAATTGGTTTACAAATCGTGTGGTAGATGAAGGGAATAGGCTCACTAGACATGTGATAGAAGCCTCCTCTCTGCGTAGTTTTAAGAATAGATTAGATAAATATATGGATGAAGCTGCTAGATAGGACTGACTTTTTTTTATGTACATATGTATATATTTTTCTAAGGAGTGGGGAGATTATATTTTGCAGTTGCATGAATGGACATAATCCTCTGGATGCATTTTATGTATATTGTAGATTAGATCTGATGAACTCCTGTAAAGGGTGACAATGTTGATGACTTTTCTCTGGTAAGAAATCTTTTGTGTGTTGAATGGAACAGGAGCTGCCAAGTGTAGGCCATGAAGGGTCTTTTGCAGTCTCTTTCTTTTCTTATGTTCTTAAGAGATGCAAGTGTGCGATTGAAGGGTGAGATTGGTGCTAAGAGGGTGGAAGATAGGGCTAGGACTGGGAACAGTGTGGAAGTTGTGAGTGATGATGAATGGTGGGTGAAAATGGATAGGATAGATAAGTTAGGACAGATTAGGAATGAAGGACATAGAACCTGTTAGGTTGACTAACAGATTCAATGTCCTGAGAGAGGAAGAGTGAGAAAGTGATTTGCCTGGTGTGATTGTGGATGAAAGCAGGATGGGTGGTAGTGTGACTGAGAGCAGGAGGGAGGGTAATGTTAGGCCAAGACAGAATAGGAGAATGACTGAGGTGCTAGTGATGGGTGACTCTCAGATTAGGTATTTAGATAGGAAGTTGAGAGATAGCAAGTGGAAGGGAATGAGAGTTTGTCTGCCGGGTGCTGGAGTAAGTGATGTTTGTGAGAGGTATGATAGGCTGGTTTCTGGGTGTGAGAGGGATGCAGTTGTGATTACACATGTGGAAGTGAATGATGTAAAGAAGGTGGGTACATGTGAGTTACGTGAGCAGTATAAAAGGTTAGTTGAAAGGATGAGTAAAAGCAGGGTAAAAGGTGTTGTTTCTGGTGTGCTTCCGAGATTGGATGTGGGGGTAGAATGGTTGTCGCGTGCAATTGGTTTGAATGAATTTGTGAAAGGACTGTGTGAGGAGTTAGGATTGGTGTTTGTAGATGTCTGGGGTGGGTTTTACGGGAATAGGAGGTTGTATGCGATGGATGGGCTCCATCTTAGTCGGGCAGGTGTTGAGGTTCTATGGGGTGGAGCTGGATAGTGTGATTAGGTCCTTACGGGTGGAAAACTAGAAGCTGTTAGAGGTAAGGAAATAACAGGAATAGAGGGCAGGTGTAGGAAATGGAAGGGATGCAGAGATAGAGGAATAGCTAGGGGGGAGGGCATACTGATGCGTTATAGGGGGACTAATGCACAAGTGAATGAGCAGATAACTAGGAATAAAAAAGCACGATGCAATGAAGATGGGAATAATAAAAAAAACGTAAAAATATACTACACAAATGGTCGGAGTATAAGGAATAAAATATATCTCTTAAGAGCGTTAGCGAGTGAAGAGAATTTTGATATAATTGCGATAACAGAGTCATGGCTTGATTTGGCAGGTAATCAATTTAAACCTGAGCTTGAGATTGAGGGCTTTAACATGTTCCATACAGATAGGAATAGGAAGAGAGGAGGAGGGGTTATTATTTATATTAAAGATAATCTCCAGTGTTGTGTAAACAGTACAATTAAATTAGATGATAACACAGAGTCATTATGGATAAATGTAAAGGAAGGTAAAAACAAGCTTGTTATAGGATTATTATACAGACCACCAAATCTTAGTAAGGAAGCTTCAAATCTTCTGTGGCAGGAGATACAACCGGCATGTAGAAGTAAGCATGTGTGTATAATGGGCGATTTTAATTACAGAAATATACACTGGGAAGCTCTTGTGGGTGATCAGGAGGCTGAGGAATTTTTGAATGTTGTCCAAGATAATATTCTGAGGCAGATTATTTATGAACCCACTAGAGGTAATAATATACTGGATTTAGTTCTGACAAATAGGAAAGAAGTTATTAAGGATACTGAGATTGGAGGAAATTTGGGTAATAGTGACCATTGTGAAATTAGATTAAAGATGAAATGGAATGGTATTGATAGTAGCATGAACAATGTTAAAATTCCTGACTTTAGAAGAGCAAATTATAATGGGCTAAGGACTTACCTGGAGGCAGTTGTACAGAAACCAGGCAATGAAATCAATTCAGGAATAGATTCAATGATATCAGTTAGTGGAGACAATAATCACCAGGAGGAAGAGATTACAATTGAAGAGGAGTATGAAAGAATAATTGAGCAATTAATTACAGGTCAGATCATTAACATTCCATATAAGGAGATTAGGACTAAAAATAATGACCCAAAATGGATGACAGATAAAATTAAGCATTATATTAGCATTAAAAAGGGCATTTATAGGAAAATAAAAAATGGAGGATCACTTAAGGCAGAGATATAATGAACTAGCAAGAGATGTTAAAAAGTTAATTAGAGTGGCAAGGAGAAATTATGAAATTAAAGTGGCAAATAGCGCAAAAGAAGATCCTAAAAGTTTTTATCAATTATACAAAACTAAGGTTACAGATAAAATAAGCCCACTTATAGATTCCAATGGAGAATTAGTGAGTGATAGGGACTCAATGGCTGGAATGCTAAATGACTTTTTTCTCTCAGTATTTACACAGGAGGATACTCTAAATATACCCGAGGTGTCAATGATCTTTCGGGGTAATGATGAAGAGAAATTAAAGGATATCTTGATCACAAAGGAGATAGTGACAAAGGAAATTGATAAAATCAAAAGTAGTAAAGCACCCGGTCCTGATGAGGTCTTTCCTAGAATTTTGAAAGAATGTAAGGATGTGTTAAGTGAGCCCCTAGCATGCATCTTTAGAAAATCATTGGAGAGTGGCATTGTGCCAGTGGCATGGAAGAAAGCTAATGTGATACCTATATTTAACATAACATAACATAATTTCACGGATGACAAAAGCCACAAGGGCCTATCAAAGGTCATCCGTATCCATCAAATCCCACCCACATAATGCATCCATAGGATTTTGTCAGATCATGCATCTACAATATACAATTTAACAATCCATAGGAATGTCCAACCATGCATCTACAATATATAATTTAAAGCCTCCATAGGAGTCTGTCAAAAACAAAATCAAAGTCCCCCAAAATATACAATAAAAAGAAACTGCATCCACAGGAATAAGTCAAGAAACATATCCACATACCAAAAAGTAAGAAATTAACCCTCCATCCCCATATAATCATCCAATCTGCGCTTGAAAACATTCAAGTTTGGGCTGTCTACAGTCTCAGGTGGCAAACTATTCCAATAATCCACCACTCTGTTAGTGAAAAAATATTTTCTAACATCCAGTCTGCACCTCTGTTTTTTAATCTTTAAGTGGTGGCCTCTAGTTCTATTACTACCTTCTAACTCAAATAATTTGCTGAAATCCAATTTATCCATCCCAGAAAAGATTTAAAAAGCTCAATCATATCTCCCCTCACACACCTTCTTTCAAATGAAAACATATTTAATACCCTCAGCCTATCTTCATATTCAAGGTGCTTCAGGAATGGTATTATTTTTGTTGCCCTCCTTTGTACTGACTCTAATAAGTTTATATCATGTCTAAAATGTGGTGACCATGCTGTGAGTGTGAGTGTGTGTAAAAGGGCCATTCTCCCACCCCTTTTCTCAGTACCCTCTCCCTCCCTCTGTAAGAATGTGTGAGAATGGGAATGGGTTTGTTTTGTTTTTGTTTATTTTATGTATAAAATGATTACCATGTTTTTCTTTCTTTCCAGGCGCCATATTCTGGAAAGATAGTAGCTAGTTTTGAGATATCACTATAATTAAAACAAGATTGTACTTTGTTTATAATATTCTTTTAGCAAAGCGCCATATTCTGGAAAGAGGTAAGCTAGTCGATAAATTTACTCGGGTAATGCCCACTTATTAGTTTCCCTTCCATGTATAAGTAAATGGGTCATAAACGGAGGATATATCTCTTCTACAGAGAGTGGAAGCGTGGACTGACGGCAAGAAGGGTTCTCTAGACGAGTGCTCCGCCCAGCCTTGAGACGGAGGGCTTTCATACCTCGCTAAACACCTGGACCACCATACCCGCCTTGGTTGACAATCCTGCCTCCTTTTATGTTAGCTTACTACCACCCACCTCCAGCACACAAGTGATAGCGCATGCCCCTTTTCGTTCGGTTGTTGTGTTTTTTTTATGTTTTGTGTAGATATATAAGTAAATTTGTTGTATTCGCCTGTTATAAAATTCTCTTTTGGTATCTTATTTGGATTGGGAAATTTGGCCTCATTTTGAAGTGTGCACACTTTCCTTGTAAATATAAATTGCTGTAAATATAACTGTATTCTTTTGTAAGTAAAGGGACCATATATACAATCCGTTTCATTCTCCCTCGATTTCTCACGTCCGGACAGTGTAGGAAGCGGGTTGGATCGATTGGGATTAGAGATATATTTTTGGCCGGCTAAAATGCCTGTATGCAGTACTCTAAATGTGGCCTGACATAAGAGTTGTATAGTTTAAAGATGACCTCCTTACTCTTGTAGCTAACATTTATTATTATTTTTAGCTAAATTAATTTCTGCTGTCCTTTTGGTCTTCTTAATAATCTTATTTAGTTCATTTCTGGTTGACCTATAATGGTTTAAATTATCTAAACTATTCTCACTTTGTAATCTCTGGTATGCCCTTTTTTTCTCTGAAACTTTGTTAGCTATTTCTTGATTCCACCATAATGGTTTCCTACATTTCTTCCTAATAGACTTCATTGGGATACACTGTTCCTGAACCATGTTTAATATAGTCTTAAAAATATCCCACATCTCATAAGTATTCTTTCCATGGAATTCTATATTCCACCTAATCCGATTTAGCATGCTGCTTAATTTATCGTAATCTCCCCTATAAAAATTTGGAATTTTTGTGGAGTTTGTTGTTGTTCTACCCTTGACTATTTGCAAATTAAACCGAACCATCTGATGAACACTGTTTCCCAATGATTCCCCTACACTCAATCCTTGAACTAAGTGATCATCATTTGAAAGAATTCGATCTAATATATTTGCACCCCTTGTTGGCTTATTAACAAATTGGGTCAAAAAGTTATCTTCAAAACATTCCATAAACTTACAACTTGCTCTATCTCTTCCTATCATATTTTCCCAGTCTATGGAAGTTAAATTAAAGTCACTCAGAATAACTGTATCTTCTTTGCATCCTTTACTTATTTCCCTAATCATTAACTCATCGATGCAATCAGTCTGTCCTGGTGGTCTATAAAAAGCTCCCAAGTGTATTTTCCTATTTTTACCAACCTTAATATCTATCCATAATGATTCACCTTCTCCTTGCTTTATAGAGTTATTTAGATTTGAAGAAATGCTATTTCTGATATAAATAATCAACCCACCACCAGTCCTATCTCTCCTTTGACTAATGTACATAGTATAACCTTCTAGTTCAAGTTCACTGACATTATCATTAAATATATTTTCATTAACCCATGATTCAACTATAGATATTATATCTATATCTTCATGAATGATATAACTAAATAATTCATCCCTCTTATTTCTAAGACTACGAGCATTTGTGTAAAGACAACTCAGCCCACCTATCCCTGAAGCACCTGAGGACCTATCTCCTCTGCATCTCCTTTCTCTCCTTCCCCGACCTGGAACTCTTGTATTTTCTTGACCACTATCACTACTCAAGTAATTTATTATAGGAAGGATATTGATTTGCTTGAGTCTGTGCAGAGAAGGATGACAAAGATGATTGGTGGGCTAAGGAACTTACCTTATGGTGAAAGGCTCAGAAAACTAAATCTACATACATTGGAAAGGAGAAGAGTCAGAGGGGAATTGATTGAAGTCTTCAAATGGGTAAAAGGATATAATAAAGGGGATCTGGGTAAGGTTCTTATACTTAGTGAACATGACAGGACACGTAGCAATGGGTTTAAGCTTGATAAGTATAGGTTTAGGAAGGAGATTGGGAGGAATTGGTTTACAAATCGTGTGGTAGATGAATGGAATAGGCTCAGTAGACATGTGATAGAAGCCTCCTCTCTGGGTAGTTTTAAGAATAGATTAGATAAATATATGAATGAAGCTGCTAGATGGGACTGACTTTTTTATGTACATATGTATATATTTTTCTAGGAGTGGGGAGATTATTTTGCGGTTGCATGAATGGACATAATCCTCTGGATGCATTTTATGTATATTGTAGATTAGATCTGACGAACTCCTGTAAAGGGTGACAATGTTGATGACTTTTCTCTGGTAAGAAATCTTTTGTGTGTTGACTGGAACAGGAGCTGCCAAGTGTAGGCCATGAATGGTCTTTTGCAGTCTCCTTCTTTTCTTATGTTCTTATGTAACCCTAAAGCACTTCCATTAGCCTGCCTACCTTCTACAAATCTGTGTTTGCTTCCTTTCCCTGCCTTACTTTGAGCCATTAAATTTCCCTGACCACTATAAAAACCTAGTTTCCCGCCTCTAAAGACCTAATAACACTATCTAATTCCCGCCACAAAACCTCAACCCCATCTCGGCTCAGATGGAGTCCATCCATCGCATACAAACCCTTATTCCCATAAAACCCACTCCAAACATCTATAAACACCAATCCTGACTCCTTGCACAAACCTTTCACATATTCATTCAACCCCATTGCACGAGACAACCATTCCATCCCCACATCCATTCTCGGAAGCACACCTGAAACAACACCTTTTACTGTACTTTCACACATCCTTTCAATCAGCCTTTTATACCGCTGTCGTAACTCACAAGTACCCACCTTCTTTACATTGTTTACTCCGACATGTGTAATCACAACTGCTTCCCTCTCACACCCAGACACCAACCTATCATACCTCTCACACACATCATTTACACCAGCACCCAGCAGACAAACTCTTACTCCCTTCAATTTACTTTCACTCAACTTCCTATCTAAATACCTAATCTGAGAGTCACCCATGACAATCACCTCAGTCATTCTCCTATTCTCTCTAGGCCTAGTATTACCCTCCCTCCTGCTCTCAATCACTCGACCTCCTATTCTACTTTCAGGCACGGCCACACCAGACAAATCTCTTTCAAATTCTTCCTCTCTCAGGGCATCAAATCTGTTAGTTAGCCTAACAGGTTCCATGTCCCTCTCATTCACACACCTAACCTGTCCTAACTTATCTATTCTGTTCACTTTCACCCACCACTCATCACCACTTACTTCACTTACTGCTTTCTCTCCAGTCCCTGTTCTAGGCCTAACTTCCTCCCTCCTGGTCCCAATCTGACTCTTCAAACGTACACTTGCATCTCTTCTCACTTTAGACACTAAATCGTTCAGTCTCAAGCATTCTGCACGTAATCGACTCACCTCCTCAGTCAAAGCACATACACGGCACTCAGACACATTCACTCTCCTCTCTACACCACAGACATCGCACACTACATACACACTACTTTCAAAAGGCATACTCTCTACATCCAAACAGTCAGCCATACTTAAACAAGAACAATAATAGAAACAAAAAAACTTATGAAACAACAAGAATTTGACCCGAATTTGTGGGCGCAAGTTTAAAACCTGCTAATCAAGATGGCCACCAAAGTAAACAAAAGTCACTTTCTCACCAAAACAAAATAACCACAATTTAACTTTGTTATATTAACCAAATATATGATCTAATAACTTAATATTTATGTTTACTATGTCACACACCAAAGTATAGCAAAAAATCAAAATATTCTGAGAGCTCTACAAAACATGTGCTACCTGTTTGAAGGTCAGTCGAAGGGAATAAAACAAATATGTCTAATTACAGACCAGTAAGTTTGACATAAGTGGTAGGGAAAATGATGGAATCTATTATAGCAAGGAATATTAGAGATCACTTGGATAAGCATAAGTTGATAAAAGAATCACAGCATGGCTTTAGTAAGGGTAAATCCTGTCTCACTAATTTGCTGTCTTTTTATAGTAAGGTGTATGAAGCAGCAGATAATGATGAAAACTATGATATTTTATACTTGGACTTTAGTAAGGCTTTTGATCGAGTGCCACACTTACGGCTTCTGAGCAAAGTTAAAGCACACAGGATCGATGGCAGTATATTTAGGTGGATTCAGTCATCGCTTGGTGACAGATAGCAAAGAGTTAGTATAGATGGAGTTAAATCTGAGTGGGGGGGTGTTAGCAGTGGAGTTCCGCAAGGATCTGTTTTGGGTCCCTTGCTATTCTTAATTTATATTAATGATCTTGACATAGGTATAAGTAGTGACCTGAGTAAATTTGCTGATGATACTAAGCTAGGTAGAGCCATTAGGGCTGATTCTGATGCTGTTGTAATGCAGGATGAATTGATGTGAAGAAAGTGGGTGCATGTGAGTTACGTGAGAGGTACAAGAGGTTGATTGAAAAGGTGAAAGAAAGTAGAATGAAAGGTGTTGTGACAGGTGTGCTTCCAAGAATGGATGTTGGGGTAGAATGGATGTCTCGTGAAATTGGGCTGAATGATTATGTGAGGAGGATGTGTGAGATGGAAGGTGTCATGTTTGTGGATGTGTGGGATAGGTTTGTTGGAACTAAAGAAATGTATGCGATGGATGGACTGCATTTGAGTAGGAGGGGGGTAGATGTGTTGTGGGAGGAGTATGATCGTGTTATTAGGTCTTTGCGGGCGGGAAACTAGATACTAATAGTGGTCAGGGAATTATGAGAGGACATTATAGTACTGAAAGTAGAATGGACTTGGCAGATAACATAAATAGGTTCCAAGGCAATAGAGGTGAGGTCATTCAAGTTTCAAGAGGTGCTTCAGGGATAGGGGGGTTAAATTGTTTCTATACAAATGCTTGTAGTCTTAGAAACAAGAAGGATGAGCTATTTAGTTATATTAGCAATGAGGATATAGATAACATAACATAAGAACATAAGAAAAGAAGGAGACTGCAAAAGACCATTCATGGCCTACACTTGGCAGCTCCTGTTCCAGTCAACACACAAAAGATATATTATGCGTTACTGAATCATGGGTTAATGAAATAGAATTTAGTGACACTATAAGTAAATTTGATTTACAGGGCTATAATATGTACATTAGTAAAAGGACAGGTAGGATTGGTGGAGGAATCTATATAAAAAACAACATTGTTTCAAGTTTAAATACTTCAATAAAGCAGGATGGAGTTGAGTCACTTTGGATAGATATTAGGTTCAGTAAAAATAGAATGGTGCATTTGGGAGCTTTTTACAGGCCACCTGGGCAGACTGATGATATGGATGAACTAATGATAAGGGAAATAAGTAAGGGATGTGAAACAGATGCAGTTATTATTGGGGACTTCAACTTAAACTCTGTGGACTGGGAAAATATGATAGGTAGGGATAGAACAAGTGGTAGGTTCATAGAATGCTTTGAGGATAATTTTTTGAATCAATTTGTTAATGAGCCAATGAGGGGGGACAATATATTAGATTTAGTACTTTCTAACAGTGATCATTTAGTTCAAGAATTGACTGTTGGGGAAGCATTGGGAAATAGTGACCATCAGATAGTTTGTTTTAACTTGGGAATTGAGAAGGGTAAAATAACCGAGAATGCTGAAAAAGTTCCAAATTTTCATATGGAAGATTATGTAAAACTTCGAAGCTTGCTAAATTTGGTAGACTGGGATGTAGAATTCAGAGGTAAAAATGCTTATGGGATGTGGGATACTTTCAAGCATATAATAAATGTAGTCCAAGAACAATGTATTCCAATGAAGGCCATTAGGAACAAAAGTAGGAAACCATTATGGTGGAATCAGGAGATAGCTAGAAAAATTTCAGAGAAGAAAAGGGCATACAAAAAATTACAGGTACAAAATAATATTCAAAATTTAACTGATTATAGAATGGCTAGGAATGAGTTAAATAAGATTATAAAGAAGAACAAAAGGGTGTCAGAAATTAAATTAGCTCAGGATAGTAACAAAGATCCTAGAAAGTTCTTTAGTTACTATAAAATTAATAACAAGTCTGGCAGAGTTAAAATAGGACCTATCAAATATGAAGGGGTTGTGAGAGAAACTGATGAGGAAATAGTTGAGGTACTAAATGGTCATTTTGCATCAGTATTTACAAAGGAGAAACTAAATAAGCTTATGTATAGTACTCATGGGTCAGGGAAAGAGGTGTTTACTAACATTAGTGTGGATCGGAGGATGATAAAATGACTAATAGGTGAGTTAGATACTACCAAGGCCTCTGGCCCTGATAATATTCATTCTAGGATACTTAAAGAAGGTGTAGAAAGTATCTCAATTGCTCTAGAGAAGTTATATATTAGGTCACTGGAATATGGAGAAATACCCGATGATTGGAAGAGAGCGAATGTAGTCCCCATTTTCAAGAAGGGTAGTAAAGAGGATCCAAATAACTTTAGACCGGTTAGCCTAACTCCTGTAGTCTGTAAAATTCTTGAGAAAATAGTTAAAAAAGGGATTTGCCAACATCTAGAGAGGGAGGGGTTAATCAGCGATGCTTAGCATGGGTTTAGATCAGGTAGATCATGTTTGACTAACTTACTAGACTTTCTGGAGTTTGTAACAGATCAAGTAGATAAGGGAGAGAATGTAGATATAATTTACTTAGATTTTAGTAAAGCATTTGATAAGGTACCACATAGGAGACTAGTTCATAAATTAAAAATGATTGGGATATGTGGGGGTGTTTCAAATTGGATAGCTGAGTGGCTGAAAGACAGGAAGCAAAGGGTAGTGCTAAATGGTGTAAAGTCAGAGTAGAGGGATGTTATCAGTGGGGTTCCTCAGGGATCAGTTCTCGGTCCATTATTATTTGTCATCTATATAAACGATCTTGGGGAGGCAGTTAATAATAAAGTGTCAATTTTTGCGGATGATACCAAATTAGCAGCTGTAGTTAAAGATATTGATGATAATTATAAAGTGCAGGGGGAATTAAATAAATTGTTATCCTGGGCACATAAGTGGCAAATGACTTTCAACCTAGATAAGTGCAAAGTTATTAACATGGGAAAAGATAATAGAGAATTTAACTATGAAATGGATGGGCATTGGCTGAGCTCAGTAGAGGATGAGAAAGATCTAGGAGTAGTAATAGATAAGTCATTAAGGCTTTCTAAGCAGTGTATTCAAGCAAGAAATAGGGCAAATAGAGTGCTGGGTTTTATTAAGAGAAATGTCAGTTACAAAAGTAAGGAGGTTATTCTTAAACTCTATAACTCTTATGTTAGGCCACATCTAGAGTACTGTATACAGGCATGGTCCCCACATTTTAGACACGATATTAACCTTCTCGAGTCAGTGCAACGGAGGGCAACAAAGATTATTCCTTCAATGAGGCACATTGAATATATAGATAGACTGAGGGTATTAAATATGTTCTTGTTCGAAAGGAGGTGTGTGAGAGGGGATATGATTGAGCTCTTTAAAAAATTTTCCGGGATAGATAAATTGGATGTTAGCAAGTTTTTTGAGTTAGATGATGGAAATCGGACTAGAGGTCACCACTTGAAAATTAAAAAGCAAGGGTGTAGGTTGGATTTAAGAAAATATTTGTTCACCAATAGAGTGGTAGACTTCTGGAACAAATTGCCGCAGAGGGTTCTATTACCTGGTAGGGCCCTACCACTCTAGTCCAGCCAGACCGGATAGGAGAGGGACAGGCCCAAAAGTCCAAGACAGATACTCCAGTCAGGCTACACGGGAGGTTTACTCAAATATATCATTAATGACTGGCTAAGTGTATCCTCCATATAAAATACCTTGAAAATATAACAAATTGAGATTGAAATGAACTGGCAGTAGGTCAAAGATGGAACAATTCTTCACCGAGAAAGTACTGCAGTCTAGACTTAAACGCAGTGAGGCTCGGAGCATCAACAATATCTTGGGGTAGAGAATTCCATTTTTGGATAATTCGACAAGAGAAAAATCGTCTACGAGCTTCCAACTGACAATGCTGCATCTGAATCTTAAATTTATGACCTCTTGTGCCAACAGTAGGTGCCATTGTGAAGATGTCGGAAGGGGAGATGATGGTTAAATTGTGGAATATACGATAGCAATAAATAAGGTCCTGCCTTAACAGCCCACCCTTCACGGAGAATAATCCCAAAGTTGTCAGCCTGTCAAGGTATGGAAGATCAGTCAGACCAGCAACCTGTTTTGTCCATCTGCGTTGAACAGATTCTAGACGCTGATTTTGGCCCTGGAACCCAAGATTCCAAATTGGAGATGCAAAATCTAGAATCGGTCGGACATCAGAGATGAAAAGGGTTGACATGAAGATAGCCGAGCGAGTAACAGTTGATTTTAAAAGATTAGTGGCAATACCTCCGGCTTTAGCAGTTGCACAGCTTATGTGCTGGTGGAATTTCAGTTTCCTATCCACAGTTATTCCCAAATCCTTGTGAGAGAAGCATTGATTTATAGGAATGTCATTTAGGATGTATATGGGAGTAAGGAGATCATCTGACTGGACACAGCGCTGTCTAGCAAAGCGGAGATGGACACATTTACTGGTAGAAAACCTTAGCCCCCAAGAAGCAGCAGTGGAAGATAGTAAATCAATATTATCCTGCATACCTGGAAGAGATAAGGAGCAGCCAAGGGATGGGACTGAGGAGTGGAAATATAATTTGAGGTCATCAGCAAACATCTTAAAGTTGCACTGAATTTGGAAGCAGGTGTGATTTATGAATATGAGAAACAACAATGGGCCCAGAACCGAACCCTGGGGAACTCCACTTAAGACTGGTTTTGCCAGGCTTGTGTATCCATTTATTGAGACCTTCATTGAGCGGCCGAGTAGAAAACTGCTGATCCAGTGTAACAGATTGCCAGAGATACCAATCGCCACTAGTTTGTCAATGAGTGTCTGGTGATGCACTCGGTCAAACGCCTTAACAAAGTCAAATAGAATTAAATCAACCACTTGTCCTTGATCATACCAGTAAGTTATGTAGTCGTAAGTGAGTAAAAGTTGGTCAGTGACTGAACGGTTGGGCCTAAAACCAAATTGGGACTCATCAAAAATTAGATGATCTTCTATGAATCCAAATAGTGACTTGCAAATAATGCGTTCCATTGTCTTGCAGGGAGTGGGGTTTAAACTAATCGGACGATAGTTCAGTGGATCACTACGGGATCCTTTCTTATAGATTGGGCAAACATGAGATGTTTTCCAAGTCTGAGGTACGGCACCAGATGACATAGACTTATTGAAAATGATGGACAGAGGGTAAGCCAGTTCTGATGCGCATTCTTTTAGAAGGCGTGGATGGAGGTTATCAGGACTCATGGCACTATCAACATCAAGTGATTTGAGTTGGCATACAACATCTTCGGGGTGAAATTGGACAGATGAAATAATGCCCTGGCACGCTTGATGTGGAAAAGGGTTCAAAGATGTCTCAACAACAAACACTGTAGAGAACGCTTCGACAAAAGTATTGGCCATGGTGATAGGATCATCAGATAGTTCACCGTCAACCCTAAGGGGGCCAACTCTAGGTCTATCAAGTTTTTTGTTCCGAATATAGGAATGAAATAGTTTAGGTTTAGTAGCCCTGTTCTGCACAAGATTTTCTTCATATTTGATTTGGGCGGTTAATACTTCAAATCTTAGCGCAGAATTAGCTTCATTAAACTTAAATAGTTTTTGTAGTGCCAAGTAAGAATGTCTGCCATAAGTCTGTCTCGTTAATTTGAATTCATTCCACATTTTGGTACGCTGCTTGTAGAGGTTACGGGGGATGGACTTCAACCATGGGGATGTTTTTTTCCTGTAGGACCTCTTAGGGATATGCTGCTGAACAAGTTTAGTTAAAATGTTGACAAAAACTTGTGATGCGTCGTCAATATTAAGGTATAGTAGTTCGAAGTCCCAGTCGTACTGTCTTAGGGACACTCGTATTTTGTCATATTTTCCCTTAGGCCAGTCATAAGTTACATCAGGTGGAGGCTCACTTTGGAATAAGTAAGATGCTTTGATAGTTACGTGTCCGCACTTGGGGAAAGGCGGATACACACTCACATCCTGAATCCGGTCAGGGTCAGATGTAAAGACAAGGTCTAAAATATTGCCGGATGAAACAAAGGTGGGCTCACAAACCCACTGATGGAGACCGAGCGACTGGAATAGTTCGAGGAACATGGAGTCAAAAGGTGAAATATTTATATGAAGATTGTCATTTTGACATGAGATTGAGGGGAGGTTAAAATCACCCAAAAGTACGAATTCCTTGCCAGTGCTAAATTCACAGATGAAGTCAATAAGAGCAACATTCTCCTCATATGTATAGGAGAGAGGACGATAAACTGTTAGAACATAGAGGTTGAAAGTAGGAAGGTAGAGTACCAAAGTATTTGGAAAACTCCCAGAGTTGACATCCACACAAACCTTAATGTTATTCTTTACATAAACACAAACGCCAAATTTAGGAACGAGGGAATCAGAGTCATGCCTAAATATAGAGTACCCATCGATATTTACAACAGAGTCATTTACCACAGGTTGAAGCCAAGACTCAGTAATCGAGAAAAGAGCGATTTCCTCATTACAACAAAATTCTTCGACATAAGAAACCTTATTAGACAAACAATTTAAATTAGTAAGTGCAATATTTAACAAAAAATGGTGAGGTTGGGTTGTGAGGCTGCGCGTTAGTTTTTTGTGACATGGCCAGCAGTGGTGCCGCGTGTAGAGCCGGAAGCAGCAGCAGTGGCATTGGCATTGGGAGCAGTAGTTAGGGGGGTGCTGGTATCATTGTTGCGGGAAGCAAAGCGTGCTTTTAGTTCCTCCCTCTGTTTGTATGTTAAATCTCTGGTTATATAGACTGAGTTGTAGTTAGAGTTTTTCAGGTTTTTAGCGACAGATAGAAGCTCTTTCCTTAGTGTAGGGTTTTTAATCTTAGCCCGAACTAAATCACGCTTTATGGGAACTATTTCCTCAATCTGAATAACTTTATTACTGTTGAAAAGATGAGACACAATTTCATTAAACTTGGTAGTTACTGTATCTGCATCGGAACCAAGGCCTCTAATTATCACAGATTCAGCTCTCTTTTCCCTCTCTCTTATCTCCAAATCTAAATGTATTTAAGAAGTGGGTTGGATGAGTTTATGGGAAGGGAAGGTTGTGATGGTTCCTAAGTTTTGTATATATTAATATTGTTTGTATATATCTATAGCTGCATGATTTAGTTCTTGACAAGCCTTGATTGGTGATACCCTTGTTTCTGATGCAATCCTCTAGATGTAGTTTTCCTGGGAGTTTGGGTGCCTTAAAAAAGATGCCATTTGACTCGGATGACCTATGATGAGCCCTTGTGGCTCTTGTCATCTGTTATATTATATTGTGGGGGACTTTGATTTTGTCTTTCCCTGGTGATGGTGCTTTTTGTGGGTGGGTTTTGACGGAGGCGGATGACCTTTGATAGGCCCTTGTGGCTTTTGTCATCTGTATAATTATGTTATGTTATGCTGAAAAAGTTCCAAATTTTCATAAGGGAGATTATGTAAAACTTCGAAGCTTGCTAAATTTGGTAGACTGGGATATAGAATTCAGAGGTAAAAATGCTTATGGGATGTGGGATACTTTCAAGCATATAATAAATGTAGTCCAAGAACAATGTATCCCAATGAAGGCCATTAGGAACAAAAGTAGGAAACCATTATGGTGGAATCAGGAGATAGCTAGAAAAATTTCAGAGAAGAAAAGGGCATATAAAAAAATACAGGTACAAAATAATATTCAAAATTTAAGTGATTATAGAATGGCTAGGAATGAGTTAAATAAGATTATAAGGAAGAACAAAAGGGTGTCAGAAATTAAATTAGCTCAGGATAGCAACAAAGATTCTAGAAAGTTCTTTAGTTACTATAAAATTAATAACAAGTCTGGCAGAGTTAAAATAGGACCTATCAAATATGAAGGGTTTGTGAGAGAAACTGATGAGGAAATAGTTGAGGTACTAAATGGTCATTTTGCATCAGTATTTACAAAAGAGAAACTAAATAGTCCTATGTATAGTACTCATAGGTCAGGAAAAGAGGTGTTTACTAACATTTGTGTGGATCGGAGGATGATAAAAGGACTAATAGCTGATTTAGATACTACCAAGGCCTCCGGCCCTGATAATATTCATTCTAGGATACTTAAAGAAGGGGTAGAAAGTATCTCAATAGCTCTGGACAAGTTATATACTAGGTCATTGGAATATGGAGAAATACCCGATGATTGGAAGAGAGCGAATGTAGTCCCCATTTTCAAGAAGGGTAGTAAAGAGGATCCAAATAACTTTAGACCGGTTAGCCTAACTCCTGTAGTCTGTAAAATTCTTGAGAAAATAGTTAAAAAAGGGATTTGCCAACATCTAGAGAGGGAGGGGTTAATCAGCGATGCTCAGCATGGGTTTAGATCAGGTAGATCATGTTTGACTAACTTACTAGACTTTCTGGAGTTTGTAACAGATCAAGTAGATAAGGGAGAGAATGTAGATATAATTTACTTAGATTTTAGTAAAGCATTTGATAAGGTACCACATAGGAGACTAGTTCATAAATTAAAAATGATTGGGATATGTGGGGGTGTTTCAAATTGGATAGCTGAGTGGCTGAAAGACAGGAAGCAAAGGGTAGTGCTAAATGGTGTAAAGTCAGAGTGGAGGGATGTTATCAGTGGGGTTCCTCAGGGATCAGTTCTCGGTCCATTATTATTTGTCATCTATATAAACGATCTTGGGGAGGCAGTTAATAATAAAGTGTCAATTTTTGCGGATGATACCAAATTAGCAGCTGTAGTTAAAGATATTGATGATAATTTTAAAGTGCAGGGGGACTTAAATAAATTGTTATCCTGGGCACATAAGTGGCAAATGACTTTCAACCTTGATAAGTGCAAAGTTATTAACATGGGAAAAGATAATAGAGAATTTAACTATGAAATGGATGGGCATTGGCTGAGCTCAGTAGAGGATGAGAAAGATCTAGGAGTAGTAATAGATAAGTCATTAAGGTTTTCTAAGCAGTGTATTGAAGCAAGAAATAGGGCAAATAGAGTGCTGGGTTTTATTAAGAGAAATGTCAGTTACAAAAGTAAGGAGGTTATTCTTAAATTCTATAACTCTTATGTTAGGCCACATCTAGAGTACTGTATACAGGCATGGTCCCCACATTTTAGACACGATATTAACCTTCTTGAGTCAGTGCAACGGAGGGCAACAAAGATTATTCCTTCCCTGAGGCACCTTAAATATGAAGATAGACTGAGGGTATTAAATATGTTCTCGTTCGAAAGGAGGTGTGTGAGAGGGGATATGATTGAGCTCTTTAAAAAATTTTCCGGGATAGATAAATTGGATGTTAGCAAGTTTTTTGAGTTAGATGATGGAAATCGGACTAGAGGTCACCACTTGAAAATTAAAAAGCAAGGGTGTAGGTTGGATTTAAGAAAATATTTTTTCACCAATAGAGTGGTAGACTTCTGGAACAAATTGCCGCAGAGGGTAGTAGGTAGTCCAAATCTAAATGTATTTAAGAGTAGGTTGGATGAGTTTATGGGAAGGGAAGGTTGTGATGGTTCCTAAGTTTTGTATATATTAATATTGTTTGTATATATCTATAGCTGCATGATTTAGTTCTTGACAAGCCTTGATTGGTGATACCCTTGTTTCTGGATGCAATCCTCTGGATGTAGTTTTCCTGGGAGTTTGGGTGCCTTGAAAAAGAGGCCGCTTGACTCGGATGACCTATGATGAGCCCTTGTGGCTTTTGTCATCCGTTATATTATATTGTGGGGGACTTTGATTTTGTCTTCCCCTGGTGATGGTGCTTTTTGTGGGTGGGTTTTGACGGAGGCGGATGACCTTTGATAGGCCCTTGTGGCTTTTGTCATCCGTGTAATTATGTTATGTTATGTTATGTTATGTTATGTAGCAATGGGTTTAAGCTTGATAAGTATAGGTTTAGGAAGGAGATTGGGAGGAATTGGTTTACAAATCGTGTGGTAGATGAATGGAATAGGCTCACTAGACATGTGATAGAAGCCTCCTCTCTGGGTATTTTTAAGAATAGATTAGATAAATATATGGATGAAGCTGCTATATAGGACTGACTTTTTTTATGTACATATGTATATATTTTTCTAAGGAGTGGGGAGATTATATTTTGCAGTTGCATGAATGGACATAATCCTCTGGATGCATTTTATGTATATTGTAGATTAGATCTGACCAACTCCTGTAAAGGGTGACAATTTTGATGACTTTTCTCTGGTAAGAAATCAACATTGTCACCCTTTACAGGAGTTCGTCAGGTGGGGGATGGAGGGTTAATTTCTAACTTTTTGGTATGTGGATATGTTTCTTGACTCATTCCTGTGGATGCAGTTTCTTTTTATTGTATATTTTGAGGGACTTTGATTTTGTTTTTGACAGACTCTTATGGAGGCTTTAAATTATATATTGTAGATGCATGGTTGGACATTCCTATGGATTGTTAAATTGTATATTGTAGATGCATGATCTGACAAAATCCTATGGATGCATTATGTGGGTGGGATTTGATGGATACGGATGACCTTTGATAGGCCCTTGTGGCTTTTGTCATCCGTGAAATTATGTTATGTTAATCTGACTCAGAAAATTATCTTGGACAACATTAAAAAATTCCTCAGCCTCCTTATCACCCGCAAGAGCTTCCCAGTCTATATTTCTGTAATTAAAATCGCCCATTATACACAGATGCTTACTTCTACATGCCCATTCTATCTCCTGCCACAGAAGATTTGAAGCTTCCTTACTAAGATTTGGTGGTCTGTATAATAATCCTGGTGGATGGGTCGCTGAAGTTTTCAGGGCAGTGTGTTGAGGCCGAAAATGGAGCAAGTGGGGTGCTGGCTTGCATTGAAAGGAGTGTTGGCTGCAAGAGTGGGGAGGTTATCCTTGAACTATATAACTCTTATGTCGGGCCACATTTGGTGTGCTGTATACAGGCATGGAAAGGCATTTTGGACTTGTTAGGGTCGGTACAGGGGAGGGCAGCAAAAATGATACAATCTTTTAGATGCATGGTTGGACATTCCTATGGATTGTTAAATTGTATATTGTAGATCCATGATCTGACCAAGTGTAGGCCATGAATGGTCTTTTGCAGTCTCCTTCTTTTCTTATGTTCTTCTTCTTATGTTCTTATGACCAAATCCTATGGATGCATTATGTGGTTGGGATTTGATGGATACGGATGACCTTTGATAGGCCCTTGTGGCTTTTGTCATCCGTGAAATTATGTTATGACAAGCTTGTTTTTACCTTCCTTTACATTTAGCCATAATGACTCTCTGTTTTATCATCTAATTTAATTGTACTGTTTACACAACACTGGAGATTATCTTTAATATAAATAATAACCCCTCCTCCTCTCTTCCTATTCCTATCTGTATGGAATATGTTAAAGCCCTCAATATCAACTTCAGGTTTAAATTGATTACCTGCCAAATCAAGCCATGACTCTGTTATCGCAATTATATCAAAATTCTCTTCACTCGCTAACGCTCTTAAGAGATCTATCTTATTCCTTATACTCCGACCATTTGTGTAGTATATTTTTACAGTTTTTTTTATTATTCCCATCTTCATTTCATCGTGCTTTTTTATTCCTAGTTATCTGCTCATTCACTTGTGCATTAGTCCCCCTATAACGCATCAGTATGCCCTCCCCCTAGCTATTCTTCTATCTCTGCATCTCTTCCATTTCCTACACCTGCCCTCTATTCCTGTTATTCCCTTACCTCTAACATAACAGCTTCTAGTTTCCCAGCCGTAAGGACCTGATCACACTATCCAGCTCCCCCCATAGAAACTCAACACCTGCCCAACTAAGATGGAGTCCATCCGGTAATAAGAACATAAGAACATAAGAAAAGAAGGAGACTGCAAAAGACCATTCATGGCCTACACTTGGCAGCTCCTGTTCCAGTCAACACACAAAAGATTTCTTACCAGAGAAAAGTCATCAACATTGTCACCCTTTACAGGAGTTCGTCAGATCTAATCTACAATATACATAAAATGCATCCAGAGGATTATGTCCATTCATGCAACCGCAAAATATAATCTCCCCACTCCTTAGAAAAATATATACATATGTACATAAAAAAGTCAGTCCCATCTAGCAGCTTTAAGCAGTCCCATCTAGCAGACGATGGCTGGATGCGATTATTTTGAGCGTCGGCTCGTTGTTGGGTATGGCTCGCCATGGGGATAACACTGCAATGACCCTGAGTTTCAATTCTTTGGGCGGGGTCTGGGGGGCACAGCCCCCCAGTATAAAAACGAAAATCACCATAAAATTATTTGATTTCATCTCTAAAAAAGTAACAACGAAAAGTAGCCCAAAATAGCCCCCAAAAAGCTAGGCCTAGGATCCGGCCATCGTCTACACAATTACCATCCATCCTTCGCATACAACCTCCTATTCCCGTAAAACCCACCTCAGACATCTACAAACACCCATCCTAACTCCTCACACATTCCTTTCACAAATTCATTCAAACCAATTGCACACGACAACCATTCTACCCCCACATCCAATCTCGGAAGCACACCAGAAACAACACCTTTTACCCTGCTTTTACTCATCCTTTCAACTAACCTTTTATACTGCTCACGTAACTCACATGTACCCACCTTCTTTACATCATTCACTCCCACATGCGTAATCACAACTGCTTTCCTCTCACACCCAGAAACCAGCCTATCATACCTCTAACAAACATCACTTACACCAGCACCCAGCAGACAAACTCTCATTCCCATGCACTGGCTATCACTCAACTTCCTATCTAAATACCTTATCTAAGAGTCACCCATCACTAGCACCTCAGTCATTCCCCTATTCTGTCTTGGCCTAACATTACCCTCCCTCCTGCTTTCATCCACAATCACACCAGGCAAATCACTTTCATACTCTTCCTCTCTCAGGACATTGAATCTGTTAGTCAATCTAACAGGTTCTAAGTCCTTCATTCCTAATCTGTCCTAACTTACCTATCCTATCCATTTTCACCCATCATTTATCATCACTCACAACTTCTACACTGTTCCCAGTCCTAGACCTATCTTCCACCCTCTTAGCACTAATCTCACCCTTCAATCGCACACTTGCATCTCTTCTCACCTCAAACACCAAATCATTCAACCTCTTACATAAGAACATAAGAAAAGAAGGAGACTGCAAAAGACCATTCATGGCCTACACTTGGCAGCTCCTGTTCCAGTCAACACACAAAAGATTTCTTACCAGAGAAAAGTCATCAACATTGTCACCCTTTACAGGAGTTCGTCAGATCTAATCTACAATATACATAAAATGCATCCAGAGGATTATGTCCATTCATTATGTTACATTCCCCACTCAACCTCCCTTTCCCTTCCAGAAAACACACACGGCATTCAGTTAACATAAGAACATAAGAAAAGAAGGAGACTGCAAAAGACCATTCATGGCCTACACTTGGCAGCTCCTGTTCCATTCACTCTCCTGTTGTAATGCAGGAGGAATTTATGCTATTGTAATGCAGGAGGAATTGACCATTCTGTCACATTGGGCCAAGAAATGGCAAATGAAGTTTAACATAGACAAATGTAGTGTACTTGGTATAGGTAGAAATAATCCATTGAATAGTTATAAATTAAATGGGAGAATTTTAGGGAGGACCGATTGTGAGAGGGACTTGGGTATTTTGGTAAGTTCAGACCTTCGTCCTAGAAAACAATGTCTAAATGCTAAGAATAAAGCTAATAGGATATTGGGATTCATTAGGATACGTGCAAGAAATAAGAGTGCTGAAGTCATTCTAAAACTGTATCTGGCGCTAGTTAGGCCTCATCTAGACTATGCAGTACAATTTTGGTCACCATATTATAGGAAGGATATTGATTTGCTTGAGTCTGTGCAGAGAAGGATGACAAAGATGATTGGTAGGCTAAGGAACTTACCTTATGGTGAAAGGCTCAGAAAACTAAATCTACATACATTGGAAAGGAGAAGAGTCAGAGGGGAATTGATTGAAGTCTTCAAATGGGAAAAAGGATATAATAAAGGGGATCTGGGTAAGGTTCTTATACTTAGTGAACATGACAGGACACGTAGCAATGGGTTTAAGCTTGATAAGTATAGGTTTAGGAAGGAGATTGGGAGGAATTGGTTTACAAATCGTGTGGTAGATGAATGGAATAGGCTCACTAGGCATGTGATAGAAGCCTCCTCTCTGGGTAGTTTTAAGAATAGATTAGATAAATATATGGATGAAGCTGCTAGATGGGACTGACTTTTTTTTATGTACATATGTATATATTTTTCTAAGGAGTGGGGAGATTATATTTTGCGGTTGCATGAAAGGACATAATCCTCTGGATGCATTTTATGTATATTGTAGATTAGATCAGTCTTCGACTGACCTTCGAACAGGTAGCACGTGTTTCGTAGAGCTCTCAGAATATTTTGATTATTTGATATACTTTGGTGTGTGACATAAACATAAATATTAAGTTATAAGATCATATATTTGGTTAATATAACAAAGTTAAATTGTGGTTATTTTGTATAAATTGTGATTATTTTGTTTTGGTGAGAAAGTGACTTTTGTTTACTTCGGGGCCATCTTGATTAGCAGGTTTTAAACTTGCGCGCACAAATTGGGGTCAAATTCTTGTTGTTTGTAAGTTTTTGTTTCTATTATTGTTTTTGTTTAAGTATGGCTGAGTGTTTGGATGTAGAGAGTATGCCTTTTGAAAGTAGTGTGTATGTAGTGTGCGATGTCTGTGGTGTAGAGAGGAGAGTGAATGTGTCTGAGTGCCGTGTATGTGCTTTGACTGAGGAGGTGAGTCGATTACGTGCGGAATGCTTGAGACTGAACGATTTAGTGTCTGAAGTGAGAAGAGATGCAAGTGTACGTTTGAAGAGTCAGATTGGGACCAGGAGGGAGGAAGTTAGGCCTAGAACAGGGACTGGAGAGAAAGCAGTAAGTGAAGTAAGTGATGATGAGTGGTGGGTGAAAGTGAACAGAATAGATAAGTTAGGACAGGTTAGGTGTGTGAATGAGAGGGACATGGAACCTGTTAGGCTAACTAACAGATTTGATGCCCTGAGAGAGAAAGAATTTGAAAGAGATTTGTCTGGTGTGGCCGTGCCTGAAAGTAGAATAGGAGGTCGAATGAGTGAGAGCAGGAGGGAGGGTAATACTAGGCCTAGAGAGAATAGGAGAATGACTGAGGTGATTGTGATGGGTGACTCTCAGATTAGGTATTTAGATAGGAAGTTGAATGAAAGTAAATGGAAGGGAGTGAGAGTTTGTCTGCCGGGTGCTGGTGTAAATGATGTGTGTGAGAGGTATGATAGGTTGGTGTCTGGGTGTGAGAGGGAAGCAGTTGTGATTACACATGTCGGAGTAAACGATGTAAAGAAGGTGGGTACTTGTGAGTTACGACAGCGGTATAAAAGGCTGATTGAAAGGATGTGTGAAAGTAGAGTAAAAGGCGTTGTTTCAGGTGTGCTTCCCAGAATGGATGTGGGGATGGAATGGTTGTCTCGTGCAATGGGGTTGAATGAATATGTGAAAGGTTTGTGCGAGGAGTCAGGATTGGTATTTGTAGATGTTTGGAGTGGGTTTAATGGGAATAAGGGTTTGTATGCGATGGATGGACTCCATCTGAGCCGAGATGGGGTTGAGGTTTTGTGGCGGGAATTAGATAGTGTTATTAGGTCTTTAGAGGCGGGAAACTAGGTTTTGATAGTGGTCAGGGAAATTTAATGGCTCAAAGTGAGGCAGGGAAAGGAAGCAAACACAGATTTGTAGAAGGTAGGCAGGCTAATGGAAGTGCTTTAGGGTTAAACTATTTGAGTAGTGATAGTGGTCAGGGAAATACAAGAGTACAGGGTCGGGGAAAGAGAGAAAGGAGATGCAGAGGAGATAGGCCCTCAGGTGCTTCAGGGATAGGTGGGCTGAGTTGTCTTTACACAAATGCTCGTAGTCTTAGAAATAAGAAGGATGAATTATTTAGTTATATCATTCATGAAGATATAGATATAATATGTATAGTTGAATCATGGGTTAATGAAAATATATTTAATGATAATGTCAGTGAATTTGAACTAGAGGGTTATACTATGTACATTAGTCAAAGGAGAGATAGGACTGGTGGTGGGTTGATTATTTATATCAGAAATAGCATTTCTTCAAATCTAAATAACTCTATAAAGCAAGGAGAAGGTGAATCATTATGGATAGATATTAAGGTTGGTAAAAATAGGAAAATACACTTGGGAGCTTTTTATAGACCACCAGGACAGACTGATTGTATCGATGAGTTAATGATTAGGGAAATAAGTAAAGGATGCAAAGAAGATACAGTTATTCTTGGTGACTTTAATTTAACTTCTGTAGACTGGGAAAATATGATAGAAAGAGATAGAGCAAGTTGTAAGTTTATGGAGTGTTTTGAGGATAACTTTTTGATCCAATTTGTTAATAAGCCAACAAGGGGTGCCAATATATTAGATCTAATTCTTTCAAATGATGATCACTTAGTTCAAGGATTGAGTGTAGGGGAATCATTGGGAAACAGTGATCATCAGATGGTTCGGTTTAATTTGCAAATAGTTAAGGGTAGAACAACGACAAACTCCACGAAAATTCCAAATTTTTATAGGGGAGATTACGATAAATTACGCAGCATGCTAAATCAGATTAGGTGGGATATAGAATTCCATGGAAAGAATACTTATGAGATGTGGGATATTTTTAAGACTATATTAAACATGGTTCAGGAACAGTGTATTCCGATAAAGTCTATTAGGAAGAAATGTAGGAAACCATTATGGTGGAACCAAGAAATAGCTAATAAAGTTTCAGAGAAAAAAAGGGCATACCAGAGATTACAAAGTGAGAGTAGTTTAGATAATTTAAACCCTTATAGGTCAACCAGAAATGAACTAAATAAGATTATTAAGAAGACCAAAAGGACAGCAGAAATTAATTTAGCTAAAAATAATAATAAAGATCCTAAAAAATTCTTTAGCTATTATAGAATCAATAATCAATCTAACAGTGATAAAATAGGGCCTATTAAATATGAAGGGGTTTTGAAAGAATCTGATGAGGAAATAGTAGAGGTCCTTAATGATCATTTTGCTTCAGTATTCACAGAAGAGAAACCAGTTAGATTAATTGATGATAATTCTAGGTCAAGGGAAGTAGTGATAAATTCTATTAATATAGACAGAGAAGAAATTAAAGGGCTTATAATTCAGTTAAATACTAGTAAGGCATCTGGCCCTGACAACATTCATTCTAGGATACTCAAAGAAGGTGTAGAAAGTATTGCAGTAACATAACATAACATAACATAATTTAACGGATGACAAAAGCCACAAGGGCCTATCAAAGGTCATCCGTATCCATCAAATCCCACCCATATAATGCATCCATAGGATTTTGTCAGATCATGCAGCTACAATATACAATTTAACAATCCATAGGAATGTCCAACCATGCATCTACAATATATAATTTAAAGCCTCCATAGGAGTCTGTCAAAAACAAAATCAAAATCCCCCAAAATATACAATAAAAAGAAACTGCATCCACAGGAATGAGTCAAGAAACATATCCACATACTAAAAAGTAAGAAATTAACCCTCCATCCCCATATAATCATCCAATCTGCGCTTGAAAACATTCAAGTTTGGGCTGTCTACAGTCTCAGGTGGCAAACTATTCCAATAATCCACCACTCTGTTAGTGAAAAAATATTTTCTAACATCCAGTCTGCACCTCTGTTTTTTAATCTTTAAGTGGTGGCCTCTAGTTCTATTACTACCTTCTAACTCAAATAACTTGCTGAAATCTAATTTATCCATCCCAGAAAAGATTTTAAAAAGCTCAATCATATCTCCCCTCACACACCTTCTTTCAAATGAAAACATATTTAATACCCTCAGTCTATCTTCATATTCAAGGTGCTTCAGGGATGGTATTATTTTTGTTGCCCTCCTTTGTACTGACTCTAATAAGTTTATATCATGTCTAAAATGTGGTGACCATGCCTGTATACAGTACTCTAAATGTGGCCTGACATAAGAGTTGTATAGTTTAAGGATGACCTCCTTACTCTTGTAGCTAACATTTCTTTTAATGTAACCTAGCACCCTATTTGCTCTATTTTTTGCCTCAATACACTGCTTTGAAAATTTCAGTGACCTATCTACTACCACTCCTAAGTCTTTCTCATCTTCAACTGAATTAAGCCAATATCCATCCATCTCATAGCTAAATTCCCTATTATCTCTCCCCATGTTAATAACTTTGCATTTATTAAGGTTAAAAGTCATCTGCCACTTCTGAGCCCAAGCTAACAGCTTATCTAAGTCACCCTGCACTTTAAAGCTACCCTCAACCTCTTTGACTACAGCTGCCAATTTAGTGTCATCAGCAAAAATTGACACTTTGCTATTTACACCTTGCCCAAGATCATTTACATAGATTATAAATAATAAAGGGCCTAAAACTGATCCCTGAGGTACGCCACTAATAACATTCCTCCACTCTGACCTCACTCCATTCAGTACAACTCTCTGTTTCCTATTTTTCAGCCATTCAGTTATCCAATTTAAAACGTTCCCACATATCCCATGCAGCTTTAATTTATAAACTAGTCTTCTATGTGGAACCTTATCAAAAGCTTTGCTGAAATCTAAGTAGATCACATCAACTTTCTCACCCCTATCTAATTCTTTAGTTACATAATCCATAAAATCCAGTAAATTAGTTAAACACGATCTATCTTTTCTAAAACCATGCTGAGCATCATTAATTAACCTGCTACTCTCTAGATGATCAGAAATTCCCTTCTTAACCATCTTCTCAAGAATTTTACAGACTATAGAAGTTAAGCTTACTGGTCTAAAGTTATTTGGGTCCTCTTTGCTTCCCTTTTTAAAAATTGGCACTACATTTGCCAATTTCCAATCATTTGGTATTTCTCCAGACTCTAGTGATCTAATAAATATCTTCTCGAGAGCTACTGCAATACTTTCTACACCTTCTTTGAGTATCCTAGAATGAATGTTGTCAGGGCCAGATGCCTTACTAGTATTTAACTGAATTATAAGCCCTTTAATTTCTTCTCTGTCTATATTAATAGAATTTATCACTACTTCCCTTGACCTAGAATTATCATCAATTAATCTAACTGGTTTCTCTTCTGTGAATACTGAAGCAAAATGATCATTAAGGACCTCTACTATTTCCTCATCAGATTCTTTCAAAACCCCTTCATATTTAATAGGCCCTATTTTATCACTGTTAGATTGATTATTGATTCTATAATAGCTAAAGAATTTTTTAGGATCTTTATTATTATTTTTAGCTAAATTAATTTCTGCTGTCCTTTTGGTCTTCTTAATAATCTTATTTAGTTCATTTCTGGTTGACCTATAATGGTTTAAATTATCTAAACTACTCTCACTTTGTAATCTCTGGTATGCCCTTTTTTTCTCTGAAACTTTATTAGCTATTTCTTGGTTCCACCATAATGGTTTCCTACATTTCTTCCTAATAGACTTTATCGGAATACACTGTTCCTGAACCATGTTTAATATAGTCTTAAAAATATCCCACATCTCATAAGTATTCTTTCCATGGAATTCTATATCCCACCTAATCTGATTTAGCATGCTGCGTAATTTATCGTAATCTCCCCTATAAAAATTTGGAATTTTCGTGGAGTTTGTCGTTGTTCTACCCTTAACTATTTGCAAATTAAACCGAACCATCTGATGATCACTGTTTCCCAATGATTCCCCTACACTCAATCCTTGAACTAAGTGATCATCATTTGAAAGAATTAGATCTAATATATTGGCACCCCTTGTTGGCTTATTAACAAATTGGATCAAAAAGTTATCCTCAAAACACTCCATAAACTTACAACTAGCTCTATCTCTTCCTATCATATTTTCCCAGTCTACAGAAGTTAAATTAAAGTCACCAAGAATAACTGTATCTTCTTTGCATCCTTTACTTATTTCCCTAATCATTAACTCATCGATACAATCAGTCTGTCCTGGTGGTCTATAAAAAGCTCCCAAGTGTATTTTCCTATTTTTACCAACCTTAATATCTATCCATAATGATTCACCTTCTCCTTGCTTTATAGAGTTATTTAGATTTGAAGAAATGCTATTTCTGATATAAATAATCAACCCACCACCAGTCCTATCTCTCCTTTGACTAATGTACATAGTATAACCCTCTAGTTCAAATTCACTGACATTATCATTAAATATATTTTCATTAACCCATGATTCAACTATACATATTATATCTATATCTTCATCTTCGAGAAGATATTTATTAGATCACTAGAGTCTGGAGAAATACCAAATGATTGGAAATTGGCAAATGTAGTGCCAATTTTTAAAAAGGGAAGCAAAGAGGACCCAAATAACTTTAGACCAGTAAGCTTAACTTCTATAGTCTGTAAAATTCTTGAATAGATGGTTAAGAAGGGAATTTCTGATCATCTAGAGAGTAGCAGGTTAATTAATGATGCTCAGCATGGTTTTAGAAAAGATAGATCGTGTTTAACTAATTTACTGGATTTTATGGATTATGTAACTAAAGAATTAGATAGGGGTGAGAAAGTTGATGTGATCTACTTAGATTTCAGCAAAGCTCTTGATAAGGTTCCACATAGAAGACTAGTTCATAAATTAAAGCTGCATGGGATATGTGGGAACGTTTTAAATTGGATAACTGAATGGCTGAAAAATAGGAAACAGAGAGTTGTACTGAATGGAGTGAGGTCAGAGTGGAGGAATGTTAGGTAATACTTCAGATTCGTGGCGCACGGTACATGGCGCTGTTAGTCGGCTACAATTTTGGGCTACAGCATATCTCTTATGACGTCAGACGGTGCCCCAGATATGACCAATCACGGCGTTATATTGTTTTGTTGTTTTGGGGATTTGTAACTTTTAGTTTGTATTATTTACTAAATATCTGTGCCTCTGCTTATTTATAGTTTTTTCTAAGTTAGGTAAGGTTTCTTGATGTCTTTTATTGTTGTTTTTTTTGTTTTCGTATATTTTGTATTGTTACGAACGATAACAGCTTCTTACTGGCAACGTCGTAGCTTATAACTATGACCCGTTTTGCTCTGCGTGCTCTACTTGTGCTTCGTCATTATTCGAATTTGGCTTTATTTTGCATAACCGCGAAAAACTTTTAGATTATCTAGAGGCTCATAAATTAATTAAGAAAACTATAAAATGCCCAAAATACAGTGCGAATTTACATTTTTCGGAAAATTTACTGTTTCGTTGTGATAAGTTCTATTTAAACGAAAACGGTAAACATTTTGCTGGCTATCTCGCAACCGCTCTTTTCGTGAAGAAATTTTCCAGTATCAAAGAGCGATTCCACGAATTTCTGCCCGCTTAAAGTTAGTATGGTTTGTCTTTAGGTTACGTTTTTTCTGCCAGTAAAAAGCTGCTCGTGGGGGAGTAAGCACTGCAGGGAGACCACCCTACGATGACCCTGAGTTTCAATCAATTGGGGGGGGTCTGGGGGGCGCAGCCCCCCAGTATATACTCATATACCAAAAAATATTACGCCGATATTGTTCACATCCGACGCTACCGTCTGACGTCATAAGAGATATGCTGTAGCCCAAAATTGTAGCCGACTAACAGCGCCATCTACCGTGCGCCACGAATCTGAAGTGTTACCGAATGTTATTAGTGGCGTACCTCAGGGATCAGTTTTAGGCCCTTTATTATTTATAATATATGTAAATGATCTTGGGCAAGGTGTAAATAGCAAAGTGTCAATTTTTGCTGATGACACTAAATTGGCAGCTGTAGTCAAAGAGGTTGAGGGTAGCTTTAAAGTGCAGGGTGACTTAGATAAGCTGTTAGCTTGGGCTCAGAAGTGGCAGATGACTTTTAACCTTAATAAATGCAAAGTTATTAACATGGGGAGAGATAATAGGGAATTTAGCTATGAGATGGATGGATATTGGCTTAATTCAGTTGAAGATGAGAAAGACTTAGGAGTGGTAGTAGATAGGTCACTGAAATTTTCAAAGCAGTGTATTGAGGCAAAAAATAGAGCAAATAGGGTGCTAGGTTACATTAAAAGAAATGTTAGCTACAAGAGTAAGGAGGTCATCCTTAAACTATACAACTCTTATGTCAGGCCACATTTAGAGTACTGTATACAGGCATGGTCACCACATTTTAGACATGATATAAACTTATTAGAGCCAGTACAAAGGAGGGCAACAAAAATAATACCATCCCTGAAGCACCTTCAATATGAAGATAGACTGAGGGTATTAAATATGTTTTCATTTGAAAGAAGGTGTGTGAGGGGAGATATGATTGAGCTTTTTAAAATCTTTTCTGGGATGGATAAATTAGATTTCAGCAAGTTATTTGAGTTAGAAGGTAGTAATAGAACTAGAGGCCACCACTTAAAGATTAAAAAACAGAGGTGCAGACTGGATGTTAGAAAATATTTTTTCACTAACAGAGTGGTGGATTATTGGAATAGTTTGCCACCTGAGACTGTAGACAGCCCAAACTTGAATGTTTTCAAGCGCAGATTGGATGATTATATGGGGATGGAGGGTTAATTTCTTACTTTTTGGTATGTGGATATGTTTCTTGACTCATTCCTGTGGATGCAGTTTCTTTTTATTGTATATTTTGGAGGATTTTGATTTTGTTTTTGACAGACTCCTATGGAGGCTTTAAATTATATATTGTAGATGCATGGTTGGACATTCCTATGGATTGTTAAATTGTATATTGTAGCTGCATGATCTGACAAAATCCTATGGATGCATTATATGGGTGGGATTTGATGGATACGGATGACCTTTGATAGGCCCTTGTGGCTTTTGTCATCCGTTAAATTATGTTATGTTATGTTATGACGAACTCCTGTAAAGGGTGACAATGTTGATGACCTTTCTCTGGTAAGAAATCTTTTGTGTGTTGAATGGAACAGGAGCTGCCAAGTGTAGGCCATGAATGGTCTTTTGCAGTCTCCTTCTTTTCTTATGTTCTTAATGGTCTTTTGCAGTCTCCTTCTTTTCTTATGTTCTTAACTCCACATGCATCACACACCACATACACACTACTTTCTAATGGCATGCTCTCACCATCTATACAAACAGTCATACTCTCAGAAATTTACTAAGGAAAAAGTTAACACTCACCCCCAAAAAAATTCTTGCTCAGGATTGCTGCCAGTTATCTTCCCCAAAAGTATTAATCACTAATGTATTTATTACACAGTGATTGATGTATTAAATAAATACAAGAAAAACTACACACCCAAATCAGTATTACATCCCAATCTTACAATGAGAATCAGGAGCTTCCTATACGACAACCTTCCAGAGCAAAGCCAGACAGCCAACTGGCCACGCCTCCTATACTATTTATAGAAGAATAATGGAGGAGATTCAGTCACACTTGGGTACACAGATCGATAGTAAATAACTAATTACAGTTTGTTTAGAGTCTTGTTCTCGTAACACTGCTTTACCTGACCGGTAGGGAAATTTTCCCTGCCCGTAATCGTGCTTTGCTCGTTTTGTTTGTCCTTTCTCGATCACAAGCCTTCGGTATGCCCACCCAAGCCGGAATATTATTTGAGTATCTTTAGAGTCAGATACGAGATTAACGCAACCTATGACATCAATCGTGGGACTTGAGGGACCTCTCTAAAATATCCGTCATTTTTAACCTTTAAACTGGTGACGTCCTTTTTCTCCTATAAACTGGATTTCCTCATTCACCCAATAACTGATGATGGTTAACGTTACATCTTTGCCATAAAGGGGTGATCCATGCGTCGCGAACAGTGAAGGCTTCGAAGATATGGATTCTGCAATCAACCATCTGACATGACAAGGCGAACGGGACTTTGTAAACGCCATTAACATCAAGCCGCCCATTTTCAATGAATCAGCAGTCTTAGGTTAGTTTCGCATGGTGGAGGCACAATTTCAAATGTCTGGGCTAAAAAAGGAGACCAAGTTCTTTCACGTATTAGCCTCACTTCCTCCTGAAATTGCTGACCGTCTTCCGGCAGCCATTTTGGCTGAGTAAAACTGCCAGTTTAAAAACGGAAGTGATCGGCCTTTTCGAGAAGACCAAGTCTGAGCTATTCGAAAAGTTAATAGCACCCATCGCACTCACAGGCCAGCCCTCAATCAATCTAGAAGAACTGCCCTTCAGGTAGGAGTTAGCGAACACCTCGTGCGTCATAAATTTATACAATACTTACCGCCGAACATTGCGCCTGTAATTGCTACACATAAAGAACTAACCCTGGCTCAATTAGGAAAACTGGCGGATGAACTTACTGCGTCCGATAAAGACCGGTATTGTAGTGTGAATTCCGAAAGATGCAGGGTCGTATCCGCGTCCAGTGCGTTTTCTAACGAAGCGAGTGATAAGTACGTAAATAATTCGGCGGGTTTTGCATGATCGGTGCCTAATGATAATTACAGTGCGCGTAATATACTGGAGGGATGGCGACCATTCCGGATAAAACAAAAACCTGCGGTTTGCCGCTTGCACCTGTACTTTGGCGAGGAGGCCAAGTTTTGTAAGCCCTGTTGCAGGTGGCCAAAAAGAGGATAACGCTTGCAAATGAAACCTTCATCCAGGCCATCTTCGCCAGTCCCACAGGAAAACTAGCCAGGTATGCCTTATCAGGTGCGGCCGCTGGTAGGCAATTAGTTTTTACCGTCGCCGCGAAAATATATGATAAAAACTGCAAATTTTTAATTGATACCGGGGCAAGTGTCTCAATAATCCCGGCGGAATTGGCAAAGTCGAGTGAATTGCGTGAATCCAACGTGAACATTTCAACAGCAAATCGAGGAAAAATCAAGGTACACGGCGGGGTTCACACGGACGTAGCGATCCCTAGTGTTCTTCGGTCCTTTAAGTGGTCGTTTATAGTCACAGATACCACCTCTCCGCTCTTAGGTATTGATTTCTTACTGAATTTCAACCTGCTTGTGGATTGCGCGCGCGTCGTACTGGTAGATGAACAGACTAAGCTTGTACCAAGTGTTAAATTATCTGAGGAAGCTGCAGTAGCTCTGATCATAAAGGACCTTCAGAACTTGTGCCCCCCCCCCCTCCGCGGCAGTTCCATCCTGCAGGGATATGGGACTCTGTACAGACCCATTCCCGCTCAGCCATCACTGTCGTCGCCACACTCAGTTGCCTACAATATCGATACAAGCAATGCCTCACCGTTCTTTGAACGGCGTAGGGCTCTTTCGATGGAGAGATTACAGGTTGCCAAAGAAACTCTCGAAGAGCTATTAAAGGAGGGGGGCGTGCGTCCGTCGAGCCAACCATGGGCCTCACTAATCCATTTGGTGCCTAAGAAGGCGCCGGGAGAGTACAGGATGGTTGGAGATTTACGGGTGTTCAACGCAATTACGAAGCCCGATAGATATCCCTTGCCGCGGATTCAAAGTTTGGCGGACCATCTCCATGAGAAAAAGGATCTTTTTAAGGCGCAATCTGGTGCCCACGAATCCGGCGGATATAGAGAAGACCGCAATCACAACTCCTCTTGGTCTGTGAGAATTCGCCAAGCTTCCTTTCGACGTACGGAATGCAAGTAGCACATTTCAACGGCACATGGACATCTTTTTCGAGGATTGAGGTTCGTTTATGTATATATAGACTACATTCTAATCTTCTCGGATAACATGGGCGACCACTTGAAGCGCTTGGAGGAGATATTCAAAATTTTGGTAGAAAATGGGCTAACGATTTCATTGGAGAAATGCGAATTCGCGAAGAAAAAAATTTGATTTCTTTGAGCATCACATTTCGGCGGAAGGAATCTGTCCAGGGCCACAAAGGTAAAATAATGGCAGACATGCCATTGCCAAAGGACTCGAAGGGACTGCGCCGTTATTTGGGCATGTTGGGAAATTACTGCAGAATGATCCCCAATTTTACGGCAATTGCAGCACCGTTGACCGAGCTTATATGCCTGCAACCCAAATCTCGTGAGCTCGAATGGGGTGAAGAAGCACAGAGAGCGTTTGAGAGACCAAGTCAGCTTTAATTGGATCAGTTAAACCTCACCACTCTCTGTTTAACGATTCCCCATACCAGCTGGTGACAGATTGCTTCCAGTTCGCGGCAGGTGCTGCCATCCACCAAATGGTTGACGGATCCCCACGACCAGTTGCTTTCTTCTCGAGCAAGCTAAGCAAGACGCAACAAACATACTCCACCTACGACAGAGCTCATAGCGGCGTATCTTGCTGTCGTCCACTTCAAGCACATGATTGAAGGGCGCCACGTAACGTTGTGCACGGATCAAAAGCCAGTAGTGACTGCATTTTCGTCACCACGTAACCTTGTGCGCGGATTAAAAGCCACTAGTATCTCTATTTTCGTCACCATTGAGCGCCAAATCTGATAGGCAACAACGTCATTGGACAGCCATATTGGAGTATATCAGCGATATCGTTTACGTGCGTGGTCAGGACAACGTAGTCACTGATTACCTTCCAAGGGATGTCAGCTGAATCCAAATTGACTCTTTTTACCCCCAAGCCTTGGAAGCAGCACAGAGAAATGACGTAGAAACCAAGGAACTGTGGTCGCAGTTAAAATCTTTCCCTTTTCCCGGGGAAGCTCGGCTAGAGTGAAGGATTACATCAAGATACTCACGACCATTCGTGCCTATGGTGGAAAGGGGGACGATTTACAATCAACTACACAGTTTGTCACACCCGGGAATCAAGGCTTCGCTTCGTCTGATCAAAGCACGATACTTCTGGCCCAATATAGACAGGGATATTCGCTCCTGGACAAGGGAGGGCATCGCATGTTAATCCTCGACGATTAACCGTAACCCGAAATCTCTGATCCTGCCCATTGACATTCAATCTTCAAGGTTCGAAACTGTACATATTGATATAGTCAGAGAGCTCCTACCACGCACACTTCCGGGTCAATCATTCCCCTAGCACCATCGAGATTTACTTTTGTGTATCAACCGAGCCTCAAGATAGATAGATGCTAAACCGATCCCGGATATAAGTGCCACAACGGTTGCTTTGGCCTTCCTAGACGGGTGGATGTCCAGATTTGGTGTCTCGCTCTACGTTGTAACCGACAGAGATACCCAGTTCCAATCCGAGCTATTCAAAGAGTTGTCAGCCCTCGTTGATTTGCATCGGCCCTGCACTACATCATACAGATAGTCCACAAACGAGATGGTGGAAAGGGCCAACAGGATCAGGAAAAACTCCATAATGGCACGTCAACAAGGCCAATAATCATCCTGTGCATTCGTACCTTGCCCACTGAGTAGGGATTCTTCCCCTTTCACGGCAGTAACGGGCACCACACTATTGTGCCCAAAACATTTAGTCTCGTCGTCCTCATCGAAATCGGACGCTAAGTTTATTAAAGAGCTGGCATCGAAAATGGTATAGATCGACTTCGTGAGAGTATCTTTAGGACACCTGCACTATGTGCCTAAGCCTTTCGTGCCCCCCGAGACCTGCAGAAGGCAAAGCATGTTTAGGTCCGGATAAACCGCGTTCGCAAACCACTCAAAGCGCCATATGCTGACCCTTTTCCGGTGATCGAGCGTGGCAGCAAGGTATTCAAGCTGGAATACTGCGATGGAAGAAGGGACACTGTTTCAATAGACTGATTAAAACTAGCGAAATTGCCCACCTTACGCGATGATGACGTGCCGGGTAATCAGCGTCTAGCAAGGACACATAGGAAGGGTACATGAGAACTGCCGGAGTTCACTGCGTGGAGAACTTGCATCGGGAGAAGATGCGACGTCTGGTAACACGCAAGACACCACAGTGACAACCGGGTAAAAACGGGCAGCCGGGAAGGGTCATGCGCTCCGGGAGAAGGATCTCTTTTGCCAGGGACAATTTGTATTATTATTATTGATCATTGCACAATCATAAATATATCGCCACTCTTGTATGTCTTAAGAGCCATAAATACATATTCAAGCCTCGCTGATCCATGTTATTTGTTTTATGTACCTTAGAATTTGTATGTTAAAAGATGTATGAGTATACATAAATACCTCACTGAACCATTTTGCCTTGTAACTTTGAGCAATGTAAAAGTTTACCCACAACTTAGCGGTATTTCATGTATTTCCTTGGAGAGGGGGGGGGGGTGTACAGGTCCTCTCTGAGCACAGTTGTATCTATGTATAAGTGATGTGATTTTATTGCCCTGTGCGTATGTTAAAAATGTACCTACTTGTCTAGTTAAGATGTTTAATTCTCTTTGTAACTCCGTTACTGGCAGGGGAGTTCTAAATTTGGCGACAGTTTAATAAAAACGAACATTTCAGGAATGATAAAATTATATCGAGAAAGTGTAAATTTGTAGGCGCCATTAATCTACGACCTTCGCAGACCATGGAATAAGGAATATTCTGCTCAGTGGGCGGAGCTAAAAACATTCTGATCCCAGAGGCCACGCCTACTATATTATTTATAGAAGAAAAATGGAGGAGATTCAGTCACACTTGGGTAGACAGATCGATAGTAAAGAACTAATTATGGTTCGTTTAGTGCAGCAAAGCCCGCGTTGTACACGCCAAGTCTTGTTCTCGTAACACTCGCTTACCTGACCGGTAGTGAAATATTCTCTGACCATAATTGTGTAAACGCGAGCCTCCATTTTGCTTTGCTTGTTTTTTTTGTTGGATTTAAACATTTATTTTTTACGTTATTCCTCTGGCACCGAGCCAAGGTTCGTTCCCTAGGAAGACTCTACCATCTGGAGTGGTGTCACCTATGGAACCATCCCCACCTCAGGACGCGTCTCCAAACTGGCCCCCGCTCCCTCCCTAACGTGTCAGATATCCCGACCGGGTGACTCATAGGAGCTATTGACAGTCACTGGGGCCAGCATTGTTAAGAAATGGGGAGCAGGAGTGTCGCTTTCAATCAATCTAAAGCGCCAGTTTGGATACCGTAACAAGGAGATAGTACTTTGTCTGTACAACTCCCTGGCTCGGCCGCACCTGGAGTATGCCGTACAATTTTGAAGTCCTTCGTTTCGAATGGATATCGCAAGGTTGGAACGCGTACAAGCCAGGGCAACCAAGCTGATTCCCTCTATCCGACATAAAAGTTATGAGGATAGACTAAGGGAATTAAATCTGTTCTCGCTGGAAACCCATAGACTGCGTGGTCAGCTCATCGAAGTTTTCAAAATACTTCGAGGGTTCGACAATGTTGACTACCGGGATATTTTCACACTGAGTGAGAACATAACGCGCAATCACGGCTTCAAACTTAACCTGAAGCGTTACAACCGCAACCTGTGTGGAAACTTTTTCACGTACAGTATCTGCGGTAAGTGGAACGCACTTCCAGTGGAAGTTGTCAACAGTGAATCTGTTGACCAGTTTAAGTCAAGACTAGACAAAGTCTTGAAAAGCGGCCGTTCAGGGACGCAAAACAATTTAGCAGCCATGTGCCTGTTCGATTGCTCGTCCAAAGGTACCCTCTTTGAATGGACCGTAAGGTCTCCTAGGGTACTTACTTTCCTTGTTACAACTTAACAAACCTTGGATCGACGAGGTTCGTGGGCAAGGCCACCCCTTACCCGCCTAGTTGGTCCCATGACCCCAACGGTTCGGCTGGGAACAGAGGCGGCGCCTCCTCTATCTCGCTGTGTTCTTAGCGGGCTCCTGATAAAGCAAAGGGGGACCCACTGCAAAGGGAGACTCGCCCGGAGGCAATTCTACAAATGGAGGTAAAGAAGAAACTTCCAAATTCGCTCAAGAAGGAGAGGGAGAAGCTCCCTCTCCTCTAGAAGTGTCTTGGAGGGGCCCTTGAGAAAGCAAAGGGGGAGGGGGGGCATCTGCATCCAAGAGGTGTCACTGCCCGAGGACGGCTCCGCGGAGAACAAAGGGAAAACCCCTTTGCCACATTCAAAACATAGGAGGGAAGCCCATCCATCTGTCAGGGCGGCGTTGTATCTTAGCTCCTCGTCCACATCAAAACTAAGGTCGAGTAAGGAAATACATACGGGGAGGATTGCGATATTTTTGGCGAAAGATTGTGAAGACCAACCAAACAACGAAGATTCCTACACTTGCGACACCTAAAGAAAAAATAAAGGGGTTGGTGGGATATATCCTACCAACCCCTCGTCTCGGGTTTTCGGACTTTTCAGGGGTCCGCCCTGGGCGGGATAAATAATGGTGTTTGCAACCTAGGACAGTGACTCACACCGACCCGAAATTACCCAGTGACCGGTCGTTTCCCATAGGTCGCAGCTACCAACTGGGCAGCCAGAGAGCTTGGGCTGATATCCTCACTGGGACGTAGTAATAAACACAGGACGGCCAAGATCTGTTTTGCAGACCCAGAGACTTTTAGTTGGCCTGACAGCCAAAAAGACTGTAAAGTGAGCATACCATGAGCACTAAAACCTTACGTACCGGAGAACGGCCGCAGAGAAAGGGTCAGCCCATAACACGCAACAAAGTGGTTATTGGGGTAAAGCCGATATTCCTATTATTGGCGCTTCAGCGCCCAGGTTCCACCAAGGTCTAATGCCTTGCAATCTGTAGGCGTTGTTTATAGATGTTCCAAAGCCTCTCTTCTGACAAGGCTTAATGTAGATGGTCAGGTCAAGCTTAGAAAGAGGGTTGAGGCGATAGTCGTTGAGAAAAAGGAATGCTGATGAGGGAGGGGAAAGCGCACCAGACCTTTCCCAGGCCCCATCAGAGTTCACGTCAACCCAGTAACAGGGCTTCCCTTATTTGCACGCAGGTAGGATGGATGTGCAACTCTTCCAGGAACCAAGTGTAGCAGGCTACTTGTTTGCGGAGAGGAGAAGTGAGCATTTCCACCATGTTGGAAGTTTTAGACAGGCATTCGAGTACCGACGAGCTCTAGGATGGTCAACTGGATCTTATGCTGGGGAACACCAGGGGGGTGGTCGTATCGAAGAGTTGACCCATTTCACTATACTCAGGAGACCACGGAGCCAACCAGTCACTTCGGCCCAGAACCTAACGAGTCTCCATTTTCAGACACCCTGACGTAGATCGGCTGGCCTTCCGCTGGTTCACGTTCTCTGTTCGATTTGGTGTCAAACATAGTACTACCGCTTGCTTCCCCCCCCCCCCCCGCCTTGGTGTCCTCGTGTTGACAGCGATTCTTAACACGAATTTCATTGAGTCTCATCCACGACTGAAAAGGCATCAGTGGCGCAATCAAGCAACTAATTTTTACTCTAATTAGAATACAAAATGCCCTAAAGTAAAAATGTAGTAATAAAATTAATAGTAGTACGTGTAATATTAAAATTATAAGTATCATCGCCACACTTTAGGCGTTCTCATGCCATGGAATGGGGAAAACGGATAAAAGAAAGTTGTTTATAGGTCTTCAGGAGACGACGACCTCTGCTTCTTCCAACCGCTTGGGAGAAAGCATTCGTTTCTACAGCATGTGCTGTAGTCCCTCCCCCGCCAAGGTTACTACAATTAAGTGGGGCTGAGCCTTATGTGAGGGAACTGGTTAAACTGGAGGAAGACTGTTGCAGGAATTTTATTGCACCCCCACCTGTGCTGGCGATCCATGCAACAGAGAATAGCTAGAATTCAGAAGTGGAATAGACGGACCAAAGCTTAGGCGAGTCCCGTGCCAGTCATTGAGGGGAAAAAAGAAATAAAAATATTCAGTATATATTATTTTGGATAACAAAATAGTAGCTTTTATTACAAAGAATGATAATATTCATCGAAGGATCAAACGACAATAAAATGGAAGAACATTTTACGAGTGAACGCGAGAAATGAGTAGAGTATTTACAATTTTTCCGCAACCGGAACACCTTCCCTTGCCTTTCTCATCTTTCATTCTAAAAATCGAGAAGAAATTACACGAAATGTAACCAATAAAAACATTGAAATATTTGATTTTTGAGACTTGGCGTAATTTTTTTTAAGAAATTTAAAGGTCACGTTATGGTAGCAAATACCGAGGGTATCGACCCCGCTAGGAAAATATATGACGAGGAGATAGGTGGGTTTTCGTTACAGTTTGCAGGACTAGGAGGCAAGCGGACAGGAAAACAAAGATCGCTCCACTTGAAAAATAAGGACCGGCTCATTACTCGACCACAAAGGAGGAGCAAGAGATAAGAAACAGGCTAATGGATGGTAAACACGACGAAAATAAGAAACGGTAAATAAGGGCAACAATGAAATAATAAACTAGGCCAAAATAGAAAAAAGAAGCAGACCACTGGCAAAATGTAGGCCATAATTAGTAAAAGCTGGGTACTGGGTAAACATGGGGTAAGAACTAAACAACCTGGCAAACATGACCTACATGAGATAAAAAGCAAGCCACTGGTCTCGCATGGACCACAGTGGGATAAGGAGCAGGCCACTGGGTAAATATGGGTTACAATAAGATACGCAGTAGGCCAATGGCTAACACATGGTTCAAAATGAGACCACCCGCTGGGCAACATAGGCTAAAAAAGCAGCCCATTGGGTAAATATAATCCGCAAAAGGATGAGGAGCAGGCCACTGGGTAAATATAGTTCATGAGAAAAAGAAACAGGTTAATAGGCACACATGGGGAGCAATGATACGAGAAGCAAATCACTAGGTAAACCTAGGCCATTAGAGAAAAAATGAATGCCTGGAGTATCGTCCAGACGTTCATAGTAATTCTTGAATGCGTCCCATCTCTTCCTTTGTTGACCTTGACGGTCCATTGCTGTTGGAATTGAGCACGAGTGAGCCTGAAGGTGGCCAGCAGCGCGGCACTGGTTGCCATCCATCAGCGGGTCGGTGGCAAACATGAGAAATCTAGAGTACCAGCTAGGGACCCAAGCGCTAAATGGCGTTATGGTAGCGCGCGTTCCAGGGAAGGCGTTTTGCCCTCTGATCATTTAGATCGACTAGTTTGGCCCACGTTAAAAGAGTTCAGAAAGGTTGATTCAATTTGGTTGACGTTTGCCATAAGTCAGTGGGACAGCGAAGAGAAAAACTAGATGAGCTAGCTAAATCAGCCCCGAGGAACCAATTTGTACAGAGAAAATGTACAATTTAGTACTTTTTTATGGGTATTTGAATCTTATAGTTTTTGAGTTTGTAAATAAAGAAATGGCTGCATGTTGGAAAAGAAGACTCATAGTTTTCTGGTGGGAAGCTGTGACATGATTTATACCTGGAATGCAGTGGTGTCAACCTCACTTTCTGGCAAGGCGGTTGATGATGATACAAAGTGGAGTAAAGGTGTACACGACAGAACATACCCTTAGTAGACAAAATAAGGCTATTAAGTAGGCTCGGAACCAGGAGTGAATGCACTTCTTCAGGATCCACCCAACTTTCACAATGAAGGCAGAGGAGAGCCGCGCCGGGAGACGGAGGTAAACTGGCTGGGGATTGGCAATGTGGTTAACAAGATGACTTTGTTAATACAGGATCGAAGGGCTTCGTTCAGGAAACTATTAAGTAACGATGGTGTTAATAACAGTATTCATTACGACGTAAGGAGTGGGCCCTGCCAACACTACTCCGCACCTTGAATGAGAGGATCGGAAATTGCAGTGCTTATGCGAACTTGGAACTGTCTTAAAAAAAGGGGAACTTTTTTTTAACAAAGTCTTCGTTTTGCATATGTTGATGGCTGTCGGAGAGTAGTATCATTTATTCTCTAGATGACCCAAAGGCGATAGGTACTACCTGCTGCTTTGGGAAAGCGAGCTCCATTTCCTAATATTGTGGGTCAGTCGTAGAGCGATATTGGCGCAAACGAGCCTATAATACCAGGCGCTGCCTCTCCTTCACCATTACTAAGAAGCAGCAGCTTTTGCAGCCTTGCCGAGACAAGAAATTAGTTTAGGGGCTGACGTGATTTGTGTCAGGCAGTAGTAAATTGCGACATCTATCCCTTGTACCGTGGAGATCCCCCCAAATGGAGGGAGTGGTGCTGTGATGATACATGTGGACTAGAGCTATTTCGCCTCATTGGGTCTAAGTTCAGCAGCGTATCCATGAATGGGGTTCCAGCTCACAACGTACGTCAACTCGCCATTGGACTGTGTACACAATTCCTCTTTACTTGATATATGGGGAGGGCCATGGACTTACAGGGGATAAAAGGAAAAGAGGTATCGATTCTGCCGATTTACTTTCGTTATGACTGGGATGAAGGGTCTCTCATCTGTCGCTTTTTCAAGGAAATGATAGTTTTATAATTGGTTTCATTGGACTGTGTACACAATTCCTCTTTACTTGATATATGGGGAGGGCCATGGACTTACAGGGGATAAAAGGAAAAAGAGGTATCGATTCTGCCGATTTACTTTCGTTATGACTGGGATGAAGGGTCTCTCATCTGTCGCTTTTTCAAGGAAATGATAGTTTTATAATTGGTTCCACAATGAGAGCAGACAAGAATTAAAATGAATAGAAAAGAGAATGTTTGGTAGACTGTTAACGTTTTATGATTGAGATCTCGAGAAACTGACCTCATCGACCAATGGGAAAGATGACACTTGACGGGTCAAATTTGACTAGTGCGAATGCGGGACAGGGTGATGTTGGCAAAACAAAATTATGTTCAAGGGGGTGTAAAGGTTGCATGCTTGCTATCGTTGAGGGTCTGATGCAGTAGTCAGTGATCACTGCCTACTGCTGCAAGCTTCACATGGAAGCCACCAGGACAGCCAAGGAAACCAACGGTAGGTGAATGGCAGAGTTTGGCGTTACTGTGTAGTCGGAAACGAGGATACCGCGGGGTGGCAATTTGTGGGTTTGGTTTGCGTCTGGTGAGTTCATTTAGGTAGGAGGAGCATCTATTTTGCGGGAAAGTGAATGGTACCAGGAGGAGTACATGAATGAGTGGACAAAAAGATCGGTGGCGAGATTTCATTGAACCTAAATTATAAAAGGGATGCGTCGGGAATAGTGGCGATGAGCAATGGGAAATTTCAGAGGAAGAAGCGTGGGCTCCCTGTGCCATGCTGGGCAACAAACCAAGATTACATAAAGCTCATTTCGAACGTAGGGAGTGGAGCAAAGATCAGTGTAAGGCTGGCGGAATCACCCTGCAAGAGATGTGATTGCTTCTTTGTATATGGCTTCGAAAGGGAAGCACACGAGAAATGGGCAGGCTGAACCCCCCCCCCCCCACACACACACTACAAGTGGGAAAGATCTAGGGGAAGATAGGGATATTGTTGACGTTGAGAAAAGAGCATAAGCTAGAAGCGATGAGATTCGTTATCTGTTTCGGCGAGGGAAGCTGCGGACTGGATTTTGGTAGGGCAACACTTTTGAGGTTTGGCCATAGGGCGAAGGCACAAAAATTGCCCAGCCTGGCTTCTCTGTTTGACCTTGTCACGTGCTTCGCGGATACTAGGGTTAGAAGCGCGACAGGGTTGGATTTTCTTCAAGTTCGAGTGATCACTTTCTTGGTAGTCGAACACTTGGGTTCGTTGTGGGCAGCGCATCATATCTGCAATACAAGGGCGCACAGTGAATTCGCAATCACTCCATGTCCAAGATATTAGATAGGGAGATTGCGAACAGGGTGTTGTCATTATTTCACCCTGATGTCAGACAGTGAAACGGTGGATTCTAAGCAGTCCTCAGGGGTAAACTGCTAGAAGGTTCCCCCGAGTGAAACATGACACTAGCTGCTGGGTCCTACTGAACTAGACGGGTTAGAGTGAACGGACCCGGAGACAAGCAATGAGGGGAGAAGACAAGCAAGGTCTAAGGTACTGTGTGTTTATGAAGAGTCCTCGCCAAAACGGCCAGTAAGTGTTACGGGAGGGCTCACTGGGTATTGCGATCCGACTGAAACAGCTGCGCTGTGTCGTTGTCGGGAGAGCAAACGGGTGCTACGTGACGGCACAAGGGGTGTTATCTCCCAGATGAAACACGCCAGAGGTGTGCCAAGACGGTATCGGGAGAACTGCAATGGGGGTTCAGTGTTGAGGAAGGGATTAATGGCTGTTCAGGAAGGAGCCAAATGGCACTCATGGTGAGCGCACGGGGAGGAATCCATGGATGTTCAGGGTGGGTAAAGTAAGTCAAATTATGAGCTTTCAAAAGAAAGTAAAGATGGAGGAAATGGAAATGTGTGGAAGATAAATAGGGGAAATTCACCTGCGGACATTGAGGTAGGGAGGGAAGGTAATTTTAGTGTCAGCTAAACCATTCATCCCCTTGCAGGGAGGATGGCCTGATAATAGTCCACTTCGTTACAGGCCAGCCTGACGACCTCCCACTCCCCACCTCGAGAAGGTAGGAGCCTGTCCAACCAAAGAAAGACTCAAGACGCGGAGGGGCTGGGAGGGTTTGAGTTACACTCAGAAGTGGGCTAAGTGCGACATGATGAAGGGAGTGGGGTGAGAATGCGTATGTCGACAGGCTACATGCCGATATGTGACCGTTTTGGAAGGAAACGGAGGCATCCAATTTTGGATAGCACCACTCCCCAAATTCTATTCTAAATCTAGTTAGAATATGTTTAAAATTTTGAGTAAAACAATAAACATATAACAAGAAGTGGCGGCGCAAGGCTAAAAATAGTTAAAAACAAATTAAAACTGGGAAAAACAGTGTATTAAAGGGAGGAAACTCCTGAATGAGATAAAAAATTCAACGAGGGCAGTGCACAGAAAGACTCCGCAGATGGAAGGGAGACAAATTTAGAAAAGACGCCGCCCGAATCTTGGACCATCGGCCAATAGATGGAGGGCTGTACTAATTCCTTCGCAGTAGGACACATTGCATTAGCAAGAGGTTCCTCCCCGTGGTCAAATGGCGATGGGTCACTCGGGTATGGATAACTCCTAGGCGGCAAAGAGCCGCCACTAAAGATCGAAACTTCTGGGTGCACGACGACTAGTAAGGGACCGACTGCTAGTCCACAGCTTAAAATCGGCGGTCATATCACTTCCTTTGCCATAGATATTCCCTACCTCTTCCCCAAGGGAAAATAGTCCAAGGATTCCAAAAAATAAGAAATCTTGTATCTGAACGCATTCGAAGGTAACCACGAGCCAATTCCCTCTACCATGGAATGAGAAGGAAAAACTTGGCCAAACAAATACAGAGTAAGGAAGAGGCGAAAGGTAAGGACAATCTGAAAAACTAGATCGGAAATAATCGATGCTATATGAGGAAAGGAACTTCCCCAGAAATAGAAAGGACAAGAGTACAATGTAGGTCCACATACTTCACTATCCGATTTAGTGTCATTGGTATATATCATACACAGAGCGGTGTGAAATGAACACTTCAGCATCCTTGTCTCTATAGGTTCAGTCAATTTGCCAGTAAAAAAATATTTGCAGGGAATGAAATCCAATTTGACAACCCACCTGAGGGGACAGGTAACATCTGGTGCATCAATTTTTGGACACACAGTCGCCTATTCTGAGTTTCAAGCGCCTGGCCAGAGATGGGAGGGAGTCTATCGAAGAAAGAAGCTGTGGGCTTTGGAAGATGTCTGCTGAACACAAAATTTGCATCTCGGTCAACCCTAGGAAAGTGGCAGAACACCTCCCAGTATATAGGCTTTTTATACGAGGTACGAAAAGTACCACTAAACAGTCGTACCCCATGTTACGCCTGGATCCAACAATATTAGAGCTGTTACTGATGCAGAGTGCACCTTGAACCGCCACCCCTGCTTTTCATAGGGGGTTAGGGGAGGTGTTTGAGGGTGGGGCTGTGCTGGTGCTGATAGGAAACTACATGAGAGAGGGGCTAAACGGTGAAGTTCTCCGTCGGTTGATGATAGTAAAGGTGTAGAGGATTAGTTGTCCAAGAGTAATCATCCTTAAATCCTGCGTTCACTGCAAAACGAAATACCAGCAGGGTTTAGGGAGGAGAGGACAAATATGGAGAGTGGGTGACAAAGCCTAAATTAAAGCAATCATGATGGCATTTTTATTTTGACTTTTAAGGTCAATTTAGATGATAATCACTCCCTGTCACGCTCCTTGTTCACCCCAAACATCTTTATCCTCTTTTTTTTGACGTCTTTAGCTAATAAAGACGAAAACACTTGCCACTGTTTTCATTTCCTGCGGGGTTGTACCAGTCATCTGCACCTAATTCGAGGCCTTTTATTACTTAGTGGGGATCTAAAGATTGATATGGGATCCGAACCGGGATTATCTACAGAGTATGGCAGCCACCGTGAAAAGTTAACCCATCCGACCATTAACTACATCCTATGCGGTTTAACTTGGCTCAAATCATCGTAAAAGGCATTTTTACCTCGGTAATGCTGTAGCCCACAATTGAGGTCGCGGGGAGAGACTGATCATTTTCGTATATTATATATGTATGGAAACGCAATAAATACAACAAAGCCCACAAGGAAAATGAAATAAAGATTCCAAGTACTTTGGAACTTTATTTCATTATCAAGGAATGATGAAAACAACAGAAAACTGCCAAATATAAATAAGCAAGGGAAAGAGGACATAGAACGCCCCAAATAAACCAATTGTGGAATGTAATAAGAAAAAATATGAGAAGCAAAAAATGAGAAGAGAAATACAAAATAAAATCATTCAATTTTTCTTTAAGTCGTTATTTCATTCCACAATTGGTTTATTTGTTTATTTTGGGCATTCTCTCCCCCTTTTCCCTTGCTTATTTATATTTGGCAGTTTTCTGTTGTTTTAATCATTCCTTGATAATGAAATAAAGTTCCAAAGTACTTGGAATCTTTTTTTATTTTCCTTATGGGCTTTGTTGCATATATATATATATATATATATATATATATATATATATATATATATATATATCCAATTAACTGAGATAAAAAGAGGGCACCAAAAATATATTTGTTACATAAACAATATGAGCAATAATGAACACATGGGTACAAAACAACAGCTAGGTAAATAAACCCATTGTCATAATTTTTAAAACACTGACAAAGATGAAGCTATTTTGTCTTATTAATGGACAAATCGATATTATATCTTTAATTTTAAGAGAGGTCGGCGTCAGAGGCGCCTAGAACAGTGAAACTAGATTGCCCAAAGGAAATTCTTTCCAACAGAACCATCAGTGTCAATATGATTATCAAACTTGGTTAAATAAAATTATTTCTTGCGATAACAAATATTTAGAAGTTGGAATCAGGAAAACCGAAATTCGGAAAAAAAAGTCAACAAAATTAATATAATATTTGCAAGTCTTTATGCTTCTATAATGGATAAAATCACCAAAATTTGGTACCTTTCAATTTTGTTTCGATTTCATTGAATGTAAGAAAATGGAAACTTCAAAAGAAACCGATATTTCATAAGGTAGGGTTTCGGAGAAAGAGAAACAAAGTAAAGTTGGTAGAATTGTTAATGGTGGGCATAAGAAAAAAAAGAAAGAGAAAAAGATCCATTTAGAAGTCATTGAGAAAGAAAATATATATATATATATATATATATATATATATATATATATATATATATATATATATATATATATATATATATATATAGCACCTATACCATTTCCAAAAAGGAAAACGGGACAAAGAAATGTATACAAGTTCCATTAAAACAACAAATCTTTATCATAAAGTGCAGTCTTCAGATCACTGCACAACAGAGCTGGTGAATTTAAATGTAGTAGAATGATGTGCAAACCCATAGTAAAAAAACAACAAATTAAAATATATTTCATAGATAACATTAATATATTAGAAGTAAACTTGGGATGAGTCAACTTACCCAAAAGAACATTCATGCATTGTGCTAACATTAAACGCACCATTTAAAATAAATGTTTAGGAACTTCAAAGATTAGTCCATATATGCCTGTAAATTGAGTCCCTAGGGGAGCTCTCGCATGATGTTAAGAAGTCAAGCTCTTGGGTATTATTTGCAAATTCAAGGGGAAGGAATTTGTTCTTAAAAATGCAAAGGACAAAACATAATTGCGGCCTCAGTTGTCCATTTTGGACAGTCTTATTCTGCTGTGATTCCTCAAATGATATCACGGAGTGGTTTGCACCAGTAGTGGAAAGGAGGGTAGGTAGGAGTGTAATAATGTACTGAAAAGGGAAATGTTTAATAGTAAAAATTGTAACGATGGATAAGAAAGTGATCTTGCACCAATAGGTAGGATTAGGCTAGAAATCTATGCACAATATGGGGTAACCAATGAAAGCTACAACCATTCGGCAAGGGAAACCGTAACCTCAAAATGTGAATAAGTAAGGGCACCAGCATGAGGGCGAACATTCCCTTCTTTGGGTGGAAGGCACCGTAACGCAAGAGGTGCCCTTAGCATCGCCCTCTACGGAACTGCCAGGATGCAGCAACGTAGGAATTAGAGTGGGGTTGGCAAAGATCAGGAGGTTAATGAACGCACCGAATACACAGAATCGAAACACTCGCTCTCGCCCCAAAGTATAACTGACAAAAAAAAGTAAAGCGATCGAACGTTTAAAAGGAGGAAAAACTCGAACCGAAGACAAAAGAGACACTATCAAATTGGAACACAAAGGCGGCGCGACACTTGTATCCTTACAATACCCAACAATCAACCTTAGGTAAAAAACAAAGTAAAATATTATGCAATTTCAAATATAAGAGGGTAAAACAGCCGGCTACAGGGTAGTGCACAACTGCCCCAGGGCTTTGACGGTTCATTTTCATCTGTAAACCCTTTGCAGATGCAATTACAGAAACTGTAATGCGGTAGACGAGACTAATGAGAGAAAAATTCGACTGAATTAGCGAGTGAGACCGAACCAAGAGGTAAGAGAAGGAGAATGACAAGAAATAGCTAAGAGAGGGTAGCCAGGGACAGAAGAATGAAGGCAAAAACAAAGGGAAGAAAACTTTGGCCTCAATTTCTTTTGGTTGGCAAGGTGAGTATAGCTCTCAAAGCAGTTAAAAATATCTATTAATCACTCTTCTTTTGCGTTTAACCTCTTGTCTCAATCTCACTTGCAGTAATAGTTAGTTCCTAAAATAAAAATGATAGTATTTGAGGTAGGGGGAATTCTATCTTCCATCACGTGTACCATGAGAGGTGAGCGACAAGAGATGGCTACACTGGGAGAGCCTCCTATCGCAACACGCATAGCCCGACGAAGCCCGGAAGCCTAGTTAGTGATAGGGGCGTTCCGGTGATTTGATCCTTGCTTCGGTTATCACTACCCATGGTAGTTTGGTAAGGCGTGTATGGCGCATATATATAGCTTGATTTTGTAGTTTCGGTCCATCTTTAATTTAAATAAATTAGTTGAGGTAATGCTTCACTAGAGAATAGCACACTGAAAAGAAGAAAGAGTACAAATTAAAAGGCGCCACAATGGACCGAGATCTCGTCATGGCAGTAACCGACGAGGACATCAACATCCATAACGTACAATGAAGAAGAAGATGACGTTTTAATATGGATTAGAACATCGAATCTCACCGTCTGATGACTACATCAATGAAGGCCTAGATCTAAATAGGCTCCAAACAAATGAATCGACTTAAAAAAAAAGCAATGTGGAATCCAACAAAGACAAGATTTACTTAACAAGGAACGAAAATAGTAGCAAAAAATGGAAAGATTAAATACATAAGTTGCCCCTTGTTAGTGTTCGTCCCCATAGGCCAGCAGCCTTAACTAACTCGGTACCTACCAAATGAAGAGGGTTTTTTTTTTAATAGTAGGAGCGTTGACCGCCAATTGAGGTATATACGTCTCATTCAGCAAAACCAATCGATATTAAGGAGTGGGAATAGAGAGATGGGGCAGGGAAAGGGATGGGGTTGGGGTTGGAGACAGGGGTAATTACGAGTATATAGAGAAAAAATGATTGGCACAGAACCAGGGGTGGGTAGCAAGGATCAAACACAAACGCTCTGAGTCAAGGTTGGATGAAAGAGGCGGTGACGTAGACTCTCAAGGATGTGGGGGACCGAGTCTGGTAGGGCAGGAATTACAGGTGGGAGGGGGGTTAAGGAGGCGGGCCAGCCGCACCTGATGGGGCGAGAAGGGTGGAGGAGAGGTCTAATGTGGGTGTGAGTTTGCCAAGCGGCAAGCAAATTTGAATTAAGGATCCGGGCGTGGGGTAGATCATAGAAAGGAAGGGGGTTTGTAGGGATAGAACGAAGGCTGAGCGAGCAGCTTCGTTATCGCCACGAGCTGTGAGCGATTTCTTTTAGTGCCCAACTGGTGATTGACAGGAGAGCACGATAAGTCTGTGTGCATGAACTGTCCCGAGTACAAGGGACAAGCGCGAAGATCATCCTGACTGGGATATTCAACAAGAATGTGCCGAACAGTCTGGGGGACAATGCAGTCTTCACAGTAGGGCGCAGGCGAGCGGTCCATCAAATGGCGGTGCGTCCCGCGAGTGTGTCCAATTCGGAGAAAACAGAAAGCAACCTGAAGCCGTCGCGGCATTGGGAGGTAGGTCCATGGGAACAGTCGCGGGGCAATGGCACGCAACTTTAGGTTCCTCTCGACCGTCTCCCATTTTCTTTTCCAAGCAGCCAGGAGAGCTGCAATGTAGTCGGTGCGAGGAAGAGCGAAACGCTGGTCTGGTCGACCTGTCCTGGCGCCCTCATCGGCTTGCTCATTCCCCGCAATTCTCACAGGTCCAGGAACCCAGCAGAAGATAATCTCGACATCCGCCCGGCTCGCCAAAACCGTGGCGTCACGGATATCGCGAACCTGGGAAGGCGTAGATTTCAATGCTCCGAGAGCACCCACGGCGTTTTGTGAGTCGCCAGAAATCACAATCCGGTCTCCGAACGGGGCACGTTGCGTTATCTCCCGTACCAAGCGGTGTATTGCAAGCAGTTCGGCCGTGAAGACAGACGCAGCGCCTGGCAGAGCCCCGCTGACAACAAACAAAGGGGATACGGCGTGGAAACCAATTTCCTCTTGGAACTTGGAGCAATCTGGATACACGAAGGAAGCCACCTGACCCATAGACATATGAGAGGAGTAAACCTCCTTCCGTTATAAGTAGGTTGGAGGGGCCCTTGAGTAAGGGAGGAGACCTTTTCTGAGGTGGACCTGCCCGATGCCAGATACAAAGATGGCAAAGGCGAATCGAAGCTCCTTTGCCGCATAGAAATGGGAGGGGAGCCCCTCCACCGATCAAGAGGGTCTCGCGTCTCGCATTACCTCGTCCTCCCCAAGATCTAGGGAGGGCGAGGCCTCACTTGGAGGCAGATCTCTATGCGCTTGCGGTCGCCATAGCCATAATATATATATATATATATATATATATATATATATATATATATATATATATATATATATATATATATATATATATATATATATATATATATATATATATATATATATATATATATATATATATATATATATATATATAAGAAAACGGTTGCATGTAAAGTAGATACTATGACCTCCCAATACATCAGGTTAAGAGGAAAGTCTCCATATAAGAAAATTCCAAAATGTGATCATTAAGGCACACTCAGCCCGGCATCATCCCCTGACCATAAAGGATGACGCCGGCATAACCACCTTATATGTGCACTGGAAGGTGGTGAGCATAGTCGAAAGCCCAACACACCCTGTGCCAAAAACCTGCCTTAGCCAGCCAACTTTCGGCCCTTGCAGCAACTAGTGATCTCACGCTCTTCACTGCTATTCGACTAAGGACGCATAATATAATGAAAGTGCGCTGGGCAGCTGATCTGCGGATAGAAGAGCAAGTTCGGAAGAGGGTAGGCGGGTATGCAATAAAGAAAAGTAGAGATAGGCGGTCCACTAATGAGTAGGGTGGGTGATCACTTATTTATTATCATACCAAGGCAGTTGAAGAAGGCGCCACCTAAAGGTTAGAGAAAGTGAAGGAGTAAAAAGGGTGGATGGGAGGATGAAAGAGAGTTGGTACAAAAAGATGTATTGGTTAACGGAAGAAAGAGGAAAGGCTAGGCTGGGGCCGGACGCGGCGCTGAGTCCCATTAGTACGGCAGCCAGAAACACACATCACCGTGCCCCTTACGGAGCTGAATAGCGAGATACGTGTCAATATCTAATGGAGTCGACGCTTCAGAGGTTGTCATCTGGGTCGCACTGAAAGAGATCGAAAAGTTATCCACGTAGAGCGTAGCGAGAACTTCCGGCAACATCGATGTGATACTGTAGATGCTCAGGGCAAAGTGTGGCAAAGGCCATGCCTCGCTCACCTATGTGTCGAAGCATGTCATACGGGTCATCATCGGGTACATGGACGGTGTCCCGGCACGAAGTGAGAGCAGAACGCCACTCACTCAATGTAAATATTTCGTTGAAGGCTTCTTCGCCTTTGTAGGTAAAGTCCAGTCAGCGGCGTTCAGTGATATCACGACACGCATTGAATGCTGGCGGAGTAGTATCCCAGCTAGAGAAGCGGAGAAACCAGTCGCGAAGGAATCCGCCACGGACGCGGGATCCGAGATTGCGACCTCATTCTCCTGGAGAAATTGCCCCGAATCCATTTGACTCACTTCCACACCTCTGCTAGAGGGGTCTTCCCGTTTAGTGAAGAGATGTATGACCGCGAGGAATAGCGGCGGGCGTGCTTCGAAACATATGGAACCTAGTCCGACGAAATTCAGTGAAATCGTTCGGGCGGCGCCTATAGCGCATGTAGGCATAACGCTTTTGTTTGAGGGCCACCTCACACTCGGCTGACCACGACGGGAACGGTCGGCGTGCAAAACGACGAGACGTTCTAGGAATAGTAGTTAGGCCCACGGCGATGAGGTTGCTGGAGAAGAACTCGACGGCCCCATCAACCGACCTAAACTCCTCGACTGAAACAGAGAAATGTCATTTCCTGAAATGCCGTAAACCGCGCCCGCGCCAAGCACCACCGATGAGGGCTCTCAGATGGCAGCGGCCAAGAAAATGATATTTGAATGGGAAAGTGATCACTACCATAGAGATCATCGAACAACACCTACTCCTAATCAGGCAGTCCTTCAAGGGAATGCAGGGACAGATCAACACAAGAAAATTAAGTGGTTGTTGGGCAGTAATGCGTAATTATTATTATTTTTTTTAAAATTTGCCAATCTGGTGACTGCTTTGAAGAGCTAAGCCGCCTTAATTAAAATTCTAGCCCGGTACTAGGCTATTCTAAAATTCGCACCCCCTCCCCTAAAAACAATCTAGGCTATTCTAAAATGTAAAAAAACAAAAACAGAAGGAAGCACGTTTCCCCCGACGCTGGAACGTGCTTCCCTCAGGCGCAGGAACATGACACCTACCACAGAGTCTCAAATAAAATGGAGGAGGACAGCCTCCTTCAAAAAGTCAGATAGTCCACAAGTCTGTGGAGCTTAACCTGTCCTTAGTACAAGGGACAAGGGGTAGCGAATCCACTTATCCCGATACCGGGACAGGCAACGTACGCAAAGATCACCTTGGCTGCAACATTCAACAAGATTGCGCCGAATAGTCTGGGGAACAACGCAGTCGTCGCAATAAGGCGCAGGCGAGCGCAACATCAAAAGGCGGTGCGTCCCGCGAGTGTCCCCAATTCGGAGACGACAGAAAGCGACCTGAAGCCGTTGGTTGCGGCATTGGGGAGCAGGTCTATGGGACAGGCGCGGCGAAATGACACCCAACTTTAAGTTCTAGTCATGCGTAAAACTCATCCACATTCATGACTGATATCTCCAACTCTTCGATCAAGACGAGAAAGGTAACCCATGGAATTGATCGTCTAGTCCCTCAAGAGAGGTAGTTACCATTCAAATCCCAGCGCAGGACAACGAGTCTCGGCAACCGTGCCAAGATGCGGCGGAATTCCTCTGCATCAAAAGGTGGAATGTACGCGGAAATAAAAGTACCTTCTTAAAGGCAGTGGCAGTGCAGTTACACCTGAATATGAGGTATTCAAAGCTAGTAGCAGAACGGAGACGTCATGCTGGGTGTAAATGGTGCATCTAACAGTAATCTACCACAGTGGTAGATTACTGGAATGGTTTACCGCATGGAAAAATAAGCAGTCCAAGTTTAAATGTTTTCAAGTGCAAGTTAGATGAGTATATGTGGAGGGTAGGTTCTCATGGTTTTTAAGTTGTATTGGGGCAAATTACATATGGTAATATCGATATTGTTGTAGATTGGAGCTGATGTTCAGAATGCATTACTGTGGATGCGGATTTTAGAGGGAGAAGGGAAGAAGTTTGCTTTGTTATTTTATAAATGTATATACATATTATTGATATTGTGTATTGCAGCTGCATGACTTAGTTTTTGATGAACCATGATGGTAATGCTTTTTAAAGCAGTGTTTTGGATGCAAATTTGTGGATACAGTTTATGAGGGTAGGGGGTGATGACGTAGATAACCTCCGATAGGCCCTTGCAGCTTTTGGGATCTGTTGAATTATATTAAAGATTTCATACAGACTAAATGGGGGCTATTTCAATTTTAGGGGTAGGAATGTGGAAAGAACATATGGAATAAAAATGACATGCAGGAAAAAAAAGGTGAATCCTTTCACCGAGGGTTGCTAGGTCAACAAGGAGAGTGAGGTCAGACAGAAGGAAATAAGGAAAACAAAAAGGCTAAATAGGCTGCCATAGTGAATGGGTCTTTGATAGATCCTGCAAACACCAAACCCCACTTCTTATTGAGGATTATGGTCACCATTTGTCTTTTATCACGGATAATGCCCTAAATGACTCACTTCTTTTTTTCGTTTGTTTTGGTGGTCGGAGACGGGGGGCTGGGCGTCAGGTCTGCTGGGCTGGGTCCTGCTGCCATCGCCCGCCTGCGGATTACCCTGAGTCGCTTCTTGCGCCAACTCGTCCTCTCGACTTTGAAGGCGTCGGGCAATTTCTTCACTGAGGGGGCCAAAGAGAGACATTCAGAGGTAATGGCGCCCAGGCACCAGCAAGTGGGCAATGCATGTAGACGGTTACACCTGGAACCTGGAGGAACGACACGCTTTCCGGGCCCCAGGCACTCTCACACTAGATTGAGAGTTACCTGGGCTTTACACCTTCTAGACATTTTAATTGTATTCCTTTATAAGCCTCCCGACTTATTTTCTTGGCTCGTGGCTAATTTCACAGCTGATCGCCGACCTGCCTCCGTCTATTCATCTATGGTAAGAGTTGGTGGGTTTTAACATATATCCAATCTTCCCACCCTTTTATCCTTCTAGTGCCCCACACCCCTTCCGATCTGTTTTTCCCTTATCCATCCTTTTAGGTACCACCAAGTGGATGGCAAATGTAGAATGAGCAACCTTGCTACAGCTCACATCTGTGGATTTTCACTTTCTCTAACTTCACCACTTTCTTAACAGATCTCTTTTATTTTGCTTTAAATTCTAAGAGGGGGGAGGGAGCAACATGGCACTAACTGCAAGAAGAGAGTTAAAAAGGAAACAAAATTTCAGCAAATCTCACTTAAAAATGTGTGAGGGGGAAAGGAAAACAATTTAAACAATTCTTTTTAGGGGGGGGGGGGGACTACAGAATTGCGTATCTGCATCCCACGGAGTAAACCAATCAATGTCAAGGAGCAGAATGGAAGAGGGGCCAGGAAACTACAATCTTATCAGAGGAAGGAGAAAAAAAAGATGATTTGGGGAAAGCAAGAGAGGGGCCTTTGACCCTGTTAAATGCCAATGCTGTCTTCTTGTTTTAATTTTAAGGGGCTCATATGTCAACCACTAGCAAGGTAACAGACGCCGAAATCTTAAGTAGCCAATTACTAGGTTATATATGAAATGCTAAAAAGCAAGTCTGGAGACGGTCCTAAGAGGCCCTGAACATGCAACCAACAACCAAACAAATGTTATGAAGTACACCCACCCGCCTCTAGCAACTCTGAATCAATCCTAGGTACAAGTGGTAGCAAACCCACTTGAGCTGGTAACTTCCGGGGGCATCTTGGGCAGAAGCAGTGGTGCCAACAACCTGAGAGCTACGTTGAACCCTCAAAGGAACTTCCTAGCCATAAACATGAAAGGTAGCTCAGGTCAGCAACAGCACAGTAGAGATGTGCCGTGGAAGAAATCAAAGCCTGTTGGTGACCGAGCGAGATGTTGGACTCGTGCAAGAGATCGAGCACCACGCCACCACATCAACAAGGAGACTAAGGAAAATGTGTGGAAGGCACAAGTTGACAAGTGGAAGCCAGTGTGGTGGATCAAGTCCACTCCACCTTCCGCAAGACAGATTCAACTGCAGATGTGCAGAACTCGCATCCTTAGTATAGAATTGAATGAACAATAGAATAGCCCATCAGCACCCCCCCTCCCCCGTCCTGAAGGATATTTTTTTATTCCAGGAGTGGTATCCCATGGCAACCAAGGGCATTGATATAGAGATTGATTATTAATATACAAACAAAAAAAGAATGCACACTAAGCGCAAGAGTGAGACTTGTTCACTCAGGGGAGCCTCCTTAAAAAAATCAAATATCTCAATCAGGGAATGGATGAAGCAGTCCCGAGTGCAAGGGATAAGCAGTCGTGATCTCGCACGAAGATCTCCTAGATTGGGACATTCAACAAGAAAAGTCTGCATAACAGCGCGAGTGTCCAATTCAAAGACGGCAGAAAGCGACGTGAAGCCACCGAGTCAGTAGTGGATAGGTCTATGGGAACAATTGTTGCAGGTGATGATAAAGAACTTTAGGTTCCCATTAGCCATCTCCCATCTTCTTTGCCAGTCGAGCTGATTCCTGCAGCAGTCAGTGTGGGAAGGAGCAAAGCACTGGACTGTGGGCTGAACTTACTTCAAATCATTTTGGCCTGTTTTCACACCTTTGCAAAGGGGGTCTTCCCATTAGGTGAAGACTACCTAACCTCCACAGACTAATTGATGCTTCATGCTACCACTCTTTACAACCTCTCACTCTATGTCACTCTGCCCCCCCCCCCCCTCTAATTACCATCACTCCTATCTAAACCTTATAATATCCTGATCAGTCTCTCTCTGATTCATCCTCTCTATCCTACTCCTTAGCTCACAAACCACTAAATACTAAAGATACAACACAATCAGAAAATCTTCCATTCCTTATCACTACACAAATAATACACATAACATCCAATCCTGTCCTCCTCTCAACTACAAACAACACAAAAATGGTCCTATAGAAACTTACCCAATGGCTTATAAAACAGGACCAAAGGTATCCAAACAAGAAAAGTCTTAAGATACTCTAATACCGAAAATGAAAACAAGATGGAAACAAGATTTGACAAATTGCATGTTATTTCAAAATTAAATTTCCTATTTTAATTAAGAATTACTTGCCAAAATCCGCCCTACCAGCATTGTTTGCTAGGACTGTGGCACTTGTTGTTTTTTTTTTTACTCACAAAATTAAGTGTGAGAAAGAAAAAGGTTATTTTTTTATTTCACAACACATTCAAAATTGGTGGGGAAAAAAAAATATCAACAGTTTGAGTCTTGTTCTTCATTTTTTTTAAATATACAGACAGACAAATGATCATTATAGTAAGATGCTGTCTTTTTTCTACAAGAAAAAATGGACAATGAAAGTTAGAGCCTTGAGAAGATAGTACCTCAAAATAAAGGATATCAACCATAGAAGGCAACTAACCACAATTACACCCATGATATGGGTCAAATGAATACCCCAAATGACCAAGGATTGGATTATGGTATGGCTAGCTCTAATTTGCTTGAAGCCAAAAACACCATTAATGTTCCCATTTTTATATTCTTAATTCTATTTCCTACTTATTTTCCTTTCTATTTCATCAATATCAATTCTCCATTATTGGGCCGTGCGGTTGAGAGATAAAGATAGTTTTTAAAGTCATAACCCTTACTCAGATAGATTGTGAAGTCCCATATCTTCCACCATCTTACTAAAGTCTTCCTCCCTTTGATGCTGTTTTTCAGCCTCCTGTTGCAACATAGCTGCCAGCTGGTGGCTTTAGGAGAAAATTGAAGTAGACATAAATTAGGGGAAAAAAGAAGGGGTATTTTTGCCAAGTTTTGGAGTTAAATGTATCTTGGTAGCCTAGAGATACATTTCTTTTTTAAATAAAGTACATAGAAATAGAGAAAATAAAAGATTACTTCTTCACTCAAGTATTAAATTCAGAAAACTATGGTATTTGAACCATGCTATATATTAAGGATATTAATTAAACAAAAGGATAAAATGTTAAATTTGTGTAAATCTCCTTAAGAGGATGAAGTTAATTTTGAACTAAGGAAGATCATTTGACTGCGTCAAAATGAATGACAGGCTTAGACTCAATATCAAGCTTCTAGAAGACAAAATTAGATCTAATTCTTCAATTTTTTTTCAGGTGACTTTGTTCCATCTTCAGTCTGAGAATAATGATAACAGAATAGTGAGAGAGAACTATCGATTGTGTTCCCTCCACCCACTACAAGTTTGAGTAGGGAAGCAAGTCCTCCTCGGTGTCCCAACATTCCTCTCTTACAGCCTCAAGATAGGAGGAGGGGAGGGTTGATAGGAGCTGAGAAGGAAGGAGGAGGAGGAAGGTTACAAGGAGTTACAAGGAAAGAGGGTACCCTAGGAGACCTTACGGTCCATTCAAAGAGGGTACCTTTGGACTAGCAATCGAGCGGGCACATGGCTGCTCAATTGTTTTGCGTCCCTAAACGGCCACTTTTCAAGACTTTGTCTAGTCTTGACTTGAACTGGTCAACAGATTCACTGTTGACAACTTCCACTGGAAGTGCGTTCCACTTACCGCAGATACTGTAGGTGAAAAAATTTCCACACAGATTGCGGTTGTAACGCTTCAGTTCAAGGTTGAAACCATGATTGCGCGTTCTGTTCTCACTCAGTGTCAACAATGTCGAACCCTCGAAGTATTTTGAAAACTTTGATGAGCTGACCACGCAGTCTACGGGTTTCCAACGAGAACAGATCTAATTCCCTTAGTCTATCCTCATAACTTTTATGTCGGATAGAGGGAATCAGTTTGGTTGCCCTGGCTTGTACGCGTTCCAACCTTGCGATGTCCTTTCGAAACGACGGACTCCAAAATTGTACGGCATACTCCAGGTGGCGCCGAACGAGGGAGTTGTACAGACAAAGTACTATCTCCTTGTTACGGAAGGTGAAAAGGTAGAAAAGAGAATAGATAGTAAGAGGTAAGAAGCTGATCTAAATTTACCTCATTCTGTTAGAGGAAAATAGAATCAAAGGCCAAAGGGGTAGCTTCATAGTCTAAAAGGCTTCTGATTGATAAATCAAAGGTTACAAAGTTCCAATTAAAGCTTATAAGCAGAAGGTAAATGGATGATAACAGATGATGGCCTGACTGAGTGCTTAATCTTGTCATACCAATGAACTTGTGAGGAAAAGTAACAAATCCTTTTTCTTTCTTCTCAACACACAAAAAATAAGGCCTTGAGAGTCGGTCGAGCCCCGCGAAAGCATCAATCAGGGAGATTTTAAAACAGGGAATTTATTTTGTTTTTTATTAAATTGAACTAATGAGTGCTTATGCTACGCCCATCGTCTCCCTCCAAAACTCAAATGAACTGTAAACCAAGTTTATCCAGTTAATGCATCATAACTCTCATTCTAAGTGGGCTGAACTACAAGGTCATAGCATAATTAGAAGCATCGGAACAAGCTGGTGTGTGGATCAGCCCACAACAGAGCCTGGTACTAGAGGCCTATTCTAGAATGGGACTTAGATGTGATCTTTGAGTGAGCTAATAATTCCCACAAACATTTATTTATTTTTTTTTTTTACAGAGCCCATCTGGCAACTGCCCACTTGGGCATAAGTCGCCGAAAAACACGACAGCCTAGAACTAGGCTACTTTAAAATAAAAATATGAAGACATAACAATGATAAAAATGTGAAAAACTTAGCAATTAGAAAGCAATCTCCGGCAGTGGGGGGAGGTCCCCCTCACCCCGGTGCAGGAGAGTGCAACCTACAAACAAAACAATAACAAACGAAAAACAAAAAAGAACCTTAAATAAAGGGGAGAAGCCCGGCCTCCCCCCAAAAGTCAATGTGCACGAATCCGTCCCGAGTACAAGGGACAGGCGGTAGCGACCCCGCCCATCCCGGTACCGGGACAGGTATCGTGCGCGAAGATCACCCAGACTGGTAAATTCGACAAGAATGTGCCGAACAGTCTGGGGGACGACGCAGTCGTTGCAATACGGCGTAGGCGAGCGCTCCATCAAATAGTGATGCGTCACACGAGTGTGCCCGATTCGGAGACGACAGAAAGCAACCTGAAGCCGCCGCGGTATTGGGGGATAGGTCCATGGGAACAGACGCGGCGCAATGGCACGTAGCTTTAAGTTCCCTTCGACCGTCTCCCAACTTCTTTGCCAAGCAGTCCGAAGAGCTGCCCGTATTCCTGTCATGTAGTCGGTGTGAGGAAGAGCGAAACGCTGGTCCGGTCGCAGAGTCCTCACGGACTCTTTGGCGCCCTCATTCCCCGCAATTCCTACATGTCCAGGAACCCAGCAGAAGATAATCTCGACATCTGCCCGGCTCGCCAAAACCGTGGCGTCACGAATATCGCGAACCAGGGGATGAGGAGATTCCAATACCCCGAGAGCACTCAGGGCGCTTTGTGAGTCGCTATAGATCACAATCTGGTCTCCGAACCGGGCACGTCGCGTGATCTCCCGTACCGAGTGGTGTATTGCCACCAGCTCGACCGTCAAGACAGACGCAGCGCCTGGTAGAGCCCCGCTGAATTCAAACAGAGGGGATACGGCGTGGAAGCCGACCCCCTCTTGGGACTTGGAGCCATCCGTATACACTGGCACGGTTCCAGCGTGACACGATGTGTGCTCCAAAAAGGTCGAACGCAATATTCCCGGTGCAGTACAAGCTTTGGGAGCAGAGGCATGGCGACAAATAGCCAAATGTGGTACCCTCCAGGGTGGCGTCCTGGGCAAAACCAGGGGCGCCACCGGCCCGAGAGCTATATCTACATCTCGAAGGAGTTTCCTGGCCCTAAACCCAAATGGCTTAGGGTATGACTGGCGTCTCTCGGCGGCATAGGCACCATCGAGATCAGCTGCGGATGCAGTAAAAGCTGTTGGCGACTGAGGAAGGCGCCGGGCTCGCGCGTACAGGCGAGTGATGCACTGCACGCGGCGCAGAGCGAGTGGCATCTCCCCAGCATCGACCAACAGGCTCTCAATGGGGAAAGTGCGGAAGGTACCGGTCGCAAGGCGAAGGTCGGTGTGGTGGATCGAATCCACCTTCCGCAATAAACGCTCGGCTGCGGATGCATAAAACTCGCATCCGTAGTCGAGCTTCGAACGAAAAAAGGATCGATAAAAAAGTAGGGCAGTAGCCCTATCAGCGCCCCAAGCGCTGAACGTCACGGAACGGAGAATGTCCATGGCGCGGGTACAGGAGACCCTAAGGCTGCGAATATGAACCTCCCAGGTGAGGCGTCGGTCGAATACAAGACCAAGGAAACGGTGCGACTCAACCACATCCAGGCGCACCCCATTAAGAAACAAATCTGGGTCGGGCTGAAGCCGTGGATGGCGGCAGAAGTGCACCACCTTAGTCTTGGCCAAAGAAAACCAAAACCTGTGCGCTTCGGCATAGCGACAGACGCGGTTCAAGGCCTCTTGGAGTCGACGCTCCAGAGTTGGCATCTGGGCCGCGCCAAAAGAGATCGAAAGGTCGTCCACGTAGAGCGTAGCGAGAACATCTTCCGGCAGCACCGAGGTGATGACGTTGATGCTCAGGGCAAAGAGTGTGACACTGAGGACACTTCCCTGCGGGACACCCTATTCCTGCTCCTTTGGGCCGGAGAGGGCTCCCCCCACCCGTAAGCGGAATCGACGATCTCGCACAGATTCAGATATAAACATTGGGGGACCTCCCCTCGCCCCCATCGTCTGGAGAGTCTCCATGATACCGTATCGCCATGCGGTATCATAGGCCTTCTCCAGATCGAAAAAGACCATAGCGTAGTGCTGTCTACGAAGGAAAGCGTCGCAGACGGTATTTTCCGGTCGGAGCAGAGCATCCAACGTGGAGTGGAACTTGCGGAAGCCGCACTGTGCGGAAGACAGATGGCCTCCGCTGTCCAGGAAAAAGGCTAATCTAACATTTACCAATTTCTCCATCAACTTGCACATGCAAGAGGTTAGAGAGATTGGGCGGAAACCGGTCGGAGTAGAGTGATCTCTTCCCGGCTAGCGAAAGGCGAGCACAGTAGCCATTCGCAGGGAGTCTGGAAGAAGACCTTCAACCCAGATCATGTTGAACAAATCAAACAGAAAGGCCATGCCTCGCTCACCCAGGTGTCGAAGCATGGCGTACGGGACATCGTCCGGACCATGGGCGGTGTTGTCCGCGCACGAAGCGAGAGCAGAATGACCCTCACTCACAGTAAACTTGTCGTTGAAGGGTTCTCCACCTCTGGAGGTAAAGTCAAGCCGGCGGCCTTCCGCGACATCACGACGTGCATTGAATGCTGGCGGAGCAGCATCACGGCTAGAGAATGAGGAAAAAGCGGTCGCTATGGATTCCGCCACGGACGCGGGGTCCGAGATTGCGGTCCCATTCTCCTGGAGAACGGGAGGGGGGTCCTGCGAGAACTTGCACCGAATCCTTTTGACTCGCTTCCACACCTCAGCTAAAGGGGTCTTCCATTTAAGTGAAGACATGTATGCCCGCCAAGAAGAGCGGCGGGCGTGCTTCGAAATATAAAGGAACCTAGCCCTATCCCGACGAAATTCAGCGACAGTGAAATTGTTCGGGCGGCGCTTATAGCGCATATAGGCATAACGCTTCTGTTTGAGGGCCGTCTCACACTCGGCCGACCACCATGGGAGTGGTCGGCGTGCAAAACGGCCAGACGTCCTAGGAATAGTAGTCAGGCCCACGGCGATGAGGTTGCGGAAGAAGAACTCAACGGCCTCATCTACCGACCTAAACTCCTCGACTGAGATAGAGAATTCAGTCATTTCCTGAAATGCAGGCCACCGAGCCCGCACCAAGCACCACCGAGGTGGTCTCTCAGGTGGCATTTGCCCTGAAAATGATATTTGGATGGGAAAGTGATCACTACCATGGAGGTCATCGACCACCCCCCAATCAAAATCAGGCTGTGCATCCGAAGAGCACAAAGATAGGTCAAGGCAAGAAAATGAAGCGGTTCTCGGACAGTGATGCGTAAACTCATCCACGTTTAGGACACCCATCTCAAGCTCTTCGATCAGATCGGCAAGGACTTGTCCCCTGGAATTTATGGAGTAATCTCCCCAGAGAGAATGCCGCCGTTCAGATCTCCAAGCAAGAGATAGGGCCTCGTCAACCGTGCCACGACGCGGCGGAAGTCCCCCGCGTCGAAGTCAGCTGACGGTGGAATGTACGCAGAAATGATAGTATACCTCCTATCCAGGTGCAGCTGCACAGCCACTGCCTGAAAGGAGGCATCTAAAGAGAAAGGAAGAACGGAGACATCATGCCGGTGTAAACCGCGCATCCTCCAGCCCCGCCATCCCGCGGTGGTGGGGTCGCAAGACCCTTATATCCCGGGAGGGCGGGCAGGGAGCACGCGCCTAGCATGGTCTCCTGCAAACGATAGCTAACAGGGAACGGGAAGGAAAAGCCTCCGCAGCTCCTCCCAGTTGGCCCGGAGTCCACGGCAATACCATTGAAGAAATATGCCCTCCAGGCCTAGCTCGGAGGAGACGCGGGGGCCCTCCTCGAACTGAAGACCTTCACGGGAATGGCCGTACGCTTCCCGGGCGCTGTTGGCCGGACAAAGCACTGAAGGCGCTGTCGCCTTCGAGGACTTATTGGGGGAGGTTGGGCTCGCCATGCGAGTCTTTTCCTCCCTCCGCCTCGAAACCTTAGGCGGGCGTTGCGGCTTCGGAGGCGGGGGCCCCTCTTTTCGAGGAACCACCGTCTCCGAACCACTCGCTCCACCTCGGGGCGTGGGCGAAGGAGCCGAAGCTCCTTTGTTGCTGTCCTCCTTTCGGGGGACAGTTTTAGGAACCCCCGAAGATGGCCTAGCGACCATCTTCAGGGGTGTTGCCTCCTGCGAGTCTAACAACTCGGTGGAGGCGCGTGGCCGTTTCGCCTTGCGGGAAACGGTCACGCTGGGAAAAGAGGGGGGAGCCCTGGTTTTAGCCGGGGCTGGGTATTAACCCGTTTTGCCGCCAGCTTTACCAGGGGAGCGCCCGGGTTGGGTAGAGACCGCAGAAGGGCTCCGAATTGTCGCGGAAACAACCGTGCTCGTTGGCCTGGATGGGCCAGGAGCAGAGGGTGCCTTTCTAACTATTGAGGCATATGACGTCCCAGGCAGAGCCGGGCGCGCCAGGACCAAGTCCTTAGCCTCGCGGAATGAGGGTCTATCCTGGGCCTGAACGGCCAGGATTTCTTTCTCAAGGAGATATGCACCACATTGCTTCGAAGAAGCAGGGTGCGGCTCTCCGCAATTGACACACTTGGCCACACACGATTTGGACTTATCGTGTGCGACCTTGGAGAAATTTACACAGACTTTGGGTGACCCCGACTTTGCATGTCTACATGAGCGATTCGTATGGCCGAAGCGGTGACAGTAATAGCACCGACGCGGCAGTGGCACGAATGCCTTCACGCGGTAGCGGTACCAACCGGCACGCACACACTCAGGGAGCTTGTCACAGTCGAACGTGACGAAGAGTGTAGGGGTGGGTCTCGAGGCCCCTCCCTGTTTTCTCATCACACGTTCGACCTTGACCGCCCAATGGTCGGCCAGCTCTAGGGTGATGTCCTCAATGGAGTAGTCAACGAGTTCCCTCGCATAAACTACTTCTTTCACAAAGTTCATGGTAGAGTGCGGCGTCACACTCACCGGGGTGCCATGAAGTGTCCGAAGAGCACTTATCTTCGCCACCTCGGCGGGATTCGCCAGAAGGCTCCCGTCCGAGAAACGGGTCACCTTCAGCTCTCTACCAATTGCACTAGCTAATCCTCTCCTCTGATGGATCATGTTGCCCTTGGACAACATGGTGCCATCAGTGGAGCGAATAACGAGGAAGCGCCGTAAGCCAGCGGGCTCGAAAACGCCAGGTAACCTCTGAATGAGGGGTCCCGATGTCATTGAGGCTCCGCCCTGTGCCCTTTTGGTCTGTCATGGTCAGGAGCTCCGTACCCGAGGGGGCAGAGGGGCCGGATGTGCCGATCTTGGCTTGGTCACTTGCCAGAGTGGCAGCAGACCCATCCGTCCCCGCAGCCCCCACGGATGGAGAGAAGCCCCGAGTCTTTTTAGTCTTTCTTGTCTACTTTTTCTTTTTAGGAGAGGAGGGCGGGGAATGAACCCGCTTCTCACCTCCACCGGCAGAAGCCCCCCTGCCAGATGGACCGGCCTCAGCCAGGTCTCTCTCCGAAATGGAGAAGGTCCCGGTAGTCGTAGGGGCACCTGTCAGGGAAGATCCCTCCCCTCCTTGTACTGCCTCGGATCCCTCTGCCGTTTGAGGAGGACCTTGCATAGGGGCGGATTCGGGTTCGGTGCTTGGCGCCGAGCCCGGATTCCCCCCCATGGAAGGCCCTACCGTCTGAGGCTGGGGTTCCTCAAGGACCATGTGTGTCACAGGAGGGGCCTCCAGTTGGCCATCCCCTCCCAAGACATCGCAGGTCCCGTTGGCTGTATTGATATTAGTCTTGTGTGGGTAGGCACAGGCCTTGACCCCGGCAAGGTTCAATATTCTTGCCAGCAGGTCTTTTGAGGGAAGCGACCGAAGGGGCCTGGCTTGGCTCTCCCCCCTAAGGGGGTTTGCCCTACCGAGTCGCTTACACGAGGGGCGGTCGGCAGTGGGCTGCCTGCTGGCTTTCTTGGCAGTCCCCTTGGAAAGAAAAGAGGGGACTGCCGCTGGAAAAGGGGAGGTGCCCAAAAGCACCTCCAGAAAAGGGTGTGAGGGGGAGTCCCCTACACCCATAAGCAAAGGAGAGGAGTAAGCCTCCTCTCCGTTTAGAGAAATATGGAGGGTCCTCTGCGCAAGCACAGGGGAGGGGGACCTCCATCTTTTCTGTGGAGCTGCACGAGGGCGGCTCCGTTGTTGTTATAGGGGGAATTAGGGGGAGATGTTTTTTTTTGGCATCATTGGGCATGGTGACCCTCTTTGTTTTACGGGACGCAATCGCTCATCACCTCTTGCAGTAGCCCGCACTGCAAGAGGTGCTTACAGGCCCGGCAGTCCTTCGGCATGGTGGCTCCACCTTGAACACGGCGTAAAAAAGATAGATTTTGAAGAGGAGAGGAAAAGGGATGTGAGGAAGGTATGGGTGGGGATGAAGCAGGTTGTTAAAAGCCAACCACCCCAGACCGGAGCTCGGGGGTTAGGGGACATTGCGCCCCCCCCCCCTTCAGCCCCGATCCGGGACGATTGGCTGAGAAGAAGGTCAGCTTCTACCCTGTGAAATTAGAGGCTGACCAGAGAAAGTTGTGGGAGAGGTTGTATGAAAAGCAACGAGGTAGGATAGGAATACAGGCTATCTGAAGGAAGGAAGAGAGGCTAAGCTGGGGCCGGACGGGGCGCTGGATCCCGTCAGCACGGCGGCCAGGATGGCAAATCGCCGCGCCCCTTACGGGGTTATGACAAACAAACCTGTGAGGGGATTGTACCCAGGTAGTGGCAATTGAATCAACCACATCTTCATAAAATCCACCATGAATCATGCCTCTAGAGGAGCCCTACAGGATCCATCCATCCATTTATCTTTTCATTCATCTGTGCAGGGACATAGAATGGCAGGAAGGAGACCTCCTCCCATTCAATTCAAATCAGAATAATAGATTCAATTTGATTAGAATAGACTATGCACACACACCTGAGAGCAAGTATTTTTCACATCAAAGAAAACAAGATAAAAAGGAAGAACAAGGGAATCTGTCTCCCATCAGGGGCTGGCATTCAAGATGGCAAACCAAACAAAAAGGGTCCCATTAAGGACCCTCATACTCAATGAGCAATCTGCGAAGTCCTTCTTGAAGGATTAAAAGTAGCCTTGATCAAGTTAATCATAGTTAACACAATTCTCTCGGAGAATGGCCAACAGGATCTAAAGGAAATCAGACTGGAAGAAAGAAGACCCCTCCCCCCAAATGAGGGCCAACCAAAACATTATATGCAGAAAGGTTAAAAGTTGGGAGGGCAGACATTCTATGGAAGAAATCAAGCAAGAAATCAAAACGTGGCAAAACTGGGTGAAAATCAAAGAGGTTGTAATTGTTGCCAACCTCAAGTCAGACACCCAAGTACAGGTAAAATTCAGATTTGAGGGGATTTTTTTTCATGAAAATAATATATTCAAGTTATAGAAGGATAGTAAATACTGTAAAAAGGGGGTCTTAACTTAGTGCCACTCATATTGTATCCATAGAGCTCCAAATAGGCCTATTATGTGTTGCCATTCATTTTCAGTGAAATCCACCCTTCTTTTATTTTCAAACAAAATCATTCATTTTTTAAGCTCAACAATTTTTTTTTGTTCAGTACAGGAATATATATATATATATATATACACACACACTACAATAAGGATTTTTAATGCATGTGATCTAGTATTGCAAATGACTATAGTCTAGTTATCAATACTTCGATACTAAGTGGCCTCTCAAGGTGCTGTAGAAAGACCCAGTCAATCTATGAACATCACCATGAAGATAAACAATGACCTACTTAAGGAAAAAACTATAGACACAACAACTCTACCCAATCTGTTCTAGCATAACATAAAGCCTCCCCTCAATACTCTGGAACATTGTGACCTACAACAAAGACAGTCAAATAAAATGGATGAGGCGAGCCTCCTCCAAAAGGTCTGACAGTCCTCAAGTCTGTATCCACGAACCCATCTGATTAAAAGGACCAAACAGTAGCGATCACGCTCATCCTGATACAGGGACAGGAAATGTGCAAGAAGATCACCCAGACTGAGAGATTCAACAAGAATGTGCTGAATAGTCTGGGGAACAATGCAGTTGCTGGAACAAGGTGTGGGTGAGCACTCCATCAAATGGCAGTGAGCATGCAACACTAGATTAACAAAACAAATAATGAAAAAAAACAAAACAAATGAGGTAAAGCAAGTTCCAAACGGCGCAGGAACCTACAACAAAGTGAGTCAAATGAAATGGAGGAGGCAAAAAGTCACATAGTCCACAAGTCTGTATACACGAACCCGTCCCGAGTACCAGGAACAAATGGTAGCGACCCTGCCCATCCCGATATGGGAACAGGTACGTGCATGAACATCAGCCAGACTGAAACATTCAACAAGAATGTGGCAAACAGTCTGAGGACAATGCAGTTGCTACAATAAGATGTGGGTGAGCACTCCATCAAATGGCAGTGCGTCTCATGAGTGTGTCCAATTCAAATACAACAGAAAGTGACCTGAAGCCATCGTGCCATTGGCAGGTAGGTCCACGGGAACAGTCGCAGCGCAATGGCACACAACATTAAGTTCCCCTTGGCCGTCTCCCATCTTCTTTGCCAAGCAGCCTGGAGGGCTGTCCGTATTCCTGCCATGTAGTAGGTGTGAGGAAGAGCCAAGCAGTGGTCTAGTCACTAGCTCTACCAGGCCTGTGTCCAAGAGAGGTAGAACCAACATAAGGGTTTCCAGAATGGGCAGGGTGACTGCCGTTCTTATAAGCAAGGAGGGGTCAAGGAGCACTGGGTGCTTTCTTCAACTGAGAGGCATAGAAAGTCCCAGATCACAACAGGACCAATTCATTGGCCTCTTGAAAAGAGATTCAGTCTCTAGCCTGAATGCCCAAGACCTTTGTCAAAGAGATATGTCACATTGCTTTGAAGAATCAGGGTGTGGTGTGTCTCACCACATTTACACACTGGGCCTTGCACAATATATTTATTATGCAATAGGAACCTTAGAGGTTTGCGCACATTTGGGATTGATCTCACTCAACATGTCTATAAGTACAATTTGTATGGACAAAGCATTGGCACAGATGCCTTGATGCCAGCACTGACTAAGTGAGTCTGTTATGATCAAAGCTGGAAAAGAGTGTAGGGGTGGTTTTTGAGGGTCCTTTGTTTTCTCACACATTCAACCATGACTGTTCCCTGGTTGGCCAGCCTTTCTGTTGTAAATTGCAAAGGAATAGTCAATCAGTTTGATAGCATAAACCACTCCTTTCATGAAGTTCATGGTAGAGTGGAGTGCTACATTTACAGGTGAGCCATTGAGTGAGCCTTCACAATGGCTGCCTGGGCAGAAATTATGGAACACTTTGTGATTCGGGGGGTAGGGGGTGAGGGCACCTATTCCTCTGTATATAAGTACCTCATCAACAAGTCTAAAGAATAGAGAGGGTGGATGTGTTGCTCTGTGAAGACAGGAAGGGAAATGATAACCATGTTGTGATTAGCTATGTGCTGATGATGAGTGTAGGATCTGCCTAACAGTGCAGGGGAAAGATCCAACATATGCACCCAAGAAGTGTTTATTCCCTCATATATGCTGGTTACATATCCATGCTCAAAGGGATTAAAGCTAGCGCATCGACCTAAGAAATTCAACACTATACTACCAGGCTAATGAGAGTTCCTTATTCTCACTGTGAAAATGGAAGCGAGTCAATTCTAAAACTAATCTACCAAAAAAGATTCCAAAGGAATCTAATTTTAGCATCGTAAAAATGACAATTATTGGAGATTTTATAGAGCCGAAAAGCTTTAAACATATAATGATTTTCAAAAGTGTCTCTTTATATAATAGAGTTCAAAATGCAATAAGAAATCATACTCTGAAATAATCTAATGCAGTATGTAAGATGATGATGTTGCTAGCTCCAATAAAAGAATTGCAAGCTAGATGGTGGTAACCAGTATTTAAATAATCATTTAAATATTGGTTACCATCTAGTTTGCAATTCTCTTAGTGGAATGGACTTTTTTAAATACAGTGGCCTACAAGGGCATAGCTACCAAACACAAATATATGTCTATTTTCAGAATGCAACAAAATAAAATAGAATGGAAACAACCAAGAATAATAATAAAAAACAGATCAACAATCAAAATGGAAAATATATAATCTAAAGAGAGAGTGTCTCAGAATGAGGTGGTAGTAAACAGAAGAGAAAAACAAAAACACCAGCTAAAAAGAAATGTAATTAGACAGATGCCTAAAAACTGGGTATAAGATGGAGAGTAGACTAAGAACACAAACAAATATTATTGCCATTCAATAGTAATTATTTGAACCTCATTAAATGGGGAAAAAATAAGAACAATACAAGGATGAAAAGGGCTAATGTGGCACACCAAGCACTCCTCTGTTATAAACCAATAATAATAATCAATGTGATTGATGACAAAGATGACTTCACCACACCATCAGAGTACAACAATTTAGGAAAATGCTCTTCTATTCCAATTTTCTACATTAAGGATTTTATAAGTGAATATGAATATGCTGTTGGTGGTTTTTGGCTCCTATGGACCTACACCTGTGTTTTTGCAAATGATTTTAGCACCATAGAAAGAATTTTATTTAAAATGTGACCATTGATTGATTGATGGAAGTAGGAAATATCTTAAAATGGGAATATATTCAAATATACCAAAATATTAACAAGTACAAAGGCTAGACAACAAAAAACTTACTCGGAATTTATTTGCTGCTCTTTGGTCATACTGGCAGGTGCCCCATCATGGCATTCCTGGTGAATGGGTTGAAAAGCCCCATTGACGAATTCAGAGAATGTTGCATCAATGTCGGTTAAAGTCTCCCAAACGGCACTTTCAAGTAAGAAGCCCTGGTCTGTTAGTAGCTGATAAAGTTGACCCTGAAGAAATACTATACAATTAAACTTAAAATATGCATATCAATATATTTAAAATGAATCTGACAAAATATTAACATTTAAAGGAAGACTTAAAAAGTCACAAAATATTAATGGTTTCTATTACCTTCCTCTTATAGATCGTTGAAAAGTGATTGTTTCTAAAAAGAACAGCAACCTCCTCCTCAGCCAAAGCAGCCCCCAATTCAAACAGTCCATAAATTGTTAGCTGAGAAACTGATTCAGCCATGAATTCTTCACAAAGCATTGCTAATAAAGTGTGTACCTTTACTTAAATTCAAGTGGAAAAGGAAGTGATATGAAGGATTTCACTAGTATTTCACCCCCCACCCCACAAACCAAACCAAACAACAAATAAACAAAACTCAAAATAACAGGAGTAACGGCCGTATGCTAAGAAAAATGTGAAATGCACTTTAATCACATTTAGTGTAGCTATTATATGTAGAAGGCTAAAATGTAAAATACATAAAAAAATAGTTTTTTTTGCATTTCATATTTGTTTTAGCATACGGCCATAAGAGTCTTTCTTACCTTTGAGCAAAAGACTATCATCCTTTTTTGCTGTTGCTTGATCCCTCCACATGATGATATTGTTGGTTAATTGGTTATAAGAAATATTGGAGACTATCGAAGCAGCTTCACTGGTTGGATCAACAACCCATCCATGGTATAATGATACCTCTAATACATCAAAGATGCTTAACTCAGAGGTAAATTCAAAATCCTTGACACTACAAAGAAAAGAGGTAGAGTTGAATAAGGACTAGGCAAAATAAATTAATATTAACAAAAAATGTTCAGTGCCACAAAATATCTTTTATTTAGAAACAAAGAAAAATTGAAAGAAATTTCACCATTTACAAACAGAAACCTCACTTACTACAATTAGAATACTAAGTGATATTAAAAAAAAAACCTCTGACTAATCAACAATGCCATGAATGTCATTGACCACCATCTACCCAAATTATGCTGTGCGTCTGGAGAGGAAAGGGACAAGACAAGAAAATGAAGTTGTTCTAAGTTTAAAGGAAAACAAGGTGGCAGCTGCCCAATCCTAATGGATTCTCAATGGCAGCACTGTTAAAATGGGGTCGCCCCCAAAAAGTCATAAGGGGAATGGAAAACACTCAATAAAAAGAGGAAAAGCAAAGGATTAAAAGAAAACAGCACAACACACAGAGGCACACTTAAATTACAGGCATACAGCACACATTCTAAAAACAAGGGCAGCTGGGGCAATAAACAAATGACAAGCACCAGCCGCACAGGAGGGCACAAGACGAAAGATAAAACAATAAACCTCAACACAAAAATGGAAAGACAATTTAAAGAGGGGATAAAATGCCACTTTGTGATAGAAATGTAAGGAGGGAGGACAGCCGATAGGAGTCCTCTGTTAAAAGAAAGCGAAGTTGAGCTGGGGGCGGGCGATGCCAGAATTTCAAAGAGAAGCAAGGTGGGGACAAACTACCAAGATGTGAGCCACCCGAAACTAAATAGCCATGGGTGAGTCACGTGTGCCCAATTCACAACTGGCAAAGAGCAACCTCCCAAGACCAGAGTTGCTGAGAGCTAGAAGACCAGGGATGGACAAAGAATTTAATAAGGGACAGCTTAGAAGGGAGGAATGAATCCCACTCTCTATGCCACAGACTAAAGATATACGCCCTGATTACGGGGTAGGAATCCCTAAAGGGCAGAGGGGCGGCTGAATCCATAAAACTAAAGGGTGGGTGGACATAAAAGAATGAACTGCCTCCAAAGCAGATTAGGAATCACTAAGAACAATAAAATCCGAAGAATTGAGGGATAAAATCAAATTAAAAGCCAAAAGAATGGCCGTCCACTCAGCAGTTCAAACGGATGCTACAGGAGGGAGAGCGGATCAAAAGGACTCCGTAGAGGATAGTGCGGCTGCCCCAACACCGAGATCCGACTTCGAGCCATCAGGATAGATGGAACGCTGGTGCACATGAAAACATGCACATTCAAGAAACAGTCCCTTAAATAGACAGGGGTCAGTAGACCCTTTCTAGAAATGCCAAAAAGCAGTACAGACCTCAGGAATGAGAACGCTCCAACACGGAGACGGCGGGAGTGGGAGGGCCAACACCCTGGGAATACCCAGAGAGGCGAGATGGTCCCCAACCCGGAACCCGAGGCCGGGGTAGAGATGGCCGCCGATCAAAAGATGCCGCAGAGGACGGGGCAAAAAGACACTCATGGACTGGGAATGAAGGGTTTTGCTGAACACGAAACAGGGATGGTAGGCACACCTGCAGCCGGTGATATCGCAAGGAAAGCACGCCACCCTCCACAAAGAGGCTAAGGATAGGCGAGGTGCGAAAGGCTCCCCTACCAAGACGGGCGCTAAGCGAACGAACAGAGTCAAGTAACTTCAAGGCCGAATGAGTCCCCTAAGAGTACACCTAGCAACCGTAGTCCAGTCGGGATTGAACCAGCGCCGAATAAAGCAACCACAAGGTGCGTTTATCACTACCCCAAGTGGGGTGTGATAAAACCAGAAGCAAATCCATAGCCTTCCAACGGGAAGCTCTCAAGCGACGCAAATGGGGCACCCAGTGAGCTTGCTATCAAGCATTAAACCCAAGAACTTAAAAAGGGACATACTCATACGCTGTGCCGTCCAAGAAGAGGGAAGGGGGACCAAGGACACTACATCCCCGATAAATATGCATGGCCTTCGTTTTAGTGACCGAAAAACTGAAAGCCTTGGAGACAGCACGACCCGACACGGCATCAATTGCCAGCTGTAATCGACGGACAGCAGAAGGCAAGCAGGGAGATCAACAAAACAACGCCAAGTCATCCACAAAGAGAGAACCCAAAAACTCCCTCTGGAAGAGTGGACACCAGACTATTAATGGCAAGGGCGAAACATGCCACACTTAAAACACACCCCGGGGGAACGCCCTCCTCTTGAACCCGCAAGCCTAAGAAAGCATCCCCAATACGGACCTTAAAATTACGGGACGATAAAAATTCTTGAATGAAAACCGGTAAAAAGCCCCTCATACCCCAATCATATAACTGACGTTAAACAACATATCTCCAGGTGGTATCATGGGCCTTCTGAATGTCGAAGAACACTGCTAATGCCTGATGCCTGGAGAAAAAAGCACGTAAAACAGTCTTCGAAACGGATGAGGTGGTCAAGAGTACTATGGCCGCTGTGAAAGCCGCACTGAAATGGAAAGAGGAGCGAATTGGACTCCAAAAACCAAGTGAGGCGAACTTGAACCATTTTCTCGAATAACTTACTGAGGCAGCTCGTAAGAGCAATCGGGCGATAGTGAGTGGGGTCCAAACCGTCCCTACCGGACTTGAAAAAGGGTAGAACAACCCAGACACGCCAGGAGGACGGATAGATTCCTTTGACCCAAAGCAGGTTGTAAAGGTCAATCAAAAATAACTGGGAGTGGGGATGGAGACGAGGAAGAAAGTCGTAGTGGATACAATCATCACCGGGAGAGGTGGAGCCACAGTGAGACAAAGCATCCTGCAGCTCATAGACGGAAAAGAGATTATTAAAAGAGTAGGTGGGGCACGTGGTAAAATAAAAAACTTATGGTCGAGAAACCGTCGAGGATAGCTACCAGCGCTACTCACCGAAGCAAAATGGTCAGCCAGAGCTTCGCTGACCAATCGGCCATCCGACACAAGCGAGCCTCAGATATCTAGAGTGGGGATGGCATGACCAGCGTAGCGAGCACGGATCTTATTGACCCACTTCCAAACCCGAGTCAACGACGTGGACGAAGAGATGGAAGATACGTACCGGCGCCAAGACTCACGGCGGGCACGACGGAGGCTCCTCTAGCGGATGGCACGAGCCCGGTTCCGATCGACCCTATTCGAGACGGTCGGGTTCCGCCTATAACGGGAATGGGCCAACTGATAGGCAGAAATGGCCAACGCGCAATCTCTCGACCACCAGGAAACAGGGGAGCGCCCCGCAACAGGGCACCTCCGTGGAACAAATTGCTCAGCAGCGTCGAAAATATGAGACCGCTGAATCAACGGTATCGAAGGAACCCCGGGCGGCATCAATTTGCTCGCCGCAGATCCCAACGAGGAGGGAGGGAAAGGCACGGGCCAGGAAGGGCGGCCGACAGGACGAACGGGAAGTGATCACTCCCGGAAAGGTCGTTCCGGATAGACCACCGGAAATCAAGGAAACAGTCGGGCACTAAAAGAATCCGTTGGACAAGTCTACAGCACTAAAAGAATCCGTTTGAACATGGTAAGAAGTAAAATCGCCGGAATTTAAAAAAACAAAGGGAATCGGATAATAAGAGGGACTCAACCACTCCGCCCCGGGGATTACAGGCAGTATCACCTGAAGCTGGGTAGCGAGCATTAAAATCACCAAGTAATAAAAAACGGTGTAGGTAACTGACTTGTGAGCTATAAAAGGTCAGACCGACTCAAATTAAAATTCGGAGGGATGTACACAGAACAAACGGGTAAAAGCTTGGAAATAAAAACCCTCGCAGCAACAGCCTGCAAGGTAGTACGGAGGGAAAGCGGCGCAGAAAATAGCGAAGAGGAAATTAAAAGAGAAGCACCCGGAAGTGCGAAAGCACCGAGAAGGGGCGAGTCCCAAGCTTATTTTCATGCAAACAGACCAAGAAAGGCCGAACGCTAGATAGCAAGGGCTGGAGTTCCTCCCACTTGGGCAGCACCCCCTTGACAATTCCACTGTAGGATGACAGACATTACTGTCGTCTCGACACTAACGTCGGGATTCTAGTGACGGAAACCGTCAAAGTTCTCGATGACTACAAGACCCAGAAGGGACAAGGGACAAATCGCGATGAGCCGGGAACGCACCCGACACGGACTTGGCAGCGTGAGACCAAACCCTTAACGTGGACGGCTCATGGCCCGGAGGAAAAGGAAGATCGAGCAGAGACGGACGAAAACTAAGATGTGAAGAAGATGGAACAGAAGGCGGAACATGGCAGAGGGTGAGAAGGGAACAAGGTCAGGTCAGAGGGCAAGGGGATAATTGGATCATTTTTTTTTAAGAGCTCATCTGGCGACTGCCTACTTGGGCATTAGTCCCCGTATTAAAAACTGGCCTAGTACTAGGCTACTTTAAAATTAAATGAAAAAGACAAAAAACAACCCCCCCAAAAGAAAAAGGGGAAAAGGAAGCGAGCAGTAAGCAAGCTCCTGCGGCGGGGGGAGGTCCTCCCGGTGCAGGAGCGTGCGACCTATAAGGGAAAAAAACAAACAAAAAAAACTGGTTAAATAATAGGGAGAAGGCCGGCCTCCCCCCAAAATACAACAAGTCCATCAGTCAATGTGCACGCACTCGTCCCGAGTACAAGGGACAGGCGGTAGCGACCCCGCTCATCCCGGTGCCGGGACAGGTAACGTGCGCGAAGATCACCCAGACTGGGACATTCGACAAGAATGTGCCGAACAGTCGGAGGGACGACGCAATCGTCACAATAGGGCGCAGGCGAGCGCTCCGTCACACGAGTGTGCCCGATTCGGACAAGACAGAAAGCGACCTGAAGCCATCGCAGCGCAATGGCACGCAACTTTAAGTTCTCTTCAACCGTCTTCCATCTTCTTTGCCAAGCAGTCCGAAGAGCTGCCCGTATTCCTGCCATGTAGTCGATGTGAGGAAGAGCGAAACGCTGGTCCAGTCGCAGAGCTCTCGCGGACTCTTTGGCGCGTTCATTCCCCGCAATTCCTACATGTCCAAGAACCCAGCAGAAGATAATCTCAACATCCGCCCGGCTCGCCAAAACCGTGGCGTCACGGATATCGCAAACCAGGGGATGCGGAGATTCCAATGCCCCGAGAACACTCAGGGCGCTTTGTGAGTCGCTATAGATCACAATCCGGTCTCCGAACCGGGCACGACGCGTAATCTCCCGTACCGAGTGGTGTATTGCCACCAGCTCGGCCGGGAAGACAGACGCAGCGCCTGGCAGAGCCCCGCTGAATTGAAACAGAGGAAATACGGCGTGGAAGCCGACCCCCTCTTCGGACTTGGAGCCATCCGTATACACTGGCACGGTTCCAGCGTGACACGAGGTGTGCTCCAAAAAGGTCGAACGCAATACTACCGGCGTTGTACAAGCTTTGGGAGCAGAGGCGTGGCGACAAATGGCCAAATGTGGTACCCTCCAGGTTGGTGTCCTATACAGAACCAGGGGTGCCACCGGTACGAGAGCTATACCTAGCTCTCGAAGGAGTTTCCTAGCCCTAAACCCCAAAGGGCTTAGGGTATAACTAGCGTCTCTCGGCGGCATAGGCACCGTCGAGATCACCTGCGGATGCAGTGACAGCTATTGGCGACTGAGGGAGGCGCCGGGCTCGCGAGTACAGGCGAGTGATGCACTGCACGCGGCGTAGAGTGAGTGGCATCTCCCCAGCATCGACCAACAGGCTCTCAATGGGGGAAGTGCGGAATGCACCGGTCGCAAGGTGAAGGCCGGTGTGGTGGATCGAGTCCACCTTCCGCAATAAACGCTCAGCTGCGGATGCATAAAACTCGCATCCGTAGTCGAGCGGGGAAAATTGGATCAGATGGAGAGGAAGGAACAAGGTCAGAGGGTGAGGAAGGAACAGGGTTAGAAGGAGATGAAGGAACAGTGGTAGGAGGCAAGGGAGACGGAACTGGGGTAGGAGGAATCGAAGACTGAACAGAGGTATGGGGCAAGGAAGAAGGAACTGGGATAGGAGGCAAGTAAGACTGAACCGGGTGAACCTCCGCCCTCACAATGACATCGGTGATGTGAACGGGGGAGGAGAAGGCATCAAAACGGAGGGCGCCCCCAACAACCGACTCGGGGACCAAACAAGCCTTATCAAAGGCAGCGCTCTTGGACTACGAACGGGGTGAGGAGGAACCCTTCCGTTTGCACTGAGGCAAAGGAACGTACGGCGGAACTGCCGGATATCCTCCAGCGTCTCGGCTCAGTTGGTCTCACGGTCAGCGACAGAGGGAGGAACACGAGAAGAGACCAAAGGCAATGGAGAGGGAGCAACGGAGGAATCGAAGGCAAAGGAGAGGGAGCAACAGAGGGACCGCGAGAAGACAAAGGAGTGGGACGACCGGGAGGAGGACGGCGGGAACCCGCCTTCCGGAGAATGTCAGAGAAGAGACGGCCGGAGGAGGGGCCCGAGCTGCCCCCGCATCCTACGACGGGCCTCACAGAAATCCAGCCTGAGGGAGTTCCGAACAGCCAGAACTTCCTTCTCAAAAAGGAATATGGGACAAGAACGTGAAGCCACGCTATGGGAACCTCCACAATTAGCGCAACATTAATGTTTCACAAAAGAGGAGCCTTGGTATGCCAACGCACAGGCCACACAGCGACCAGCCTGCCTACAATTGCTGCTCATATGGCCAAACTGATGGCAATTAAAACAACGTCTGGGGAGCTCAACATAACGGGACACAGGGACACGAAGATAACCAGCACGAACCAACTGGGGAAGATCCTGATGCTCAAAGGTGATGATGAGTGTACTCGTAAGAACCTTAGTGGGACCAACAAACTTAAGACACCCTATAAACATCCGTAACCCTTTGGGACGAAAGTTTATCCTTTAGTCTCGAGACATCATATTGCAGTAATTCGTTGGAGCAAATCACTCCCTTAACAAAATTAAGATGAGGGTGGAGCACAACCGAAACCGGGATCTCTGAAAGGGAGGACAAATCCCGCACGGTGCCACACTGCTCTCGCGGAGATACCTCAACCACTAAATGGACACTACCACAGGCCCACATACGGCGGGACTCAAACTCCTCATTCAAATTAAATGTCCAATTTAGAAAGCGGAGACCTGGAACTGGACTTCAGCACCAGAAAACGAGGATAATCCAAATCTAGACCTATCTTTTCTGTGAAGGCATCTAACAAGTATGGAAAAAAGGACTTATTGACAGGCATAGTATGAGAACTAGAAGTCGCGACTTCTGGGAGAGAAATTTTTTATTATTACCCATATAAAGTAATGTATAAAAGAGGGTGCGAACTCGCGCAGCACAGTCACTGTCTACTGTGACACTTACTTGGAGCGCCGGACCAACCATGAGGGTAAGCCCGTCGACCCCTGACCCCACCATCGTTTTAAAAATGGCCAGCAAGCCTCAGAAATTTACTGGTTGAGAATGAAAAGACCCCCAAGAGCGCCACTCTGGCTCAGGCACCCACCAACCAACACAGGCAGGACCCAGCCATGGGGTCGCGACCCCTGACGGACAGCTCTGATACAACGAGATCGCCAAACAAACTTAGATGGAAGGACAATGCAGGGTGAAAGAGAATTGGTACAGAAGATGAAGTAGGGGTTAGCGGAAGAAAAAGAATGCCAAGCTGGGGCCGGACGGGGCGCTGAGTCCCGTTAGCACGGCGGCCAGGTGAGCAAATCGCCAGGCCCCTTATGGGGAAGTTGTTCTCACAAAGTGGAGCATAAACTCATCCACATTCAAGACACCTTTCTCCAACTTTGATCAGGTTGGCAAGGACCTGACAACTAGAATTGATTGTGACCTTCCCATAGAAGGGGAGACTAATGTTCAGATCTCATCCCCAAAATGAAAGGACCTCAGTAACCATACCAAGATGAGGTGTTGAAGTCAGCTGACAGTGCAGGTGTAGCTGCACTGCATGAAAGGAGGTATTCAAAGCAATTAGAAGAATGGAGACATGCCAGGTGTAAATTTAGCATCCTCCCAGCTGACCCCAATCCCATGGTGATTGGGTCACAAAAACCTCATACCTCGGGAGGGTCTGCAGGGAAATACACATCCAGCATGGTTTCCTGTAGACAGATAGCTAACGGTGAATTGGAGGAGAGGAGCTTCAGCAGTTCCTCCAAGTTGGCCCAGAGTCCACAGCAATTCCAATGAAGAGTAGGCTATGAGTTACCTAGCATAAACCATCCCTTTTACAAGATTCATAGTAGAGTGCAGGAAGAGCACCAATAATAGATGCCTGAGAAGGGTGTGCTGTATTTGCTAGAAGGAGGCTAGGGATTAACTAAAGCTACTGTCCAGTGGAACGTGTGACCTTTGCCAATATGCTACCAGCAGTGGAGTTAATAACCAGAAAGCATTTGAAGCCAGCTGGCTAAAAAAATGCTGGATATTCCCTCGATGGGTGTGTGTGTGTGTGTGTGTGTGAGGGTGGGTGTAATTGAGGCTCCACTAACCATACTTGCAACTTTTGTCTCTCTTGGACTCTTTACCCGAGGGTGCATCTGGGCTGGATGTGCAGGTCACCTGCCTGAAATGGCAGGTGACCCAACTTTCCCTGGAGCCACCCTGGAAGGAGAAAAACCCTCCTCTTTTGTCTTCATCTTGGGAAAAGAGGTAGTCCTTTTCTCACCACCTATGGAAGGGGCTGCAAGGCTGGTCGAGCCAGCCTCAGCCATGTCCTCCAAAATGAGTAGTCCATGGCTGACAAGGAGACACCAACTGGAGAGAAGGTCACCCCCTCTCCTTATAAGTCACCAGAGTACCTTGCTACCTCAGGAGGATCTTACAAAGGGGTCAACTTTATCTTGAGTGTCATCAGCAGTCTTTCTGCGACTTCCCTTGGAAAACTCTGCCATCTCAGGTGAGGGTGCCCCCAGGAGGGGCCCCTAAGTGATCTTCCCTCTAAAGGTGTTGAGGATCCAAGATGGGCCTCGGTATGCTTATGGCCTGTAGTCAACATTATTGGGGCTCTCAAGCCAAGCTCCATCTGAAAAGAAAGGGGGGTAAGGCTCACCAGCCCACAAAAGGTCAAGACAGTCTCTAAAATAGCAGGGGGCATGACCCAACAGGCCCCGCCAATCTTAGGGGGTTCACCATATCAAGACACTCCCCAATGGGATTGATTTGGTGCAACCTGTTTAGAGTCTTCTCGGCACTCCCCTGTGAAAGAAAAAAAGGGGGTGTCGCTGGTACTAAAGTGTCATCCAAGGGCAACTCCAAAGAAGGGGGAAGCTAAACCCCTCCCTGCTAGAAGGTTGTAGGGGCTCCTGAGAAAGCACAATATATCTACTTTCCAGATATGGATCTTCCTAAGGGTGGCTCCAGAAGTGGAGCTACCAATGGGAAGAAGGGAGCCCCTCCACAAGTAAGGTGTCTGTTGGCAAATTCCACAATTACCCCCAATACTAAGGTCGGTCAAGATTTCACTTATCAGAACCTAATTTCAAATTTTGAATAATTTGCTAACAGCCAATTACACGCAGTTAAGAGATAATCGGGGGTGTAAACCATTCTTCCCATTAATTGCACCTCAACACCAAGGGCCTCTTAAGTCTTGTTCTCTTGCAACCTGCAGGTATTGTTTATAAAAGTTCTGAAGTCTCTCTTCTACCATGGCATAAGGTAGCTGATCAGGTCCTTAAGCCTAGAGAGGGTAAAGAGGTAGAAAGAAGTGGGCCTTTAAAGGGATGAGGAGGAAGCGCACAACTTCTCCAGACCCCATTAAAGAGTTCAATTCAGCCCAGTGAGTCGGGCCTTCCCTATTTTCACTTGGGCAATGAGGATATGAAGATCTGGATACACAAGGTATCCCCTCCCCCCTTAGGGCACTCAGACAGGTCTGGAAGGTGTCTGTCTTCCAGGTTTCATTTGTAGCAGAGGTGGATGCCTCAACTACACCATCCACCTTCCCAAAAGTAGAGAAAGGGTTGAGGGGATAGTGGTAAAATAAAGTGGGGCGCTGAGAGACACTAGTACAAAGCACACCAACTTACACGGTCCTGTCAGTGTGTTCAAGTCAACCCAGTGGCAGCCATGAGGTTGTGTCTTTCCTCTAGGTACCAAGTGTAACAACACTACAGAGGGCAGCCCTCCATATGGGGGTATGATTGGTCATTAAGGTATGTCACCTTAGATTAGTCTGACAGCGGATAAAGGCTAATAGCATCTATCCCCTTTAAGAACAATGGGACATGGCAGAGACCTAAATGATCAAAAGTATTTCATTATAAGGAAAGTGCTGAAGGCACCTCTGTTCATGTTATTGTGGAGAAGTTAGTTCACCATATGGACACAGGCGATTTCTGAAGTCACCTTTGGTAAGGAAGAGGTGATCTGATGGAGGAGCCTCTAAGATTGACAGCTAGGGATTTGAGGGATAGTGGCTGCCAGTTACGTGGGAAACCCAGAAGATAAACCAGCAAAATTATTTTTCACCATGCTTGCCATCCCCATGTACTGAAGACCACCAGGAACTGTATCCTAGGGACCGTGGTTTCCATACGAGCTCCCTTGAAACGGTCTCTTTTAATGCCCCATCACAAAACCGAGGCTTTAATGGGGATGGAAGTACACGAGTTGCATTCTCTTCACTGATGAGACGAGGGCTACCCTTGACAGACCTGATGATTATTTCAGAAATGAGTATCACCAAAGTTTGGACGTAAATGGCAGGGAAGAGGTCATGTTGTGGGCAGTCATAATTGGACACAAACTTGTTGGCCCATTCAGTGCGTTTATGGGGTTAAAGTGCCCACAGCCCCCTACTCCACTCTCTTGAAGGAGGTCTTGGATCCCTCCTGTCTGGATGGCGTGCTGTAGAATGGGGTAACTGGGCCCATTTAAAAAAAAATATATATTTTAAGTTACTATTTCTTCTGATTTTAATGTAACTTGTCTAAGAAAGGAAGAGTGAAGAGATATTTCAACACTACTTGCTGAATCCAACCTCATTTGGTAATCTCAAATTTTACAATTTCATAAATTGAGTTTTCCGAGTACAGGAATGTAATGCATTGACACAAAGAAATTGTCAAAATTACTGAAACTTTGGCTGTGAACTACATTTATGATGAGGTTTCTTGTGTGAAATAATTAAACTTTCATTGTAAGTATAAGAGGACACAGACCCCTTGGGACAAGTGGCCCCACAAATATAATTTTAGATATTTCTAATATGTTTATTTCATTTAACAGATCACCATGGTGTGTACCTATAAGCTTATTGGAGGTGGATGTGTCAAGAACTACACAAAAGAGGATCCTTTTGAAGCTCTCAAATGGATCAAAGCTGGTAAAAACCTAGGAAAAGTTGTGATTGCCACATCCATACCAAGACGCACTCTTCCCAACCATCGATCTGGATTTCATGGAATGACATGTTCTACTGGGGGTCATCCTACAGCCTTGCTACTTCTAGAAAAGCAATCTATAGCCCAACATTTAGCAGTTTTAGGCAACTATGGCTATGGATTCATTGAACTAGAATTGTGTCTGTCAAAAGCTTCCTTAATAAAGAGAGGTTTTCCACCAGGAGACTATGTACTTGTAGGTTTTGCAAGGAAAAAACAAGCATTTCATTATGTAGGCAAGTTGCTTCATAATTGTACTTATGTTGACACATGGATGATTGAGTATCTGAGAAACAAAGATACAATAGGTGATAAGTTCACTTCATTCGGAAAACCTGCAAATTCTGACCAATATGAAAATCCATGTAAAGATATTGTAAAGAAACTGCCCCTACCTAAATTGTGAAAGGTAGGATGACATTTTCTGCTCAATTTTTCCATTACCTTGAAGCACCAGTGGATTAGCATTTCAAACGCCGAACATGGAGTGTTGTGTTACTTGTATTGCCTTTTAATACACCTGGTAATTTTTGTCAATTATAAAGGAGCTAATTAGGGCTAGGAGGTTAGGTTGTAAAAATTTTCTTAGTTTGAAACTGCAAAATGGGATAATTAAGTTTGTCTGTCACGGCCCACAACTAGTAAAGTCTCTAAGTCATCTTTTATGTTCCATGTGTTGGCCCACTTGCCCCAAAACCTGGGGTAAGTGGGCCTCATGTTTATACTCTTATGCCTCTTTAATCAAAAGCCTTATGTAATCAATATTATTACCTCAAAGAACCAAAGGATTGGTTTATATGTTCCTGCTATAAAATTTAAACAAATTTGTATTTATTTGCCAGTTAAAAAAAAACTAAAAAGAGTGGGCCCACTTGCTTCATTATATGGTACTGTTGTCAGTTCTAAGGACTATAGTTTTCATGCATGACAATGCTCCATCTTACTCTGCCAGGGCTACTTTCATTCAAAAGCTATTAGCAAGGTCCCCCCCCCCCTCAAATGCCAAATCTGAAATAAAAACTGAAGGACCTACCACAGCATAATGAAAAATAGCATTAGTGTTGCCATATTGTGCAGATCAGCAGTCAAAAGTTTCATCAAAACTGATTCACAGAGAATCGAGAAATCCTACTTTCCCTACCAAGCTCTTAGTATTGTTCAGGGCGTAATATTAAGATACCTCAAAATAAAAAATCAAATACCAAACTGAAAAACAAAAGACAAAGAGCAAAAGCAAGAAGGAAGCATGCTCCAGCATTGGAGGGGAGGCCAGCCTCTCCTGCGCCAGGATCATGCAGCAAACACCAGAGAAAGTCAGATAAAATGGAGGAGGACAACCTCCTCCAAAAAGTCACATAGTCAAGAAGTTAGTCCCTAGCCAGTGGGCTTTCGGCTCTCTCAGTATACACTGCCACTCAATTAAGACTCGTAAGAGGATGAAAGTGGGACAGGCAACCAGAACCTATTTGGATAGGAGAACAATTGTGGAAAGGGGTAGGAGGGTATGTAAAAAAGAGAAGTAGAGAGCGGTGGGTCTACCAATGAGTAGGGTGGGTTATTGTTCCGTTTATCTTGCGTGACACTGATTAATTTTTATTATACCTTATATATTCCTGTTTATTATATGTTATGCCAATAGTTTAGTTTATGTAAAGATAAAAAATTATTTTTTCTTTTTTTTTTAGGGCAATGAAAGTTTAGGCCAAGGAAACTTGAGCAACGCTCATCGTCACTTTCCTTGATTTGGAAATTTGAAAATTGCACCAATGTGCTGCTACCTCTTATCATGGTTGTAATGAGTGTAGGGAACCTGTATTTGATTCTGGTTGAGAAAAGTGCACTGGAGTTTGGCAAGTGACCTCAATAAGTCAATACTAACACTATCCTCACTCAGTTCTTATTCCTGAAACTAGTCTTGTGCCTGAAGTCCTAAACGTTTTATCTAATGACTAGTGATTCTAGTGTGAAAACAGAAAAGATATCAGTATATAAATTGCCTTCACTGTACCATTAAGAGGGCAATGTGCAATCTTAATGTTTTTGTTGAAGGGCAGAACTATGCTGTAGTTATGGTGTTTCTTTTGCATTTATCAAGAGAAATGTTCACTGTCTGGGTTAGGATCTCACACTCGCCTCACTATTTTCTCTACAGGATTAGTAGTACAAAACCAGTTGTAATCCCTCCTGACCCTCACCTTTGTCTATTCTGGTTCCTAGTGTGTGGATCAAAATTAAAATATATATATATATATATATATATATATATATATATATATGCAATGTCCAGCAGGAAAAAATGAAATAAAGTTTGAAAGTACTTGGAAACACCATTTCATTTTTTCCTGCAGGACATTGCATTCATATGTATATGTGTGTATATATATATATATATATATATATATATATATATATATATATATATATATATATATATATGAGGGGCTGTCAATAAGTTTTGCAATTCGGATATAAGGAAACGAGATATGAGGAAAAGTGTTTTAGTATTTTTCAATATAACTACCCTCGACTTTAATGCACTTGCGACACTTGTTCCTGAGGCTTTGAATTCCCGACTGCTGTTCAATCCACTCCTGGACGGCGAGCTGGACATCTTCATCGTCCCCAAACCAGCGTCCACGCAATGCAGCCTTGAGCTGGCGGAATAAAAAGTAGTGGCTAGGGTCTAAATCTAGACTGTAGGAGGGATGGTTGAGCTCCTCGAATCTGCACTTGCGCAGGGCAGCTTGTGCAACTCTCACCTTGTGGACTTTGATGACATTGAAGTCGATCATGGGGCATAAGGTTTCTAGGGACCCAACGGGCAGAGACCTTGGTCATAGCCAAATTGTCGTGGATGATGTTGATAACACTTCCATGTGATATTCCAAGTTCTCACTCGATTTCTTCGACATTCACCAGTCGATTTTCGAGCATCATCCTCTCCACATGGGCCCTATTGTTCCTTGTTGGCCACATCTGACGGGTGTCCTTGATGGGGGTCAGCTTCAAGGGACTCACGACCATGGCAGAACTCCCTATTTCAGCGAGCATTGGTTGCATAGTGTACACTGCAACCATGCGTTCATGGATCTCTTTTGTATTCTTGCCTTCCTTGGTCAAAAATTTGATCATTGCGCGGTGCTGAACCTTCTCCATTGTTGAAAAATTTGTGACTCACGAACTGTGATCAGCTGCTGCCCCTTAAATAGAGGCAGGAACGTACAGCTTCAGGTCCTCACTTGTTATAACTTGTCCTAACACCCCACACAAACAGCCATCCCCCTTCCTCTGATTTGCCCTACCGATTCGCAAAATTTATTGACCGCCCCTTGTATATATATATATATATATTATTGTTGTTTTCTTAATGTAAATAGTAGTAAATAATTAATATCCATTAAGTGAATTGTATATATGTATTAGGGTAGATAAGTTTTTTTTCATTAAATTTAATTTTAAAGATTCCTATTATTTTTTCTCCATCTAATATTAGGGACCTGGGAGAAAGTAGTATCCTTAACAAGGACTGGCTTGGTTGCCTTCATGCCAGAATACGAAGGTAGTGCCCATAGGATAAGTGGCAGATTACCAACCAAGATCTTTGGATCGGGTTGGGGCATATGTAGAGGGTTGTGCTAGTAACCAGCAGAATTCGCTACACTATTAAATAATAATAACATACTAATAATAATTAATAATAATAATTCCCAGTAATAGTAATACACAAAAATAATATAAATACTACTACTAATAAATAATAATAAATAATAAGATAATAATAATAATAGGTAAATATTGCTGAGAGGGCTTGAGGGAAAATTGCCAACAACTTTCCAAGGCCCCTTCCGAGCGCTCAATTCAATTTGCATTCAAGCTTGAAGGACGTGCAACTCCTCTGGATACCAAGTGTAACGGGATACAAGGGTACCCCCTTGTGGGGGGCATGGGCCTCTTGGCAACCAAGAGGATGGCACAGATACACACCAAAATAGATGCAGGTGGGGGTGCTCAACTGCTACACATTTTCCCATGCTCACCCCCAACCTAAAGAGGGCATGAGTACCTGGAAGCAGCATCAGTGACCCAGGTGATACCACAGCTTTCCACCTTTTCCAGTCACCATTTTACAACACCTCATTCTAGCCAGAGATATCCAATAACAAATACATACATCCTACCTTCTCCAAACACATCACATCAAGTTGACAGACAAAGGGTTCTGTCCAATGCAACTCCTGCAAAAACTGTACCCATTTCACCTGCATAACACTTGCTTCCAAAAGACTACACAAACACCTGGACCTGCCCATCCTGCTCCTCTTCCCTCCCAAATCTAGCCAGTATCCCCTCAGCCTCTAATACCCCAAGTAAATGCCCACCTACTCCATATGCCCCCCCATTCCCTCTTCTGCTCCTCCAAACCACTGTGCAACAACAACCGACAATATACTATAATTAAACATCAGCACAGCCCATCTATACTTTCAACACAATTACACAAAATGCAGACAAGACATCCTAGAGGCAACAGAAAATTGAACAACCACAACTTCACCCCTGAAATACAAGACCATCAGACAATGAGACGCACTAAGGCACCACAAGGCAAATCACTGTCAAGCTACAAAACACAAAAAACAAAATATCCAAACAATGAACACTAAACTAGAACAATTATATACAAATCTTTGACAACAAAATTTACAAAACAATTAATAGCATCACACTATACAATATCAATGGTACACAATCACATGCTGTCATCACAACAAAAGACTCCCCACACTCCAACAAATAACAAGCAAACGCACTGATCAATCACTTCTCAAAAGACAGCCACTTACACCTCCATAGGAATGATAGGAAAGTCATCAGACGCAAGAGGCAATTCCCCACCAACCTTGACTATGCTCTAATCAATGACCCACATACAACACACCATTAATAACCTCAAGCACTCATCTGCCTATGGCCCAGACAACATAAGCAACATACAAAAAGCACCTAGGACCACAAGGCACACAAGCATTCACAAACATATTGAGCTTCAGCTACTCCCACAACACCATACTTGACATCTGGAAACACAGTACCATAAATCACCATTCCTAAACCCAACAAAGATGTTCTCAAGTCATTCAAAACCATAGCCTGGATGCTTCTTATCAATATTTTGTTCAATTGTCTAAGACAATTATGTTGTTATCACTTCACTTATACTTATTATTCTTTAGTTGCATCCTTTCTTCAAATAGACATACTTTCCTTGTAACTTTTTAAGCCACTGTCCTACAAAATGAAACTTGTGACACTATCAATAGTCAATTTCAAAGAATTTTCATTAAAATTAAATGGGTATTTTCAAGAAAATGTAGAGGAAGGTATTTTGTTCTTTAGCTATGGACAGTACTGTAGTTACCATGATACATTCTTTTCATATTTTTCTTTACTTTCAGTGTAATTTATTGCAGTTTATAATTTGAAAAAGTGAGGTAGACTATCATTCTATACAATTTTGTGCAAGAAGAAAAATTGCCATAAGATTTGTGACAAACAATACCAAGGACCACATATATTAAACTAACAAAGAACCACAACATATTACTGGTATTTGATAATAACAATGAAAAAGAAACTACACCCATCACTCAGCATATAAATGCTTAACGTGATGAGCAGGATTGAGGAAGGATGTTACTATATACCGAGCAAGTGCAACAAAAACATTAACTGTGAAAATATTCAAAGATTAATGAGAGAACATCTATGTTAGTTTCATTATTCATGGATTTATATTCATTCCAAATGTTCTGCCAGGTTTCTCTCTTAATTAAGAAGTTATTTTTATACAAAATATAAATTTTTATGGTTTCTTACCCAGAAAACTTAACATTGACATCAAGCCCAGTGAGAAGTTTATGCAGGATACTGAGAGCATCTTGGGTGTTTTGTTCCAGATAAGTATGCATTTCTGAAGGCACAGAGCTTCGAGGCAAATCAAAAACAGCATTTCCCACCATTGAGACAAGTTCACCCCCTGTTAACTCTTGTCGATCTCTGGGGAGTTTAATCTTTCCCTGCAACAAATTAGAAAAATAAGTGTATTATTGCTTTATGAATTATATGATTCATTTTGTTTACCTTCTATTTCTTACCACTTTATATAAGCATTGGAAATTACAGGACATTGCCTTGTTTATATCCCAAACAATGAAAATTTTAATACAAAATTAAAATATATATGCTGACTGAAACTGGATGAATGGAGGAATCTGATGAACTTCAAAGCCAGAATTGATTTACACACTTGAGTTTTCCCCCGGCTACGCCCATCTTCTCAGCCATCAACTTCAATAACCTGCTTACCAGATACGGCCATCCTAAGATTCTTCCGCTGAACCCAGCCAAAGATAATCTTAATATCCACCGAGATCACAGCAACCGCAGTGTTAAGGATACAACCAGGGAGTGTGGAGATTCCAATGCCCTGAGAGCACTCAGGGTGCTCTGTGGGTTGCTAAAGATCACAATCCAGTCTCTGAACTGGGCATGATGCATTATCTCCCATATTGAGTAGTGTATTGCAACCAGCTCAGCTATGATAGATGCGGTGCCTGGTAGAGCCCCACTGACTTCAAACATTGGGAATACAGCCTGAAATCTGACCCATCTTCAGACTTGGAGCTATCCGTGTACACTGGCAAGGATCCAGCATAACATGAAGTACGTTTCAAAGAGGTTGGATAGAATAGCTCCAGAGATGTAGAAGCTTTGGTAGTCATGGTGACAAATAGTCATAGGTGGTAATTCCACCTTCTGTGACCTTTACCTTGGCAACCTTTACAAAATAATTTCTGATGGTATTAGGTGGTTGCCTGGAAGATGTCACATGTTACATGACCTAGTTAGTACACTTCTGATTATAGAGGTCATTGCCCCTGCTGTTAGGTTTTTTGTTATTCACAGCATGTCATTTAAAAATAGAATGACCAATTAGAGAGTGAGAATGATTCCAATACCATGTACCAGTCAATTCACCTACTCCCCCTCCAGGGTGGCATCCTGGGCAGAACCAGAGGCACCACTAGCCCAACAGCTACATCAACCTCTCAAGAGTTTCATAGCACAAAACCTAAAGGGATTAGGGTATGACTGGCATCTATTGATATAGGCACTGTTGAAAGAGGGCAACCCCTGTTCAATATTTTTGTAACCACTGATGCATAGGTTCTCTCTTTGGAATGTTTAAGAATTATCGTTATTTTGTAGTTCTTTCCTACATTTTGGAAAAAGGAATCATATAGCTTGGGAGACCCCTCCCACTTAATTATTCCTCAAGCCTTTAAGATTTTTTATTTTCAGCATTTTTTTTTTTTTTTTAATTAAGGGGCTATCTGGCGACTGCCGACTTAGGCATAAGTCGCCGTAAACAAACAGCCTAGTTCTAGGCTACTTTAAAAAATTGAACAGGAAATAACAATAACAAAAACAACAACAACAAATGAACCTGGTTAAATGAAAGGGAGAAGGCCGGCCTCCCCCAAAAGGTCAACAAGTCCACCAGTCAAAGTGCACGCACTCGTCCCGAGTACAAGGGACAGGCGGTAGCGACCCCGCCCATCCCGGTACCGGGACAGGTGTCGTGCGCGAAGATCACCCAGACCGGGCAATTCGACAAGAATGTGCCGAACAGTCTGGGGGACGACGCAGTCGTTGCAATAGGGCGCAAGCGAGCGCTCCATCAAATAGCGATGCGTCACACGAGTGTGCCCGATTCGGAGACGACAGAAAGCAACCTGAAGCCGCCGCGGCATTGGGGGATAGGTCCATGGGAACAGTCGCGGCGCAATGGCACGTAACTTTAAGTTCCCTTCGACCGTCTCCCATCTTCTTTGCCAAGCAGTCCGAAGAGCTGCCCGTATTCCTGCCATGTAGTCAGTGTGAGGAAGAGCGAAACGCTGGTCGGGTCGCAGAGTCCTCGCGGACTCTTTGGCGCGCTCATTCCCCACAATCCCTACATGTCCAGGAACCCAGCAGAAGATAATCTCGACATCTGCCCGGCTCGCCAAAACCGTGGCGTCACGGATTTCGCGAACCAGGGGATGAAGAGATTCCAATGCCCCGAGAGCACTCAGGGCGCTTTGTGAGTCGCTATAGATCACAATCCGGTCTCCGAACCGGGCACGTCGCGTAATCTCCCGTACCGAGTGGTGTATTGCCACCAGCTCGGCCGTGAAGACAGACGCAGCGGCTGGTAGAGCCCTGCTGACTTCAAACAGAGGGGATACGGCGTGGAAGCAGACCCCCTCTTGGGACTTGGAGCCATCCATATACACTGGCACGGTACCAGCGTGAGACGATGTGTGCTCTAAAAAGGTCGAACGCAATACTCCCGGCGCAGTACAAGGTTTGGGAGCAGAGGCGTGGCGACAAATAGCCAAATGTGGTACCCTCCAGGGTGGCGTCCTGGGCAGAACCAGGGGCGCCACCGGCCCGAGAGCTATATCTACCTCTCGAAGGAGTTTCCTGGCCCTAAACCCAAAGGGCTTAGGGTATGACTGGCGTCTCTCGGCGGCATAGGCACCATCGAGATCAGCTGCGGATGCAGTGACAGCTGTTGGCGACTGAGGGAGGCGCCGGGCTCGCGCGTACAGGCGATTGATGCACTGCACGCGGCGCAGAGCGAGTGGCATCTCCCCAGCATCGACCAACAGGCTCTCAATGGGAAAAGTGCGGAAGGTACCGGTCGCAAGGCGAAGGCCGGTGTGGTGGATCGAATCCACCTTCCGTAATAAACGCTCGGCTGCGGATGCATAAAACTCGCATCCGTAGTCGAGTTTCGAGCGAACAAAAGATCGATAAAAAAGTAAGGCAGTAGCCCTATCAGCGCCCTAAGGCTGCGAATATGAGCCTCCCAGGTGAGGCGTTGGTCGAATACAAGACCAAGGAAACGGTGCGACTCAACCACATCCAGGCGCACCCCATTAAGAAACAAATCTGGGTCGGGGTGAAGCCGTCGCTGTCGGCAGAAGTGCACCACCTTAGTCTTGGCCAAAGAAAACCAAAACCTGTGCGCTTCGGCATAGCGACAGACGCGGTTCAAGGCCTCTTGGAGTCGACGCTCCAGAGTTGGCATCTGGGCCGCGCCAAAAGAGATCGAAAAGTCGTCCACGTAGAGCGTAGCGAGAACATCTTCCGGCAGCACCGAGGTGATGCTGTTGATGCTCAGGGCAAAGAGTGTGACACTGAGGACACTTCCTTGCGGGACACCCTCTTCGTGCTCCTTTGGGCCGGAGAGAGCTCCCCCCACCCGTACGCGGAATCGACGATCTCGCAAAAATTCAAATATAAACATTGGGAGGCCTCCCCTCGCCCCCAGCGTGTGGAGAGTCTCCATGATACCGTATCGCCATGCGGTATCATAGGCCTTCTCCAGATAAAAAAAAACACCGTGGCGTAGTGCTGTCTACGAAGGAAAGCCTCGCAGACGGCATTTTCCATTCGGAGCAGAGCATCCGACGTGGAGTGGAACTTACGGAAGCCGCACTGTGCGGAAGACAGATGTCCTCCGCTGTCCAGGAAATAGGCTAATCAAACATTTACCAATTTCTCCATCAACTTGCACACGCAAGAGGTTAGAGAGATTGGGCAGAGACCGGTCGGAGTAGAGTGATCTCTCCCCGGCTTGCGAAAGGCGAGCACTGTAGCGATTCGCCAGGAGTCTGGGAGAAGACCTTCCACCCAGATCCTGTTGAACAAATCTAACAGAAAGGCCATGCCTCGCTCACCCAGGTGTCGAAGCATGGCGTACGGGACATGGTCCGGACCATGGGCGGTGTCCGCGCACGAAGCGAGAGCGGAACGCAACTCACTCACAGTAAACTGGGTCGTTGAAGGGTTCTCCGCCTCTGGAGGTAAAGTCCAGCCGGCGGCCTTCCGCGACATCACGACGTGCATTGAATGCTGGCGGAGCAGCATCACGGCTAGAGAATGCGGAAAAAGCGGTCGCTAAGGATTCCGCCACGGACGCGGGGTCCGAGATTGCGGTCCCATTCTCCTAGAGAACGGGAGGGGGGTCCTGCGAGAACTTGCCCCGAATCCTTTTGACTCGCTTCCACACCTCAGCTAAAGGGGTCTTCCCGTTAAGTGAAGACACGTATGCCTGCCAAGAAGAGCGGCGGGCGTGCTTCGAAATATACCGGAACCTAGCCCTAGCCCGACGAAATTCAGCGACAGTGAAATCGTTCGGGCGGCGCTTATAGCGCAATGTAGGCATAACGCTTCTGTTTGATGGCCGTCTCACACTCGGCCGACCACCATGGGAGTGGTCGGCGTGCGAAACGGCCAGACGTCCTAGGAATAGTAGTCAGGCCCACGGCGATGAGGTTGCCGGAGAAGAACTCAACGGCCTCATCTACCGACCTAAACTCCTCGACTGAGATAGAGAATTCAGTCATTTCCTGAAATGCAGGTCACCGCGCCCGCGCCAAGCACCACCGAGGTGGTCTCTCAGGCGGCAGTTGCCCTGAAAATGATATTTGAATGGGAAAGTGATCACTACCATGGAGGTCATCGACCACCTCCCAATCAAAATCAGGCTGTGCATCCGAAGAGCACAAAGATAGGTCGAGGCAAGAAAATGAAGCGGTTCTCGGACAGTGATGCGTAAACTCATCCACGTTTAGGACACCCATCTCAAGCTCTTCGATCAGATCGGCAAGGACTTGTCCCCTGGGATTTATGGAGTAATCTCCCCAGAGAGGATGCCTGCCGTTCAGATCTCCAAGCAAGAGATAGGGCCTCGGCAACCGTGCCACGACGCGGCGGAAGTCCCCCGGAAGTCAGCTGACGGTGGAATGTACGCAGAAATCAGAGTATACCTCCTATCCAGGTGCAGCTGCACAGCCACTGCCTGAAACGAGGTATCTAAAGAGAAAGGAAGAATGGAGACATCATGCCGGGTGTAAACCGCGCGTCCCCCAGCCCGGCCATCCCGCGGTGGTGGGGTCGCAAGAGCCTTATACCCCGGAAGGGCATGCAGGGGGCACGCGCCTAGCATGGTCTCCTGCACAACGATAGCTAACGGGAAACGGGATGAGACGAGCCTCCGCAGCTCCTCCCAGTTGGCCCGGAGTCCACGGCAATTCCATTGAAGGAATATGCCCTCCAGGCCTAGCTCGGAGGAGACGCGGGGGCCCTCCTCGAACTGAAGACCCTCACGGGAATGGCCGTACACTTCCCTGGGGCTGAAGGCGCTGTCGCCTTCGAGGACTTATTGGGGGAGGTTGGGCTCGCCATGCGAGTCTTTTCCTCCCTCCGCCTCGAAACCTTAGGCGGGCGTTGCGGCTTCAGATGCGGGGGGCCTTCTTTTCGAGGAACCACCGTCAACCAGGGCCACTCGCTCCACCTCGGGGCGTGGGCGAAGGGGCCGAAGCTCCTTTGTTGCTGTCCTCCTTTCGGGGAACAGCTTTAGGAACCCCGGAAGATGGCCTAGCGACCATCTTCAGGGGTGTTGCCTCCTGTGAGTCTAACGACTCGGTGGAGGCGCGTGGCCTTTTCGCCTTGCGGGAAACGGTCACGCTGGGGAAAGAGGGGGGAGCCCTGGTTTTAGCCGGGGCTGGGTATGAACCCTTTTTGCCGCCAGCTTTACCAGGGGAGCGCCCGGGTTGGGTAGAGCCCGCAGAAGGGCTCCGAATGGGCGCGGAAACAATCTTGCTCATTGGCCTGGATGGGCCAAGAGCAGAGGGTGCCTTTCTAACTACTGAGGCATATGACGTCCCAGGCAGAGCCGGGCGCGCCAGGACCAAGTCCTTAGCCTCGCGGAATGAGAGTCTATCCTGGGCCTGAACGGCCAGGATTTCCTTCTCAAGGAGATATGCACCACATTGCTTCGAAGAAGCAGGGTGCGGCTCTCCGCAATTGACACACTTGGCCACACACGATTTGGACTTATCGTGTGCGACCTTGGAGAAATTTACACAGACTTCGGGTGACCCCGACTTTGCACGTCTATATGAGCGATTCGTATGGCCGAAGCGGTGACAGTAATAGCACCGCCGCGGCAGTGGCACGAATGCCTTCACGCGGTAGTGGTATCAACCGGCACGCACACACTCAGGAAGCTTGTCACAGTCGAACGTGACGAAGAGTGTAGGGGTGGGTCTCGAGGCCACTCCCTGTTTTCTCATCACACGTTCGACCTTGACTGCCCCATGGTCGGCCAGCTCTAGGGTGATGTCCTCAATGGAGTAGTCAACGAGTTCCCTCGCATAAACTACTCCTTTCACAAAGTTCATGGTAGAGTGCAGCGTCACACTCACCGGGGTGCCATGAAGTGTCCGAAGAGCACTTATCTTGGCCACTTCGGCGGGATTCGCCGCATTTGCCAGAAGGCTCCCGTCCGAGAAACGGGTCACCTTCGGCTCTCTACCAATTACACTAGCTAATCCTCTCCTCTGATGGATCATGTTGCCCTTGGACAACAGGGTGCCATCAGTGGAGCGAATAACGAGGAAGCGTTTGAAGCCAGCGGGCTCGAAAACGCCAGGTAACCTCTGAATGAGGGGCCCCGATGACATCGAGGCTCCGTCCTGTGCACTCTTGGTCTTAGTCTTAGTCAGGGGCTCTGCACACAGGGGGGTAGAGGGGCCGGATGTGCCGATCTTGGCTTGGTCGCCTACCAAAGTGGCAGCAGACCCATCCGGCCCCGCAACCCCGCGGATGGAGAGGAGCCCCGAGTCTTCTTTGTCTTTCTAGTCTTTTGTTTTTTGGAGAGGAGGGTGGGGAATGAACCCGCTTCTCACCTCCGCTGGAAGAAGCCCCCAGGCCAGATGGACCGGCCTCAGCCAGGTTATTTTCTGAAATGGAGAAGGTCCTGGTAGTCGTGGGGGCACCGGTTGGAGGAGATCCCTCCCCTCCTTGTACTGCTTCGGAAACCACAGCCGTTTGAGGAGGACCTTACATCGGGGCGGATTCTGGTTCGGTGCTTGGCGCTGAGCCAGGATTTCCCCCCATGGAAAGCCCTACCGTCTGAGGCTGGGTTTCCTCAAGGACCATGTCTATCACAGGGGAGGCCTCCAGTTTGCCAGTCCCCCAAAAACATCGCAGGTCCCGTTGGCAGTATCGTCACTAGTCTTCTTTGGCGAGGCATGGGCCTTGACCACAGCAAGGTTCAGTATTCTTGCCAGCAGGTCTTTTGAGGGAAGTGACCGAAGGGGCCTGGCTTCCCTCTCTTCTCTAAGGGGGTTTGCCCTACCAAGCCGCTTTGATGTGGAGCGGCTGGCTAAGGGCTGCCTGCTGGCTTTCTTGGCAGTCCCCTTGGAAAGAACAGAGGGGACTGCCGCTGGTAAAAGGGAGGCGCCCGAAAGCACCTCCAGAGAAGGGGATGAGGGGGAGTACTCTACACCCGTAAGCGAAGGAGAGGAGTAAGCCTCCTCTCCGGTTAGAGATATATGGAGGGTCCCCTGAGCAAGCACAGGGGGGAGGGGGACCTCCATTTTTTTGCTGGAGCTGCCCAAGGGTAACTCCGTCGATGTTATAGGGGAAGTTGGGGGTTGGGTTTTTTTAAAAACTCATCATTGGGCATGGTGACCCTCTTTTTAACACGGGATGCAATCGCGCATCACCTCTCGCAGTAGCCCGCACTGCAAGAGGTGCTTACAAGCCCGACAGAGCCAGGCGCCGCCATTTAAGACCACCCCTCCAGCCTGGTGGCCTGGCAGTCCATCGGCATGGTGGCTCCACCTTGAACACGGCGTAAAAAATATATAGATTGTGAAGAGGAGAGGAAAAGGGATGTGAGGAAGGTATGGGTGGGGATAAAGCAGGTTGTTAAAAACCAACCACCCCAGACTGGAGCTCAGGGGTTAGGGAACATTGTCCCCTCCCCCCTCAACCCCGATCCGGGACGGTTAACTTAAGAAGGAGGTCAGCATCTACCCTGTGAAATTAGAGGCTGACCATTGAAAGTTGTGAGAGAGGTTGTATGAAAAGCAAGGAAACAAGTGTTTTGAAGGAAGGAGAAGAGGCTAAGCTGGGGTCAGACGGGGTGCTGAGTCCCATCAGCACAGTGGCCAGGATGGCAAATCGCCGCGCCCCTTACAGGGTTATTTTCAGCATATGCAAAGCTCTATCACTTACAAAATAATAGTCATTAAATGCACCCCTTCCCCCAAAGGAGCAATCAAATAAAAATTTTCAAAAGTTCAAGGAACTTATGTAATTGAATCAAAACTAGCCAAATTTGACCCCACTCCTGTTTAGTGGTTAGTGTAAATAGCCTATGTATCTTATTTGACTAATTTTATACATGATTATCCAAGATGTATTCCCTATATAATACTAAGGTATTTTTATGATACCCTAATCTTAACTCAAAGATTTCCCTCTTACAGGAAGAGTTCCTGAATTTTACTCCTTAAGCAAGTGGTGGGGTAGAAAGCAAATCAACATCATAGCCACACACACACTTACAAAAACAGAGAAAGGAAAAAAAATGAACACCTATTCCTCTATCACACAGTAAATAATAATTTTTTTTTTAATAGATTCCCTTAAATCAGTCATTGTATGATAGCATCCTCTTCTTTTTGTGTCTTGTATCTTAGGAATAACAATGTCATCATCATCATCACTAACTCTATAATTTAAGAAGGGGATTTTTTTGAGTATTTGAATAATAATTTCATCTTAGTTTGGTTATGACTAATGTTTTTTTTATCTAAGTTATTTCTAATAAGTCTTTTATAATATAAAAAAACAAAATGGTGAAGTTCAGAAATAAATATAAGTAACAAAATTTTGTGAATTTTTAAAAACCCAAAGAATTACAAATGGTGAAGTGCAGAAAATTTATTTTTATATCTCTTCTTCTATAACTATATTTTAGAAAAAGGATATTTCGAAAGGGGGGAAATTTAGTTTAGAGTTCCTTTTAAAAATTATTATAATTGGTGAAATTCAGAAAATTAATAAAAATTTAACCATGGCTGCTAAATTTTAGATTTAAAATTTTAATCTTAGTAGTGAAGCACAAGCTCCTCCCATAGGGGAGAGTGGCGAAGCCATTGCCTGGTTTCCTTATAAGAATATTATTAACTTTTAGGCCTTGGGAAAAGTATTTCTATTAGTATGGTCGTATATTAGGTTTGTCAAAAAGAATCTATATATAAGTAAATAAAAATAAATTTATATATATATATATATATATATATATATATATATATATATATATATGATGAAAATTAATGCAATATCGCAAGAAAAGATGAGGAATTAAACCACATTCTCCGAAGACAATTTAATTCAGAACAGTTTCGGTGTATCTCACACCCTTTTTCAACTGACACTGGATAGAAAATATTAGAAAAGTGCGTACATACATAACACAGGGTCAGGTCGTGAAAGATCCCCTCTTTTTTCCCCCAATCCCCTACTTGTGGCTAATCAGGGGGGGGGGGGTAGGCCTAAACATATTGAAGGGCTGACATTTCACTATTTTGTTTATTTGCTTTCGTATAACAGGATTAAAAGAAAATTGACCCTCAGATAGATTTAAATTAGGAACTGACGATATCAAGCTCGAATATTTTGCCATATTAGAGACTTGAATCATTCAATCGATTTCAATGGAAGTAAAATGGTATTTAAATCGGCTAAATATGTTAAGAGAAGAATCGTAGAATCGAGCTTGATATTGTCAATTTTCTTTTAATCCTGTTATACGAAAGCAAATAAACAAAATAGTGGACATTGGACATAAAAAGTGAGGAATATAGTAGAAGAGGGTTTTAGTAGGAGAAATATTGGGGAAATAGGGGAAAAATGATAGGAAAGCGAATATGAAAGGTAGAATGAAAGACAGATCCCTGGTGAAAGGGTATCACTGGCTTTCTTTGCGTTTTGGTTGTTTTGTTTTTTTATAGTATATAAATATACCATCTGGTAAATGCACTGGGCATTCAAGCCTTTGTAGTAATAGATATTATCTCTACGTGGCTTTTTAGAAGATTTTCATCTTCGATTCTGGGTGTTTCACACCTAGATTTGGATTTTTATGTGTTGATTTGTTTTAATTGTTTCTTGGCGATATTTCGTACAAAATTGGGGGAAGTGCTTTTAGAGCTAAATTTATCTAGCTTTAAGTGAACTTTGGGTCGACGTTAATGTCATTCGGTAGTCTACTGCTTTTGAAACTAATTGGTCGTCTTAAGTTACGTAAATTGTCAAAGTCAATGTGCTCGAGTACAAACTCGGGAGGGAGGTGCCGGTGCACCTTGTCCCAGATTTCGGTTGCTCTGAGGTGAAGTTCCACGTTTATGGGGGTCATCCCCAGTTCACCATGGAGTTCACTCTGCCTTCTCCCTTTTCTCCTTCGGGTTCCCGTAATGATGTAAACTGCCTTATTCTGGACCCTTTGCAGTTTAAGGACTTGGGTCTTGGAAACTACGTTTATAGGGACCGGGGGGTACAGGAGTTTTGAGCGAATGCACGCATTGTAGATCTTAAGTTTGTTGGAGGTGCTCAGGTTTACAAATTTGAAAAATTCACCCAAGTCCCTCCGTGCATTCTGTGCAGTTTTCGCTACATGGCTCCTATACCCACCAGTCGTAATTTGTAGTCCCAAAACCGTGCCCTCCATGCGGTATGGGATGCGTGCACCCCCCACACGAACTTTTGGGCATTGGTGGATATCTTCCATCTTCTCTCGAAAGAGTTGATGTTTTCGATTTCCACTGCCGTACTTCGTGCCATGAAATTCGCATTCCGATAAGGCCCCGTACATATCATTGTTATATCGTCCGCAAATTGGACGTATAAGGAACCCTCAGTCAAGGGTTGGGGAAGGTCTATGGTGTAAATATTATAGAACAGGGGACTGATGCACCCGCCTTGCGGCACCCCCGCCTCGGATTCGAACTCAGGGCCGCTATAAACTTTGATACTCAGAAACGCTCTCCTCTCCATCACGTAGTCACAAAGAATCCTCTCAAGTATGGGATTGAGGACTAGCTGTAGGATCTTATATTGTAGGCCTCTCCTCCATACTTTGTCAAAGGCCTTTTTGACATCGCGTAGCACCAGATTTGCGTGGCGTTTTTCTGATTTTACTTTTGCCAACTTCTCGGTAATTACGGCTAGCGCTGTGTCTGTTCCTCGCTTCGCTCGGAAGCCATGTTGTTGATTGTTGTGAGAGTTGTTATTCTCGAGGAACGTATTTACCCTGTTGGCCAATATCTTCTCCAAGACTTTCCCTGAAAATTCTAGGAGAGATATGGGCCTGAAGTTAGCTCGACTGTCCGGTGGTTTACCGGCTTTTGGAATGAATATCATTTTCGCTACCTTCCAGTGGTCAGGGAAGTAACCCACGTTTAGGCATGCGTTCATGATATTCATGAGCCCCAATAAGATATTGGGCGGGGCTGGAATAAAATTCTCCTTCGTCAGTCCTGTACGCCCTGGTGCTCGCTGTCGAAAGGATTTTAAGGTCATTGAGAGTTCCTCGGCAGTAATTCTACCGCCGAGTCCCTCCATTTCCCTATCCTGTGATACGCAAAGGTGAGGGTGCGTTCTGTGTATTTGATCATTCAGGGCATTAATAATCCCGTCTTCAAAGTCCAAATCGAAGTCATCATTCTCTTCCGGGGATATCTTAAATATAGATGCCCAAAAGAGTCTGAATTCCTCTTCGATTCTTCCCACGTCAGAAATTTCAATGTCATCACGTATAAGTTTGATAGTCTTTGCTGGCTGTCCGCCTTTTAGTCGTTTTATCGTCTGCCAGAATGTACGTGAGTCAGTTTCTACATTTAGTCCGTCAATTAAATTATTCCAGAGTACATTCTGTTAGTCCCTTATAAGAGTCATTAGTTCGTCACGTATGAGTCGTGTTTGTCGGTGTGTGTTGATGTTGGGGCCAGTGAGGATCACTTCATTGATCCGTTCCTTATATTCCCTCGCGAGGGTTTTCATTCTAGGAGTCCATGAGAGGGCAGGGAGAGTTTTAAATTTAACTCGGGGGACGACTTCCTTGTCGGCTTTTAATAAATTTTCATTTAATTTATCCAACTCCTCGTCAATTTCTTCTAAGGAGGCATTATTTAAGGGTTCTGGGTTATAACTTTCGAGGAGTTGTTTATACTTATCCCAGTTGGCTCGAGCGTAGCTCTTCCGCTCTGGAATAGGGATTTGAATGGGGGAGGTTGAGACTTTAATAAGGATAGCCTGGTGGTCACTGGGAATAGGGGGGCCCGGCTCAATGAAGTAATTATATGGGAACATATTGCTGGTTAGTACAATATCTGGTTTGGTGGCTGACCTGTCAGTGATGAATGTGGGGAAGTTTGGTCCAATTCTAGTCATAATGTGTCTATCAATAAGTGTCTCGAGATTGAACAAAAATTGATAGAAGAGCAAGGAAGTAGCTCTGTCAGCACTCCAGGCTGCTGCCCATCAGAGAATGAAGAATATCCATGGGTAGAGTAAAAGAGACTGTAAGGCTGTGAATATGAGGCTCCCAGGTGAGGCATTGGTCAAAATCAAGACCAAGGTAGCAGTGCGTATCCACCACTTCCATTCAAACCCTGTTTAGGAACAAGTCCGAGTCAGTGGAGCTATGAATAACAGCAGGAGTGCACCACCTTAGTCTTGACCAAGGAAAACTAAAATATGTGTGGTTCAATAGCTGTTGGAGTCAATGTTTCAAAGTTGGCATCTGGACACAACAAAAGAGATTGAAAGGCTGTCCATGTAGAGCATAGAGAGAACATCTTCCAGCAGCACCAAGCTGATACCATTAATGCTCAAAGTATGTGATACTGAGGACACTTTCCTGTGGAACACCCTGTTCCTGCTCCATTGGGCTGGAGAGGGGTCCTCCCCAAGCATATGCAGAATCAATGATCTTGCAAAAACTCGCTCCCATCGTATGGAGAGTCTCCATGATACTATATTACCATGCAGTAGCATAGGCCTCCTTCTCCAGATCGAAACACAGCATGGTGTAGTGCTGTCTATGAGAAGAAGTCCTTGCAGACCATTTTCCAATCATAGTAAAGCATCCAACAAGGAGTGGAACTTGCAGAAGCTGTACTGTCCAGGAAAAAGGCTAGTCTAACATTTCCAAATTTCTCCATCAACTTTCACACACAGGCTAGAGAGATTGGGCAGAAACTTACTCAGGTAGTGATCACCCCAGTTTGCGAAAAATGAGCACAGTAGCTCGAGTCTGGTAGGATACCCTCTGTACAGATCCTGTTTAACAAATCTAATAGAAAGGCCATGCTTTGCTTACCTACATGTCAAAGCATGACATACTGGACATCGTCCAGATGAGGGGTGGTGTTCTCGCTCGAAGCGAGAGTGGAACGCAACTCACTCAATATAAATCTGTCATTAAAGGGCTCTCCGTCTCTGGAGGTAAAGTCCAGTTAGCAGCCTTCAGTGACATCATGACATTCATCAAATGCTGGCAGAGCAGTATCCCAGCTATAGAATGCAGAAAAAGCAGTCACAATGTGGTGGATGGCTGGTGTGCGAATGGAGAGTATATTTGGGAGCCATTCTCTCCATTTTGTCCACTATAAATTTTTCGCCACTTTGCCTTAGTCTGTCCTTTTACTCTACCTTTCCTTGTTTATGATAGTGTTTTGCTAGGAAAGGGAGTTGGGATAGATTGGGTGGTGGGTAAAAATTAGGAGTATAGATTTATTTTTATTGTATCATTGTTTTCTAAAGCTTTTTTTCTCTTGGTGCAGGAGATCTATTTTGTTGTTACTTGTTAAATTAAGGCTAATTTTTTTTGTTTAAAAGCAAGGCTCAATAATTTTGCCACCAGGCTCATTTGTTGTGGCATCATGTCCCAGTCTTTTGCAGCAGTTTTTCTCGGTCGATTTGGAGAACTACGCTGCTGTAAATATCATTGTATATATTGTAAATCTTCTTTGGGAAAAGTAAATTTAGTAGATAAAGTAGAGGTTGCATATCTGTCTCCTTTGCTGCCAGAAGTGGACTTTTGCTTACCCAACAGTTCGAGTCCCAAGCCCTAGTGGAAAATGTGTGTGAGGTACATTGTATCCCACCACACCAAAGGAGTCTGATGCGGTTGCCGCGATTGCAATCCCATTCTTCTGGAGAATGGGAAAGGTTCCTGCAAGAACTTACCCTGCATCCTTTTTACTCGCTTCCAAACTTCCACAAGAGGAGTCTTCCCATTAAATGAAAACACGTATGCCTGCCAGGAAGAGTGGGGGGAATGCTTCAAAAGGTACCGGAACCTAACCCTAGCTTGATGAAATTCAGTCACAGTGAAATTGTTTGGGTGGCGCTTAAAGCGCATGTAAGCATAATGCTTCTGTTTGAGGGCTGTGTCACACTCATCTGACCATCACAGAAGCAGTTGGCATGCGCAATGGCCACACATTCTAAGAATAGTAGTTAGGCCCACAACATTGAAGTTGCTGGTAATCTCACCAGCTTCATCTAACAACCTAAATTCCTTGACTGGGACAGAGAAATCAGTTAGGTATTTCCTGAGATGCGAACTGGCACACCCACACCAAGCACCACCGAGAGGGTCTCTCAGACAGCAGCAGTCCAGAAAATCATATTTAAATGGTAAAGTGATCACTACCATGGAGGTCATCAACCTTCCATATAAAATCAGGCTGTGCATCTGGAGAGCACATGGATAGATCAGGACAGGAAAATGAAGCAGTTCTCGGGCAGTGATGCATAAACTTATCCACATTTAGAGCACCTACCTCCATCTCTTCGATCAGGTTGGCAAGGAACTGACCCCTGGGATTGATCATGTAATCCCCCCAAAGGGGGTGTCTACTGTTCAAATCCCCAATCAGAAGAAAGGGCTTCAGCAACCGTGCCACAATGCGGCGGAAGTTCTCTGCATCAAAGTATGCGGGATAAACAGTATACATACCTTCTATCCAGGTGCCATTGCACTGTTGCTACCCAAAATGAGGTATTTAAAGCAAAGAAAAGAACAAAGACATCATGTTGGGTGTAAATAGTGAATCCTCCTGTTCGGCCCCACAAGGTGGTGGTGGGGTTGCAAAACCCTCATTCCTGGGGTGAGTGGGTAGGGTACACACAGAAGTCATGGTTTCTTGCAAAAAAGATAGCTAATGGGGAATGGGAGGAGATGAGCATCTGCAGCTGCTCCTAGTTGGCTTGGAGTCTGCGGCAATTCCATTGAAGGAGTATGCTCTCCAGGTTTAGCTTATAGATACAGGGGGCCTCTTCGAACAGAAGACCCTCATGGGAATAGGCATACTCTTCCTGGGCGCTGAAGGATTGTCTCCTTCGAGGACTTATCGGGGGAGGTTAGGCTGGTCTTTTCTCTTTCATCTGCCACAAAACCTTCGGCGGGCAGGGTGGCTTCAAAGGAAGGGGTCCCTCTTTTGGAGGATCCACTGTCTCTGATCCACCCAGTCCAGCCTTGGGTAGGGGCTGGAAGACAGCCTCACAACTACTTTTAGGGGTGTTGCCTCCTGTGAGTTAACAACTTAGTTGGGGAGAGTGGCCATTTCACCTTACGGAAAACAGTCGTGCTGCGGGATGGGGAAAGCCCTGGTTTTAGCCAAGGCTGGGTGTGAAACCCTTTATGCCGCCAGCTCTGCCAGGGGAGCACCCGGGGTGACTAGAACCTGCAGAAGGATTCCAAATGGGCAAGGAAATGACCTCACTTGTACGCCTGAAGGGGCCAGGAACAGAGGGTGCCTTTTTTAATATTGAGGCATAAGATGTCCCAGGCAGCACTGGGCACGCAAAGACAGGTAAACCTAACTTTGCCTATTTACAAGGGCGATTAGTATGGGCGAAATGGTGGCAGTAGTATCACTGTGACAGCAACGCAAATGCCTTCATGGGGTAGTAGTGATACCAACCGGCCAGGACCCCCTCAGGAAGCCTGTCACGGACGAATGTGATGAAGAGTGTAGGGGTGGATCTAGAGGCCCCTCCCTGTTTTCTCATCTTACATTTGACCTTGACCACTCCATGGTTGGCCAACTCTAGTGATGTCATCTATTGAGTAGTCCACTAGTTCCCTGGCAAAAACCACTACCTTCATAATGTTCATGGTAGAGTATGGCATCACACTCACTGATGTGCCATTAAGGGTCTGAAGGGCAGTAATCATGGTTGCCTTGGTGGGATCTGATGCATTCACCAGAAGGCTCCCATGCGAGAAACAGCTCACCTTCGGCTCTCTACAAATCGACCTACCTACCAAATGCTCTCCTCTGATAGATCATGTTGCCATCAGTGGCGTGGCTAACCAGAAAGCATTTGAAGCCTACAGGCACAAAAATACCAGGTAGTCTCTCATTGAGTTGCCTGAAGTAATTGAGGCTCTCTCAGTGCACTTGCAACTTTGGTTTCAGTCTGTACTCCCCAACCAAAGGGCACCCAACCCGTCCATCCCTGGAGCACCCGCAGAGTGAAAGGAACTTTTAGGCCTCTAAATGCTTTTTTTTCTTTTAGGTAGAGGAGGGTGGGAAATGAGCCCACTTCTTTCCACCGCCAGAAGAAGGCCCTAGGCCTCAGTAAGATCCTTCTCTGAAATGCAGAAGGTCTTAGCTGTCAGAAGGGCACCAGCCTTGGGAGGAGGTACATCCTCTCCTTGTGAGTCATCTGGGGCCCAAGCCATCTGAGAAGCTTGCACACAGGAGTAGACTCAGGTTGTGTTTGGCACTAAAACCAGGTTTGACTCTATGGAAGATCCTGCCATCTGGGGCTGGGTCACCTCTAGGACCATGCAACATTTTGCTTTCATTGATTGGAAAGAGAAAGAAACAAAACATAAATTACAATAAGGCAAGATGCAGCACAGCAATGGTGAAACAGGAGCCCCCTCCACCCATCAAAGAGGTGCCTCAATTTTCATCCTCCTTGATACCTAGGGAAAGATGGGGGGGAGGGGGGGGGTCTCATGGAAAGTAGATACTATGACCTCCCTATGAGTGGGAAGGTTATGAGAAAACAATCAGAAATTCCAGAATATGATCATTGCCAACTCAGCCTACCATTTTGGGCAAAATTATCTGTGAACTTTAACCATAAAGGATGGTGCCAGCGTAGTCACCTTATATGAGTACTGGAGGAAGGTGAACAGAGTCGATGGTCCAGCACAGCCTCTACCTAATACTTGCCCTAGCCAACAGGCTTTGGGCCCTCGCAGCAGGTAGGGACTGTAATCTCTTACCTTCTTCACTCGCGGAGCAGTTGCAGACAAATACATAGAACTAAGATGCGGTGTCAAAAAGCTAATTAGAAAATTAAAGAAAAATTATGAAATTGAGCTAGCTAGAAATGGAAAAGAAAATCCAAAGATGTTCTACCAGAATGTAAACAACAGAAACACGGCAAAGGACTCAATGGGCCCACTTAAAAACCAAAACGAAGACTTAATATATGTACAGTCATAAATGGTCACCAATCAAGAAGGTGAGACATAATAAGCATAGTGCCCCAGGGGTCTGTGCAGGGTCCATTGCTTTTTCTAATATATGTAAATGACTTAGATGAAGGCATAGCGAGCTCATTCTCAAAAATTGCTGACAATACCAAGCTGGGTGGTAAATCAATAACACTTGCCGATCAACATAAAATCAAGAGAGACTTAAACAGCATTGCGGAATGGTCAGAAAATTAGCAGATGAAACTCAACATTGATAAATGCAAGGTACTACACATTGGAGCAAGAAATGAAGAATTTAACTATACAATAAAAGGATTGCCACTGAAAAAATAACAGAAGAAAAAGATCTTGGTGTTATAGTCTGCAATAATTTGAAGGTTGGAAGACAGTGTATGGAGGCATGCAAGAAAAGAGAGTGCTCAGTTTTATATATAGAAATTTTGCCTACAAATCAGATATATATATTTTTTTTAAATTAATGAAAGAGCTCATCTGACAACTACCTACTTGGGCATTAGTCACCGTGTTCAACATTGCCTAAAATTGGGCATCTTTAAAAGAGGAGTTTCAAAAGAGTTTCCTGGCCCCAAACCCAAAGGGCTTAGGGTATGACTGGCTTCTCTCGGCGGCATAGGCACCGTCGAAATTAGCTGCGGATGCAGTGAGAGCTATGGCGATTGAGGGAAGCACCGGGCTCGCGCGTACAGGCGAATAATGCACTGTACACGGCGTAGAGCGAGTGGCATCTCCCCAGCATCGACTAGTAGGCTCTCAATGGAGGAAGTGCGGAAGACACTGATCGCCAGGCGGAGGCCGATGTGGTGGATCGAGTCCACCTTTAGCAATACACGCTCAGCTGCGGATGCATAAAACTCTCATCCGTAGTCGAGCTTCGAATGAACACAGGATCGATAAAAAAGTAAGGCAGTAGCCATAGCAGCACCCCAAGCGCTGAACCCAAACTTGTGCCCTTCGGCATAGCGAGAGACGCGGTTCAATGCCTGTTGGAGTCGACGGTCCAGAGTTGGCATCTGGTCCGCGCCAAAAGAGATCGAAAGGTCATCCACGTAGAGCGTAGCGAGAACATTTTCCGGCAGCACTGAGGTGATGCAGTTGATGCTCAGGGCAAAGAGTGTGACACTGAGGGCACTTTCCTGTGGGACACCCTCTTTCTGCTCCATTGGGCCGGAGAAGACTCCCCGCCGCCCGTACGCGGAATAGACGATCTCGCGAAAATTCAGATATAAACATTGGTAGGTGTCCCCTCACCCCCAGCGTGTGGAGAGTCTCCATATACCGTATCACCATGCGGTATCATAGGCCTTCTCCAGATCGAAAAAGACCGTGGCCTAGTGCTGTCTACGAAGGAAAGCCTCGCAGAGGGCATTTTCCAGTCGGAGCAGAGCATCCAACGTGGAGGGGTGCTTGCAGAAGCCACACTGCGCAGAACACAAATGGCCTCCGCTGTCCAGAAAAAAAGGCTGATCTAATATTTACCAATTTCTCCATCAACTTGCACATGCAAAAGGTTAGAGAGATTGGGCGGAAATCGGCTGGAGTAGAGTGATCTCTCCCCGGTTTGCGAAAAGCGAGCACAGTAGCGATTTGCCAGGAATTTGGGAGGAGACCCTCCACCCAGATCCTGTTGAACAATTCTAAGAGAAAGGTCATGCCTCGCTCACCCAGGTGTCGAAGCATGGGGTACGGGACATGGTCCGGACCATGGGCGGTGTCCGCGCACGAAGCAAGAGCGGAACGCAACTCACTCACAGTAAACCTGTCGTTGAAGGGTTCTCCGCCTCTGGAGGTAAAGTCCAGTCGGCGACCTTCCGCGACATCACGACGTGCATTGAATGCTGGCGAAGCGGCATCCCTCCTAGAGAATGCGGATAAAGCGGTCGCGAAGGATTCCGCCACGGACGAAGGGGGGTCCGAGATAGCAGTCGCATTCTCCTGGAGAATGGGAGGGGGATCCTGCAAGAACTTGCCCTGAATTATTTTGACTCGCTTCCACACCTCTGCTAGAGGGGTCTTCCCGTTAAGTGAAGACACGTTTGCCCGCCTAGAAGAGCGCCGGGCGTGCTTCGAAATATACCGGAACCTAGCCCGACGAAATTCACCGAAAGTGAAATCGTTCGTACGGCACTTATAGCGCATGTAGGCATAACGCTTCTGTTTGAGGGCCTTCTCACACTCAGCTGACCACCACGGTAGTGGTCGGCGTGAAAAACGGCCAGACGTTCAGGGAATAGTAGTCATGCCCGCGGCGATGAGGTTGCCGGAGAAGAACTCAACGGCCTCATCTACCAACCTAAACTCCTTGGCGAGTGAGATGTAGTAGCATGGTTGAATGGGAAAGTGATCACTACCATGGAAGTCATCGACCACCCCCCAATCAAAATCAGGCTGTGCATCCAGATCAAGGCAAGAAAATGAAGCTGTTCTCGGGCAGTGATGCGTAAACTCATCCACATTTAGGACACCTATCTCAAGCTCTTCGATCAGATCGGCAAGGACTTGTTTCCTGGGATTTATTGAGTAGTCTCCCCAGAGAGAATGTCTGCCATTCAGATCTCCAAGCAAGAGAAAGGGCCTCGGCAACCATGCCACAACGTGGTGGAAGTGCCCCGCATCAAAGTCAGCTGACGGTGGAATGTACACAGAAATAACAGTATACCTCCTAACAGGTGAAGCTGCACAGCCACTGCCTGAAAGGAGGTATCTAAAGTGAAAAGAAGAACGGAGACATCATGCCGGGTGTAAACCGTGCATCCCCCAGTCCGGCCCCCATCTCGTGGTGGTGGGGTCGCAAAACCCTCATACTGCGGGAGGGTGGGCAGGAAGCATGCGCCTAGTATGGTCTCCTGCAGAAAAAAAGCTAACAGGGAACAGGACGAGATGAGCCTCTGCAGCTCCTCCCAGTTGGCCCGAAGTCCATGGCAATTCCATTGAAGGAATATGCCCTCCAGGCCTAGCTAGGAGGAGACGCGGGGACCCTCTTCGAAGATAGCTACCAAAAATTCTATAAACTACCACAGGGACCTCACAGTATACACTGCAACTCGCCTAAAGCTCATAAGAGGACAAAAGTGCACCAAGCTTTCCCAGACCCCATCAGTATTCAAGTCACCCAGTGATGGGGCCTCCCTGATTATTTACACTCAGGCTGGGAGGATGTGCAGCATCTCTAGGTACCAAGGGTAACAAGCTAAGCAGGGTATTCCCTGGTAGGGGGTGGGGATATATAAAGAGAAACCAAGGACTATCTGATGCCTTAGTGCAGCTGCACTTCATGAGACTGAAGGAGTGTGTTCAGAAAGATGGCGGATAATGAGGGGGATAAATAAATATTCCTACAGCACCACAGTTGACATTTCTTTCATGAGTTACAAAATTTTGGCTCCTCTAAATCAGAAACTGTATATAAATGTCTATTAATAGATTACCTATAGATAATTTACATCCTTAATATCATGCTTAAAAAAAAACAACAACAATATAAACCCTTACCTTGAGAATCATTGCATTTAAAATTGCAAGCAGAGGACAAGGACCATTATTATTCTGAGTAATAATTGGCACTTCACTGTCCTTCCACTTAATTCTTTTGACTTTATGCAAAATTTCACTTGGGTCCTTCAGAGTTACAGTACCACTTTCAATTTGAGAAGGCAACCTAGTACTCTTTGATTCATTTGGATTTGCACCATTGGAACAATCAATTTCAGGTAATATTCCTAGTGAAGGGAGAATATCATCATTTGGTTCAGGTACAGGGTTATCATGCTTATTTTTTGCTTCCTCTTGTTCAATCGGTACATACACTTTGTCAACTATAGGTTTAGAATTATCAGAAGAGATCTGGAGTTGTTCAGAATCATCTTTTATGGGAGCAATGGATGTAGTGGTTACTAAGGGGTTTAAAGCATCTTGAGCAGTTGAAATACAAATAGGATTTGAACTTGCATTGGATACTGGCTCTTGTGAGTTTTTTTGCTCTTGCATATTACTATAAATAAAGACTATCTAAAACTAGTGATCTGTCATTGCCACTAAACTGGTTTATCCTGAAAAAGCAGAAAAATGGGTATTAGATTAAAATATAAAAATGAACAAGTTTTGAATTGCACAAGTATTCCTGGGAGAGAATTCTAACTCTGAGTGTGCCTATAATTGAAATACCTTTTCTAATATCAGCCTAACATTTCACATGAGCAATTTAGAATAAATGTCCTCTAGTATGAAGATGAATAGGTGTAAACAGTATATAGTAAAACCTGAACTTAACAGTTCAATTAGTTCCAAATGTCCAATCATTAAGCAAGGTATCATTGATATTAATTTACATAAATGCAATTTTAAAAATGGTGGTTACATTCTCACTGATGAGATCTGACATAAAAAATTAAAGGCATTAAATAAGGGGGGGGGAAGGGGGGTAGTCTCTGTGAGATCAACCAGTGCCTACACCCTCCTCATCTCTCAGAATTTGCTGAAATTTCGTTTATAGGAAGTTTTGGGGCCTTAAACCCATTTCTGAAATTTTAAGGTCAATCCGACCAACAGTTCAGGAGATATAACCTCGGGTATTTGAGGTCATGTTGTGGTGAGGTAAATGTGAGTGTGTATGAGAAGGGCCATTCTCCCACCCCTTTCCCTCCCTCTCTAACAATGTGTGTGTGGATGGAGATGTTTTTTTTTATATATAATATATTTATTTGATTACATGTTTTGTATAAAATGTTTTTTTCTCTTCCTCAGCTAATTTCTTGTTATTTTGCGCCACCACTCTTATTAAATTTCAATAGATAAATATTACTTTCCTTGGAAAAGAGTGGCTGACATAAGATTAGGAAGTAATATAATTGAAATTGCAATATAATAATATATCAAGCTCGGAGGCACCAGCCTTTTTGTGAACACTCAAGTGGCAGCTGGCAGGACTTCCACCCCAGCGGTAAAATGTGAAGCCTTTTCTTTTTTGTATTGTGTTAGGCCTCTCTTTATAGAAATATATACTGGTTTTGTTTGCTCATTTATCTTTTTTCGTTCCTTCTTTGTCTCTTGGTTTGGTTATAGGACTTTTATTTTGATATTGTAATTGCAAATTGATCAATCTCATTTTTTTTTATGTGTAAATAAGTAACAAGATCTCTTATAAATATTTACCCCATATTTTTTTCTTGTAAATAAAGTACTGTACATACAATCCATTTCATTTCTCCCTTGATTTCTCACATCTGAATTAGTGTAGGAACCGGGTTGGATCGATTAATGTTAGAGGACAGATTTTTGGCCCGCTACATTTGGCACCCGAATAGGGACGTGAGAGCTCGAAACTGGGAGCGTGACACGATTGAATTGCCGTCCACACAATTAGAGTGACAAGTAGTTTGGTTGTTTTTTTCCTTTTTCTATCATTTTTACTAACCTGGGAGGATGGCTTCTGTGGAACAGGGCCTCCATGATGAGATTGTGAGACTGAGGCTGGAGCTGGAGTTGAGGCAGAAAGAAGAGGAATGTATGATATTGAGGAGCGTGATTGAGGGATTGAAGAATGATATGATGAGTATGGATGAGAAGACGGACAGGATGAAGAAAGAAATTGATGAGACAAAAGCAGTTTGACCAAAGGATGCAGGACCTGTATGATATGATGAAGGGGTCAGGACTTGCCCCAGGACCCTCAACCCTGGCCCCTGCTCCGACTGAAGGGGATAAGACTAATGGGATCAATGGGTGTGTGTGTGAGTCTAGCGAGAATAGGATGATTGTGAGTGATAGGAAGGATGGAGAATGGTAGAGTGGAACACAAGAGAAGAAGGAAGTCTGGGTCAAAGGGGAAGGATCGGAAAGTGAGAGGGAAGAGTGTGGACTCATTGTACTCGGATAAAGGAGAGAGTGATGGTATGATTGGTATGAGTCAGAGTAAGGGCAGCTCAAGTAAGAATGAAGTGAATGTGGGGAAGGGTAGTTTGATAAGGAAAGTGCCAAAGGGAAAGAAGTTTAGGTTGCATGGTGGGAAGAGTGTGGAAGAATTCTTTCGGGAATTTGAGCGGTATTGCAAGCTCAAGTACCTGGAGAATAAGGGATACTGGATGAATGTTTTAGGGGAATGCTTGGATGGAAAAGTATTAAGAGTTTTTCCACATGATCACAAGTGTAGGTGAACCGAGGTATGAGGTGGTGAAGGAGAGACTGATTTGGCAGGTGAAACGAATGAGAGTGTGAACATGTATGCACATAGGCTTCAGAGTATGGCGAGAGAGGTATGGTGATGATGATGTGAATGAATGTAAACAATTGATGAGGAAGTTCCTTGATACAGTCCAGCAAAAGGTAAGTGAATGGCTGAATATTTAGATGAGGATGGTTGTTACAGTGTGAATATTGGAGGTAAAAAGGCCAGGAGCTTTCCTCCACAACAGCAGTTTGTCAGCTATCAGGATGCCCTGAGGGCTGCGCCAGCTGGGGTGATGTCGAGCTTCCCAGGCTGGCAGACTGGATGGAAAAATGGAAGGGGACAGATGACTGGTAAGCATGTGAATGGGTATATGAGGGAGCAACCGAAGTATGTCCCAGCGAATGAGAGATCAAATGGTGTGAAAAAGATTGTGTAATGTCGTAGGTGTGGAAAGGGGTCATGTATTGGGAGAATGTAGGTGGACGTCTGGTGCATGTTTTGGGTGTGGTAAGAAGGGGCATATGATAAAGGATTGCCAGGAAAATGTGAAAGAGTGCTTAGAATGTAAAAGAGGCCATTTGAAGAAAGATTATCCAAAGTTGAATGGTGGAGCAATTGCTTGGGGGAGTGGAAGATTTGCATGTGGTAACTGTGGAAAGGCCAGTCATTATGCAAGGATGTGTCATAACCAGAGGAATGTATGTAGCTATTGTGCGATGGATGGACATTCGAGTGAAAAGTGTTGGATTAGACTGAGAGCACAAGGTGTGAATGGAAAGTAGGAAGCGGGAAACAAAATTGTAAGAGGGTACCTGGTGAAGTATCCTCTGGGTGCATGAGTGCAGGTAATGTGTTGGTAAGTCTGTCTATTGTGAAAGTGTTGTCTGGTAGGAAGTATGAGTGTCTGAGTGTGAAGGTGGAATTGAACGGGATTGAGTGTTTGGCTTTGATAAATTCTGGATGCAAGATGAGCTTGGTATATAAGGATGTGTATGACAAGGTGAGTGAAAAAGCCCTCCTGTCTGAGTGTACGGGTAGTTTGGTAGGGATTGGTAGTATGAGAGTGCCTGTGATTGGAATGATAAGGTCACCTGTTCGAATGCATGGTATGTTGATGAATGAGTGTGAATTCTCTGTGATTGATAAGGTCTCAGCAGTGAGTATGGTGTAATTTTGGGATATGATTTTATGAAAGTGAACTGTATGGTTGTGCATCCTGTGATTGATCTAATTGAGAGAAAGATTGGTAAAAATAGGGTGTATAAGTTGCATGTAGGGAAAAATTGTAATGTTTTGAGGAGTGTGTTTAGCGGTATTGAGATGACTGCTATGGAGTGTAAGGCTTGTGAATAGTGAAAGGGTGTCTGTTAGAGTGAATTGGAGTAAGGATGTGAGTTTGAATGTGGGTGAGAACACTCTGATACTGGATGGAAAGGATGCGTGTTATAAGGTAAGGCGTGTTGCTTGTGTGTTTGATGGCTTGATGAGAATGAATGATCCTTTTGTATGTGTGCAAGCAGACCCGTGTGAAAAGGCAGGTGAGGGGGATCCAAGTCGGAGATGTACTGGGTCACCTCTCCACTGTCAATGAGGTAGGTATGGATTATAGCATGGATGTCAGGGTAAATATTGTGAATGAAAAGATGTGTGAATGGACATATAATGAAGTGGAAAGGATGGTGGAATTGGATGGATCTTTGACTGAGTATGAAAGGGAGGATGTGTATCAAATGCTGTTTGAACGAAAGGGGGTCCTCAGTAAGGGCGGTCTGGATTTTGGGGTTGCGAAGCTTCCAGAATTCAAGATTGCCTTGAAGGAGGACACCCCAATCTATCAGCGGCCGAGACATTTCCCACGCCCAGTTGCTGATGAGATTGAGGAGCAGTGTGTGGAATTAGAATGATTGGGGGTGATTGAAGAAATTGAGAGTGCATGGAATAGTCTGATTGTGCCTGTATGTAAGCCGGATGGAAGATTGTGTCTGTGTGTGGATGAAATGTGAATGAAAGGACTGTGAAAGAAAGGTTTCTGATGTGTGTGGTATGAGTGTGTGTATAGTATGCATGGGATGAAGTGGTTTACAAAGCTGGATTTGGTACAGGGGTATTACCACATGCCCATTGCTAAGGAGAGCTAGATGGTGACTGCCTTTTCCTCTACGAAAAGGCATTGTCAGTTCCGCAACCTCAGCTTCGGGTTGGCTAATGCTCCAGGAGCCTTCCAGCTGGCGAGGAATGTTGTTTTGAGTAAGTTTGCAAGTAAGAATGTGATTGTGTTTAGAGATGATATTTTGATTATGACAGAGTTTTGAGGAGCATATGAGATTGGTTAATGATGTGTTGAGAACGTTGGAGAGTGTTAGTATGAAGGTGAGAGTAGCAAAGTGTGAATAGTTTGCGAAAGAAGTGGAATTCCTTGGGCATAGGGTGAGTCAGAATGGGTTGCGAAAATCACCGAAGTATGTTGAGAAGGTGCGAATGTTTCCTAAACCGGTGACTGTGAAGCAACTGAAGTCGTTTTGGGGTTTGATTGAGTTCCAGCGAAAGTTTATACGTGATTGTTCTGGTGTGAGTAAGCCTTTGACTGAGTGGATGGGCAAGAAAGGTAGTACGATTGTCAGGTGGAATGATAAGATGAATGAGGCGTATGAGAAACTGCAAGAGGCAGCGGCTGAAGATGTTGAATTGGCGTACCCGAATTATAGTGTTGTAGTAGTTTGGTTGTCCGCCTCCCCTCCCCTATGTCTAATCGCTTTCTTCTTTTGCAGAATGTGTGTGGGTGTGGATCGTGTGATCACCGTCTTTACTTTGTGTGGGGGGGACTCGATGGATCTCTATTGTGCTCCCCCATTCATCTCCTGTTTTCTTTTTAGGCGGATTCTTTCAGCATATATTTTTCTTTAGAAAGTATAGGTAAAAGTTTGGAAGTAAAGTTTGTGACTGAGGAAGGAAGAGCCGCCTAGACGGAAGATAGGTGAGTGAAGATTGTGTGAGAGTGGATATGGTTGAATGAGTTAGGAGTAAAGATGTTTGAGTGTGGCAGTGAATAGGTGACTGAATGTGCCTTCTCTTTTCCAGTTGCGTGGTACCGATTGTCGTCGACATCTGGCTTTCAGGGACGGCTGAAGCCAATCCTGACCCTCGCAAGTGTGCCTACCTTTTGGGGCAAGTTTCTAAGTAGTGGACCTTGGCCAGCACCTTCCAGTCTCCAGGGAGTGGTTGAAGCAGCATCCAACTGACTGTGACCCAGCAGTTGGTACCAACAAGCGTCCCAGCAACCCAAAATCCTCGGCTTTGCTGAGTCCTGGACCCCTCGGAATCCCGCAGAAAGTGATCCACCTCCCACTTTCTCCAATACGTCTCACTCGATTAGATAGTTAAGGGTGCACCCGTCTGTCGCGATATCTTGGTTTTAATATTCGTTTGTGTGGCCAAGATCTTATTGTAAGGCCCTTTTGTAGCGGGCCGAAAATCTAAACTAACCCCCAATCGATCCAACCCGCTTCCTACACTATCCGGACGTGAGAAATCGAAGGAGAATGAAACGGATTGTATATACAGTCCCTTTACTTACAAAAAAATTTACAAAATATCTACAATAGAGAGGGGGCGATTATATTGGAGATCTTACTTTTTGGCCAAAAATACAAAAAGAAAATCCTATATATATGAATACTATTTAATCTATCCTAATAAACATAAAAAATCAAACAACCCAAAAAAAAATCCTGACTACAACAGTCAATATATACACAACAATCAAGGCCTCACTTTATACAAAGAGGATGGGAAGATGTCCAGCCACCTGCCACTCGAACGAGCAAAATGCCTAGGACTTACAAGTGTGGCGCCTCTGCGCTTGATGGAAGATAATGACTTTAAAAAAAAGCTTACGTGGCTATTATAAGCCCTCCTTCATTAAGCTATACTAATGGCCTTTATTTATTAATGATAATATAGCTTTCCAGGATATAACGCTTTGTTTGTAATATAAGGATATACGAAACTAAGTCCTATCTTTCCAGAATATGAGGCCTGGAAAGAAAGAAAAAAAACATGGTAATCATTTTTATACATAAAATAAACAAAAAAAACAAACCCATTCCCATTCACACACATTCTTACAGAGGGAGGGAGAGGGTACTGAGAAAAGGGGTGGGAGAATGGCCCTTTTACACACACTCACATTCGCCCCACCACACCCCTCCTTCCTTAAGCCATTCGACCAGCCACTCACTAAACACTTTCAATCACTCTTCACGGTACCACTTGTGCTCAATCGCACCCTTCTGCACCCATTCACACTCGTCTACTGGTCCCTGGCTACGCGTAGCAATTAGTCGGGGTTGTTCGTCAGTCGTCCTGTCAGTCTCATCGTCACTATTTATCATCTCATCAACCATACTCTTAGCCCTCATTACCAGTTCTCCCATCTCACGACAGAATTCTTTCATACTCTTCCGTTCAGAACCCTCACTCTTCATACCCCCATTCATCAGCTCCTCACTCACAGCTCTCATCCAACTCAAGGTACATTCTTGCGAAACAGACAGGTCATTCACATCCCCTGTATTCTCAACAGGCATACCAGAAACCCCTTCGACTGGTTCCCACCAGAAACCTGAAAAATCAGCCACTTCATCATTCACTACATCAAACTCACCCCTACTATTACCATTCATAAAACCCGAAAAATCAGCCACACTAGGTTCATTCTGCCCAAACACACTATCATTCATACTGTTCCCAAAACCAGAAAAATCAGGCACAGGCAGCTCACTCACTCGTCTACTTATACCAGCCAAATCACTCACCTGTTTACGCAAAAACTCAATCTCCCTTTCAAGATCCCCCATACCAGAAACACTCTGCTCAGACTTACTTTCATTCGTACTTGCATTCTTCCTTTCACCCTTCTTTGTACGCTTTCTACTCCTCGAGACTAAGACTAGCTCTTTCCCAGACAGATCCATACTATCACATTCAATCTCATCATCATGCACTTTACCTCTCTCTCTACACAGTCCATACACTGGATGGCTCACCAGGTAGTCAGGAGGTTCTCTCCATCTCCTTAACTGACTCTGATGAGCCCGCACTCTCTCAGTCATGCCGTCATTCAAACTCTCCAAAACATACGTCACTCCATTTTCCCAAACCCTCACAACTCTATAAGGTCCATCAAACTTCTCACTCATCTTTGATACATTCAACCTACCCTTCACTTCTTTCACCTTCAATACTTTTGTACCTAATTCAAATGAACGGAACCTTTCATGCGCCTCACGCCATACACTCTGCTCACTTTCACTCAAACGAAACCTATCTTTCACTCGCCTTTCAAAATTCATCACAAACTGACATGGGGACATTCCAGTTGCACTATGCACAGTTGAATTATACACCCACAACACTCTCCCCAGACACACATCCCAGTCATTCACTGTCGTACTCATCATTCTCAACATCTCACACAAGGTTCTTATAGTCCGTTCAGCCAATCCATTTCAAGACGGTACATACGGAGTTGTTCTCACATGCTCCACACCATTCTCTCTCAACATTTGCTCAAACACTTCCCCTACAAATTCAGGCCCATTATCACTCAGACATCTTCTAGGCTTCCATACACACATAGGAAAAAACAACTGCTCAACCACACGCGCAACAGTCACACTCCTTTTATCTCTCACAGGCGCTGCATACACAAACTTACTTTTATGGTCAACCATCACAACCATACCAACATTCCCAGCACTCGTACGCGGCAAAGACACACAATAAATCAGTGCCAATTCAAACGGTTCTTTCGCATCAACTTTCAACATCGGTGGTTTCACTTGCACACCTTGCACCTTTCGCTTCTGACACCTTTCACACGTAGTTGCAACATCATTCACAACAGTTCTCAGAAACGGATGGAACACACGTTCCTTCATACACTCCCACAGCTTAAACTTACCCATATGCCCATAATTATCATGCACAACCTTCACCAGACCAATCATACCAACTAAGGACATCACAGGTACATAGATATCATCACCACCCTTCACATACCTCACAAAATATACAACATCCATACAAACAACAAAATCCTTAGCATACCTTTTAAAATCACTTAAACACTCTGGCCATTCATTCAAATCAACACGCATCATTACACACTTCTTCAACTCACTAACAAAAGGACACATCTCTTGCATCTCTAGAATATCATCATCACTTAAAATCTCATTTTCATCATCCATGACCAACTCAATCATGCCACAAAATTTGACAACATTCTTCGCACACTCATTCAACTTCATCACCTCACATTCACCTTTCATAAGACGATCCTTATCAGCATCCAAAGACAAATCATTCAATCTCATAAAGTCTACACCAAGCAAGAAACAACACGGCATTTGCTCATCTTTCAGAATCACAAAGTCATGCTTCACATTCACACCATTACCCAAACTCACTTTCAGACTAACCTGTTCCCATGCCACTATCATGCCATTCCCTAATCCACTTATCCGTAACTTCACAGGTTTATGCTCGCAACATCTAAACTCTTCATACTTACTCAGAATATTCTCATTCACTAAAGACACTTGCGCTCCAGTATCAATCAAACCACAGAACAACCTTTCACTAACTTTCACTCTCGCTTCCATCATATCAGGTCCACCATGTTCGCAATACACAGAAGGAACAAGCACACCAACATCAGCACTGATATCCACACTGTCATCAACTCCCATATCATCACTCAACACACACTCATCTTCATCCAGACAATCATTCTTCTCTCTTATATATGAACACTTTTCAATTACCCAATTGTAGTGCACACCGCTCAAACATTGCTGATGTACCACATTAGGATTCAAACCCTTCATCTTCTCATCCTTGTACACAATCAGCCTCTCACCACCAAAGTGCACATATACAATCACTCCATACAAACGACTCACTACAATCAACACTTCCTGAAATGGCGGGACCCCTTGCATACACATCGCTCTCAATTCTTTCATGAAGTTCCGCACCTTTGCCATACCAATGCTTTCAGGCTTCCTACACACTTCATTCATTACCTCCTTCCTTAAATCATCTACACTATCGGGCACTCTCACATCTACTCCATCACTCTTCAAATCTTGCAAACCATTCCATACACTCTCAAACAAGGAATCACCACCACCCTTACTCTCTTTTCCATTCATAATTCCTTTCGGCAAATACTCAGGATCACTCACTCCACACACATTTTCATCATTCGTACCAGGATACCTTGACATCAAATCAGCCACTCCATTCCGTTCACCAGGCACATACTCAATCACATAGTCAAAGTCACTCAAATCTTCCAAAGTCCTTGCAATCCTACTATCAGCCCACTTCATACGCTGCAAATACACAAGAGGTTGATGATCGGTTTTTATCACAAACCTCACACCATACAAAAATGGACGCAACACTTTCAAACAATATCTTATCGCAGCCAGCTCTCGTTCCACAGTCGAATACTTTCGTTCTGCAACATTCATAGCCTTGGATACATACCCAATTATTCGCCTGACATTCTCTCCATTCAAACGCTGCTCTTGCATCAGAAAACCTCCCATACAATACCCACTCGCATCTGTATACAATTCAAGCATTTTAGCATTTACACTATAATCTGGGTAAGCTAATTCAACATCTTCAGCCGCTGCCTCCTTCAGTCTCTCATACGCCTCATTCATCTTATCATTCCACTTGACAACCGTACTACCTTTCTTGCCCATCCACTCAGTCAGAGGCTTACTCACACCAGAACAATCACGTATAAACTTTCGCTGGAACTCAATCAAACCCAAAAATGACTTCAGTTGCTTCACAGTCACCGGTTTAGGAAACATTCGCACCTTCTCAACATACTTCGATGATTTACGCAATCCATTCTCACTCACCATATGCCCAAGGAATTCCACTTCTTTCGCAAACCATTCACACTTCGCCACTTTCACCTTCACACCAACACTCTCCAACGTTCTCAACACATCATTCACCAATCTCATATGCTCCTCAAAAGTCTCAGTCATAATCAAAATATCATCTATAAACGCAATCACATTCTTACTCGCAAACTTACTCAACACAACATTCATTGCCCGCTGGAAGGCTCCGGGAGCATTAGCCAACCCAAAGCTGAGGTTCCGGAACTGGTAATGCCTCTTTGAGGAAGAGAAGGCAGTTACTGGCCGGCTCTCCTCAATGGGCATCTGGTAATACCCCTGTACCAGATCCAGCTTCGTAAACCACTCCATCCCATGCATACTATACACACACTCAGATACCACACACATCGGAAACCTTTCTTTCACAGTCCTTTCATTCACCTTTCGATAATCCACACACAGACGCAATCTTCCATCCGGCTTACGTACAGGTACAATTGGACTATTCCATGCACTCTCACTCTCGTCAATCACCCCCAATTGCTCCAATTCCAAACACTGCTCCTCAATCTCTTCAGCAACCGGACGTGGGAAATGCCTCGGCCGCTGATAGATTGGGGAGTCCTCCTGCAGGACAATCTTGAATTGCGGGAGCTTTGCAACCCCGAAATCCAGATCACCCTTACTGAGGGCTCCCTTTCGCTCAAATATCATTCGATACACATCCTCCCTTTCATACTCAGTCAAACATCCATCCAATTTCACCATGTCCTTCACCTCATTATACATCCATTCACATGGCTTTTCATTCGCAACATTCACCCTGATATCCGTACTATCATCCATACCTACCTCATTGACAGTGGAGAGGTGGCCCAGTACATCTCCGACTTGGATTCCCCTCACCTGCCCTTTCACACTGGGGTCTGCCTGCACACATACAAAAGGATCATTCATTCTCATCAAGCCATCAAACACACAAGCAACACGCCTTACCTTATAACACGCATCGTTTCCATCCAATATCACAGTGTTCTCACTCACATTCAAACTAACATCCTTACTCCAACTCACTCTAACAGACACCCTTTCACCCTTCACAAGCCTTACACTCTCCATAGCAGTCACCTCAATACCAGTAAACACACTCCTCAAAACGCTACCATCTTTCCCTACATACAACTTATACACCCCATTTTTACCAATCTTTCTCTCAATCTGATCACTCGCAGGATGCACAACCATACGATTCATTTTCATAAAATCATAGCCCAAAATCACACCATACTCACTACTCACCTTATCAATCACAGAAAATTCACATTCATTCATCATCATACCATGCATTCGAACAGCTGACCTTATCATTCCAATCACAGGCACTCTCCTATTACCAATACCTACTAAACTACCCTTGCACTCAGACAGGAGGGCTTTCTCGCTAAACTTGTCATACACATCTTTATACACCAAGCTCGCCTTGCATCCAGAATCTATTAAAGCCAAACACTCAATTCCATTCAACTCCACCTTCACACTCAGACACTCATACTTCCTACCAGACAGCACTTTCACACTAGACAGACTTACCAACACATTACTCACACTCATGCACCCAGAGGATACTTCAGCAGGTACCCTCTTACCATTCAGTTTCCCGCTTCAGACTTTCCATTCACACCTTGCGCTCTCAGTCTAATCCAACACTTTTCACTTGAATGTCCTTCCATCGCACAATAGCTACATACATTCCTCTGGTCACGACACATCCTTGCATAATGACCAGCCTTTCCACAATTACCACATGCATATTTCATACTTTCCCCAGCAGTTGCTTCACCATTCAACCTCGGACAATCTTTCTTCAAATGGCCTATTTCTTTACACTCGAAGCACTCTTTCACACTTTCCTGGCAATCCTTTATCATATGCCCTTTCTTACCACACCCAAAACACGCACCAGATGTCCACCTACATTCTGCCAACATATGACCTTTCCTTCCACACCGACGACATTCCACAATCTTTCTCACACCATTCGGTCTCTCATTTGCTGGGACATACCTCGGTTTCTCTCTCATATATCCGTTCCCACGCTTGAAATTCATCTGCCCCCTTCCATTCGACCACCCTCCATTTGCCCATCCATTCTGCCGGCCCAGGAAGTTTGACATCACTCCAGCTGGTGCAGCCTTCAGGGCATCCCTGTAGCTGACAAACTGCTGGGGTGGATGAAAGCTCCTGGGCTTCTTACCCCCAACATTCACACTGTACCATCCATCCTCTTCTAGATCGCTTTCATCATCAAATTGTCCATCTTCTAACAGTTCCAACACATCCTCCCACATCAACCGTTCACCTGTCAGTCTCACTCTCTCCTTTCTCTTTCCACTCAGCCATTCACTCACCTTTCGTGGGATCGTGTCCAAAAACTTCCTCATGAGTGGTTTACATTCATTTACATCATCATCACCATACCTCGTTCTTGCCATACTCTCAAGCCTATGTGCATACATATTCACACTTTCACTCTTCCCCATTCGAGCCTTCTCAAATTCATTTACCCTTTTATACTTCACACACTCTTTCATTCGTTTCACCTGTCCAATCATCCGCTTCTTCACCACATCGTACCTTGGTTCCCCCACACTTGTAATCACGCGGAAAAACTCCAATACTTTTCCCTCCAAACATTCCCCCAAAACATTCATCCAGTATCCCTTATTCTCCGGGTACTTGAGCTTACAATATCGCTCAAATTCCCCGAAGAATTCTTCCACACTTTTCCCACCATGTAACCTAAATCTATCTATCTTTGGCACTTCCCTTATCAAAATACCCTTTCCCACATTCACTTCACTCTCACTTGAGCTGCCTTCACTCTCACTCATATCAATCATACCATCACTCTCTCCTTCATCCAAGTACAATGAGTCCACACTTTTGCCTCTTACCTTCCTATCCTTCCCCTTTGCACCACTCTTCCTTCTTCTCTCGCATTCAACTCTCTTCCATTCTCCGTCCTTCCTATCACTCATAATCACCCTATCCTCTCTAGACTCGCACACACTCCCATTGATCCCATTAGTCTTATTCCCTTCAGTCGGAGCAGGGGTCAAGGTCGAGGGTCCTAGGGCCGGTCCTGACCCCTTCATCATGTCATACAGGTCCTGCATCCGTCGGTCCGTCTGATCCTGTCGGTCTCCCATTTCCTTCTTCATCCTATCAGTCTTTTCATTCATCCCTTTTATTTTATTCTCCATTCCCTCCATCATTCCCCGTAACATTTCACACTCCTCTTCTTTCTTTCTCAACTCCAGTCTCAATCGCACTACTTCTTCATTCAATGTTTCCGCTTCAGCCATTGTTCCCAAGTTAGTAAAAAGATAGGAGGAGGGAAAAATCAATCAAACTACTTGTCACACTAATTGGGTATGGACTGCAATCCAATCCAGTCACTCTCCCAGTTTCGAAGTCTCACGTCCCTATTCGGGCGCCAAATGTAGCGGGCCGAAAATCTAAACTAACCCCCAATCGATCCAACCCGCTTCCTACACTATCCGGACTTGAGAAATCGAAGGAGAATGAAACGGATTGTATATACAGTCCCTTTACTTACAAAAAAATTTACAAAATATCTACAATAGAGAGGGGGCGATTATATTGGAGATCTTACTTTTTGGCCAAAAATACAAAAAGAAAATCCTATATATATGAATACTATTTAATCTATCCTAATAAACATAAAAAATCAAACAACCCAAAAAAAAATCCTGACTACAACAGTCAATATATACACAACAATCAAGGCCTCACTTTATACAAAGAGGATGGGAAGATGTCCAGCCACCTGCCACTCGAACGAGCAAAATGCCTAGGACTTACAAGTGTGGCGCCTCTGCGCTTGATGGAAGATAATGACTTTAAAAAAAAGCTTACGTGGCTATTATAAGCCCTCCTTCATTAAGCTATACTAATGGCCTTTATTTATTAATGATAATATAGCTTTCCAGGATATAACGCTTTGTTTGTAATATAAGGATATACGAAACTAAGTCCTATCTTTCCAGAATATGAGGCCTGGAAAGAAAGAAAAAAAACATGGTAATCATTTTTATACATAAAATAAACAAAAAAAACAAACCCATTCCCATTCACACACATTCTTACAGAGGGAGGGAGAGGGTACTGAGAAAAGGGGTGGGAGAATGGCCCTTTTACACACACTCACATTCGCCCCACCACACCGTCTGTCGCGATATCTTGGTTTTAATATTCGTTTGTGTGGCCAAGATCTTATTGTAAGGCCCTTTTGTAAATATATACGTGTGGTGGTTGGCCAGAGTATTGTGAGGCCAACTGTATTTATATATATATAGATATAGATATATATAGGTAATGTATTTTGGTTTAGGTTGAGGGTTGTTATATTTTGGGTTGATTATTTTGGATTGGATTATTTTTCTAGAATTAGGGTTTCTAAATTAAATTTAGAAAATACTCTCTCTTCTCAATACCCTCTTCTTGAACCACCGAGCGGACCTTGTCAGGGCGGCGGGAACTTTTGGCTGGGGACTTGCGATCCCGCCGCTACATATTTTTGGCGCCCGAATAGGGACTGCCCGGTGGTTTGAGGAAGGAGAGGAGTGAGAGCCTGTGTCTTTTGTCCCTAATGGAGGAGGAACAGATTGGGACCATGGAGTTGGAGATGAGAAGACTAAATGAGTTAGTGCGGCAGAAAGACAGAGAAAATGCGCATTTGAGAGAAGAGAATGATAGTTTGAAAAGGAAAATGAGGGAGATGGAAGTGAGAATGGAAGAGAGGATTAAAGACAGTGAGGTGCGAATGGAGGAAAGATTGATGCGAATGCTGAATGAGAAAATGGGAGAATCAGGTGCAATTGGTGGGGGTGTGGCCTCAACTCCACTTGGAATTGACATGACTGATAAAAAGGGATTGACAGGCATAAAGGAACCCCTGCAAATGACTAGGCATCGAAAAAAGAAGACCCCAAAGACTAGATGCCCAGACCGACAGGAAAGGACCCGACTGGCTAGTATTGACTCCTTATATTTCAGCTCGAATGAAGGCATGAGTGAAAGTGGGAGAGAAGTGAGTGATAGTGAAAGTGATGCTGAGGTTCATCGGAGTATACTGATCAGAGAAGTGCCAAAGTTAAGTAAGTTTAGAGTGGAAGGAGCAAAAGATGTGAAAGTGTTTTTGAAAGAGTATGAAAATTATTGTAAGGAAAAATTTGGAGAGAATAATAGGTTTTGGGTGAAAGAGTTGTGCGAGTTTCTGGATGGGCGTATGAAGGATTTTTACCGGACGATTATGAGCGTGGGTGAGCCTAAGTGGGAGGTTATGAAAGAGAGAATAATAGAGCACTGTAAGAGGATGAAGACAAGTGTGAAGTATAAGAAAACCAATGGGTTTGAGGAAGCGAGAATGGGGAAGAATGAGGATGTGAATTCTTATGCGCATCGCTTAGAGTCCTTGGCCGAATGAGATTTGGAGATGACGGAATAAATGGGAATAAGGAGCTGATGAAGAAGTTTTTAAATACGGTTCCAAATGAAGTGAGTGAGTATGTGACGTATAAGAGGAAAGAGAAGGTGAAATGGGCTGGTGAAAGATTGCTATGGAAGGATGTACTGGAGATGTTAGAGGACCGTGAATTTGAGGATTATGGAAGGGAGGAGGCCTCGATTCACACTGTGCGCAACTCAAGTATCAGTAAGTTGCCCCAGTTCCAGTCCTATCGGGATGCGCTGATAGAGAACCCGATCGATGTGATGTCTAGATTTTGGGAAAATTATTACAGCGGGCAGAATGAACAACAGTGTGTGTATGTTGGCCGCCAACCGAGAGGGAGTAAAAGTAGGAGTGAGAGTCGGAATGGGTGGAGTAGGGTTCAGAATGGTCGGAATAGTGGTCGCACAAATGGTAGGAATGACAGTAGATCTAGAGTAAATGAGCCTAGGTGTCTGAGGTGCAAGAAAGTTGGGCATATGAGGGTTGACTGTCGCTGGTCACAAGGAAGTTGCTTTGGCTGTGGAAAAATGGGGCACATGATAAAAGATTGTAGTCGTGCGAGGGAAAGAGCGTGTTATGGATGTGGAAGAATGGGCCACTTGGTACGAGATTGCAGGGAAGGTGGTCGAGTAAATATGAGTGGACCTGGAGTGTGTGGTAATTGTGGGCAGATAGGGCATTATGCCAGGATGTGTGCCAGTCCAAGAGCTACCTGTGGTAAATGCGGAATGGTAGGTCATGCAACAAGGTTGTGTAGGACCGGAGAAAGATGCATGAATGAAAGAATGGATGGGAATGATGCAAGTAATCGAGAGGATACGACTCAGGGAAACTAAGGAATGAGAGGGTTCCTTCTGGGGAATTCTCTAGAGTGCAAGTGATGAATGTGAGAGAAGGATTGTCAAATCGTGGAGTTAATTGGGGTCAGAGAGTGAATAGGTGTATGTGTGTTAAAATTAAGTGTGGAGAACGAGAAGTTAGTGCATTGATTGATACAGGATGTAAGGTGAATGTGGTGTACTATGAAGCATTTGTAGGAATGAAAGTAAGTGAAGTTAAGGATTGTGGATATCATTTGACTGGATTAGGTGAACAGGATGTGCCGATTGTTGCAAGGTTTAGAGAAAGTGTTTTGATTGCCGGTGTCCGGATGAATGAAGATGAATTTTGTATTGTAGAAGGTGCAAACAAGAAGTATGACATGCTATTAGGTTATAAGTTTTTGAAAGCGAATGGTATTGTGATTCACCCTGATTTGGAGATGATTGAATGTAAGAAGAATGGAAGTATGAAATGTCAATGGTATGTGAATCCAGATGGAAGTGTGAGAGTGAACATCATGAAAGGCCTGGAGGTATATGCGATTGAGAGTGTGCCTGTCAAGCAGAATGAAACATTGAGTGTAAGGATTGGATGGAATTCGGATGTCGAGATAAATGAGAATGATGGGAATATTTATGTCTTGGATGGTAGTGCTGCGAACTATCGATTAAGGCGAGTGGTGCATGTGTTTGATGGTATAATTGATATGAAAGATCCGCATGTCTGCATGCAAGTTTGGCCTGATCTGCGAAGGAAGAGTCTTAGAGGAGTGCAAGTGGGAGATAAATTGGGTGTGTTAAATACAGTGGTGAATATGGAGAATGATATGCATGTGGTGAACGCAAATGTGTTTTCCGTGAGTGTAACGTCGAATGTTTGGAAGTATGAAGATTTGATTGAGCAAGTGAAATTGGAAAAAAAGTTGAGTGAAGGTGAGAAGCAAAAAGTTTACAGGATGTTGTGGAATAGGAGAGGTGCTTTGAGTCAAAGGGATGAGGACTTTGGCAACGCTCGCTTGCCTGAGTTCAAAATAATTTTGAGCGACGATATGCCAATATATCAAAGGCCTCGTCATTTCCCTGCCCCTGTGGCTTAAGAGATTGAGGAACAGTGTGAGGAATTAGAGAGAATTGGCGTGATTGAGCCGAGTGTGAGTGTCTGGAATAGTCCGATTGTACCTGTACGAAAGCCAGATGGACGTTTGCGACTGTGTATTGACTATAGAAGAGTGAATGAACGAACGTTGAAAGACAAGTTTCCTATGAGTGTTGTGTCTGAATGTGTGTACAGTATGTATGGAATGAAAGTGTTTTCTAAGATGGATCTGGTACGTGGATACTACCAGATGCCTGTGGCTGAAGAGAGTAAGCCTATTACGGCGTTCTCTACCTCAAAGCGCCATTATCAGTTTAGAAACCTGAGCTTTGGGTTGGCGAACGCCCCAGCTGCTTTTCAGCGTGCTATGAATGTAGAGTTGAGTGGTTTTCCGTGTAAGAATGTACAAGTGTTTTTGGATGATATTTTGGTGATGAGTGAGAACATGGAAGAACATATGACCTTGGTGAATGATGTTTTAAGAAAGTTGGAAGAGGTTGGTGTGAAAGTGAAGTTGTCTAAATGTGTATGGTTTGCTAGTGAAGTTGAGTTTTTAGGACATAAGGTGAGTGCGGTTGGATTGCGTAAATCGGAGAAGTTCGTGGGAAAGGTTAAGAATTTCCCTAAGCCTACCACAGTGAGAGAGCTGCATGGATTTCTTGGTTTAGTTGAGTTTGGAAGAAAGTTTATGAAAGATTGTTCAGGTATAATGAAACCGTTGAGTGTATGGACTGGGAAAAAGAAGAGTGCTGTGATTAAGTGGAATGACTCTATGAATGCAGCGTTTGAAAAGTTAAAAGCGGAAGTTGCAAAAGATGTGGAACTTGCTTATCCAGCATATGGAACAAATGCAGGAATGCTTGAAGTGTATACGGATGCAAGTGGTCATTCGATGGGTGGATGTTTGATGCAAGATCAAGTTGTGAATGGAGTTGAAAGAAAGCAAGTAATTGCGTATGTTTCCAAGGCGTTTAGTGTGGCAGAGCGTGCATATTCAACGATTGAAAGAGAGCTGGCTGCGTTAAGATTCTGTCTCAAGTCGTTACGACCATTTCTGTATGGAGTACGGTTTGTAGTGAGAACAGATCACCAGCCACTAGTGTATTTGCAGCGTATGAGGTTAGTTGATAGTAGGCTTGCAAGGATGATAGAGGATTTGAGTGATTTTGATTTTGTGGTTGAGTATTTGCCAGGTGAAAGGAATGTGATTGCTGATTTGATGTCACGTTTGCCTTGTAGTTTGAATGAGAGCGAGACTGTAAGCATAAATCCTGAGTATTTGCCAGCAGGTGTAGTTGTTGGAAGAAAATGTAAGGGTGGAGGTGATTCTATGTTCGAAAGTGTGTTGTATGGTTTACGAGACTTGGTGAAAGATGGATTGCTTGAAAAGGTGCCAGAAAGTGTGAATGCATTACGAAAGGTGGTTATGGAAGAAGCGTGTAAGAGACCAGAGCAATTGGGAATGGAAAATTCAAGTAGGTTAAGAAAAGAGTTAAGAAGTATGTGTATGCCAGGAGTGATGATGTTTCAGGAAGTGTTAGCGATAGTGAGTAAGCTGTTTGGTGTGAGAGTATATGTGCATTATGGTGTGGAGAAGCCAGTGATGTATCGTGGTAAAGGTGTAGACCGAGTGAATGGGTGTGAGTTGCATCTGCAATGTTTGAGTGGTGTGCATTATAATTGGCTGATTGAGAAGAAGAATTATGTAAGAAGAGAGATTGACTACGTTTGCGAAGGAATTGTTCCTGTTAGTGAAGATGAAGGTTTGGATGCTGCAGAAGTGTTTGTGGAACAGACCGAAGTGTTGAATATAATGTGTGAACATGGACTTGAAGAGAGAGTGCAAGTTACCTTGACTATGAATGGGAAGAGCTATTGTGGAATGATTGACACAGGTGCGCAAATTTCCTTGGTGAATGCAAAGGTTGTGCATGATGCTGACAATATGAGTTTGAATGTTTCTAGAAAAGGTGTGACAGTTTCGATAAGTGGACTCGGAAGTGGACGTATTATGGCATGGGAAGAAGTGAGTTTGTCTGTAAGCATGGGGAAGTTGAATGATATATTGCATGAATTTGTTGTGCTAAGCGAGAATGAGTTACCTTATTGTTTTCTGTTTGGGATTGATTTTCTGCGTAAGAATAGGATTTCTGTGGATGTATGTAATGAATGTTTATTGAAAGATGGTGTAACAGTTGGGAAGTTGCAGAGTGAGCTTGTAGGCTCAACTGGATTTGTAGGAGTGGCAGGTGTCGATTTGAGTGAAGAGCTGTTGACTGCTGAAGATATAGAGAGCATGCAAGAGTCATGTCCGATGGTGCGTGAATTGAAAGATAGCGTGATGACCAGTGTTCCTGTCAATGAATGGAGTTGCATATTAAGAGAGTTTAGAAGGTTTGCTGGAAAGTTTGTAGTGTGCAAGGGTTTAGTGTATTTTGTGCAATGTATAGATGATGAGGATGTATATATTCCGGTGTTTTCCGTGTGTGGCACGATTGGAATGGTGAAGATTGTGCATGATAAGTTTGGACATATGGGTAAGAATAAATTGTGGGAATGTATGAAAGGATGTATATTTAGTCCCTTTTTGAGAAAGATTTGCGTGGACGTAGCGACTACGTGTGAAGTGTGCCAGAAGAGAAAGTATCAGAGAGTGTATGCCGCCCCACCTGTATTAAAGTTGAGTGTGAATGAACCCTTTGAAATGGTAGTGATCGATTGCGTGTCTTTTCCGAGGACTGCAAGAGGGTATGTAGGGATGATTGTGATGGTGGATCATAAGAGCAAATTTGTGTATGCTGCACCTGTGACAAATAAATCTTCATTGACTGTTGCTAGAGAAGTGAGTGAGAGAATGTTGCCCATGTGCATGTGTAAGCCGGTGCGAATGTTGAGTGACAATGGACCTGAGTTTGTAGGACGTGCTTTTGAGGAGATGTTGAGTGAATGGGGAATAGATCATGTGCGAACGACGCCGTATATGCCTAGTGCGAATGGTTTGGCTGAAAGAACGATAAGAACTTTGAGTGAGATGTTACGATTGATGGTGAAAGATGGGAAAGAATGGGATGAATGTTTGGGAAGAGTGCTTTGGGCGTATAACATGACAGTGCATAAGGCGATTGGAATGTCACCATGTAAGTATTTGATGAACTTTGAACGAATGATTAGGCCACATATGGGACTTAGTGAGAAGGATCGTGAGTTGTGGAGAAAAGGGAATGAAAGGTTTGAGAGTTTTTCTGTGGGTGATAAAGTACTAAAGGAGATTGAGACAAAAGGTAGACTGAATGTGGATAAGTTGAAAGAGAAATTTGAAGGTCCGTTTGTAGTAAGAAAGGTTTGGTCAAATGGGGTAAGTTATGTGATAGTTCGTGAAAGAGAGGATGGAAGTTTGGATGAACGTAGAGCGCATCAAGGTCAGTTGCGAAAGTGGCGTGAACCTCCTCAATATTTGGTGCAACATCCGGTGAATGAATATCTGTCTGAAAGAATGGAAGACTGTGAAATGGTGGATGATATAGCTAGTGCTTTAGAGGGGAAGCAGTTAGTGTTAGTTGAACATCGAAGGGGGAAGCGTAAGAGTAAACGGTTGAGAAAGGATGAATGGATGGAACAGTTTGGTGAGAGTGATGTGAGAGAGTTTTCTGGGTTTGTGCAAGATCGAGATGGAGTATATGATAGAACGTACAGTATTTGTAAGTTTCCGTTGAATGAGTCTGAGTCTATGCTAGAGAGTATAAATGGGATAAGTGCAAAATTGGAACAAGAGTCGATAAATGCTATGAAAGAATGGGAAGGTTTGATGGATGTAGTAGAGAGGTTAGTTGAGGATTTGAGTGGGATTGGTCAGGGAATGTTGGATGTGTGTGTGGATGAAGTACATAGAGAAGGGGCCATGGACAGACATGAGGAGACATTACGACAGATGACAGAGACAGTTGATGGACCTGTGACTAGGAGGAGAGGCAGAGTGAAAGAGTATGACTGGGTGATGTCGAAAGCATTGTGAATGAATAAAGATGGGGATTGAGACATGGTGAGGTGAGGCGAATTTAGCTGGGAGGGATGTAGTAGTTTGGTTGTCCGCCTCCCCTCCCCTATGTCTAATCGCTTTCTTCTTTTGCAGAATGTGTGTGGGTGTGGATCGTGTGATCACCGTCTTTACTTTGTGTGGGGGGGACTCGATGGATCTCTATTGTGCTCCCCCATTCATCTCCTGTTTTCTTTTTAGGCGGATTCTTTCAGCATATATATTTCTTTAGAAAGTATAGGTAAAAGTTTGGAAGTAAAGTTTGTGACTGAGGAAGGAAGAGCCGCCTAGACGGAAGATAGGTGAGTGAAGATTGTGTGAGAGTGGATATGGTTGAATGAGTTAGGAGTAAAGATGTTTGAGTGTGGCAGTGAATAGGTGACTGAATGTGCCTTCTCTTTTCCAGTTGCGTGGTACCGATTGTCGTCGACATCTGGCTTTCAGGGACGGCTGAAGCCAATCCTGACCCTCGCAAGTGTGCCTACCTTTTGGGGCAAGTTTCTAAGGAGTGGACCTTGGCCAGCACCTTCCAGTCTCCAGGGAGTGGTTGAAGCAGCATCCAACTGACTGTGACCCAGCAGTTGGTACCAACAAGCGTCCCAGCAACCCAAAATCCTCGGCTTTGCTGAGTCCTGGACCCCTCGGAATCCCGCAGAAAGTGATCCACCTCCCACTTTCTCCAATACGTCTCACTCGATTAGATAGTTAAGGGTGCACCCGTCTGTCGCGATATCTTGGTTTTAATATTCGTTTGTGTGGCCAAGATCTTATTGTAAGGCCCTTTTGTAAATATATACGTGTGGTGGTTGGCCAGAGTATTGTGAGGCCAACTGTATTTATATATATATATAGATATATATAGGTAATGTATTTTGGTTTAGGTTGAGGGTTGTTATATTTTGGGTTGATTATTTTGGATTGGATTATTTTTCTAGAATTAGGGTTTCTAAATTAAATTTAGAAAATACTCTCTCTTCTCAATACCCTCTTCTTGAACCACCGAGCGGACCTTGTCAGGGCGGTGGGAACTTTTGGCTGGGGACTCGCGATCCCGCCGCTACAGTGTGAATGATAAAATGCTTGAATTGTATATGGATGCAAGTAAGTATTGTATGGGAGGTTTTCTGATGCAAGAGCAGTGTTTGAATAGAGAGAATGTCAGGCGAATAATTGGGTATGTATCCAAGGCTATGAATGCAGCAGAGAGAAAGTATTCGATTGTGGAGCGAGAGTTAGCTGCGATAAGGTATTGTTTGAAAGTGTTGCGTCCGTTTTTGTATGGTGTGAGGTTTGTGATAAAAACAGATCATCAACCTCTTGTGTATCTGCAGCGTATGAAGTGGGCTGATAGTAGGATTGCAAGGACTTTGGAAGATTTGAGTGACTTTGACTATGTGCCTGGTGAACGGAATGGAGTGGCTGATTTGATGTCTAAGTATCCTGGTATGAATGACGAAAATGTTTGTGGAGTGAGTGATCCTGAGTATTTGCCAAAAGGGATTATGAATGGAAAGGAGAGTAAGGGTGGTGGTGATTCCTTGTTTGAGAGCGTATGGAATGGTTTGCAAGATTTGAAGAGTGATGGAGTTGATGTGAAAGTGCCCGATAATGTGAATGAATTAAGGAAGAAGGCAATGAGTGAAGTATGTAAGAAAGTGGATTATGGCGAAGGTACGGAACTTTATGAAAGAATTGAGGGCGATGTGTATGCCAGGGGTCCCGCCGTTTCAGGAAGTGTTAATTGTAGTGAGTCATTTGTATGGAGTGATTGTTTATGTGCACTTTGGTGGTGAGAAGTCGATTGTGGACAAGGATGAGAAAGTGAAGGGTTTGAATGCTAATGTGGTACATCTGCAGTGCTTGAGCAGTGTGCATTATAATTGGGTGATTGAAAAATGTTTATATATGAGAGAGAAGACTGATGGTCTAGATGGAGATGAGTGTGTGGTGAATAATGATGTGGGAATCGATGACAATGTGGATGTCAGTGCTGATGTTGGTGGGATTGTTCCTTCTGTATATTGTGAGCTTGGTGGACCTGATATGATGGAAGCCAGAGTGATAGTTGGTGAAAGATTCTTCTGTGGTTTGATTGATACTGGAGTGCAAGTGTCTTTAGTGAATGAGAGGATTCTGAGTAAGTATGAAGAGTTTAGATGTTGCGAGCATAAGCCTGTGAAGTTACGGATAACTGGATTAGGGAATGGCATGATAGTGGCATGGGAACAGGTTAGTCTGAAAGTGAGTTTGGGTAGTGGTGTGAATGTGAAGCATGATTTTGTGATTCTGAAAGATGAGCAAATGCCATGTTGTTTCTTGCTTGGTGTGGACTTTATGAGATTGAATGATTTGTTTTTGGATGCTGATAAGGATTGTGTTATAAAAGGCGAATATGAGGTGATGAGGTTGAATGAGTGTGTGAAGAATGTTGTCAAGTTTTGCGGCAGTACTGAGTTGGTCATGGATGATGAAAATGAGGTTTTAAGTGATGATGATATTCTGGAGATGCAAGAGATGTGTCCTTTTGTAAGCGAGTTGAAGAGGTGTGTGATAATGCGTGTTGAATTAAATAAATGGCCTGAGTGTTTAAGTGATTTTAAAAGGCATGTTCAAGATTTTGTTGTTTGTATGGATGTTGTATATTTTGTGAGGCATGTGAAGGGTGGTGATGATATGTATGTACCTGTGATGTCCTTGGTTGGCATGATTGGTCTGGTGAAGGTTGTGTATGATAATTATGGGCATATGGGTAAGTTTAAGCTGTGGGAATGTATGAAGGAGCGTGTGTTCCATCCATTTCTGAGAACTGTTGTGAATGATGTTGTGACTATGTGTGAAAGGTGTCAGAAGCGAAAGGTGCAAGGTGTGCAGGTGAAACCACTGATGTTGAAAGTTGATGCGAAAGAACCGTTTGAATTGGTAGTGATTGATTGTGTGTCTTTGCAATGTACGAGTGCTGGGAATATTGGTATGGTTGTTATAGTGGATGCTAAAAGTAAGTTTGCATATGCAGCACCTGTGAGGGATAAAAGGAGTGTGACTGTTGCACGTGTAGTTGAGCAAATGTTTTTCCCTATGTGTGTATGGAAACCTAGGAGATGTCTGAGTGATAATGGGCCTGAATTTGTAGGAGAAGTGTTTGAATGGATGTTGAGAGAGAATGGTGTGGAGCATGTGAGAACAACTCTGTATGTACCATCTTCAAATGGGTTGGCTGAACATACGATAAGTACCTTGTGTGAGATGTTGAGAATGATGAGTACGACATTGAATGACTGGGATGTATGGTTGGGAAGAGTGTTGTGGGCGTATAATTTGACTGTGCATAGTGCAACTGGAATGTCCCCGTCAGTTTGTGATGAATTTTGAAAGGCGAATTAAAGATAGGTTTCATTTGAGTAAAAGTGAGCAGTGTATGGCGTGAGGCACATGAAAAGTTCCGTTCACTTGAATTAGGTGCGAAAGTATTGAAGGTGAAAGAAGTGAAGGGTAGGCTGAATGAGTCGAAGATGAGTGAAAAGTTTGATGGACCATATAGAGTTGTGAGAGTTTGGGAAAATGTTTTGGAGAGTTTGAATGATGGTATGACAGAGAGTGCAGGCTCATCAGAGTCAGTTAAGGAGATGGAGAGAACCTCCTAACTAACTGGTGTCATCCAATGTATGAACTGTGCAGAGAGATTTAAAAAAAAAAAAAAATTTATGTCATCTGGCGACTGCCTTCTAGGGCATAAGTCGCTGCACTCAAGCCAGGCTAAATCTAGGCTACATTAAAACCAGATTTTTAAAAAAACAAGGAAAAAAATAGAAACAAAAAGCAAAAGAATTTTTTTTTTTTTTAGAAATATAGAGCGAGCTCCGTCGACGGGGAAAGGGCCGACATCTCCCGGCGAAGAAGACCGCGATCCATGCTTGAGTAGGCCGGCCTACTCCAAGTCTAATAGTCCACAGGTCGGTGTGCACGAATCCGTCCCAAGTACGAGGGACAGGCAGTAGTGACCCCGCCCATCCCGGTACCAGGACAGGTATCGTGCGCGAGGATCTCTCAGACTGGGACATTCGACAGAAAGCGACCTGAAGCCGTTGCGGCACAATGGCATGCAACTTTAAGTTCCCTTCGACCGTCTCCCATCTTCTTTGCCAAGCAGCCGTAAGAGCTGCCCGTATTCCTGACATGTAGTCAGTGTGAGAAAGAGCGAAACGCTGGTCTGGTCGCAGAGGCCTCGCGGACTTTTTGGCGCCCTCATCGGTGCGCTCATTCCCCGCAATTCCTACATGTCCAGGAACCCAGCAGAAGATAATCTCGACATCCGCCCGGCTCGCCAAAACAGTGGCGTCACGGATATCGCGAACCAGGGGATGCAGAGATTCTAATGCCCCGAGAGCACTCAGGGCACTTTGTGAGTCGCTATAGATCACAATCCGGTCTCCGAACCGGGCACATCGAGGGGTGTATTGCCACCAGCTAAGTCATGAAGACAGATGCAGCGCCTGGCAGAGCCCCGCTGACTTCAAACAGAGGGGATACGGCGTGGAAGCCGACCGCCTCTTGGGACTTGGAGCCATCCGTATACTCTTTGCACGGTTCCAGCGTGACATTAGCTGTGCTCCAAAAAGGTCGAACGCAATACTCCCGGCGTTGTACAAGCTTTGGGAGCAGAGGCGTGGCGACAAATGGCCAAATGTGGTAGCCTCCAGGGTGGCGTCCTAGGCAGAACCAGGGGTGTCACCGGCCAGAGAGCTATACCTAGCTCTCGAAGGAGTTTCCTGGCCCTAAACCCAGAGGGCTTAGGGTATGACTAGCGTCTCTCAGCGGCATAGGCACCGTCGAGACCATACGCGGAATCGACGATCTCGCAAAAATTCAGATATAAACATTGGGAGGCGTCCCTTCGCCCCCATCGTGTGGAGTCTTCATGATACCGTATCGCCATGCAGTATCATAGGCCTTCTCCGGATCGAAAAACACCGTGGCGTAGTGATGTCTACAAAGGAAGGCCTCGCAGACGGCATTTTCCAGTCGGAGCAGAACTTGCGGAAGCCGCACTGTGCAGAAGACAGATGGCCTCCGCTGTTCAGGAAAAAGGCTAATCTAACATTTACCAATTTCTCCATCAACTTGCAGACTCAAGAGGTTAGAGAGATTGGGCGGAAATCGGCTGGAGTAGAGTGATCTCTCCCCGGTTTGCGAATGGCGAGCACAGAAGCGATTCGCCAGGAATCTGGGAGGTGACCCTCCACCCAGATCCTGTTGAACAAATCTAACAGAAAGGCCATGCCTCGCTCACCCAGGTGTTGAAGCATGGCGTACGAGACATCGTCCGGACCATGGGCGGTGTCCGCGCACGAAGCAGGAACGCAACTCACTCAGAGTAAACCTGTCATTGAAGGGTTCCGCCACAGACGCGGGGTCCGAGATTGCGGTCCCATTCTTCTGGAGAACGGGAGGGGGGTCCTGCAAGAACTTGCCCCGAATCCTTTTGACTCGCTTCCACACCTCTGCTAGAGGGGTCTTCCCGTTAAGTGAAGACACGTATGCGCGCCAAGAGAGCGGCGGGCGTGATTCAAAATATACCGGAACCTAGCCCTAGCCCGACGAAATTCAGCGACAAGGAAATCGTTCGGGCGGCGCTTATAGCGCATGTAGGAATAACGCTTCTGTTTGAGGGCCGTCTCACACTCGGCCGACCACAACGGGAGTGGTCGGCGTGCAAAACGGCCATACGTTCTGGGAATAGGAGTCAGGCCTGCGGCGATGAGGTTACCGGAGAACAACTCAACATCCTCATCTACCAACCTAAACTCCTCGACTGAGAAAGAGAATTCAGTCATTTCCTGAAATGGAGGACACCGCGCCTGCGCCAAGCACCACCGAGGTGGGCTCTCAGGCAGAGGTTGCTGTGAAAATGATATTTGAATGGCAGAGTGATCACTACCATGGAGGTCATTGACCACCCCCCATCAAAATCAGGCTGTGCATCCGAAGAGCACAAAGATAGATCAAGGCAAGAAAATGAAGCGGTTCTCGGGCTGTGATGCATAAACTCATCCACATTTAGTACACCTATCTCAAGCTCTTTGATCAGATTGGTAAGGATTGTCCCCTGGAATTTATTGAGTAATCTCCCCAGAGAGGATGCTTGCCATTGAGATCTCCAAGCAAGAGAAAGGGCCTCAACAACAGTGCCATGACCAGGCGGAAATCCCCCGCGTCGAATTTAGCTGATGGTGGAATGTACACAGAAATGATAGTATACCTCCTATCCAGGTGAAGCTGCACAGCCACTGCCTGAAAGGAGGTATCTAAAGTGAAAGGAAGAATGGATTTTTTTTTTTTCTCAAGGATCTATCTGGCGACTGCCCACTTGGGCATAAGTCGCCGCAAACAAACAGCCCAGTACTAGGCTACTTTAAAATAAAAATTTTAACAGAAACAACAATAAAAAGGGAATAATAATCAGGGAGCAAGCTCCGGCGTCGGGGGGAGGTCCCCCTCCCCCTGGCACGGGAGCCTGCGACCTACAAAAAACAAAACAAAAAAACAAACAATAACAAAAAAAAACAAGTTAAATACAAGGGAGAAGGCCGGCCTCCCCCAAAAAGTCAACAAGTCCACAAGTCAATGTGCACAAATCTGTACAAGAGACAGGCGGTAGCGCCCCCGCCTATCCCGATACCGGGACAGGTATCGTGCGCGAAGATCACCCAGACTGGGACATTCGACAAGAATGTGCCGAACAGTCTGGGGGACGACGCAGTCGTTGCAATAGGGCGCAGGCGGGCGCTCCATCAAATAGCGATGCGTCACAACACGAGTGTGTCCGATTCAGAGACGACAGAAAGCAACCTGAAGCCGCCGCGGCATTGGGCGATAGGTCCATGGGAACAGTCGCGGCGCAATGGCACGCAACTTTAAGTTCCCTTCGGCCGTCTCCCATCTTCTTTGCCAAGCAGTCTGAAGAGCTGCCCGTATTCCTGCCATGTAGTCGGTGTGAGGAAGAGCGAAACGCTGGTCCGGTCGCAGAGTCCTCGCGGACTCTTTGGCGCGCTCATTCCCCACAATTCCTACATGTCCAGGAACCCAGCAGAAGATAATCTCGACATCTGCCCGGCTCGCCAAAACCGTGGCGTCACGGATTTCGCGAACCAGGGGATGCGGAGATTCCAATGCCCCGAGAGCACTCAGGGCGCTTTGTGAGTCGCTATAGATCACAATCCGGTCTCCGAACCGGGCACGTCGCGGAATCTCCCGTACCGAGTGGTGTATTGCCACCAGCTCGGCCGTCAAGACAGACGCAGCGCCTGGTAGAGCCCCGCTCACTTCAAACAGAGGGAATACGGCGTGGAAACCGACCCCCTCTTGGGACTTGGAGCCATCCATATACACTGGCACGGTTCCAGCGTGACACGATGTGTGCTCCAAAAAGGTCAAACGCAATACTCTCGGCGCAGTACAAGCTTTGGGTGCAGAGGCGTGGCGACAAATAGCCAAATGTGGTACCCTCCAGGGTGGTGTCCTGGGCAGAACCAGGGGCGCCACCGGCCCGAGAGCTATATCTACCTCTCGAAGGAGTTTCCTGGCCCTAAACCCAAAGGGCTTAGGGTATGACTGGCGTCTCTCGGCGGCATACGCACCATCGAGATCAGCTGCGGATGCAGTGAGAGCTGTTGGCGAGTGAGGGAGATGCCGGGCTCGCGTGTACAGGCGAGTGATGCACTGCACGCGGCGCAGAGCGAGTGGCATCTCCCCAGCATCGACCAACAGGCTCTCAATGGGAAAAGTGCGGAAGGTACCGGTCGCAAGGCGAAGGCCGGTGTGGTGGATCGAATCCACCTTCCGCAATAAACGCTCGGCTGCGGATGCATAAAACTCGCATCCGTAGTCCAGCTTCGAACGAAAAAGGATCGATAAAAAAGTAGGGCAGTAGCCCTATCAGCGCCCCAAGCGCTGAACGTCACGAAACGGAGAATGTCCATGGCGAGGGTACAAGAGACCCTAAGGCTGCGAATATGAGCCTCCCAGGTGAGGCGTCGGTCGAATACAAGACCAAGGAAACGGTGCGACTCAACCACATCCAGGCGCACCCCATTAAGAAACAAATCTGAGTCGGGGTGAAGCCGTGGATGGCGGCAGAAGTGCACCACCTTAGTCTTGGCCAAAGAAAACCGAAACCTGTGTGCTTCGGCATGGCGAGAGACGGAGTTCAATGCCTCTTGGAGTCGACGCTCCAGAGTTGGCATCTGGGCCGCGCCGAAAGAGATCGAAAGGTCGTCCACGTAGAGCGTAGCGAGAACATCTTCCGGCAGCACCGAGGTGATGCCGTTGATGCTCAGGGCAAAGAGTGTGACACTGAGGACACTTCCTTGCGGGACACCCTCTTCCTGCTCCTTTGGGCCGGAGAGGGCTCCCTCCACCCGTACGCGGAATCGACGATCTCGCAAAACCTCAGATATAAACATTGGGAGGTGTCCCCTCGCCCCCAGCGTGTGGAGAGTCTCCATGATACCGTATCGCCATGCGGTATCATAGGCCTTCTCCAGATCGAAAAAGACCGTGGCGTAGTGCTGTCTAAGAAGGAAAGCGTCGCAGACGGCATTTTCCAGTCGGAGCAAAGCATCCGACGTGGAGTGGAACTTGCGGAAGCCGCACTGTGTGGAAGACAGATGGCCTCCGCTGTGCAGGAAAAAGGCTAATCTAACATTTACCAATTTCTCCATTAACTTGCACACGCAAGAGGTTAGAGAGATTGGGCGGAAACCGGTCGGAGTAGTGATCTCTCCCCGGTTTGCGAAAGGCGAGCACAGTAGCGATTCGCCAGGAGTCTGGGAGAAGAACGTCCACCCAGATCCTGTTGAACAAATCTAACAGAAAGGCCATGCCTCGCTCACCTATTTTAGAAAAAGGAAGAACGGAGACATCATGCGGGTGTAAACCGCGCATCCCCCAGCCCGGCCATCCTGCGGTGGTGGGGTCGCAAGACCCTTATAACCCGGGAGGGCAGGCAGGGGGAACGCGCCTAGCATGGTCTCCTGCAAAATGATAGCTAACGGGGAACGGGACGAGACGAGACTCCGCAGCTCCTCCCAGTTGGCCCGGAGTCCACGGCCATTCCATTGAAGGAATATGCCCTCCAGGCCTAGCTCGGAGGAGACGCGGGGGCCCTCCTCGAACTGAAGACCCTCACGGGAATGGCCGTACGCTTCCCGGGGGCAGAACCCTGGGGGCTGTTTGCCGGACAAAGCGCTGTCGCCTTCGAGGACTTATTGGGGGAGGTTGGGCTCGCCATGCGAGTTTTTTCCTCCCTCCGGCTCGAAACCTTAGGCGAGCGTTGTGGCTTCGGAGGTGGGGGGGGCCCTCTTTTCGAGGAACCACCATCTCCGGGCAAAGGAGCCGAAGCTCATTTGTTGCTGTCCTCCTTTCGGGGAACAGCTTTAGGAAGCCCGGAAGATGGCCTCCTGTGAGTCTAACGACTAGGTGGAGGCGCGTGGCCGTTTCGTCTTACGGGAAACGGTCACGCTGGGGTAAGAGGGGGGAGCCCTGGTTTTAGCGGGGGCTGGGTATGAACCCTTTTTGCCACCAGCTTTACCAGGGGAGAGCCCGGGTTGGGTAGAGCCCGCAGAAGGCCTCCGAATGGGCGCGGAAACAACCGTGCTCGTTGGCCTGGATGGAGCAGGAGCAGAGGGTGCTTTTCGAACTATTGAGGCATATTTCTTTCTCAAGGAGATATGCACCACATTGCTTCGAAGAAGCAGGGTGCGGCTCTCCGCAATTGACACACTTGGCCACACACGATTTTGACTTATCGTGTGCGACCTTGGAGCAATTTACACAGACTTCGGGTGACCCCGACTTTGCACGTCTACATGAGTGATTAGTATGGCCGAAGCGGTGACAGTAATAGCACCGCCGTGACAGTAATAGCACCGCCGCGGCAGTGGCACAAATGCCTTCACGAGGTAACGGTACCAACCGGCACGCACACACTCAGGGAGCTTGTCCCAGTCGAACGTGATGAAGAGTGTAGGTGTGGGTCTCGAAGCCCCTCCCTGTTTTCTCATCACACGTTCGTCCTTGACTGCCCCATGGTCGGCCAGCTCTAGGGTTGTAGCGGGCCGAAAATAGATCTCTAATCCCAATCGATAATCGATCCAACCCGCTTCCTACACTGTCCGGATGTGAGAAATCGAGGGAGAATAAAACGGATTGTATATACAGTCCCTTTACTTACAAAAAAAATACAGTTTATATTTACAAAAATTTTATATTTTACTAGGGAAGTGTGCACACTTCAAAATGAGGCTAAATTCCCAAATAAAAATAATGATACCAAACGAGAATCTTATAACGGGCGGATACAACAATTTACGTAAATTCTAGACAAAACAAAAAAACACAACCACAACCGAACGAAAAGGGGACACGTGCTATGTCTTGCTGGAGGTGGGTGGTAGTTGGTTAATTAGAAGGAGGCAGGATTGTCAACGAAGGCAGGTATGGCGGTTCAGGTGGATAGAGACACGAAAGCCCTCCTCTCAGGGCTGGGTGGAGCACTCTTCTACAGAACCCCTCTTGCTTCCAGTCCACACTTCCACTCTCTCTCTTTCCAGAATAACGCTTCGTTAAATTTTCTTAATACAAAGTAATATCTTATTAGAGTGATATCTTAAAATTAGCTATTATCTTTCCAGAATAACGCCTGGAAAGAAAGAAAAACATGGTAATCACTTTATACATGAATTAAACAAAAATAAAACAAACCCATTCCCATTCACACACATTCTTACAGAGGGAGGGAGAGGGTACTGAGAAAAGGGGTGGGAGAATGGCCCTTTTACACACACTCACATTCGCCCCACCACACCCCTCCTTCCTTAAGCCATTCGTCCAGCCACTCACTAAACCCTTTCAATCACTCTTCACGGTACCACTTGTGCTCAATCGCACCCTTCTGCACCCATTCACACTCGTCTACTGGTCCCTGGCTACGCGTAGCAATTAGTCGGGGTTGTTCGTCAGTCGTCCTGTCAGTCTCATCGTCACTATTTATCATCTCATCAACCATACTCTTAGCCCTCATTACCAGTTCTCCCATCTCACGACAGAATTCTTTCATACTCTTCCGTTCAGAACCCTCACTCTTCATACCCCCATTCATCAGCTCCTCACTCACAGCTCTCATCCAACTCAAGGTACATTCTTGCGAAACAGACAGGTCATTCACATCCCCTGTATTCTCAACAGGCATACCAGAAACCCCTTCGACTGGTTCCCACCAGAAACCTGAAAAATCAGCCACTTCATCATTCACTACATCAAACTCACCCCTACTATTACCATTCATAAAACCCGAAAAATCAGCCACACTAGGTTCATTCTGCCCAAACACACTATCATTCATACTGTTCCCAAAACCAGAAAAATCAGGCACAGGCAGCTCACTCACTCGTCTACTTATACCAGCCAAATCACTCACCTGTTTACGCAAAAACTCAATCTCCCTTTCAAGATCCCCCATACCAGAAACACTCTGCTCAGACTTACTTTCATTCGTACTTGCATTCTTCCTTTCACCCTTCTTTGTACGCTTTCTACTCCTCGAGACTAAGACTAGCTCTTTCCCAGACAGATCCATACTATCACATTCAATCTCATCATCATGCACTTTACCTCTCTCTCTACACAGTCCATACACTGGATGGCTCACCAGGTAGTCAGGAGGTTCTCTCCATCTCCTTAACTGACTCTGATGAGCCCGCACTCTCTCAGTCATGCCGTCATTCAAACTCTCCAAAACATATGTCACTCCATTTTCCCAAACCCTCACAACTCTATAAGGTCCATCAAACTTCTCACTCATCTTTGATACATTCAACCTACCCTTCACTTCTTTCACCTTCAATACTTTTGTACCTAATTCAAATGAACGGAACCTTTCATGCGCCTCACGCCATACACTCTGCTCACTTTCACTCAAACGAAACCTATCTTTCACTCGCCTTTCAAAATTCATCACAAACTGACATGGGGACATTCCAGTTGCACTATGCACAGTTGAATTATACGCCCACAACACTCTCCCCAGACACACATCCCAGTCATTCACTGTCGTACTCATCATTCTCAACATCTCACACAAGGTTCTTATAGTCCGTTCAGCCAATCCATTTGAAGACGGTACATACGGAGTTGTTCTCACATGCTCCACACCATTCTCTCTCAACATTTGCTCAAAAACTTCCCCTACAAATTCAGGCCCATTATCACTCAGACATCTTCTAGGCTTCCATACACACATAGGAAAAAACAACTGCTCAACCACACGCGCAACAGTCACACTCCTTTTATCTCTCACAGGCGCTGCATACACAAACTTACTTTTATGGTCAACCATCACAACCATACCAACATTCCCAGCACTCGTACGCGGCAAAGACACACAATCAATCACTACCAATTCAAACGGTTCTTTCGCATCAACTTTCAACATCGGTGGTTTCACTTGCACACCTTGCACCTTTCGTTTCTGACACCTTTCACACGTAGTTGCAACATCATTCACAACAGTTCTCAGAAACGGGTGGAACACATGCTCCTTCATACACTCCCACAGCTTAAACTTACCCATATGCCCATAATTATCATGCACAACCTTCACCAGACCAATCATACCAACTAAGGACATCACAGGTACATACATATCATCACCACCCTTCACATGCCTCACAAAATATACAACATCCATACAAACAACAAAATCCTTAGCATACCTTTTAAAATCACTTAAACACTCTGGCCATTCATTCAAATCAACACGCATCATTACACACCTCTTCAATTCACTAACAAAAGGACACATCTCTTGCATCTCTAGAATATCATCATCACGTAAAATCTCATTCTCATCATCCATGACCAACTCAATCATACCGCAAAACTTGACAACATTCTTTGCACACTCATTCAACTTCATCACCTCACATTCACCTTTCATAAGACAATACTTATCAGCATCCAAAGACAAATCATTTAATCTCATAAAGTCTACATCAAGCAAGAAACAACAAGGCATTTGCTCACCTTTCAGAATCACAAAGTCATGCTTCACATTCACACCATTACCCAAACTCACTTTCAGACTAACCTGTTCCCATGCCACTATCATGCCATTCCCTAATCCACTTATCCATAACTTCACAGGTTTATGCTCGCAACATCTAAACTCTTCATATTTACTCAGAATATTCTCATTCACTAAAGACACTTGCGCTCCAGTATCAATCAAACCACAGAACAACCTTTCACTAACTTTCACTCTCGCTTCCATCATATCAGGTCCACCATGTTCGCAATACACAGAAGGAACAAGCACACCAACATCAGCACTGATATCCACACTGTCATTAACTCCCATATCATTACTCAACACACACTCATCTTCATCCAGACAATCATTCTTCTCTCTTATATATGAACACTTTTCAATTACCCAATTGTAGTGCACACCGCTCAAACATTGCAGATGTACCACATTAGGACTCAAACCCTTCATCTTCTCATCCTTGTACACAATCGGCCTCTCACCACCAAAGTGCACATAAACAATCACTCCATACAAATGACTCACTACAATCAACACTTCCTGAAATGGCGGGACCCCTTGCATACACATCGCTCTCAATTCTTTCATGAAGTTCCGCACCTTTGCCATACCAATGCTTTCAGGCTTACTACACACTTCATTCATTACCTCCTTCCTTAAATCATCTACACTATCGGGCACTCTCACATCTACTCCATCACTCTTCAAATCTTGCAAACCATTCCATACACTCTCAAACAAGGAATCACCACCACCCTTACTCTCTTTTCCATTCATAATTCCTTTCGGCAAATACTCAGGATCACTCACTCCACACACATTTTCATCATTCGTACCAGGATACCTTGACATCAAATCAGCCACTCCATTCCGTTCACCAGGCACATACTCAATCACATAGTCAAAGTCACTCAAATCTTCCAAAGTCCTTGCAATCCTACTATCAGCCCACTTCATACGCTGCAGATCCACAAGAGGTTGATGATCGGTTTTTATCACAAACCTCACACCATACAAAAATGGACGCAACACTTTCAAACAATATCTTATCGCAGCCAGCTCTCGTTCCACAGTCGAATACTTTCGTTCTGCAACATTCATAGCCTTGGATACATACCCAATTATTCGCCTGACATTCTCTCCATTCAAACGCTGCTCTTGTATCAGAAAACCTCCCATACAATACCCACTCGCATCTGTATACAATTCAAGCATTTTAGCATTTACACTATAATCTGGGTAAGCTAATTCAACATCTTCAGCCGCTGCCTCCTTCAGTCTCTCATACGCCTCATTCATCTTATCATTCCACTTGACAACCGTACTACCTTTCTTGCCCATCCACTCAGTCAGAGGCTTACTCACACCAGAACAATCACGTATAAACTTTCGCTGGAACTCAATCAAACCCAAAAATGACTTCAGTTGCTTCACAGTCACCGGTTTAGGAAACATTCGCACCTTCTCAACATACTTCGATGATTTACGCAATCCATTCTCACTCACCATATGCCCAAGGAATTCCACTTCTTTCGCAAACCATTCACACTTCGCCACTTTCACCTTCACACCAACACTCTCCAACGTTCTCAACACATCATTCACCAATCTCATATGCTCCTCAAAAGTCTCAGTCATAATCAAAATATCATCTATAAACGCAATCACATTCTTACTCGCAAACTTACTCAACACAACATTCACTGCCCGCTGGAAGGCTCCGGGAGCATTAGCCAACCCAAAGCTGAGGTTCCGGAACTGGTAATGCCTCTTTGAGGAAGAGAAGGCAGTTACTGGCCGGCTCTCCTCAATGGGCATCTGGTAATACCCCTGTACCAGATCCAGCTTCGTAAACCACTCCATCCCATGCATACTATACACACACTCAGATACCACACACATCGGAAACCTTTCTTTCACAGTCCTTTCATTCACCTTTCGATAATCCACACACAGACGCAATCTTCCATCCGGCTTACGTACAGGTACAATTGGACTATTCCATGCACTCTCACTCTCGTCAATCACCCCCAATTGCTCCAATTCCAAACACTGCTCCTCAATCTCTTCAGCAACCGGACGTGGGAAATGCCTCGGCCGCTGATAGATTGGGGAGTCCTCCTGCAGGACAATCTTGAATTGCGGGAGCTTTGCAACCCCGAAATCCAGATCACCCTTACTGAGGGCTCCCTTTCGCTCAAATATCATTCGATACACATCCTCCCTTTCATACTCAGTCAAACATCCATCCAATTTCACCATGTCCTTCACCTCATTATACATCCATTCACATGGCTTTTCATTCGCAACATTCACCCTGATATCCGTACTATCATCCATACCTACCTCATTGACAGTGGAGAGGTGGCCCAGTACATCTCCGACTTGGATTCCCCTCACCTGCCCTTTCACACTGGGGTCTGCCTGCACACATACAAAAGGATCATTCATTCTCATCAAGCCATCAAACACACAAGCAACACGCCTTACCTTATAACACGCATCGTTTCCATCCAATATCACAGTGTTCTCACTCACATTCAAACTAACATCCTTACTCCAACTCACTCTAACAGACACCCTTTCACCCTTCACAAGCCTTACACTCTCCATAGCAGTCACCTCAATACCAGTAAACACACTCCTCAAAACGCTACCATCTTTCCCTACATACAACTTATACACCCCATTTTTACCAATCTTTCTCTCAATCTGATCACTCGCAGGATGCACAACCATACGATTCATTTTCATAAAATCATAGCCCAAAATCACACCATACTCACTACTCACCTTATCAATCACAGAAAATTCACATTCATTCATCATCATACCATGCATTCGAACAGCTGACCTTATCATTCCAATCACAGGCACTCTCCTATTACCAATACCTACTAAACTACCCTTGCACTCAGACAGGAGGGCTTTCTCGCTAAACTTGTCATACACATCTTTATACACCAAGCTCGCCTTGCATCCAGAATCTATTAAAGCCAAACACTCAATTCCATTCAACTCCACCTTCACACTCAGACACTCATACTTCCTACCAGACAGCACTTTCACACTAGACAGACTTACCAACACATTACTCACACTCATCATGCACCCAGAGGATACTTCAGCAGGTACCCTCTTACCATTCAGTTTCCCGCTTCAGACTTTCCATTCACACCTTGCGCTCTCAGTCTAATCCAACACTTTTCACTTGAATGTCCTTCCATCGCACAATAGCTACATACATTCCTCTGGTCACGACACATCCTTGCATAATGACCAGCCTTTCCACAATTACCACATGCATATTTCATACTTTCCCCAGCAGTTGCTCCACCATTCAACCTCGGACAATCTTTCTTCAAATGGCCTATTTCTTTACACTCGAAGCACTCTTTCACACTTTCCTGGCAATCCTTTATCATATGCCCTTTCTTACCACACCCAAAACACGCACCAGATGTCCACCTACATTCTGCCAACATATGACCTTTCCTTTCACACCAACAACATTCCACAATCTTTCTCACACCATTCGGTCTCTCATTTGCTGGGACATACCTCGGTTTCTCTCTCATATATCCGTTCCCACGCTTGAAATTCATCTGCCCCCTTCCATTCGACCACCCTCCATTTGCCCATCCATTCTGCCGGCCCAGGAAGTTTGACATCACTCCAGCTGGTGCAGCCTTCAGGGCATCCCTGTAGCTGACAAACTGTTGGGGTGGATGAAAGCTCCTGGGCTTCTTACCCCCAACATTCACACTGTACCATACATCCTCTTCTAGATCGCTTTCATCATCAAATCGTCCATCTTCTAACAGTTCCAACACATCCTCCCACATCAACCGTTCACCTGTCAGTCTCACTCTCTCCTTTCTCTTTCCACCCAGCCATTCACTCACCTTTCGTGGGATCGTGTCCAAAAACTTCCTCATGAGTGGTTTACATTCATTTACATCATCATCACCATACCTCGTTCTTGCCATACTCTCAAGCCTATGTGCATACATATTCACACTTTCACTCTTCCCCATTCGAGCCTTCTCAAATTCATTTACCCTTTTATACTTCACACTCTCTTTCATTCGTTTCACCTGTCCAATCATCCGCTTCTTCACCACATCGTACCTTGGTTCCCCCACACTTGTAATCGCGCGGAAAAACTCCAATACTTTTCCCTCCAAACATTTCCCCAAAACATTCATCCAGTATCCCTTATTCTCCGTGTACTTGAGCTTACAATATCGCTCAAATTCCCCGAAGAATTCTTCCACACTTTTCCCACCATGTAACCTAAATCTATCTATCTTTGGCACTTCCCTTATCAAAATACCCTTTCCCACATTCACTTCACTCTCACTTGAGCTGCCTTCACTCTCACTCATATCAATCATACCATCACTCTCTCCTTCATCCGAGTACAATGAGTCCACACTCTTGCCTCTTACCTTCCTATCCTTCCCCTTTGCACCACTCTTCCTTCTTCTCTTGCATTCAACTCTCTTCCATTCTCCGTCCTTCCTATCACTCATAATCACCCTATCCTCTCTAGACTCGCACACACTCCCATTGATCCCATTAGTCTTATCCCCTTCAGTCGGAGCAGGGGTCAAGGTCGAGGGTCCTAGGGCCGGTCCTGACCCCTTCATCATGTCATACAGGTCCTGCATCCGTCGGTCCGTCTGATCCTGTCGGTCTCCCATTTCCTTCTTCATCCTATCAGTCTTTTCATTCATCCCTTTTATTTTATTCTCCATTCCCTCCATCATTCCCCGTAACATTTCACACTCCTCTTCTTTCTTTCTCAACTCCAGTCTCAATCGCACTACTTCTTCATTCAATGTTTCCGCTACAGCCATTGTTCCCAAGTTAGTAAAAAGATAGGAGGAGGGAAAAATCAATCAAACTACTTGTCTTACTAATTGGGTATGGACTGCAATCCAATCCAGTCACGCTCCCAGTTTCGAAGTCTCACGTCCCTATTCGGGCGCCAAATGTAGCGGGCCGAAAATAGATCTCTAATCCCAATCGATAATCGATCCAACCCGCTTCCTACACTGTCCGGATGTGAGAAATCGAGGGAGAATAAAACGGATTGTATATACAGTCCCTTTACTTACAAAAAAAAATACAATGATAGCTACAGTTTATATTTACAAAAATTTTATATTTTACTAGGGAAGTGTGCACACTTCAAAATGAGGCTAAATTCCCAAATAAAAATAATGATACCAAATGAGAATCTTATAACGGGCGGATACAACAATTTACGTAAATTCTAGACAAAACAAAAAAACACAACCACAACCGAACGAAAAGGGGACACGCGCTATGTCTTGCTGGAGGTGGGTGGTAGTTGGTTAACTAGAAGGAGGCAGGATTGTCAACGAAGGCAGGTATGGCGGTTCAGGTGGATAGAGACACGAAAGCCCTCCTCTCAGGGCTGGGTGGAGCACTCTTCTACAGAACCCCTCTTGCTTCCAGTCCACACTTCCACTCTCTCTCTTTCCAGAATAACGCTTCGTTAAATTTTCTTAATACAAAGTAATATCTTATTAGAGTGATATCTTAAAATTAGCTATTATCTTTCCAGAATAACGCCTGGAAAGAAAGAAAAACATGGTAATCACTTTATACATGAATTAAACAAAAATAAAACAAACCCATTCCCATTCACACACATTCTTACAGAGGGAGGGAGAGGGTACTGAGAAAAGGGGTGGGAGAATGGCCCTTTTACACACACTCACATTCGCCCCACCACAGGGTGATGTCCTTAATGGAGTAGTCAATGAGTTCCCTCGCATAAACTACTCCTTTCACAAAGTTCATGGTAGAGTGCAGCGTCACACTCACCGGGGTCCCATGAAGTGTCCGAAGAGCACTTTTCTTGGCCGCCTCGGCGGGATTCGCCAGAAGGCTCCCGTCCGAGAAACGGGTTACTTTCGGCTCTCTACCAATTGCACTAGCTAATCCTCTCCTCTGATGGATCATGTTGCCCTTGGACAACATGGTGCCATCAGTGTAGAAAATAACGAGTAAGCGTTTGAAGACAGCAGGCTCGAAAACGCCAGGTAACCTCTGAATGAGGGGCCCCGATGTCATCGAGGCTCCGCCCTGTGCATTTTTGGTCTTGGTCAGGGGCTCCGCAACTGGGGGGGCAGAGGAACCAGATGTGCTGATCTTGGCTTGGTTGCTTGCCAGAGTGGCAGCAGGCCCATCCATCCCCGCAGCCCCCGCGGATGGAGAGGAGCCCCGAGTCTTCTTCGTCTTGGTCTTTTTCTTTTTTGGAGAGGAGGGCGGGGATTGAACCCGCTTCTCACCCCCGCCGGTAGAAGCCCCCAGGCCAGATGGACCGGCCTCAGCCAGCCCTTCTCCGAAATGGAGAAGGTTCTTGTGGTCGCAGGGGCATCATCCGGAGGAGATCCCTCCCCTCCTTGTACTGCTTGAGAATCCCCAGCCGTTTGAGGACCTTGCATAGGGGCGGATTCGGGTTCGGTGCTTGGCGGCGAGCCTGGATTCCCCCCCATGCAAGGCCCTACCGTCTGAGGCTGGTTTTCCTCAAGGGCCATGTCTATCACAGGAGGGGCCTCCAGTTGGCCATCCCCTCCCAGGACATCGCAGGTCCCCTTGGCAGCGTCATAAATCTTTAGTGGGGAGGCACAGGCCTTGACCCTGGCAAGGTTTAATATTCTTGCCAGCAGGTCTTTTGAGGGAAGCAACCGAAGGGGCCTGTCTTCCCTCTCCCCCCTAAGGGGGTTTGCCCTACCGAGCCACTTACACGAGGGGCGGTCGGCAATGGGCTGCCTGCTGGCTTTCTTGGCAGTCCCCTTAGAAAGAAAAGGAGGGACTGCTGCTGGAGATAGGGAGGAGCCCGAAAGCACCTCCAGAGAAGGGGGTGAGGGGGAGTCCCCTACACCCGTAGGCATAGGAGAGGAGTAAGCCTCCTCTCTGGTTAAAGAAGTATGGAGGGTCCCCTGCGCAAGCACAAGGAGGGGGGACCTCCATTTTCTCAGTGGAGCTGCCCGAGGGCGGCTCCCTTGATGTTCTTGGGGAAGTTGGGGGTTGGGTTTTTTCTTAATTTTCATCATTGGGCATGGTGACCCAATTTGTCCTACAGGACGCAATAGCTCATCATCTCTTGCAAGAGGTGCTTACAGGCCTGGCAGAGCCAGGCGCCGCCATTTCGGACCACCCCTCCCGCCTGGTGGCCTGGCAGTCCATCGGCATGGCGGCTCCACCTTGAACACGGCGTAAAAATGGATAGAATGTGAAGAGGAGAGGAAAAGGGATGTGAGGAAGGTATGGGTGGGGATGAAGCAGGTTGTTAAAAAAAAAAACATCCCGAACCGGAGCTCAGGGGTTAGGGAACATTGTCCCCTCCCCCCTCAGCCCTGATCCAGGACGGTTGGCTTGAGAAGAAGGTCAGCATCTACCCATTGAAATTAGAGGCTGACCATTGAAAGTTGTGGGAGAGGTTTTATGAAAAGCGAGGAAACAAGTGTTTTGAACGAAGGAGAAGAGGCTAAGCTGGGGTCGGACGGGGTGCTGAGTCCCATCAGCATGGCGGCCAGGATGGCAAATCGCCGCGCCCCTTATGGGGACTTGGACACATAGGTGGCAGTTGAGGTTTTCATCATCATCATCACTAACCCTATATTTGAAGAAGGGGAGTTTTTTGAGATTTGAATAATAATTTCATCTTAGCTTGGTTATGACTTAGGTTTTTTTTTATCAAAGTTATTTCTAATAATTCTTTTATAATATCAAAAAACAAAATGGTGAAGTTCAGAAATAAATATAAGTATCACCATTTTTACAAATGGTCAAGTTCAGAAAATTTATTTTTATATATCTTCTATAACTCTATATTTTAGAAACGTGATATTTTGAAAGGGGGGAAATTTAGTTTAGAGTTCTTTTTTAAAATTATTATAATTAGCAAAGTTAAAAAAATTTATAAAAATTTAACCATGACTGCTTTTTTTAATCTTAGTAGCAAAGCCATTACCTGGTAACCTTAAAAAAATGTAAAGAAATTTACATGGGAAGAGATAAAATAGAGAATTTAGTTGCAAAATGGATGAGCATTGGCTGAACTCAGTAGAGGAGGAAAAGGACTTAGAGAAATGTTACAAAACTAAGGTTATCCTTAAACTTTATAACTTGTATGTTAGGCCACATCTTTATTATTGTATACAGGCATGGTTCCCACTTGTTAGACATATAGACATGCTAGAGTCAGTGCAAAGAAAGGCAACAAAGCTGATATCTTCCCTGAGGTTCCTTGAATATGTAGTAGACAGAGAATTAAATATATTCTCATTTGAAAGGTGGGTGAGAAGGGATATGATTGAATTTTTTATATTTGTTCTGGGATGGAAAAATTGGATTTTAGAAAGTTCTTTGAAATGAAAGGTAGTAATAATATTATTATTATTATATTAGGTATTTTATCACCATAGACACCATAGGGTGATTCAACAGTGAATCTCAAGTAGAATTATGTGGCTAAAATTTCTGGAGTATAAGAAGCAATCTGGAGTATAAAAAGGGTACACGAAAATAAGATATATCTATTATAGTGAGATCAGAAGCTTTCAGTAATGAGGCATAAAAATTAAATTTAAGTCATTTAAAATCATAAATTTCTAATAAAAGCATAAATATTTAACTAAATAACAATAGTAAGAGGCATAAAATATAATTTAAGTCATATTTAAAATCATAAATTTCTATTAAAAGCATAAATATCTAACTAAATAACAATATAGTAATTTGGATAAAAGCAACACATTATCTTTGAGATCTTTGTCTGTTAAATATCGATACAGGGAGGCATGTAGATTACTGTACTTGTTCCCTAATAATAAGTCCAGTCTGTAAGGACCTGGACCAAAATATCATTGAGGATATTCCAGATATGATGGGCCCTCGATCAGGATATGGTATATAGTCAAATTGACTAAACAGTCATCACATAAGGGTCAAGGTTGGCAAAAAACCCAAATTTTGAAAAAGCACAATAAAACCCAGATTTTATTCTGGGGTTTTCAAATCTTGGGTTTTTTCAAAAAAACAAATGCTACAAGCATTAGAATAACATAGAAATAGAATAGTTATCTCTATTTTTATATAATATTGATAATTACTTAGTTTAATAATTATATTATTGCAAGAATAGATCACAGTACAACAGTCACTGATTGAGAATTTGTGGTACCCATGTTCCATGATAGCCATAACCTGTAGAAGGAGAGATGAATTATGAGTCAGTATCAGAGAAATAACTTTAATTTGATACATATTTGTTGAAATTATAAACATAAATATGAATTTTGAATAAAATAATGATAAGTAGCCTTCATTTCTTGAAAAAAAAAGTAATTTTGGAAAAAAAAACCCAAACTCAGTTTTTTTTTCAAATTTCACTTGAAAAAGCAAAAAAAAAACCCAGGTTTTTTTATTTGCCCTCCCTGATAAGGGTTGATGATGTCATTCCATATAGTAGCTGTGTGTGATTGATTGATTGATTGTTTAAGGGCTATGCAACTTCAATCAAGAGTTATTGTCGCCCGTCAGAAGGATGGAGGAGAGGCTAAGCTGGGGCCGGACGGAGCGCTGAATCCTGTCAGCATGGCAGGCAGGATGTCAAATCGCCGCGCCCCTTTATAGGAAGATGAAGTAGGAGTTAGCAGAAGGAGAAAAAGGATGACAAGCTGGGGCCGGACAGGGCACTAGCTGTGTGGCCAATGCACAATCTACAAAGAGTGATCCCCCAGGACCTATTTGATAAGTGCAGAAGCCAGTGGCAAAATACAACTGCTGACTCATTGATATAAATTACCAAGGCCAATGTTTTGCCAAGTCTGCTTCTATCGGACTGCCTTAGCTTTCTTGATGTAACATTTAAAGTCAATCTGGGGCAGATCGATTGCTGAAAGCTGTCCAGTGGTCGCACAATGGCGAGCCAATGTGTCCACTGCTTCATTACCTGGCTCACCCACATATTCAGGGACCAACATAGACAAACTAGATGTTGTAGAGTATATATTCTGAATTGTATTAACTGAACCAGTGGATTCCTAGTAGGATATTGCTGGATAGCCATTATAGCACTTCTAGTCAGTATGAATAGTGACAGGTTGGTCATTATGAAGTGATGCAGCATAATTAAGGCTATATTAAATGGCGTGGAGTTCTGCCGTAAATACAGTAGCATGAGACTGAATGCATAATGTATATGTGAAATTCAAATGTTTATATGCAAATGCCACTCCATCTTCAACTTTGGATCTATCTGTGTATATTATAAGAGACCCATTATGTGCAACACTATGTCTAGTGAAAAATGTGTGAAGTACGTGGGAGGCAATGGAGTCTTCAGGATATTATTTAATTCTTTACAAATCTTCATTTGTTAAGGACCACAAGGGATATATGGGCGGTGATACTGTCATAATGTGTGCAAATGAGATTCCACAGACTCTTCAATGCTTTTGTCAGTTAAAAGAAAAAAGTATGACTAGGATTGGGGATGTGCACATCCTCTTGTCTAGACTCATCTTCATCATCCATCAGGGCTATGCATTCATGGAGAGTGTGGGTCGGATTGCACTTGATTCATAGATAAGAAATTGAGCAGCTTTATATTTCAGTGTTTCCAGTGGTTTAATCCCTGATTCAGCATAAAGACTATTTAATGGGGATGATCAAAAAGCTCCAGTTGCAGTCCGGATGGCTGCACTATGTATTGGTGTTATTCTGTTTAATTCTGTATGAGAAGCCGATGAGTATGCTCACAACCATAGTCTAATTGAGGCTTCAGAAGCATGATGTACAGCCACAGCAGCGATGTCCAATCTGCTCCCCAGCTTCTATGTGAGATATGTTTGAGGAGAGTTAGGGTTTTTATGCATTTAACTTTGGTTTCTAAGTTAATTTATTATCAATGTACATCCCAAGAAATTTGTAGACTGGCACATTAGTGATTGGTCTAACATATAGGGATAAGTTTGCTGCTATCCTAGGGCATCCTCGCTTCCTGCAGATGTGCATAGATGCAGTTTTTGCGGTAGAAAAGGTAAAACCAGTCTTATTACTAGACTCCTCAAGGTTACGTAGAGCAACCTGAAGATGACATTCAAGTAGATGGGGGATTGTACCAGATGCATATATTGCCAAGTCATCAACATACAAAGTTGATGCAATAGTGTTGGGAAGAGACCTAGTGATTCCATTAATTGTCAAAATGAAACAGGTAGAAGACAAAACACTGCCTTGAGGGACTCCCTGGGTTAACAACTTAAGGTCAGAGGTGGTGCAGCCAATTCGTACTTGGATAGTTTTATTATTTAAGAAGTTCTGAATGAAGATGGGTAGATTTGCTCTGAACCCAAAATCATATATTGTCTGAAGAATACCTCTCCTCCATGCGGTATTGTAGGCTTTCTGTAAATCAAAGAATATTACTATGGTATGCAAATGAGAGTTGAAGGCTGCTATGAGATGTCTGTAATTGGATCAGATGGTCTGTGGTACTGCATCCACGATGGAAACCTGATTGCGCTGGAGTTAAATGGCCTTCCCATTCAAGGACAGTCATGAATCGACTGTTAACCATTTTCTCCATCAACTTACATGTACACTTGGTCAGTGTGATGGGTCTGTAATTCCCTTGAATATATAAATCCTTTCTCGGCTTGGGAATGATCAATACAAATCCCACACTCCAGCTCCATGGATAAATCCCCTCTGTATATATTCTGTTATATGCTCCCAAGAGCAATTCTCCTAGGGATGGGTGAGCATGTTGGATGAAGGTATATGTAACACCATCAGGGCCAGGAGTACTGTCAGGCATTAACGACAAAAAGCAGATGCGAATTCACAATAAGTAAAAGGTAGATTGTAATGTTTTTGAGCAGAAGTTCATGAATGGAAGGAAAGTGGAGTAGACTCAACAGTTTCTTTATGTTGTTTAAAGGCTTCAGAGTAATTATGATCACCAGATATAATGCTAAAATGATGTGCAAAGTAATTTGCCACAGCAGCATGATCCCGTATGAGGTCTCCATCAGGAGAATGTAGTACTGGAGTAGGATTTGGTGTAAATTTACCAGATATTTTGCCAGATATGTTTCCATACTTGATGCAATGACAATTGGGATGTAAGTGAGGACAAATAATTTTTCCATGATTGCTGCTGAGCTTCCTTAAAAACTTGACAATGTGCTTCGGCTCTAGTATAGTTAATTTTAGTTTGCACTGAGTGGTTCCTTTTCATAGCCCTGTCTGCTCTTAGGCGAGCACGGCATACTTGTTTACACTCATCCGTAAACCAGGGCACTGGAGTTCGTCCCTTCAATCCAGACTTTAGAGGGATTACTTGTGTAGCAGCTGAAATGAAGATTGTAACTATGGTATCCATGAGGACATTTATATCCAGAATATCCTCCGCTTTCAGGACTGTATGTGTTGCAGCAAAAATTTATTCCAATCAGCTTTTTTCAATATTATAGCGATCAGGGCTGTCAGCTATGTTTGCAGGGTCTGTGAGGTTTAATTTAATTGGGTAATGATCACTACCATGCAACAAGGAGATAACAGTGTTCAAAATCAAGAATACTATCTACTGAACAGATAGCCAGGTCTATCGTTGAAGAAGTATTGGTTTGGATGTGGAAGTGAGTGGGAGTATTATCATTTAAGTGTGCAATCGGGAGTGTAGTCAGTAGTTGTTCAAATGATTGTCAATGATCATTATAAGTCATTTCACCCCATAAGGGGCTTTTGCATTCATATCTCCAAGAAGGAGGAAAGGTGCTGGTAATTGGCTTGTTAGGTGTTCAATGTCAGCTGTATCAACATTGACATGTGGTAAGTAGAGTGAACAGACAGTATAGGTCTTATTTAGATGAACCTGTACTGCTACTGTTTGAAGAGTAGTATTCAGCACTAGTGGAACGAATGACTATTATGCACCAGGTTCATGACCATCATTACGCACCGGAGCTGAAATAACCAACTTGTAATCAGATGGCAGATGAATCCACGCATCTGTAATATGTGTTTCCTGTAGACAAATGCAGGCCAGTCGAGTTTCTAGTATAAGCAGTTTTAAGTCTAGAAACCTGGTACAAAATGATCCCAGGTTCCATTGCAGAATGGTAGGAGAGAAGCCTGAAGGCATTATTTTGGTAGGTAGGAGAACCTACCTTTCTGGAAGAAGGATGGAAGTTGAGTCTCTTGAGTGCCAATAACTGGGATCTTTTGCACATTACTCTCTGGTAGACGAGGTGTAAAATTATATTTTGGGAGGGTTGTGGTGGTTTTTGTAGGTGAAGTAAGGAGACTTTTTTTTATATACTATGAGTAGTATGAGTCTCCAGTTATAAGGCAGTCTCAGAAGTCTCAGTAGACTGTTTTTTTGGTGTTTCCAGTCTTGAAGTTGCATGCTGTTGTGTTCCAGGCGAGCTTGGGTCTGTGACTGTCTTAGGTTGCTGTTGTTCTTTAGGTGGAATAGAGGTAGTCTTTTGTGATTGTGAAGGCAATTGCATTTGAGTGTAAGGGTTGTCAGACTTACGCAGATGGTCTTTTAAGAGCTTTTCTGTTTGTTGTACTTTCTTCAAAATATGAGATGCATCCATTTTATTTGCAAACTACTTTTGGAGGAGATCCCCTAGTTTTCATAAGAGGAGTAGGTCCTGTTTCACGCTTTATATCCATGATAGCATCAGAATGCTGATGCCATCTCTGTGGCATGGATGTTGAATGATTATGTGCAGTGGTTGACATTGTAGGAAGATTAGGTGTGGTCCTTGCTGAGGCAGCTGTACTGTTAATTGTGACATTGCTCTCTTGGGCAGGAGCAGAGTATAAAGGCTCATAGATAGGGTATTCGTCTAAGATTTTTTGGAGATTTTTTGAACATTGTCTATCATTACTGTAGTGATGTTCCTTACAATGGAAGCAAGACACCTTATTTGTGCATGCATCCTTGTAATGATCTCCACCATTACATCGGGCATAATGTGTCTACCTCTCTACGGCAATGTTTTGCTACATGACGAAAGCGCTGACATTTGTAACACTGCTGCGGGCAGTATTGGTAATGGTCCACCTCAACCAATACCCAGCAAATGACACAAAGCACTGGCAGACAGGAGTGGAGGTTAAGTGTAGGTTGGTACTAATTGTCCAACTCATCTCTGTTGTACTCTACGGATACCTGACACCTTGGTCCTTCAGATGTTCATGTATTTCCTTCTCTGATGACTGCCATAGTGTAGAGGTGCGAATTACACATTTAACAGTGTTATATTGGCAGTGTGCAGTAACAGTGATTTGCTTTCCCGCTAGAGACTTTAATGATCTGATCTTGGTGGCCTGCAAACTAGTTTGGGCTTCCACCAGTAGAGAACTTTTTGTAGCCTTGACAATTTTTAATGTCTGGCCAACTTTAGACTGGATGTCTATTTACATCTGTAGCTAAGTCTAATCCAGGAAACTGGATGAGAAAGTATTTCTCAAAGTAGGGAGTTGGAGCTGTGATTGCACAACTAAAATAAAAAGTAGCTTGCAGTTCATGCTGTCTCTGTCGTCCCTTTCTACTCCTCACTAGTGGAATCCAACGATTCTCAGCTGTGGACCTACCTAGACTATGAGTGAAACATGGTATATAAGATTCCAGTGTTACAACATTTGAGTCTCTAGTATCTTGGGTAGTAGTGGGTGGAACCACTGCCTCAGCATTAGATTGTCATTTGGGAACCTCCCTAAAGCCTTCATTGTCATTTTCATTTATAGTTTCAGCATGGTTGTCTGTATTGTTCTCGTATGTGGAAACCACGGTAGTGCATTCAGTTTCAGTATTTAATTCAGTAGGTTCTGCTGCGATATTCTGCATAGAAGTGTTGTGGTGGAGCAAATGTGAGTGTGTTTATAGGGCCATTCTCCCACCCCTTGTCCAATACCCTCTCCCTCCCTTTGTGCGAGTGTGTGTGTGAATAACTGGCATTTAAATTTTGTTTATTTTTTTAAATTTGTTATTGATGTTTGTTTTCTCTTCTCAGAGAAAAGACAGTTTCTTTGTCAAAAAGCCACTCTATTATTTTGATAATATTCCTTTTGTAACGAGTGGCTGGAATAACCAAAAATTGGAATAATTTAAATTGAATTTAAAAGTCCATATAATTTGTTTGAACGGGAGGGCTTTAATAGCCTCTAGACGCGACTGGATTGATTATTATTATACTAAGCTCGGAGGCGCCAGGCCTTTAAGATGCATGCAATAATTTGGGGTCACATGGGTGGCAGCCAGCAAGACCTTCCCCCGGGGAGACTCTAAACCACTAGAAAGCGTGGTACTACATAAGATTAAGGCCTCTTGTTTTTGTTTATAATATATTTTTTTAATATTTTAGGGGTGTTTGGTTTTGAATAAGAGAATTGTTTTTGGGGGGGGATTGGTAGTATCCGCACATATTGATTTTCTTTGTATATAAATAAATTTACTCCATATTTTTTGTACATAAAAGACTGTATATACAATCTGTTTCATTTCTCACATCCGACAGTGTAGGAAGCGGGTTGGATAGATTGGGGTTAGAGTGTAGGTTTCGTGGCCTGCTAGTGTGTAGTGTGAACTTTTTAGATGTCAGCAGCAAGACCAGATGAGCGAGGGGCAGCCCCCTCATCTGGCTTGTCTGCTGTAGCTCCGCTCTTAGTAATAGCAGAAGCTGAAAGAGCATCCAAATCAAAAATCCTTAAGATGGTCCAGCAGATTAGTCAGAGAGATCCGGTTTTTTAGGATTTTCATTGGGTGGGCATGGGGACCCTTTTGTGAATGCAGGACGCAAACACTAATCACCCCCTGCAGTAGCCCACTCTGTAAGGAGTGAATAAGAGGCCACACCTCCCACCCAGTGGCCAGGTAGCCCATCAGCATGGCGGCTCCACCTTGGGCTCGGTATAAAATTAAGAAAAGGGATGCAAAGAGGATGAAGAAACAGGTAGTTAAAACTCACCACCCCAAACTGGATCTCAGGGATGAGGGGACAACATCCCCTTTCCCCTCAGCCCCGATCCGGGATGGTTGAGTAAGAGAAAGCTGGTCGGAATCTACCCTGTGAAATTAGAGGCTGGCTTTCCTATAATAAGAAAAGATTAAAACAGAATGGGCCATGTCATAATGACTGGTAACATAATCACAACTAATAATTGATTAGGGATGGCAGACTTAAAGCTAAAATTAAAAAGGGGTTCAGTAAATTGATAGAACGGAGAAAGTCTGACATCAAGATACTAGTGCATTTCAGGTAAATTGATACAAAGTTGAAAGTGTGCTCAAGGGTTAATGACTGCACCAATATAGATTACTTGAGCTTGGAAATTCTCAGTACAAGTTTAGTTTTCATGTGGGTAACAGCATATGCAGTTTCTTCTGAGAATGCCAGCTGGAAAAAAATGATACACTATACTAGCGGTCCTCCACACCAGGAGAATCATGAAGGTGATGTGAATTTGTTTAACTACCCAAGGAACCTCGTTTACAAACTAAAATAACTATGATGAGGCTGAGAATAAGGATGAAGGGCCTACAGTAATGCAGAGCAAATTTCCTCCTCTTTGATGGTTCTGGGCGTGGTCAGCAGCAAGGGCCACATTATACCTCCTCACAACTTTCCTCAGGGAGTCAAGGTCAATCCAGACATTTAGATCAAGTTGCTGGAGACTGTAGTAAAGCCTTTGGAACAAGTGAGCGCAGGAAGGCCTTTCATTTTCCAGCAGAACCAGGCAGAAAAATATCCCAAGAGATAGAAGAATCTTAATGAGAAAAAGAGCATCATTAAGCAAACAACTTAAAATAACAAAAAATGAGCAAAGATACTTGGCCATCTCAACACACATAGAAAAAATCAAAAAGGACATCTGTGCATCGCATGAAGCAGAAAGAAAAAGAAATGCAGCCAAGGCAATATCAAAGCAAACCTCAAGTGTATCTACAGCTATGCTAAAAGATTCTCAAAGACAGTGGCCTCTATTGGACCCGTTGTAGCACCCAATGGACCAATTTTGGAAAATGCAGAAAAAATAAGCAATTTTTTAGCTGTACAGTATCAGGCAGTATATAGTATTCCAAACGACTCAAAGATCAGTGACATTGATTTAACTGAGCAAGATATACACAAGACCATTACTAAAGCGAGACCAAACTCAGCAGCTGGCCCAGATGGCCGGCCATCACTTATCCTCCTCAAATGCAAAGAAGCATTAGCTCACCCACTGTATTTGCTCTGGGGCCACTCCCTAAACACTAGTACTGTACCAACAGATACAAAGAAGGCAGTAATCACACCAATACACAAAGAAGGAAACAGAGGAGTTGCAAAAAACTATAGATCAGTAGCCCTCACATCACACTTAATTAAGATCTTTGAGAAGGTGGTGAGAAACAACATCTACACTTATTTAGTAGACAACAACCTGTTGAATGCCGGACATGGCTTCAGGAAGGGCATGTCTTGCCTGTCCCAGGTACTTGGACATTACAACAACCAACTACACCAACTAGCTGGGGGCAAAAATGTGGACACTGTGTTCCTAGACTTCCAAAGGCATTTGATAAAGTGGACCATAGTATCCTCATGCACAAATTGCGAGGACTGGGAATCACTGGTAAACTTGGGGTGTGGATCCAAAGCTTCCTCACATCAAGAAAATAGACAGTGTCTGCAAATGCAGCTCTGTCCCAACCAGGCAGTTATAAGTGGAGTACCTCAGGGTTCAGTACTGGGGCCTCTGCTCTTCCTGATACTGCTGGGGGATATAGACAAGGAAATATGCCACTCCACAGTGACACAAACATCTGCAAACCTATTCAGGGCAAGGAAGACGTCGACAAACTACAAGAGGACCTTCCCATAATATATGACTGAGCTACAAAAAACAATATGCAGTTCAATGATGAAAAATTTGAATTGCTTAGATGTGGCTACAGACATGACATCCTAGAGGACACAACCTTGAAAACAAGAAATGGCCAATAATTAAGAGCAAGCCCCCATGTGAAGTGTCTAGGAGTACACCTAAGCAAGGATGGCACCTTCACACCACATGGCGGAAACTATAAAAAAAGCCAGAAAAATCTCAGGATGGATACTGTAGACTTTCTACTCCTGGGAAGCGGAATGCCTGATGACTTTGTGGAGGGCCCTGGTACAGCCTATCATGGACTATTGCTGTCAGCTGTGGTCCCCTCACAGGACAATGGATATACAGGCCCTAAAGAAAGTCCAGCATGCTTTCACTAGGCAGGTCCAGAGCATGAAGGACCGTCCTTACTGAGAGAGATTGAGAAACCTAAACATCTATTCTCAACAAAGAAGGAGGGAAAGGTACATTATAATTTATACATGGAAAGTGATAGAGAATCTGGTACCAAACCCATCAAACACAAATGAGATGGTAGCCATCTCAACTCCAAGGACTGGCCCTCACTGCTTGAGGAAAGTGCTGCCTCACAAGCACCAGCCAGGGTCAAGACCCAGCTCACAGCCAGCCTGGGGTATAACGGTCCAAAAATCTTCATTCTTTACGAAGAAACTTAAAGGATCTCACTGACTGCCCTGCTGACAAGTTCAAGGCTAAACTTGATGCCTTCCTGAGGACAGTCCCTGATGAGCCGCCAGTCCCAGGATATACAACACTCTGTAGAGCAGACTCAAACTTGGTACCAGACCTGCTAAACCTATAGCATAGGGATAATGGGATCGGAAGCAGCGGTGGACCACCACGACTGTGAGGAAGTTACCTCAAAACGGATCAAGTAAGTAAGGACTCTGCTTCCAGACACAAGGCTAGGAAGAGACATGCGTGGTTGTTCAACAACATCCTGCACCAGTGGTCTCCAGTGATCCCAGCTCTCCTGACTGCTCACAACAAGAGTTCAGTGGAAATATTTACGAGACTTTTTTCAAATGTGAGCACAAGAGGATGTGGGTTTGTTTGTCAGGGGCAAATATAGCGGGTGTGAGTGAGAGAATTGAAAGGAGAGTGGATGGAGCTGAAAGGGATACAGTTGTTTTACATGTGGGAGTGAATGACATAGGGAAAACTAGGTCAGAGCAGCTAGTGTCTAAATATAGGGATTTGTTAGTAAAATGGGAGGTGTGTAGTGTCAGGAATTTTACCTAGGCTTAGAGTAGGAAGTGAGTGGATGTTGTTCACAGTTGGGATAAATGAGAGAGTGATGGTATGGGACTAGTGTTTTTGGATAAATGGAGTTTTTTGGAAGTGAGGATTTGTATGCAATGGGATGGGTTACACTTGGCGAGATTATGAAAGTGTTAATGACTGTCTCAAGAGGAGTATCAGTATAGGCTGTCAGGATAAGTAGGATGGGGACTAGGAAGGTATAATGTAGTGAAGATAAGACCAGAAAGAATGATACATTGAAAATGTCAAGACCATCATGAGGTTAAAGAAACTCCATGCAACATTTTGCTTTAATTGACTGGAAAGAGAAAAAAAAAAATTTATTGTGGTAGCCCATCTGGTGACTGCCTACTTGGGCATAAGTCACCATACACAACACAGTCTACTACTAAGTGAAATTAAAAAAACATGAGAAAATAACAATATGTAACTAACAAGTAACGATAAAAAAGAATAGAGGCTAAAAAATATAACAAGAAAAAGCAAAAGGTGTGAGGAAGACCGAAACGCTGGTCTGGTCATCCAGTCCTCATGGACTCTGGCGCGTTCATTCCCCACAATTCCTGCATGTCCAGGAACCTAGCAGAAGATAATCTTGACATCCACCCGGCTCCCCATAACTGTGGCATTATGGATATCGCAAAACAGGGGATGTGGAGATTCCAATGCCCCGAGAGCACTCAGGGCGCTTTGTGAGTCGCTATAGATCACAATCCGGCTCCAAACCGGGCATGTCGCGTAATCTCCCGTACCGAGTGGTGTATTGGCACCAGCTCGGCCGTGAAGACAGACACAGCCTGGCAGAGCCCCGCTGATTCAAACAGAGGGGATACGGCGTGGAAGCCGACGCACTCTTTGGACTTGGAGCCATCCATATACACTCGCACAGTTCCAGCATGGTATGAGGTGTGCTCCCAAAAGGTTGAACGCATTACTCCCGCCGCTGTACAAGCTTTAGGAGCAGAGGCGTGGTGATACAATAGCCAAATGTAGTACCCTCCAGGGTGGCATCCTGGACAGAACCAGGGGCGCCACCAGCCCGAGAGCTATACCTAGCTCTCAAAGGAGTTTCCTGGCCCTAAACCCAAAGGGCGTCTCTCTGCGGCATTGGTACCGTCGAGATCAGCTGCGGATGCAGTGAGAGCTGTTGGCGACTGAGGGAGGCGCCAGTCGATCTACGCCGCATACATTGCATCACTCGCCTGTGCACGGCGTAGAGCAAGTGGCATCTCCCCCGAATCGACCAATAGGCTCTCAATGGGGGAAATGCAGAAGGCACCGGTCGCAAGGCGAAGGACGGTGTGGTGGATTGAGTCCACCTTCCGCAATAAACGTTCAGCTGCTGATGCATAAAACTCGCATCAGTAGTCAAGATTCGAACGAACAAAGGATCGATAAAAAAGTAAGGCAGTAGCCCCATCAGCACCCCAAGGGCTGAACGTCAGGGAACGGAGAATATCCATGGTGCGGGTACAAGAGACTCTAAGGCTGCAAATATGAGCCTCCCAGGTGAGGCGTCGGTCAAATACAAGACCAAGGAAACAGTGTGATTTAACCACTTCCAGGTGTACCCCATTAAGAAACAAGTCTGGGTCTGGGTGGAGCCATGGATGGTGGCAGAAGTGCACCACCTTAGTTTTGGCAAAGGAAACCTAAACCTGTGCGCTTCGGCATAGCGAGAGATGCGGTTCAATGCCTGTTGGAGTCGACACTCAAGAGTTGGCATCTGGGCCGCGCCAAAAAGAGATCGAAAGGTCATCCACGTAGAGAGAACATCTTCCGGCAGCACCGAGGTGATGCCGTTGATGCTCAGGGCAAAGAGTGTGAAACTGAAGATACTCCCCTGCGGGAAACCCTCTTCCTGCTCCATTGGGCCTGAGATGGCTCTCCACCCATAGCGGAATCGACGATCTCGCAAAAATTCAGATATAAACATTAGCAGGTGTACCCTCGCCCCCATCATGTGGAAAGTCCTTTTTTTCTTTTTCTTTTTTTTAAGAGCTCATCTGGCGACTGCCTACTTGGGCATTAGTCGCCGTATTCAAACTGGCCTAGTTCTAGGCTACTTTAAAATAAAATAAAAAAAACGGAAAAAAACACCTGAAATGGGGGAAAGGAAGCAAGCTCCTGCGTCGGGGGGAGGTGCCCCCAGGCGCAGGAGCGTGCAACCTAAAGGGAAAAAAAACAAATGCAAAAAACTAAAAAAAACAAAAAAAACCTGCTTAAATAATAGGGAGAAGGCCTGCCTCTCCCCAAAAGTCAACAAGTCCACCAGTCAATGTGCACGCACTCATCCCGAGTACAAGGGACAGGCGGTAGCGACCCCGCCCATCCCAGTACCGGGACAGGTGTCATGCGCGAAGAGCACCCAGACTGGGACATTCGACAAGAATGTGCCAAACAGTCTGGGGGACGACGGAGTCGTTGCAATAGGGCGCAGGCCAGCGCTCCATCAGATAGCGATGCATCACACGAGTGTGCCCGATTCGGAGACGACAGAAAGCAGCCTGAAGCCGTCGCGGCATTGGGGGATAGGTCCATGGGAACAGTCGCCGCGCAATGGCACGCAACTTCAAGTTCCCTTAGAACCGTCTCCCCTCTTCTTTGTCAAGTAGTCCGAAAAGCTACCCGTATTCCTGCCATGTAGTCAGTGTGAGGAAGAGCGAAACGCTGGTCGGGTCTCAGAGTCTTCGCGGACTCTTTGGCGCGCTCATTCCCCGCAATTCCTACATGTCCAGGAACCCAGCAGAAGATAATCTCGACATCTGCCCTGCTCGCCAAAACCGTGGCGTCACGGATTTCGCGAACCAGGGGATGCGGAGATTCCAATGCCCCGAGAGCACTCAGGGCGCTTTGTTAGTCGCTATAGATCACAATCCGGTCTCCGAACTGGGCACGTCGCGTAATCTCCGTAAGCTCGGCCGTGAAGACAGACGCAGCGTCTGGTAGAGCCCCGCTCACTTCAAACAGAGGGGATACGGCGTGGAAGCCGATCCCCTCTTGGGACTTGGAGCCATCCATATACACTGGCACTGCTCCAAAAAGGTTGAACGCAATACTCCCGGCGCAGTACAAGCTTTGGGAGCAGAGGCGTGGCGACAAATAGCCAAATGTGGTACCCTCCAGGGTGGCGTCCTGGGCAGAACCAGGGGCGCCACCGGCCCGAGAGCTATATCTACCTCTCGAAGGAGTTTCCTGGCCCTAAACCCAAAGGGCTTAGGGTATGACTGGCGTCTTTCGGCGGCATAGACACCATCAAGATCAGCTGCGGATACAGTGAGATCTGTTGGCGACTGAGCGAGGAGCCGGGCTCGCGCGTACAGGCGAGTGATGCACTGCACATGGCACAGATCGAGTGGCATCTCCTCAGCATCGACCAACAGGCTCTCAATGGGAAAATTGCGGAAGGCACCGGTCGCAAGGTGAAGGCCGGTGTGGTGGATCGAATCCACCTTCCGCAATAAACGCTCGGCTGCGGATGCATAAAACTCGCATCCGTAGTCGAGCTTCGAGAGAACAAAGGATCGATAAAAAAGTAAGGCAGTAGCCCTATCAGCGCCCCAAGCGCTTAATGTCACGGAACGGAGAATGTCCATGGCGCGGGTACAAGAGACCCTAAGGCTGCAAATATGAGCCTCCCAGGTGAGGCGTCGGTCGAATACAAGACCAAGGAAACGGTGCCAAAGTGGCAGCAGACCCATCCATCCCCGCGGATGATGAGGAGCCTCGAGTCTTCTTTGTCTTTTTTTTTTGGAGAGGAGGGCGAGGAATGAACCCGCTTCTCACCCCCGCCGGTAGAAGCCCCTAGGCCAGATGTACCGGCCTCAGCCAGGTCCTTCTCCGAAATGGAGAAGGTCCTGGTGTTCGCAGTGGCATCATCTGGAGGAGATCCCTCCCCTCCTTGTACTGCCTGAGAATCCCCAGAATCCGTCAAAACCCACCCACAAAAAGCACCATCACCAGGGAGAGACAAAATCAAAGTCCCCCACAATATAATATAACAGATGACAAAAGCCACAAGGGCTCATCATAGGTCATCCAAGTCAAACGGTCTCTTTTTTTAAGGCACCCAAACTCCCAGGAAAACTACATCCAGAAACAAGGGTATCACCAATCAAGGCTTGTCAAGAACTAAATCATGCAGCTATAGATATATACAAACAATATTAATATATACAAAACTTAGGAACCATCACAACCTTCCCTTCCCATAAACTCATCCAACCTACTCTTAAATACATTTAGATTTGGACTACCTACTACCCTCTGCGGCAATTTGTTCCAGAAGTCTACCACTCTATTGGTGAAAAAATATTTTCTTAAATCCAACCTACACCCTTGCTTTTTAATTTTCAAGTGGTGACCTCTAGTCCGATTTCCATCATCTAACTCAAAAAACTTGCTAACATCCAATTTATCTATCCCGGAAAAATTTTTAAACAGCTCAATCATATCCCCTCTCACACACCTTTCAAACGAGAACATATTTAATACCCTCAGTCTATCAATATATTCAAGGTGCCTCAGGGAAGGAATAATCTTTGTTGCCCTCCGTTGCACTGACTCAAGAAGATTAATATTGTGTCAAAAATGTGGGGACCATGCCTGTATACAGTACTCTAGATGTGGCCTAACATAAGAGTTATAGAGTTTAAGAATAACCTCCTTACTTTTGTAACTGACATTTCTCTTAATGAAACCCAGCACTCTATTTGCCCTATTTCTTGCTTCAATACACTGCTTAGAAAACCTTAATGACTTATCTATTACTACTCCTAGATCTTTCTCATCCTCTACTGAGCTCAGCCAATGCCCATCCATTTCATAGTTAAATTCTCTATTATCTTTTCCCATGTTAATAACTTTGCACTTATCTAGGTTGAAAGTCATTTGCCACTTATGTGCCCAGGATAACAATTTATTTAAATCCCCCTGCACTTTAAAATTATCATCAATATCTTTAACTACAGCTGCTAATTTGGTATCATCCGCCAAAATTGACACTTTATTACTAACTGCCTCCCCAAGATCGTTTATATAGATGACAAATAATAATGGACCGAGAACTGATCCCTGAGGAACCCCACTGATAACATCCCTCCACTCTGACTTTACACCATTTAGCACCACCCTTTGCTTCCTGTCTTTCAGCCACTCAGCTATCCAATTTGAAACACCCCCACATATCCCAATCATTTTTAATTTATGAACTAGTCTCCTATGTGGTACCTTATCAAATGCTTTACTAAAATCTAAGTAAATTATATCTACATTCTCTCCCTTATCTACTTGATTTGTTACAAACTACAGAATGGATTGAGGTCAGAGTGGAGGAATGTTATTAGTGGCGTAACTCAGGGATCAGTTTTAGGCCCTTTATTATTTATAATAATAGCAAAGTGTCAATTTTTGCTGATGACACTAAATTGGCAGCTGTAGTCAAAGAGGTTGAGGGTAGCTTTAAAGTGCAGGGTGACTTAGATAAGCTGTTAGCTTGGGCTCAGAAGTGGCAGATGACTTTTAACCTTAATAAATGCAAAGTTATTAACATGGGGAGAGATAATAGGGAATTTAGCTATGAGATGGATGGATATTGGCTTAATTCAGTTGAAGATGAGAAAGACTTAGGAGTGGTAGTAGATAGGTCACTGAAATTTTCAAAGCAGTGTATTGAGGCAAAAAATAGAGCAAATAGGGTGCTAGGTTACATTAAAAGAAATGTTAGCTACAAGAGTAAGGAGGTCATCCTTAAACTATACAACTCTTATGTCAGGCCACATTTAGAGTACTGTATACAGGCATGGTCACCACATTTTAGACATGATATAAACTTATTAGAGTCAGTACAAAGGAGGGCAACAAAAATAATACCATCCCTGAAGCACCTTGAATATGAAGATAGACTGAGGGTATTAAATATGTTTTCATTTGAAAGAAGGTGTGTGAGGGGAGATATGATTGAGCTTTTTAAAATCTTTTCTGGGATGGATAAATTAGATTTCAGCAAGTTATTTGAGTTAGAAGGTAGTAATAGAACTAGAGGCCACCACTTAAAGATTAAAAAACAGAGGTGCAGACTGGATGTTAGAAAATATTTTTTCACTAACAGAGTGGTGGATTATTGGAATAGTTTGCCACCTGAGACTGTAGACAGCCCAAACTTGAATGTTTTCAAGCGCAGATTGGATGATTATATGGGGATGGAGGGTTAATTTCTTACTTTTTGGTATGTGGATATGTTTCTTGACTCATTCCTGTGGATGCAGTTTCTTTTTATTGTATATTTTGGAGGATTTTGATTTTGTTTTTGACAGACTCCTATGGAGGCTTTAAATTATATATTGTAGATGCATGGTTGGACATTCCTATGGATTGTTAAATTGTATATTGTAGCTGCATGATCTGACAAAATCCTATGGATGCATTATATGGGTGGGACTTGATGGATACGGATGACCTTTGATAGGCCCTTGTGGCTTTTGTCATCCGTTAAATTATGTTATGTTATGTTATGTTATATTAACCTTCTTGAGAAAGAGAGCAGCACCTCATTTATTATGAAGCATGTTGTAGAAGTCCAGAAATGTTTCAGGAACACATATGAACTTCATGTGAGTACACTAAATGCAAAAAATTATATATAATTAAGGTTAACTAAATTTTTTAAATCATCTATCTTTACAAATGAATTGCAGCACAAATCCTTATAGTTATTAGTAATTATTTGAAGATTTCAAATAAGAAATATACATTGTGTATTTTAAATTTGACAGGGATGGTTAAGGGAGAAGGGAGGTGCTGTACCTAAAATTCTTTCTTTGTTTGAATAAGTGATGGAGTTTGGGGATGAAAGTGAGCATGAGTGTCGGAATGTATGCATTGGTTGTGGTGTATTAGGTGAGGGGTATACATGTGTTGTATGTGGGCTGCGTGAATGCATTGTAGATTTAGAGGGGATGAGAAGGCAGGATTTAGACAGGATATGTAGGCTGGAGGGGTTAGTTGCTGAGCTCAGGAGGGAACTTAGTGTTAGGCCTAGATTTGGGAATAGGTTAGGTGGTGAGGTAGGCCAGTTAGATGTTTCAGGTGAAGGTAGAGGGCCGGTGGAGGAGGTAGGATATGATAGTTCTAGTGATAGTGAAGTTAGCCCCCTTAGATTAGTTAGAAATAGGCCTAGTGAGGATGGGGGACAGTGGAGAGTGGTTAGGAAACATGAAGCTAGGGAGGCTTCTCCTGTTTTTTGTGAGAATAGGGTTGCCTCTGTTGAGGTGGTTAGCCAGGGGGAGAATAGGTGTGTGAGTCAGAGGGACACAGAACCTATTAGCTTGACTAATAGATTCAGTGCCCTAAGAGAGGAAGTAACTGGAAGTGATATGACTGATAGGGGTGGGGGTGGAGTTCGAGTGACTGGTAGTTTGAATGAGAATAGGAGTGGGGATGGAGTTAGGTCTGTGGGGGTTAGGAATAGGAGTCTGACTGAAGTGCTTGTGATGGGTGATTCGCGAGTTAGATATTTAGATAGGAAGTTGAATGCAAGTAGATTGAATGGTTTGAGGGTGTGTTTGCCGGGTGCTGGAGTGAGAGATCTGTCTGATAGGTATGAGGAACTGGTGTCTGGCTGTGCAAGGGATGCGGTTGTGATTACACATGTAGGAGTGAATGATGTGAAGAAAGTGGGTGCATGTGAGTTACGTGAGAGGTACAAGAGGTTGATTGAAAAGGTGAAAGAAAGTAGAATGAAAGGTGTTGTGACAGGTGTGCTTCCAAGAATGGATGTTGGGGTAGAATGGATGTCTCGGGCAATTGGGCTGAATGATTATGTGAGGAGGATGTGTGAGATGGAAGGTGTCATGTTTGTGGATGTGTGGGATAGGTTTGTTGGAATGAAAGAAATGTATGCGATGGATGGACTGCATTTGAGTAGGAGGGGGGTAGATATGTTGTGGGAGGAGTATGATCGTGTTATTAGGTCTTTGCGGGCGGGAAACTAGATACTAATAGTGGTCAGGGAATTATGAGAGGACATTATAGTACTGAAAGTAGAATGGACTTGGCAGATAACAGAAATAGGTTCCAAGGCGATAGAGGTGAGGTCATTCAAGTTTCAAGAGGTGCTTCAGGGATAGGGGGGTTAAATTGTTTCTATACAAATGCTCGTAGTCTTAGAAACAAGAAGGATGAGCTATTTAGTTATATTAGCAATGAGGATATAGATATATTATGCGTTACTGAATCATGGGTTAATGAAATAGAATTTAGTGACACTATAAGTGAATTTGATTTACAGGGCTATAATATGTACATTAGTCAAAGGACAGGTAGGATTGGTGGAGGAATAATTATCTATATAAAAAACAACATTGTTTCAAGTTTAAATACTTCAATAAAGCAGGGTGGAGTTGAGTCACTTTGGATAGATATTAGGTTCAGTAAAAATAGAATGGTGCATTTGGGAGCTTTTTACAGGCCACCTGGGCAGACTGATGATATAGATGAACTAATGATAAGGGAAATAAGTAAGGGATGTGAAACAGATGCAGTTATTATTGGGGACTTCAACTTAAACTCTGTGGACTGGGAAAATATGATAAGTAGGGATAGAACAAGTGGCAGGTTCATAGAATGCTTTGAGGATAATTTTTTGAATCAATTTGTTAATGAGCCAACGAGGGGGGACAATATATTAGATTTAGTACTTTCTAACAGTGATCATTTAGTTCAAGAATTGACTGTTGGGGAAGCATTGGGAAATAGTGACCATCAGATAGTTCGTTTTAGCTTGGGAATTGAGAAGGGTAAAATAACTGAGAATGCTGAAAAAGTTCCAAATTTTCATAAGGGAGATTATGTAAAACTTCGAAGCTTGCTAAATTTGGTAGACTGGGATATAGAATTCAGAGGTAAAAATGCTTATGGGATGTGGGATACTTTCAAGCATATAATAAATGTAGTCCAAGAACAATGTATCCCAATGAAGGCCATTAGGAACAAAAGTAGGAAACCATTATGGTGGAATCAGGAGATAGCTAGAAAAATTTCAGAGAAGAAAAGGGCATATAAAAAATTACAGGTAGAAAATAATATTCAAAATTTAAGTGATTATAGAATGGCTAGGAATGAGTTAAATAAGATTATAAAGAAGAACAAAAGGGTGTCAGAAATTAAATTAGCTCAGGATAGCAACAAAGATCCTAGAAAGTTCTTTAGTTACTATAAAACTAATAACAAGTCTGGCAGAGTTAAAATAGGACCTATCAAATATGAAGGGTTTGTGAGAGAAACTGATGAGGAAATAGTTGAGGTACTAAATGGTCATTTTGCATCAGTATTTACAAAAGAGAAACTAAATAGTCCTATGTATAGTACTCATAGGTCAGGAAAAGAGGTGTTTACTAACATTTGTGTGGATCGGAGGATGATAAAAGGACTAATAGGTGATTTAGATACTACCAAGGCCTCCGGCCCTGATAATATTCATTCTAGGATACTTAAAGAAGGGGTAGAAAGTATCTCAATAGCTCTGGACAAGTTATATACTAGGTCATTGGAATATGGAGAAATACCCGATGATTGGAAGAGAGCGAATGTAGTCCCCATTTTCAAGAAGGGTAGTAAAGAGGATCCAAATAATTTTAGACCGGTTAGCCTAACTCCTGTAGTCTGTAAAATTCTTGAGAAAATAGTTAAAAAAGGGATTTGCCAACATCTAGAGAGGGAGGGGTTAATCAGCGATGCTCAGCATGGGTTTAGATCAGGTAGATCATGTTTGACTAACTTACTAGACTTTCTAGAGTTTGTAACAGATCAAGTAGATAAGGGAGAGAATGTAGATATAATTTACTTAGATTTTAGTAAAGCATTTGATAAGGTACCACACAGGAGACTAGTTCATAAATTAAAAATGATTGGGATATGTGGGGGTGTTTCAAATTGGATAGCTGAGTGGCTGAAAGACAGGAAGCAAAGGGTAGTGCTAAATGGTGTAAAGTCAGAGTGGAGGGATGTTATCAGTGGGGTTCCTCAGGGATCAGTTCTCGGTCCATTATTATTTTCATCTATATAAACGATCTTGGGGAGGCAGTTAATAATAAAGTGTCAATTTTTGCGGATGATACCAAATTAGCAGCTGTAGTTAAAGATATTGATGATAATTTTAAAGTGCAGGGGGACTTAAATAAATTGTTATCCTGGGCACATAAGTGGCAAATGATTTTCAACCTTGATAAGTGCAAAGTTATTAACATGGGAAAAGATAATAGAGAATTTAACTATGAAATGGATGGGCATTGGCTGAGCTCAGTAGAGGATGAGAAAGATCTAGGAGTAGTAATAGATAAGTCATTAAGGTTTTCTAAGCAGTGTATTGAAGCAAGAAATAGGGCAAATAGAGTGCTGGGTTTTATTAAGAGAAATGTCAGTTACAAAAGTAAGGAGGTTATTCTTAAACTCTATAACTCTTATGTTAGGCCACATCTAGAGTACTGTATACAGGCATGGTCCCCACATTTTAGACACGATATTAACCTTCTTGAGTCAGTGCAACGGAGGGCAACAAAGATTATTCCTTCCCTGAGGCACCTTGAATATGAAGATAGACTGAGGGTATTAAATATGTTCTCGTTCGAAAGGAGGTGTGTGAGAGGGGATATGATTGAGCTCTTTAAAATTTTTTCCGGGATAGATAAATTGGATGTTAGCAAGTTTTTTGAGTTAGATGATGGAAATCGGACTAGAGGTCACCACTTGAAAATTAAAAAGCAAGGGTGTAGGTTGGATTTAAGAAAATATTTTTTCACCAATAGAGTGGTAGACTTCTGGAACAAATTGCCGCAGAGGGTAGTAGGTAGTCCAAATCTAAATGTATTTAAGAGTAGGTTGGATGAGTTTATGGGAAGGGAAGGTTGTGATGGTTCCTAAGTTTTGTATATATTAATATTGTTTGTATATATCTATAGCTGCATGATTTAGTTCTTGACAAGCCTTGATTGGTGATACCCTTGTTTCTGGATGCAATCCTCTGGATGGAGTTTTCCTGGGAGTTTGGGTGCCTTGAAAAAGAGGCCGCTTGACTCGGATGACCTATGATGAGCCCTTGTGGCTTTTGTCATCCGTTATATTATATTGTGGGGGACTTTGATTTTGTCTTCCCCTGGTGATGGTGCTTTTTGTGGGTGGGTTTTGACGGAGGCGGATGACCTTTGATAGGTCCTTGTGGCTTTTGTCATCCGTGTAATTATGTTATGTTATGTTAGAAGGGAGGTGCTGTACCTAAAATAACAAATGACACACGCTGGAATAGTCCTGACGCTACAAGACCGTCAGGACAAATATCATCCCTTGACGTAGAAAGCCTGTTTACGAACATGCCTATCGTTCAGACCATCGACATCATTATAAAAAACGTGGACCACCATTCTACAATGTCTCCTCCAAATCTTGACCCAAACATCTTAAGGAGCATGTTACGTTCATAAACATCAGAGGCGCCGTTCAGGACACTGGACGGTAATCTATACACGCAAGTAGATGGAGTGGCTATGGAGTCACCCTTACGGCCGACCTTCGAAAAATATTACATGGGTAAACTCGAGGAGAGATTATTGGACACTATTGAAAATAAGTCACGCACATATTGCCGATACGTAGATGACATATACATCAACGTCCAAAACGAAAAATATCAAGTTAACATCAAGCAACATTTTGAGGAGAATTCCGTGCTAAAATTCACTTATGAATTGAGCACGGGCAATAAACTCATTTTCTTGGACGTTGAGGTTCATAACATTAATGGCAGATAAATCACTAAAGTACATAGGAAAAGTACGGACATGTGAAGATGCCTCAATGAAGAGAGTGAATGCGCTGAAAGGTACAAAATATGCGTAATCGGCTCATACATCCCCGAGGTTATAAATGCTGCTCTACGTGGGAACTTTTCCACCAAGACATAGCACGAGTAAAGCAAATACTCGTGAATAATGGTTTCTCAAACAGCATGATTAGCAAATAACTCCAATCATATTTAAATAACCATTACAAACATGCGGATAAAACTGAAAGTAATCATGGAGAAGTCAATAACATCAAAGTGTATTGCAGAAACCAGATGTCCACGGCCTATAAAATAGATGAAAAAAACATCAAGTTGATTATTAACCGTAACATCAAAGTTAAAAATCAAACGGATAAAATCCAACTCATCATCTATTATGAAACAACAAAAGTCAGCAATATTCTGATGATAAATAACATCTGCCTAAACTCATCGAATCTCAAGTCAACCAACATAGTTTACGAGTTTATCTGCCCCGATAAAGACTGTAAGCTTTATAAAAACTTTAAATATATTGGCATGACAACTACCACACTTTCGAGACGGTTATCGATGCATATACAAAGCGGAGGGCCTAAGAAGCATATGGAGAGTGTTCATAATATTAACCAAACGAGAGATCTGCTCGTTGATAACACCATTATTAAAAAAAAGAGGTTAATAAAGCGAGGCTTAACATCTTAGATGTCCTATTAATGAATGAAGATAAGCGGGCCATCAACAGCCAAGCGACAAGATGGAATCGCACATTAAAACTAGTTTAAAAATTCCACTAGCAAAAGTGGCTCATTTCCTCTAACGTTACGTTTAACCAAGGCGGAATAAATACCCGTTAAAAATCGTTTTCTTTCACTTTCTGCCAGATCCTCACTCCACTCATTACATCGGTAACGGAGGTAAGAACATTTCAAAAAGCTCCGAAGATGATCAAATAAGATCGAAAGCTTAGCAATTTTAGTTTGTTTTTTTTACTAAACACATTCATTTAAAAAAGAGATGAATACTGGACAAGTAATCCACCATCTACAAGATTGAATAAAAAAGTTAGTTAGAAGAAGAGAAAGTTGCCAAAGAAAATTAATTAAGGCAAAATACACAATGGTCTTCAACAAAATTTGCATATATATATATATATATATATATATATATATATATATATATATATATATGATGAAAATTAATGCAATATCGCAAGAAAAGATGAGGAATTAAGTCACATTCTCCGAAGACAATTTAATTCAGAACAGTTTCGGTGTATCTCACACCCATTCTCAACTGACACTGGATAGAAAATATTAGAAACGTCCTTACATACATAACACGGGGTCAGGTCGTGAAAGATCCCCTCTCTTTTCCCCCAATCCCCTACTTGTGGCTAATCAGGGGGGGTTGTTAGGCCTAAACATATTGAAGGGCTGACATCATTTCTGAATTAAATTGTCTTCGGAGAATGTGGTTTAATTCCTCATATATATATATATATATATATATATATATATATATATATATATATATATATATATATATATATATGTATATATATATATATATATATGTATAACTGAATCACGAAAATAAGGAACGTGAGGAATTTATGAATAAAGTTACAGCGTTGTCATATATTTTCGGTATAGAGGTAACGTTGATTTAACTATTCTACAGAAAATTAGGGGTAGAGAATTGTTTAATAGTGGATATTGTAAAAATGTTTCATTTAAAGAATTCGTGATGCCCTGTTGTGTAATTACGAGTTTCGGGAATAAAAAAAAAATCATAGGAGCACAAATCCGATATAGATTTGAACCAAGCACACTGAGGCAGCGATCAACCGCCTTGATCTCAGTTAAACCGAGCCTTAGACCACTCGGTTAAGCGGAAGACAAAAAAAAAACACTTGGGAATAGACAAGGTCGATCAGGAATTTGAAAGAGAGAAGTTGATTGGGAATTCAAAGGACATAAGTGAAATTGAGATAAACACGCCGGGAATATACAATATATATATATATATATATATATATATATATATATATATATATATATATATATATATATATATATATATATATATATATATATATGCACGAAAGAATGATGGAATATATATGGCATACCGCAAAAAATAGGATAATTTTTTATTCGGAAAAGTAATTTCATTATTCCTGTTTTCTGTTTCTTGCGGTCCCCGTGCCTGGTGAAGGACATCCAGACCCTGGATAGGGTGCAGAGGAGAGCAGCAGAACTGGTACCAAGCCTCGCCCAGCTGCCATATGAGTCACGCTGCCAACACCTTGGTCTAAAGAAGTTGCAAGAGAAAAACGTTAGGGGGGACATGATTGAGACATTCAATCTCTTGCATTGTTATGAAGACGTTTCCTGTACTACTTTCTTTCAGCTTACTTAACACTAACCAGCTGCGGGGCCACTCCATTAAACTGCGTAAACCTGACCACTGCCGCACCACAATGAAAAGGATCTGGTTCGACCTTAGGGTTATTCACCCCTCGAATGCACTACAGAAAATGTAGCAACTGAACCTACAATAGCCACATTTAAATCAAGGTATGCCAGGCACATAGGACTAGGGCATGTGGCTGACAGGTCATAGAGGTAGGGATCACTACAAGAAGAAACTTCTTAATCTCTCCTAATTTTTATCTTGGATCCACCACAGGCAGTTTTACCTTAAACCTACTTACTGGAAAACGGTGGCTTCCCAGGGCAGGGAGCCCCATGCGGAAATAGTAGGGTGGCCATCGATGGAACCAAAAAGGAAGCAAGTAAGTCTATTTTTACACTGAATATTCCATCCTTTTGTCTTCGATAAACTCAATGCTAGGAAATTGCGTTTGACACTGATGGTGGCCGGGACCTCTGCATCTTATATGAGATTTGCCGAGATTCGTTATCCCGTGAGCTTCCAGAAGGGCTTACGAACTATTCGAGGAGTCTAATGTTCCTATGAAGGTAGATACGAGGTGAGTGGGGGTTTTATTGCTGCGAGTGAGAGGTCTCGCCTCAGAATGCTACGTCTCCCTTGTGTGAGTGGCCATCTGGAGAGGACCGAGGTATCCAAGGGGAAGAGTATTGGCTAAAAAATACTTGATGCGGACTTTCACATTCCTGCGTGGGCTGGAGTAACGGGCGGGTCTTTGTCGTTTCGGCAAAGAGCAGGACAAAGAGGAAGGGGGTCATTTCGTGCTCGGGGGTTGCAGTGGGAGTGGAAGGGAGAAGGGCGAAATCCCCGCCTTCCTGATTCCAACAGAAGAAAACCAGCTGGGAAAGTGAGGTCTCGAGGATGTCTAGTTCCCTCATTGAAATTCTAAACTGCATCCTTTACTAGTGACTTGTTTATGTGATTCATTTTATTCCCTAGATAGATAAGATGAGGTTGTACGATGAATACATGCCTCGAGAGCGTAGGAATTTATCTTCGCTTTCTAGTAGCTTAGTAAAGTTCTTTCCTCCGTTTTTAAGATCCCAGCCTTCTGACTACCCCTATCCCCCTTCCCCCTCCACATACACACGAGAGACAATTTGAGTGTTTTTATTAAGACAATGGATGGCACACCTGTGCAGTTTGCTCTATTCTACCATGAACTTCCCTCGACGAAATTAATAAAGAGCGGGACGACCGGGTGTTGATCAGGGTTGATCGAGTGGGTGAGAAGGGACTTGAAATTCACCGTGATATTCTTCGTTGCGTTTGATTTAGCAAGGCGCTTTGAGTAGGTGAGTTATGGTTAGTATCACTTCCATTTGAAGAAATTTGTGCCGTTACCGTGGAAATGTTGTCACTGCTACCGCTTTGGCAGCAGAAAAAATCACGTTCACAACGCAAAAAAGGGTCAACAACAAACTTCTCTGAACTGATTAAAAGCCAAGCACGAGGAATCTGCCTCATAAAAATGGCTGAGTGCTAACTAAATTGAGGTGGATTGCTTCTCACTTTTGTTAATCATTTCGATTCGCTTTTATTTTCGTAAAAGACGCATGAACCGTTCAGATTCTGGGTCAAATTTAATTGAGAGGCTAAATCAAATCTATCGTTGTTTGTGGGACCAGGTATCTCATGTCTCAACAAAAAAAAAAACCTACGCTGCAGATCTTCCAGGCCTACTGAGCGCACTCCCACTGTGTCTATTAGGAACACTTCAGTGTGTTCTACCTTCCTCAGACTTTACACAACTTCGGCTGTCGGTAAAAGGGGATCAAGCCATGCCCCAGCCAAAACCATTGCCCCCTTCAATCGTTACCGGTTAACTGCTTAGCAAAAAATGAGTCTGTCGAGCAATGCCCCAACAGAAACCAGATCCCATATCCACCCTTTCGAAGTCTTTCCCCCGGAAGAAGCGTAGCGATAAAAAGGCTTCACTCCCAGCCTTTGCTGAAAAATTGGTAGGGATGCAATAAGAGTGCTGTCCCTCAAAAAGGTGAGGTAACCTCGATTCCAAATGCATCACGTTCTTTGAAAAAAATCGAGGTCGGAGAAGAGGAGGGCTCGCATATCGAATATTAACCCCTGAATTAAGTCCCCTTAGGTGACAGTACCGAAGGCACGTTCCGCGGTTGAAGTCTTAAGAGCTTTGTCTAGCAGGGGCCTACAGCTATTCCTAGTCTGGTCGTCATTTGACTCCCTATATGAGCACCCCTACAAATCGTTCAAAGTAGGTAAATATGACAATTTTCTTCCATGAGATTACCATAGACTTCGGGCTCATTGGGAAGAGTTGCAGTTGCTCGTTTTCTCCCATTCTTCCCAGGCGATATTTTTTTGGCGCGACCACCACCCCCGACCCACATTCTCTAGTCACAAGAGTTCTTTATTTCCGCACCCTGGGATGAAGGCTGGGTCAGTGTATGCGTGATTTGACCACGATCTGATGTGTGCTTTGTTGTATATATATATATATATATATATATATATATATATGAATAGTTGGGCAGTAGATTTTCCTAATAACATTTTTAATAAATATGACAGCGAGTTTAGTGTTAATTATTTCTTTTTTGAGTCTTGATTTATCTTATAATTCGATTTTGGTCTTGAGTTAATCTGTGCATAAGTTCGAAAAAAATTCCTTAGAATAGTAATAACAAACTAGGGCAGTACAGTTGTTTTACAAAACAAAATATTTATTTATTAGCCTGACGCGTTTCGACACATATTATTAAGTTAATGAATTGAAGACCAGTCTTCAATTCCTTAACTTACTAATATCAAACTTTGACAGTGATACAGCTATGTATCGAAACGCGTCAGGTATAGGTTTGAAGGTGGATATTGCGTCAATACACTTGATAGCTCTAATCACAATAAACATAAAAACCTATATTACGTTATTCAATTTTCTTAGGCCTAAACCTGGGTGACGTTGAAGGAATACGTGAATCAAAAACAAATAGTTAAGAAAAAATATATATTGTTGAATAAACAGTTAAATTATTTAAAAGTTAATATATACAGTAGCAGTTTGACTGGATTGAATTTTAGGCGTGTGAATTAAATTTGCATGAGTTAACGAGAATGGATTTACAATTGATATATATGAAATATTAAATAGATTATAAATTGGGAAATTGATTGACAATTAGTAATTGATTTAGTTGATAAATAGTAATTGGTTGATTGCAATTAAATTGGTAATTCGATTAGTAAATATTACTTGGTAATTGTTAAATAGATTATAGTTTAAACTGTTTTATGGGATGAGAAATAGATTGATATGTATCAATAGATTGTTAAATAGATTATAACGGAGTTGGAAGGGTCTGTAAAGGAGAAAAGAATCAAGCATTAAATCGGGATTCTTTTTGGAAATTTTAGCTAAACAATTACAATTATATTTACACATCTGATTCACCGACGAGAACAGCAATGCGAATGAACCTCATGTTAATTTTAAGACGCTTGGGAGAGTGGGTGTACCAATCTCGATTTAAGTCATGGTTACCAACCCTTCTTGTATATATATATATATATATATATATATATATATATATATATATATATATATATATATATATATATATATATATATATATATATATATATATATATGAATGCAATGTCCCGCAGAAAAAAAAGAAAAGGTATTTCCAAGTACTTTCGAACTTTATTAAATTCCTTATCAAGGATAACTACAAGAAATAATATTATATTAGAGGTATATATACGAAAGAAAAGTATGAAAGACCACCTCAAAAACAAGAAATCACCAATGAGGAAGACGGAAGGAGGAAGGTAAAGAAACACATTCAGACTTACAAGAAGCAGGTAGTAAGGTCAAACTAAGCCGATGGAAAGGGTAACAGTTTGACCTTACTACCTGCTTCTTGTAATTTTTAATGTGTTTCTTTACCTTCCCCCTTCCGTCTTCCTCATTAGTGATTTCTTGTTTTTGAGGCGGTCTTTTATACTTTACTTTCGTATATATACCTCTAATATAATATTATTTCTTGTAGTTATCCTTGATAAGGAACCTAATAAAGTTCGAAAGTACTTAGGAACACCTTTTCATTTTTTCCTGCGGGACATTGCATTCATTTGCTACCCTCACGTAATACTTTGTGAGTTTTTCATTTCATATATATATATATATATATATATATATATATATATATATATATATATATATATATATACAGTTAGTATTAAATATTCACACTTATAGGGGTATAGACCGCTACAATGGCCATAAATCTTTTGGGGGGATCCGAAGGCTAAATAAGCTAGTTTCCTGCCCTCGTTTGCTCCTACTATTCCAATGAATTTTTGTCGAATTAATCCACGGATTATCTAAAGACCAAAATCGAATTATAAGATAAATCGAGAGACTTAAAAAGGAAATAATTAACACTAAACTCGCAGTCGTATTTAACGTATTTAATAATATATATATATATATATATATATATATATATATATATATATATATATATATATATATATATATATTTATATTTATATATATATATATATATATATATATATATATATATATATATATATATATATATATATATATATATATATATATATATATATATATATATATATACGATCGATTTCAATGGAAGTAAAATGTTATTTAAATCGGCTAACTATGTTAAGAGAAGAATCGTAGAATCGAGCTTAATATCGTCAGCTCCTAATTTAAATCTATCTGAGGGTCAATTTTCTTTTAATCCTGTAATAAGATCGCAAATAAACAAAATAGTAAAATGTGAGCCCTTCAATATGTTTAGGCCCCCCCCCTCCCCAGATTAGCAACAAGTAGGGGATTGGGGGAAAAAGAGGGGATCTTGTGTTATGCTAATATGCATTTCTCTTATATTTTCTGCCCAGTGTCAGTTGAAAAAGGGTGTGAGATACCCAGAAACTGTTCTGAATTTAATTGTCTTCGGAGAATGTGGTTTAATTCCTCATCTTTTCTTGCGATATTGCATTAATTTTCATCATCATCATCATCATATATATATATATATATATATATATATATATATATATATATATATATATATATATATATATATATATATATATATATATATATATATATATATATATATATATTTATATATATATATATATATAAATATATATATATATATATATATATATATATATATATATATATATATATATATATATATATATATATATATATATATATATATATATTTATATATATATATATATATAAATATATATATATATATATATATATATATATATATATATATATATATATATATATATTTATATATATATATATATATATATATATATATATATATATATATATATATATATTTATATATATATATATATATATATATTTATATATATATATATATATATATATATATATATATATTTATATATATATATATATATATATATATATATATATATATATATTTTATATATATATATATATATATATATATATATATATATATATATATATATATATATATATATATATATATATATATATATATATATATATATATATATATATATATATATATATATATATATATATATATATATATATATATATATATATATATATATATTTATATATATATATATATATATATATATATATATATATATATATATATATATATATATATATATATATATTCTATAGGTTTGCTTCTAAGAAGGCTTATTTTGAGGTTGAGGATAAATCCCAAAATGAGACATGTAAAATTTCTCATTTAATTAAGAACAACATTTCGGGTATCTTACCCATCTTCTGGTCTATAAAAGAGATTTAGAAAAGGTTTAAATTACAAAAATTATAATGCACACAAAGTTTAAAAATAAATTATTTAGTTAATTGAAATTATGGCAAATCGTTTGAAAACTATTGAAATTTAGATATGGATCAATTATGGGTACTTTAAATATGCATAAATATAACACTAGTTGATACAATTATTGGTTGACACAGATATTAGTCACTAAATGAAGCAGAAATAGTAATAAATTATTTAATAAAATGAAAATGTGAAAAAATCATTTGAAAACTTGACACTAAATATAAATGCTATAAATATGGATAAATATAAGAATATACTAATTGGGGCAATTAATTGGTACACAAAAATATTAGTCACCTTTAGTGGACGGTAAAAGCGGAGAGACTGAGGAAAGATTATAGAGGGAACCGATTAGAGATTGGTAGGTTGTGAAAATATTTTGAGTGGTTTATGAAATGAGAAGGGGAAAAGCAGTTGAATCAGAATTTAAACTGTGATTTAGTTGTTTTATAAATAATGATTCGAGAATGCGCAGGGAAGTGGAGTCCTTTGCATGTCCTATAATTTGAAAGTTTTTGTGGGAAATTTCTGTCTTACATTTAATTGAATGATCTCGAATGGGAGAAGTTTCTTTATTGGTTAAGGTGGAGCCAGTGCGAGAGCTAATACCAAGATGAGAACAGACCCTAGCCCTAAGTGAGCGAACAGTGCTGCCAATGTAGATCCCCTGGTGGCACCTGGGGCAAATGAATTTATAGACAACTGAACAGCTCATTTCAGGTGGGATTCTGTCTTTAGTTCTGAAAAATTTTCCAATGTGAAAGTTGTTAAGAAAAACTATTTTGAAGTTGGTATGCGTGTAAAAACTTTTCAAAAGCTTATTAAGTTTTCGGCGTAAGGGTAGGTTGAGTGGGCCAATATCAGGAAGTAGACAATAGCGGACATCCTTGGGGACAGAGGAAATTTCTTGTGGAGGATGGTATATTTTATCAAAGAATTGACGGATACATTTTTGTACAAGTGAGGGCTGGAAACAATTCCTTTGAAAATAACCCATGAGAAAACTGAATTCAGAATGAACAAGAAAATAATCAGATGAAAGCTGAAAGCCACGGTGAAGGAGGGTTTTGATGTTGTTGATCTTATAAGAAATATCACAAAAACTGTAAAAGTTCATGCCGAGACCAGAAAAGGAGGATTTACGATAGACGGAAGTGGTGAAGTTGGGCGAGGAGCGTGATATGAGAAAATCCAGAAATGGTAATTTTCCATCTTTTTCTTTATCAATTGTGAATTTTATATTTGAATGGCGATGATTCAAATATTCAAAGAATGAAAGAGACTGTTGTTCTGTTTTAAATATTAGAACCGTATCGTCAACAAAACGACGGTAAAATATCGGTTTCAAATCAGGAGGGCATTCTCGCAAAGCAACTTCTTCAAAGTTGGACATAAAAATGTCAGCAAGAAGAGGACCCATGGGGGAACCCATTCCAACACCATCAACTTGTTGATAGATGGAGTTGTTAAACAGAAAACAGTTGTCTCTAATGGTTAGTTCAAGAAGAGTCCGTAAAAGCGACGGTGTGAATTTATGAAAGGTCGAATCCGGTTCTGGAAAGGCCTTTTGGATGATTAGGTCTATAGTTTCATTTACGGGGATATTTGTAAAAAGGGAGACGATATCAAAGCTACACAAAAAGTCAGGACCAGGAAGTTTCAAGTTACTGAATTCTTCAGCCAGAGAATAACTATTGTTAACTTTGTATTGTTTAGTGGTAAAAGGGTTAAGTAGAGGTACTAGATATTTAGCCAACTTGTAGGTTGCCATTGGGTATGCAGCTAGTATGGGGCGGAGGGGAACATTAGGCTTGTGGATTTTAGGAAGGCCATACATAAGTCCGGGATTAGAGCCAGAGGAGAAAAGTTGTTTATAAGATCCATCGTCAATGATGTTAAGAGTTTTAAGTTTAGAAAGCAAGCGATTAACCTTATCATCCAGAATTTAGGAAAGTTTCGAGGGATCTTTGTTAAGAAGTTTAAATTTAGATGAATCAGAGAGGATGTTATTCATTTTGTTAATGTAATCAAATTTGTTGAGAATCACAACACCGTTACCTTTATCAGGCCGGGTAACAAAAATATCAGGATTGTTTCCGAGGTCACGAAGAAGCTTGAAATCATTCTTTTGTATGAAAAGGGAACTAAATCGAAGATTTTTCATTTTTATGTAAAATTCATTTGTAAGAAGGGAAAAAGATGATTTGAGATCTTTAAAGTTCCCAAGTATAGGAAGAGGTTGTAAATCGTAAATGAATTTTTCAAAAAACTGGAAGTAGTTTGGGAATTTGTGAGAAAAAACAGGCAACTTAAATTGAAGACCAAGTGAGAGAAGAAAAGATTCTCGTGCCGATAATTTATAATCTGATAGGTTATGAATGACACTTTCAGGTGAGTTTAGGCTTGGACGGAGCAAATTAAGCTTATTAAGTTTAGCATTATGGGTTTGAATGACTTGAGAAGAATAAAAGTTAGTTTCTTTAACAATAACTGAACGGTAGCAAATATTATCACAAAAGGAAAAGGTTGAGCGCAATTTAGAAAGGGAGAAATTATAACTTTTCTCGGTTTTATGTAAAAGTTGAAATTTGAAGTTAATTTCATTATTGAGTAGATAATCCAATGATGACTTGTAAAATTCGGAAGAATACAGGGACTTACGGTAGAGTTTAAATGAGAATTAAATGAGAAATTTTACATGTCTCATTTTGGGATTTATCCTCAACCTCAAAATAAGCCTTCTTAGAAGCAAACCTATAGAATATATACGTTCCCGTTATGGACAAGATGGCGTTAGGCTTTTTCGGCAAGCATCCAAACTTTCCTGTCGTTTCAAGAAAGTACAACTTGACATTCAATTTCTAGAAATTTGTAGGTCAAACAATGTTTATCCTAACTTTATCATCTTTAAACTCTACCGTAAGTCCCTGTATTCTTCCGAATTTTACAAGTCATCATTGGATTATCTCCTCAATAATGAAATTAACTTCAAATTTCAACTTTTGCATAAAACCGAGAAAAGTTATAATTTCTCCCTTTCTAAATTGCGCTCAACCTTTTCCTTTTGTGATAATATTTGCTACCGTTCAGTTATTGTTAAAGAAACTAACTTTTATTCTTCTCAAGTCATTCAAACCCATAATGCTAAACTTAATAAGCTTAATTTGCTCCGTCCAAGCCTAAACTCACCTGAAAGTGTCATTCATAACCTATCAGATTATAAATTATCGGCACGAGAATCTTTTCTTCTCTCACTTGGTCTTCAATTTAAGTTGCCTGTTTTTTCTCACAAATTCCCAAACTACTTCCAGTTTTTTGAAAAATTCATTTACGATTTACAACCTCTTCCTATACTTGGGAACTTTAAAGATCTCAAATCATCTTTTTCCCTTCTTACAAATGAATTTTACATAAAAATGAAAAATCTTCGATTTAGTTCCCTTTTCATACAAAAGAATGATTTCAAGCTTCTTCGTGACCTCGGAAACAATCCTGATATTTTTGTTACCCGGCCTGATAAAGGTAACGGTGTTGTGATTCTCAACAAATTTGATTACATTAACAAAATGAATAACATCCTCTCTGATTCATCTAAATTTAAACTTCTTAACAAAGATCCCTCGAAACTTTCCTAAATTCTGGATGATAAGGTTAATCGCTTGCTTTCTAAACTTAAAACTCTTAACATCATTGACGATGGATCTTATAAACAACTTTTCTCCTCTGGCTCTAATCCCGGACTTATGTATGGCCTTCCTAAAATCCACAAGCCTAATGTTCCCCTCCGCCCCATACTAGCTGCATACCCAATGGCAACCTACAAGTTGGCTAAATATCTAGTACCTCTACTTAACCCTTTTACCACTAAACAATACAAAGTTAACAATAGTTATTCTCTGGCTGAAGAATTCAGGAACTTGAAACTTCCTGGTCCTGACTTTTTGTGTAGCTTTGATATCGTCTCCCTTTTTACAAATATCCCCGTAAATGAAACTATAGACCTAATCATCCAAAAGGCCTTTCCAGAACCGGATTCGACCTTTCATAAATTCACACCGTCGCTTTTACGGACTCTTCTTGAACTAACCATTAGAGACAACTGTTTTCTGTTTAACAACTCCATCTATCAACAAGTTGATGGTGTTGGAATGGGTTCCCCCATGGGTCCTCTTCTTGCTGACATTTTTATGTCCAACTTTGAAGAAGTTGCTTTGCGAGAATGCCCTCCTGATTTGAAACCGATATTTTACCGTCGTTTTGTTGACGATACGGTTCTAATATTTAAAACAGAACAACAGTCTCTTTCATTCTTTGAATATTTGAATCATCGCCATTCAAATATAAAATTCACAATTGATAAAGAAAAAGATGGAAAATTACCATTTCTGGATTTTCTCATATCACGCTCCTCGCCCAACTTCACCACTTCCGTCTATCGTAAATCCTCCTTTTCTGGTCTCGGCATGAACTTTTACAGTTTTTGTGATATTTCTTATAAGATCAACAACATCAAAACCCTCCTTCACCGTGGCTTTCAGCTTTCATCTGATTATTTTCTTGTTCATTCTGAATTCAGTTTTCTCATGGGTTATTTTCAAAGGAATTGTTTCCAGCCCTCACTTGTACAAAAATGTATCCGTCAATTCTTTGATAAAATATACCATCCTCCACAAGAAATTTCCTCTGTCCCCAAGGATGTCCGCTATTGTCTACTTCCTGATATTGGCCCACTCAACCTACCCTTACGCCGAAAACTTAATAAGCTTTTGAAAAGTTTTTACACGCATACCAACTTCAAAATAGTTTTTCTTAACAACTTTCACATTGGAAAATTTTTCAGAACTAAAGACAGAATCCCACCTGAAATGAGCTGTTCAGTTGTCTATAAATTCATTTGCCCCAGGTGCCACCAGGGGATCTACATTGGCAGCACTGTTCGCTCACTTAGGGCTAGGGTCTGTTCTCATCTTGGTATTAGCTCTCGCACTGGCTCCACCTTAACCAATAAAGAAACTTCTCCCATTCGAGATCATTCAATTAAATGTAAGACAGAAATTTCCCACAAAAACTTTCAAATTATAGGACATGCAAAGGACTCCACTTCCCTGCGCATTCTCGAATCATTATTTATAAAACAACTAAATCACAGTTTAAATTCTGATTCAACTGCTTTTCCCCTTCTCATTTCATAAACCACTCAAAATATTTTCACAACCTACCAATCTCTAATCGGTTCCCTCTATAATCTTTCCTCAGTCTCTCCGCTTTTACCGTCCACTAAAGGTGACTAATATTTTTGTGTACCAATTAATTGCCCCAATTAGTATATTCTTATATTTATCCATATTTATAGCATTTATATTTAGTGTCAAGTTTTCAAATGATTTTTTCACATTTTCATTTTATTAAATAATTTATTACTATTTCTGCTTCATTTAGTGACTAATATCTGTGTCAACCAATAATTGTATCAACTAGTGTTATATTTATGCATATTTAAAGTACCCATAATTGATCCATATCTAAATTTCAATAGTTTTCAAACGATTTGCCATAATTTCAATTAACTAAATAATTTATTTTTAAACTTTGTGTGCATTATAATTTTTGTAATTTAAACCTTTTCTAAATCTCTTTTATAGACCAGAAGATGGGTAAGATACCCGAAACGTTGTTCTTAATTAAATGAGAAATTTTACATGTCTCATTTTGGGATTTATCCTCAACCCCTATATATATATATATATATATATATATATATATATATATATATATATATATATATATATATATATATATATATACAGGGTGTTTCAGAATTCTTTGAATAAACTTTAACCTAAGGTTCTTTCAGGTTAAATAAGCATAATTTACCTTATGGAGGGATATCCAAAAATGTTTAGTTTAAAAGTTACTAAGACTTATAAGTGAGAGCGTGTCGTTGGTTAAATGAAAAAAATAAATTTAGAATAAGTATACTTTGTATGAATACAGAGTTTGAAGTTAGGTTAATAGACACAATAGGTGTTCCAAATTACGCCCATCTGCTGTGATGCATGCGTGGAGGCGCCGGCAGCATGATTGCTGAACTCGTGCGAAGACACCAGAGGTTTCAGCAATCCTTGCACAGGCATCAATAATCCTACCGATAAGTTCTTCTTCGGACGGAACTGGTGTTTTGTACACTAAACATTTTAGGTGTCCCCAAAGGTAGATGTCAGGAGACCTCGGTAGCCAAGAGATTGGTCCGCCACGACCATTCCAGTGGTTTGGATACCACTCATCCAATAACTTCCTAACTGCAATCGCGAGGGTGCCGGTGCACTATCTTGTTGGAACCGCATTCCTCTGCAAATAGCCAGGAGAACATCATCTAGAAACCCGGGTAGTACTTAATCAAGAAACGCCCAATAATTGCGTCTGTGATTCTTTCTGGCAGGATGTAGGGGCCGATGAGATAGTTGTCAATAATGCCCGCCCACACATTTACGGAGAATCTATTTTGGTGAGTGCTTCCCGTGTATCATATGAATTGATGTGGGACCACAAATGCAGATTATGCGTGTTGAATATTCTCTCTCGCGTGAATGTTGCTTGATCTGTGAAAAAAACTTTTGATGCAAAATTAGGTTCTTGTTCTTGTAAAAAACACGTGGCTAATTGAACACGCCGCGGATAATCGTCAGCATTTAAGTTTTGAACACGCTGAATGTGAAATGGATATTGAAGGTTGTCGTGCAGCACGCGCCACACCGTACTGTGACTTGAAGGAAAAACATTTGCTGCAGCGCGTGTGCTTGTTGTTTGATCATTATGAAAATGTTGAAGTATGTCGTCTTCTATCTCAGGGTCTCTTATCATTCTAGGGTGGCCTGCATCAGGTCTTGCAACGCGGAATGATCCGGTTTCACGCAGTCTCCATGTATGGCTGCAAATGTTTGAAACACAGGCACATGTCTGTTGGGATATCTTTTACTGTACATTCTCGCAGCCCTCCTAGAATTGCCGTTTACCATACCGTAAATTAAGTCCATATCTGCAAGTTTACTATTCGATATTTGGTCCATTGTCGCTCACTGCTCAGTGTAAACTACCGCCCCAAGTGCATCTGTATCTCTCTGTCGAATGCAGTAGCCTGCCAATCGGGAATTTAGATGCAAAGGTGAACAGTTTAATTAAATCGTACTTTAACATTTCACGTCTTCGTAACTTTTAAACCAAAGATTTTTTGATACCCTCCCCCATAGAGTAAATTATGCTTATTTAACCTAAGGAACCTCAGGTTAAAGTTTGTTCAAATAATTCTTATAGCTTTGAGTATAGTCTTAACAGATGGCTCTAAGCGAGGAAAATTGCCCGGAAGAAGCATAACTTTATTTGCCTAGACGTCTTTCGACTTTACAGTAGGTCATTTTCGGGAAGGAATTGTGAAAGTGATATTACAGGAAAATATATTGAAAATTTTTTAACATTACTGTAAAGAAAACGGACCAATCAATTAACTCGAAAAATACTTGGATAGATATATGTTTAAAAATATTTTGAACATCATTATAAGGAAACGGACCGATCAACTAACATATGAAATACATGGATTTATTTACAATTATGTTCAGGAACGAAAAAATGATTTTGGGTATAAATAAAATGAGGAAAAGCTAGGAAAAATCTGGTTCTATGCGGAGGCATTGCAGATTCCGGTGGCGAGTCGTTGAGAGGATAGTCTCTGGCTGGAATTGTGTATAGATTTAAGGTCTGTGTTGGGAGATCATAACTTCCTCGGCCATTCGCGATATATATCAAGTGCAAAAAATACTAATAAACCACAATATTTGAATCCGATTTATTTTTAAATTAAAAACAGAACTAATTTCGGCTTGTTGATTCAATTGTGAACTATGTAATGAAATGCAATGCAATGACTCCAGTATATAAAGGCGAACAAAGACTAAACATAATGAAAACTGGAGGAAACACTGGAAAACATAAAGATATGGCGTAGATCAGGGTACAAATTACTAATTCCTATAACAAATTAATAATCTAAATAACGATCTATATAAAGCCCCGTCTTCATTTTCTTAACTTCCTAATATCAACCTTTGACAATGATACAGGTGTGTATCGAACGCGCCAAGTCAATAAATAAATATTTTGTTTGTCGAAATAAACTAGTTTCCTGCCCTCGTTTGCTATTACAATTCTAATGAATTTTTATCGAACTTATACACGGATTATCTTAAGACCCAAATCGAATTATAAGATAAATCGAGACACTCAAAAAGGAAATAATTAACACTAAACTCGCAGTCGTATTATATATATATATATATATATATATATATATATATATATATATATATATATATATATATATATATACAGTGTAAAAATATAATAAACCACAATATTTGAATCCGATTTATTAAAAATACAAAAAAACAGAACAGTTTTGGCTTGTTGATGCCATTGTCAACTGTGTAATAAAATGCAAGGCAAGTGACTCTAGTACATATATAAAGGTGAACAAAAGACTTAAACAAAATCAAAACAGAGGAAACAAACTGGAAACCATAAATAGATGGCGTGGATCCGGGTACAAATTATTAATCCCCGTGAAGAAATGGTTCTGGCGGTTTATAGATGAATTTGGCAACATTATTGAAGATATATTTGTTGAATTTGTATTGCGCTTCAGATAAATTAAAATTATAGACTTTGTTAATGATGATTGATTCTGCAATTCTCCTCTCAATATAATTGTTTGAGCTATAGATAATTTTTGCTTGGTTTAAATCAATTCTATGGTCCTAATTTTGCACTTGCGCAAAGAGACTTGAAGAAGTTGCACCCCTTCTTGATGAAGGACTCGAAATAAAGTTCGAAAGTACTTGGAACCCTCGTATTAATTTTCCCTGTGGGCTTTGTTGCATTTTAGTGAGTTTTCCACACACACACAGACACACACACACACACACACACACACATATATATATATATATATATATATATATATATATATATATATATATATATTGTTGAAGACCATGGTGTATTTCGCCTTAATTAATTTCCTTTGGCAACTTTCTCTTCTTCTAACGATCTTTTTTATTCCATCTTCTAGATGGTGAATCACTTTTCCTGTATTCATCTCTCTTTTAAATGAATGTGTTTGGTAAAAAAACAAACTAAATTGCTAAGCTTTTGATCTTATTGGATCATCTTCGGGGCGTTTTGACATGTTCTTGCCTCCTCTACCGATGTAATTAGTGGAGTGAGGATCTGACAGAATGAAAGAAAACGATTTTGGGGAGGATATTTATTCCGCCTAGGTTGAGCGTAACGTCAGATGAAACGAGCCAGTCCGGTCAGTGGAATTTTAAAATAATTTTAATGTTCGATTCCAGCTTGTTGCTTGACTGTTTATAGCTGGCTTATCTTCGTTTATTAATATGTCTTGATGTTCAGCCTAGCTTTATTAACCTTTTTTTCTTTTCATAACGGTGTTGTCAACTAGCATATCTCTCGTTAGGTTAATGTTATGCGCACTCTCCATATGATTTTTAGGCCCTCCGCTTTGCAGATGAATGGTTAAACGTATCGAAAGTGTAGTAGTTGTCATGTCAATACATATATTATGAGTTGTTATAAAGCTTACAGTTTTTATCGGGGCAGATGAACTCGTAAACTATGTTGGTTGACTTAAGATTCGAGGAGTTTAGGCAGCTGTTGTTTTTCATCAGGAGATTGCTGGCGTTTCTTGTTTTATAATATATAATGAGTTAAATTTTATCCTTTTATTTTTAACCTTGATGTTACGGTTAATAATCTCCATGTTTTTTCATCTATTTTATAGGCCGTGGACATCTGATTTCTGTAATACACTTTGATGTTGTTGACTTCTCCTCCCCGATTACTTCCAGTTTTATCCGTATCTATGCATGATTATTCAAAAATGATTGGAGTTGTTTGTCAATCATGCTGGATGAGAAACCGTTGTTCACGAGTGTTTTTTTTTACTCGTGCTATCTCTTGGTAGAAAAGTTCCCACGTAGAGCAGCATTTATAACCTCGGGGATGTATGAGCCGATTACGCATATTTTGTACCTTTCAGCGCATTCACTCTCTTCATTGAGGCATCTTCACATGTCCGTACTTTTTCAATGTACTTTACTGATGTAGCTACCATTGATGTTTTGAACCCCAACGTCCAAGAAAGGGAGTATATTGCCCGTGCTCAATTCATAAGTGAATTTTTAACACGGAGTTCTCCTCAAACCGCTGCTTGATGTTTATCAGATGTTCTTCGTTTTGGACGTTGATGTAGATGTCATCTACGTATCGGGAATATGTGTGTGGCTTATTTTCCATGATGTCCAATAATCTCTTCAAGTTGACCCATATAGTAGTTGGCGAACGTCGGCCCTATGGGTGACCCCATAGCCACTCCATCCACTTGCGTGTATCGATTACCATCCGATGTCCTGAACGGAGCCACTGATATGCATGAATGTAACATGCTCCTTAAGATGTTTGGGTCAAGATTTGGAGGAGACATTGTAGGATGGTGGTCCACGTTTTTTTATAATGATGTCGATGGTCTGAGCGATAGGCACATTTGTAAACAGGCTTCCACTTCAAGGGATGATATTAGGCCTGCCGTTCTTGTAGAGTGGAGTATATCGATGAATTCCTCCGTGGATTTTATGCTATATTTCAAATGTTTTTTCGGTTTTATTACTTCATTTAGGGTGACTTGATAAATGATAGGCCTCAATGGGTTATTCAGCTTATGAATTTTTACATTTCCATACAGTTATCCTGGTGTATAATCACCGATGATCTTTTGGAAGTGAAGTCCTCCGATGAGTGCATTAGCTTTAGTTATTTGTCCATTTATTTTCTCACGCTCAACCTAGGCGGAATAAATATCCTCTTAAAAATCGTTTTCTTTTATTCTGTCAGATCCTCACTCGAATGATTACATCGGTAAAGGAGAGAAGAACATATCAAAACGCTCCAAAGACGATCGAATTAGATTGAAAGCTTAGCAATTTACTTTGGTTTTTACAAAACACTTTCATTTAAAAGAGAGATGAATACAGGAAAAGTGATCCGCCATCTACATGATGGAATAAAAGAGAACATAAACCAACACAGTGCTACCGGTGTTACAAAACCGGACAAGAGACAAGAACTTGCCAAGCAGACCTGGTCTGCTCAAGATATAGTGTAGTGGGCTACCACTACACTACCTGCACAGTCACCTCACCCCTCTGCATAAACTGCGGTGGCGACCATTTCGCCGTCAACCTTAAATGCTCTTACTTAAGTAACGCCCGCTCTGACGCCGTAGCGTTAATACGACGCCCACAACCCACCAACACAACTACACACTCCACCCCCGCCCCCTCCTCCCCTCACAAGAACATTCGCTGCTGCTGCAGCCGCAACGCTGTCCACACCACCCTTAGTCTTACCCTAGACACACCCTACCATAGCAGCAACCCAGACTCACCCATGTGTTCCAACACCCGCCTCCACCCAAACACACTACACCCAGAGACCCCCACTAATCCCGACACCCACATGGCACACCCAACGAGACCACACACCCAAAGCTACACCTAGCCGCCTTGCTTTCAACGGTGGCAAACGACATGTCAAGGAGTGATGCCCGACTATACGCTGACATACTTAACACACTGTTTGCCTTGCACGGATTAGAACAGATCACCTTCCCCGAGAAGGTGTTCGCTCTAATCGATGAGCATACACACAAGAGACCCGCACTCCTCCCCACCCCGGTGGGCACGAACACCTTCCCCCTGGACGTACCGCTACCTCACACACCGCCTCCTACCTTCCCTACGCTCCTGCCTCCTCCTACCCTTCTGACCCCTCTCCTCTCGCCACTGTACCCTCCTTACCTACCCCTTTGCCCACCGCTCCCACCTCTCTTCCTACCGCTTCCTCTCTTTACTCCACAGCTACCACTCCTTCCTCCTCTATACCTAAACTCCCTCCTACCACCAGCACTCCTCCTTCGGCAGCCTAGTTTCACTCATATTGCCACCAATCCCCCTCCTACCGTCCCCACCCCCTCTAACAGCCTCCAACCCTACTCCAACTGATACCCCAACCGCAACCTCCTCCACCTCCCTCACCTCCACACTACACCCTCCACAACACTCCGCATTAAACAAAAAAAAATCCACCACGACCTCCCCCCCCGCCACACACAACCACGCGTAAAGCCGACCAACCCCATCCATACTGTTCCTTCCTCTCCTCTTTCTACCCCTTCTTCCTCGCCATCCCAACCTCCTCTCTCTCCCGACACCCCCTCTCATAATCTGAACCTCCCCCTACTATCTCTAGCCACCCATTTCCTAGCTCTACTCCCTCCTCCTCTGCTCCTAACTCCCCCCTCCTAGACCCTACTCTCTCCAACCCTCCTTCCACCACTACCACTCACTCTCCCCTCTACCACGGCCTGCCCACCCATATCACCACTGCCAACCTCTCCACTCCCATTAAACCACTGCCAACACGCGTGAAGGTACTCGCTCTCCACGCTTCCTGGGAAATAACCAAGGAGAGGGGAACGGTCCCGGCTAAATAAGCCCCACGCGCACTCCGCCAACGTGAATAGGTCGCCTCAACATAATACAATTAAACGTACGCGGTTGGCACGGTATTCGCCATACTGTTGCCAACCGGGTCCTAAACACACAAAGACCTGACATAATAATCTTGAACTCGACCAATCTACACCCTCCCAACAACAGACTCCGCATTGCAGGCTACCACACATATCTAACTTCACAAGCGCTGCACCTAGGATCAGTGATCCTAATAAAGCGATCTATACACCACTCTCTCATTCAAACACGCAATGACTCTTTTCTAGCCTGCAAGGTACAGACAAGCTTCGGCCCCATCCTAGTGGCCACGCACTACAGACTACCACGCCTACAATTAAACATAGAAGTCCCACTACGAACTCTATCAAACCACAACCTACCTATCTTCTTTGCGGGGGACCTAAACGCTTTCCACCCAACACTCCTTTCTAATACCACGAATGATGCAGGAAGGTACCTGGCTGGTGTCCTGCCGCGTTATCGCTGCGAGAACTTCTGCCCGGCCTTCCCCACATTCTTTGGTACTCGCGGAGGACCCACGTCTCCGGACATGGTGTTCCGCAACGACCACGCCACATGCTTCTACACTCACATCTCACTGGGTCCTCACGTACTCTCTGACCACATACCGATATGCCTTATCATATCCACATCTCCATACTCATGCACATACCACCTCTCTTCGACTTCAAAAAAATATACACACTGAGAGACTCATCACACAGTACAGCAGTCACTACACCAGAGGCCCACGTCTGCATCGCGGAAGACACCTGTTGCACTGACCTTTCCTTCTTCTGGCGGCACGTAAAAAGGATGCTAGGCACCGATCCACACAAACTAATCACCCTCCAAGTAAATAACCAAACACTCACAGACAGCAACGTCATCCTCGACGCATTTAGGTCCCACTGGGACATAGTATACACACAAAAACCACCTAAACCACACGCGCAAGAGCACTTCCAGGAAGTCTAGGAGTGGTGTCGTACCCACGCTCACGAGCTAAGGCCCGCTCCCCTGATACGAATAGAGCTGCTCGACAACACATCTACACTGACCACTCCCATCACCGTCGAGGAAACAAAACACTGCATTAAAACAACACCAAAATTTGCACCAGGCCCCTCCAGACTACCAGCCGCATTAATACACAGCCTTCCCGCAAACATATACCCTACACCTACACAACTATTCAACGCCTCACTAACCTCAGACCGATTCCCTAAAATATTCAGTCTTTCACAACATACTTCTACACAAAATGAACAAAGACCCCAAACACTATAGGTGGGCGTTATCGCGATAATTTATCACAGTCGATATCGGGTTATCGGTTATCAAATATTTTTTTCTTCCGCATTATTGATTCATTGGTATCGCCGATACTTTTGGTTCCAAACTAGCGATAATCGATATTTTCAGTTTTTGGTTCCAGTTTAGCACAGAGGCGAGCCGCGCGTGCCTTGGAGGCAGAAATAGGTAGGTCCGAGCTGGGAGGAGGATCCTAAAAACCTATGAGTAGATGAAGGAGAGCCTCACCAGTTAAGAAAAAGTATTCAAATATTCTTACTATTGTATTATAAAATAACGCTACATATATTTCAATAATCAATATTGTATTATAATTTTGGATTTATCGATTTAGCGGTTATCACCTTATCGGGCGATAAATTTATCGCTAGTTATCGATTATCGGTTATCGCCGATAAGGTTACCGTTATCGATTTAGCGGTCATCGTGATACACTTTTTCGTTATCGCGCCAACCTATGCCAAACACTCAAACAATTACAGTCCTATTGCTCTACCAGAGCACATAGGCAAAATACTCGAACATATGATCAACTGCCGCCTACGATACTACCTGAAAGAGAGGGACTGGTTCTCCTTCACCAATATGGGTTCAAGATGGGCCGGTCCACTCAGGTGGCTGTGACCATCGTTCACGACAAAATGCAAAAAAAAAACCGCCAGGTACGACAAAAGACACTCCATCAGCAAGGACGCGGAGAAGGCCTTTGATAAGGTGTGGCCCCAGGGACTCCGTTGGGGTAACTTTTGACAAATCTCATAGTTTCAATATACACCAGCACATAATACAAGCAAGAGCCGTACGCACAAACAAAAGGCTGCGCAGGTTCTACCCTGCTCGCAAGAAACTACAGTTACACATATATAAAACACTCGAGCGACCTTTTCTCACGTACGCCCCACTGTCATTCGTAGCTGCGAGTGTCACCTGGCAGAATAAGGCTCAGCGTATTCAGAACTCTGCTATAAAGCGTGCTTGCCGCTCTCCCATGTACGCGAGAATCTCCACACTACACGACAACGACAAATTAGCACCTTTCAACATATACGCTCATACTAGACTCACAAAACAACTCGGGAAACTGGCCAGAGACCGCATATACACTGCACTACACGTAAGACTGTATGTTGCGATGACACTGCGATACCCCGCAGCCCATGACCACCTGCAACCCATATCGTTTACGCATAAGTTAAGAGCATCATGAATAACGCGTTTCCGAGCATGCAGACACGATCTCCTTCCTGACCCCCGTCCCCCCATAGCCATCGTCCAATTACAAACACCCCGCGACACATCCAACTACACCACGGATCGGTGTATAGCCACCGACCTATCAACATCTCCTATCCCCTTTCAAGTTATTTCCGCACCCTTTTCCTCTATGACTACCTGATCGGCTGTGTTACACAGTGATCTCTCTTTGTTCTTTCTCTATACAGCGATTCAATTCGAAGACGAAGTTCATGATAGGGAGAGATGAGTAGTGGAAAGTAGAGGTCGCTTCAAGAACTAAATCAACCCAGAAAAGGAGGCAAAGTCAAGCGACAGAGGCATCCAAAACCGTCAAAAGAGGACTTTTCAAAACCCAGCAAAAAAGTGCCCTGATACGTTAGACAGCACATCCAAGTCATCAAGGCCCTTCTAAACGGACCCACCCCTACACCCTTCGATTGAACCAAGACTGCCTAGAAAAGAATCACTGTAATTCAACTCTACTTTTTGCCGGTAGCTGCTGAAGGAGTCCGGAGAGGTTTTGTGGCTGCCTCTGCCACCAACCCTGCTACGGAGCGGTGGTCTAATTGGCGATACCTCCTGTTTCTGTTGCTTCTGGCTGGTGTGCAACAGGCTCGGGTGGACTGATTGGATCTCTCTCCTGTTTTCACCTGGCTTAGGGAAGAAGTTGCCCCAGGCACCGAGGACTCAGTCAGCCCTACCCCTCGGGACCTGATCAAAAGGTCGTCGGTCTTATTGGCGATACCTCCTGTTTCTGACGATCCTGAGAGGCACCAAACAGGCTGAGGTAGACTGATTGTAGATTCCTCCTGTTTCTATCACGTCTGGGGGGAAGGAGAGAGCTACTTGATGGAGACGAAGTGGGGCATCCCGCAGCAGGATGCCCACTTCGGGAAGGGGCGGGATTTCCGCCTCTTCCAATGATACGGAGTCCCAACCATGAACGGAGCGGAGGAGTCCGTGGACTTTTGAGTCCCATTGAGGCTAATTGGGAATGAAAAAGCAGACAAATTCAACATCTTTGAAACGATCTTCGGGAAACTGGGGATTAGTCTCAAAAGCCTAATCGAGGTCACCCTAGGGTACGCCGCTATTTGCCACACAGACGGACCTGGTTAAACTGACCTCGACACCTAACAATAGAGACCTATGCGCCATAGGACTAGAGCCTATCCTTCCCCAGCTCTAGCAGCAAGGAAGGCTATCGTGTGCAAGCATCTCGACCCATGTGCAAGCGAGCGATCGACTGAGGAAATTAAATAGGAGATAGAGAAAAATCAGAATTAGGCAAAGGTTGATGAAGTCACAAAATTTAGAAACCTCACGCACGTATTTAAGATCGTGTTCAACGAGATAGAGATGTCTTTCTGGACAGCAATCAACAGACTGAAGGGGACCAGCCAAGCACAAGACTCAACCGCAATATCGTACGAAGGCATTTCTGCAATCTCCCAAATACAGAAGCAAAGGCTCTTTCGCGGAGTCTGGAGAATTTTTTTTAGAATCTCTAGACGAACAGGAGTAAAACTTTGATCTAGCCTTCGAGGATCAGGTTCTCGAATACCTGGAGAGGAGGGAGGAAAGAATCATGCTCACTGATACTGTGAACCTCCACCGTATTCAGGGTAACTCGCGGGAGGGTAACCCCATCACCAATGCCGAATTGTGCGAGGCCATTTCCTCGTTTCGGTAAAAAAAACCCAGGCCTCAACCAGATTACCACCAGGCATTTGAAAGAGGCACCGGAGAGACTTCGGAGTAGACTGCTGAACCTATTAAACACGTCCCTGGCAATGGGATACTTCCCGGATGGTCTGAAGAAGTCTAAAATGATATTCATTCCGAAACCGGGCAAACCACCCAGCCAGGCCATGAGCTACAGGCCCATCTCACTGCTAGAGACGGTTTGGAAGGTCTTCGTGAAGATACTTAACAACAGGTTAACGGCTTACCTATCAGAACACTCCTTATTGAACGAGGAACAACATAAGTTCAGGAAACACCGAATCACGGAGACAGCTATAGCCCACATGTTGCAGCACGTAGCAGTATGGCGTGCCAGGGGGGCTGGATCGACGTCACTTGCAGAGACGTTAAGAAGGCCTTCGACAAAGTCTGGATCAACAGCCTGAAGTACAAGATCTCGCGACTGAGGCTCGCGCCCCATTTCGAAAAAAATCCTCTGTAGCTACTGGACCAATAGGCAAGCTGTTATAGCCTTCGCGAAGCATACATGGGAGGCCTCCGAACTTCTGTCCGGTGTTCCACAAGGAGGATGCCTAAGCCCTACTCTCTTCACCATCTACATGAGGGATATACCAAAACCTATTGATCCAACAACTCTGAACATACAATATGCGGATGATTTCACCCAGGTTGTGGTGAAAAGAACAAAATTTGCAAGGATGATGGTTAAAGCCATGGCCGCTGAGGCTGAAAGGATCTCCAGATTCGAACGACGCTGGAAGATCCAGACCAACCTGTCCTGATTAAAGGCAACAACAATAGGGAGACACCGAACCGTCCCCCTCAACTTGGAAGACACCGAAATCAACTACTCGCCGAATGTGTCTGTGCTCGGATTCAAACTTGCCAGCACTGGCATGAGTGCACACATAAGCACACGAATGCAGATTGCAAGTATCGAATTAGAAAAACTAGCAAGATTTAAATACCTTAACCAGCGTAATAAGAAAAAGCATTACACCACTCTGGTTAGGTCCAAACTGGCATATCCTGCCATACCGCTAAATGCTGCTTCGAAGAAGGTTGCAATAAGACTCCAGAGATTGCAGAATTGAGGTCTTAGGTATATCACCAACACCAAAAAGTGGTATGACTTCCGGACCTCGAGGAGTCTTCATGAAGAAATAGGAATGGAATTAATAAACATCTATCTCTACAAAAGAGGAAGCGATATATGGTCAAAACTAGTAGATATTCTCCCACTGGATGCCCTAACAGCCCTTGGACCTGAGAAAGAACGAGGTTTCTTTAAACGATACCTCCCCAACACCAGAAAACCGGAACCAACACCTTTATACTGCTGAACAAATGGAAAGAGAACAAAATATCAAGGTAAAAACAACAAAATAAAAGAACAACTCAACAAATCTAAAATAGTAAAAAAATATAAATGAATAAAATAAAATAACAATAAAATAAATTATAAGAAAGATGTAGAATAAATAAATAAATAAAACAATAAACAAGAAAAGAAAAGATCCTGCAATGGGACATTAAGATAATAAAATCAAAGGGAAAAATAGATCCCGCAGTGGGACAAGAAAATCAAACAAAGGAGAAGGCCTGAACACCGGGCATCATCTATATCTACGACTTCCTTCATCCTCTAGCTATTTTTGTCCTCCCAACTCTTCATTACTTATTCCCTCTCTTATTCCATCTGTCTACTTGAAATTAATGACGAAATTCATTCTTTGCTGCTCACCAAACAATTACTTCGTCACTAAAGGAGGCAACGAGAATAAAAACTTTCCATCAAAGCCACCTCAAAAATAACCAAGACTTCCGTCTGAAGATACCTGAAGAAAGGCAAAAGCTCACGGCCAAAATTTATAAAAAAACGAATACTTCCAATAAGACTAAATAAAATGGATCTTCCTCAGTTGATTTTCAATCTTCAGCCTCATATAAAAAAAATGCACCTGACAGTTCTAACGTAGTAAAATAAAATTGGTAAAGTCGAAATACAACCTGGTCTTTAACAATATATATATATATATATATATATATATATATATATATATATATATATATATATATATATATATATATATATATATATAATTGTAGTAGAAAGGATAAAACCATTAGTGACATTATAACATATTGTAGATAATGTTTCGGATTATCAAATCCATCTTCAGGCTTACAGGATAAAACGAATTCATGAGGAGAAGAAATGCTAACATTTTGTTTTTAATTTAAAATTTTCAGAATCATGTTCTAAGAGAAATTAAATTTAAAATTAAACCTAAATACCAATGAATAACAAACTAATTATAGATAGCGAATTTACAAAAATTATATAAAATTACAAGTAGTTAATAACTTAGAGTAAAACCACGGATAAATTTCAAGTAAAAGAGATACAAAATCAGCCACTCGAGGGAACGATTGAGGAATTTAAAGGAAATAGAGAGCATTATAGGTAGTTTGGTTGTCGGAAATTGTTAAGAAGTTTCAAGTCGGTTGGCTTTGGTTTATAACGATAAGTGGTGGCATGTTGAGTCGGTATTTAATGTGTGTGAGCATGTTTTGATGAAAAGAGACTAAAATTTTAAGGTCGATGACATTAGGATTAGAAACCCAAATCTCAAAATTTTCGATGCTGGCATCGACCTTACATTTTATGATGTGGTCTCTGATGGGTGCGACTTTCTCCTTGGCGAGAGATTTCCCCGTTCTGCAACTAACACCAACGTGCACACACACCCTTAAGAATAAAGAGCGAATAGTAGTTTCCATGTAAGATTCTTGGGAACATCCAGGGCAACAAAATTTATATACAATGCTATTACTCTAACAAAGAGGGGTTATATCCTTGGTGCGAAAGAAACTACCTATTTTCAAATTAATTATGAAGGTCATTTAAAAAAGAATTTTACTTGCGGAAAAAATCTTTGAAGAATTTTGTGGTAAAGTCTTGAAGTCTCTCTCTCTCTCTCTCTCTCTCTCTCTCTCTTATATATATATATATATATATATATATATATATATATATATATATATATATATATATATATATATATATATATATATATATATATATATATATACATACATTATACAGTAATGTGCAAATTAGTTCGGACAGTGGTGAAATAATACAATTATTTGATAATTGTTGTTTATATTTGAAAAAATGTGTCAATGATAAGATAGATGGTACAATTAATATGAAATATGACCGCCCTTTGCTTTTAGAACCAGATTCACTCGCTCTAGCATTGATTCAACGAAATTTGAACACATTTCTGCCAGTTCTTCGTTATGGTACCAAGCATTGATAACAGCACAAATCATCTTCTGCATCATCGAACAGTCGGTTTTCTCGATTATAGCCCATAGATTCTCGATGGGGCTTAGGTCAGGAAAATTCTCAGGTCAATCCATAACGGCAAGTCCACTTTTATCGAAGAATGTGCGCATTATTTAGGAAGTAGGGCATGGAGACAGATCCTCCTGGAAATTGCCGCCTCCATCAGGAAAGTCTTTCTCCATCGCGGGAAGTAAGTGAGTCTGCAGGATTGCCTTGTATTTATATTTAACGCTGTTCATCATTCCCTTAATAGTAACAAGCTGCCCTAGGCCTTTAGCGCTAAAACAACCTCAAAACATCTTCTTAGGTGAGTATTTTGTCGCGTGTTGAATGTGCCATGGCTGAAGTGATTCATCTTTGCTTTGTCTTACTACCACTGACCTATGCCCATGTACTTCAAAATGCGATTCGTCTGAAATAAAACTTTCTTCCAGTCAGCTGCCTTCCAACCAGCATACTTGCGGGCCCAGCGAAGACATTTTGTCTTCATAGCAGAAGCCAATAACTGTTTACGTACTGGTTTTCTAACAAATCTGCCGACTTCAATGAGCCTTCGCCGGATGGTTGAAGAAGAAACATTTACACTAAGAAAGACAAATCTCTCTGGAGGTCTTTACTGGTTTTCTTAGGATCCTTCACACTATTTCTGAGGAGAGCCTTGTCATCGTGAAGTGTTTTTCTTTCGTTTTCTTCCACATTATCCTTCTCGCAGAGTTGAATGTTTACCAGTGTGTTCAGCTCTTTCTGTAATGTCCCTAACAGTTGACTTTGCTACCTTCATTTCCTCAGAAATCCGTCTGTTTTCTAAGAGCTATTACTTGCACGCTTCTTTGGTGTGATATCCATAATAAATTTATAGTCTAATAATGATTGGAAGGTGAATATTCTGGCAGAACCAAGTACAGCACGGAACACGCTACCAGCAATAATCATCCACGACAAGCTCTGGTGTAGCACAGTTGGGCTTAGTGTAGCTAGGGTACAACTATGGTGGGAAGGGGCTTTATTTCTTCTTATTCCCATTTATTTATTTATCAATATTATTCTTGCTTTTTCATTTGATTTTCCCGATGCAGCTTCCTCAAATTTTCTTCTTCTACTTAGCTCAATTTCCTTAATTTCATTAAGTTAGCCCTTCAAACATTTGTCTACACTTTTTTTGACTTAGATATTCTTCTTGGCTGGGTTGGTTCTTAATCTTCGTTTTTATTTCTTAATGTATTTTCATATTTCTTCCATTTATCTTGTGTTGATGATTTGTTGGTCCTTGAAGCGTTTTCCTTTACTTGCGTCTCTTCTAGAGATTTCTTCGTAAAAAGTTTTGGACTTATGAGTTTCGAACGCAGTACCGTTAGATCTAAACGCCAATACTCTAGCCTCACGCCACGGCTTAGTCCGTTTTGAGTTGGTAATTTAATGGGCTATTTATATTATCGAGTTAGAAGGAATTTTTCTCTGATACATTTTCGCACCCTTACACAGGTCCCTTTCTAGAAAACGACCTCTTGGATTTCTTAATCATCGAGGAGTTACTAGTAGCTTTCCCTCCTACGACCTCCGAGTCTACGGGATGAGTGGAGTTAATTCAGTGCGATATAGGAGAACGAACGAAGTCTTGTCTCTAATAGCATCTCCTTCCAGGATCTCCGAAGTTCCCAGCAACACTTTTTCTTAATCTCTAGTAGGATAGCAGGTGCAGTTGTAACGAAGATCAGAAGATTGTTCGGCATTTGAGGGTCACCAGTTATAGAGGGCCTCTTTTATTATTATAACTCTTTATTTATCAATATTATTCTTCATCTTGATTTTCTCTTTATTGAATCTATTTACTTCTTCTTGAATGAAATTCCTTTATCTTTAAGTTGCCCCTTCAAACATTTGTCTTCCATTTATCTTGACTTAGGTATTCTAGTTGGCTGGGTTGGCTCTTGATCTTCGTATCATTCCTTTCTTGATGTATCTTCATTTATTTGCATTTTATCTTGAGTTGATGATTTCTTCGTGCTTCTTGATGAGTTGGTCCTTCGAACGTTTTCCTTGAGTTCCGTTTTCTTCTGCAGGCGATCCATTTATCTTGAGTCTTCTTGTTGAGTTAGTCCTTCCTCCGTTTTCCTTGACTTCTATTTTCTTCGTAAAAGGTTTTAGACTTTTGAGTTTCGAACGCGGTACCGGTAGATTTAAACGCCAATGCTCTAGCCATCACGCCACGGCTTAGTCCGTTTTGAGTTGGTAATTTAATGGGCTATTTATATTATCCAGTTGGAAGGAATTTTTCTCTGATACATTTTTGCACCCCTACACAGGTCCCTTTCTAGAAAGCGGAGCAAATTTGAGGATTGGGGAGAGACTAGTCTTGGATTTCTTAATTGAGGAGTTACTGGTAACTCTTCCTCCTACGACCTCCGAGTCTGCGGGATGAGTGGAGTTAATTCAGTGGGATTGAGGAGAGCGAACGAATTCTTGTCTTGTCTATAATCAATGAGTAATGGCTACTCCTTCCCGGGTCTCCTGAAGTTCACAGCAGCACCTTTTTCTTAATCTCTAGTAGGAGAGCAGGTGCAGTTGTAACGAAGATCAGAAAATTGTTCGGCCTTTAAGGGGTACCAGTTATGGGGGCGGCCTTATTATTATATCTTTAGTTATGGGGGGGAGCATTTCTTATAACTTTATCTATTGAGCAATATTATCCTTGCTTTACTTGATTTTCATTATGCATTTTCTTCTTGACTCAATTCCTTTTCAAGTTGCCCATTCAAACTTTTGTCTTCCATTTTATTTGACTTAGATATTCTTGTTGGCTGGGTTGGTTCTTAATCTTCGTTCGTGTTTCTTTCTTCATGTATCTTCATAAACTTCCATTTTATCTTGATTCTAAATGAGTTAGTCCTTGAAGTCGTTTTCTTATGTTTTTCTTTCTTGAGGCGATCTATTTATCTTGAGTCTTCTTGATTTTAGTTGAATTAGTCCTTGAAGCGTTTTCCTTGATTTCCGTTTTCTTCTTGAGATTTCTTCATAAAAGGTTGTGGACTTTTGAGTTTCGAAGGCGGTACCGTTAGATCTAAACGCCAATACTCTAGCCTCACGCCACGGCTTAGTCCGTTTTGAGTTGGTAATTTAATGGGCTATTTATATTATCGAGTTAGAAGGAATTTTTCTCTGATACATTTTCGCACCCCTACACAACAAAACAGTTGCCAGATGTTACCAACTGTAACATCACGAAAAAGAAAAAAAACTTCATTTGAATTGCCAAAAAATTAAGACATATGGAATAGTCCACAAATTTGGTACAGTCCGAACTATTTTGCACATTAATATATATATATATATATATATATATATATATATATATATATATATATATATATATATATCAAAGTAGCACGAGAGAATGATGGAAATGAATCCATTAAACCACATTTGAAGAGAAAACGGAATAATTTTTTCTTGCAGTAATATTTTTATTATCTTTTTCGAAAAATACGTGCAGGGAAGCGATTCCAACCAGGCACACTAAGTTCTGTGCGTAGTGCAGTGTACTAACGGCATACTTTTAACTGTGATCAAAGCGGTGCTCACTGCCTCAGTGTGCCTGGTTCGATCGCTTCCCTGCACGGATTTTTCGAAAAAGGTAATAAAAATATTACTGCAAGGAAAAATTATTCCGTTTTTTCTTTCAATGTGGTTTAATGGATATATATATATATATATATATATATATATATATATATATATATATATATATATATATATATATATATATATATATACATATATATATATATATATATATATATATATATAATAGTGAAACCACTGTATAGGAGCCAAAAGTTTAATTTACGAGACTAGTTTCGGTATGTAGTTTACCATACCTTCTTCAGTCGTATACTAAAAAGGAGATTGTTACAAAAGTCTATAAATAGCGTACATATCAGAAAATAAGGAGAAAAAAACATAAAGAAACACAAAACGGGGAAAAAGTCATTAATCTGGGGGTGTGAGTCTAAGATCGTTGACTAAGCTGTTTACGATGAGGTCACTGGAATGGAGGCTGCATTTCAATTGCCCATCTGACAAATTAAAATTGGGAATTTCTCCTATTAATATAGATTCTACTATTTTTCTTTACGGAAATATTTACAATTATATATGATTTATGTCTTTGTTGGATGAAATTGCTAATATGATTGTCGTAGAACGGACTCTTGACGATATACCATATATAACTATTCGTTGAGGGATAATTCAATTATATTTCGAGTGCGTGGTTATCTGGTTGACCGATATTATTTATCTTCAATATGCTTAAGAAGTGTAACTGAGGTCAAGGATAATAATATGGCTATCATTAAGAAAATAGAGTTTTATTAATTAAACTATCAACAACACACAAAACGGAACATGTTTACATAAACAGAGAATGGAAAGGGTCGTGAGAATATCTGGCTAATCCGAGGATTAAGATTTGGGAGAGATTTAAAAAGGTAAACAAATAAAAATTAAAGGGATGGGATGGTTCGCTAAACCATTTAAAGCACAGGGTAGGGTTGACGAAAGGCTAGGTAATCAAAAGTAATGCTCAGCTTACGTAATTACAAGTTGTTGTGCAGAGGAAGGCGATGCGAAGGAATCTTTGGTCCGCTGGCGAGTTCTAGCAGAAAGGGGGGGGGGGGATTAAATTATCCTGACGTGACGTCTTGGGAATGAGAACCGTTTCTTGACGAATGGGCTTGAAGAACAATGGCTGTTCTAACGTTGTTCTCTTCTGAACAATAGGGGGGGGACCGTCTCTTGTCTACGGGCTAAAAGAACAATGGCTGTTCTAACGTTGTTCTCTTTCTGAACAACAGGGGGGGAGGGTGAGAACCGACTCTTGTCAACGGGCTCAAAGAACAATGGCTGTTCTAACGTTGTTCTCTTTCTGAACAACAGGGGGGGGGGCTTGTGGACTTGGCGTCTTGAAGGCTCGAACCTTGGCACTCAAGGGATATTGTCCTATTCTTGACAAAATTAGTGGATCTCGAGGTAGAGAGCCCCTGGTGCACAAGGTGAGACCGGATCGGCGTGATGTCTCGCGAAGATAATCTGGATCTGATCTGCTCTAATCGGTAAAGTTTCCATATAAATAGTCGAGCCATCCCCTTGGCGTAGGGAACAATGGAGTGGGGGCTTCGAGGGAATGCCCAGCCGCGCCTGAGAACATACCTTATCTGCCCATAAGCCTAACTCAATCTGGCGAGATCGACGCATGAGGCGAAACGAGGGGGATGACCTCCTTGGTTAAATATTGACTCAGGTGGCGATAGGGCGCCCTGCTTCGACACGAAGATGCACGTGGGTAGCAACGTGTTTCTAAACAACATGTGATAGCGGTTGAAATTAAGCGGCCTCAGACCGTTCTATCACAATGATTAAAAATACTGGATGTTGTACTGCCTCGTCTCACATCACTTTTATGTTCATAAATTCGTTTTGTTAAGGTTCTTCCGGTATCTCCTATGTAGAATGAGGGACAGTTTGTAGAGCCACACGGGATTAAATATACACCTTTTTCATTTGGTTGATCCACGTGCTTGGTCGAAGGGAAAGATTTAAGGATAGACAAAGGGTATTTAAATATGGTTAGGTCTTGAGGAGGGGAGAAAAAGGGATGGATAGACACTTCGTATTACTAAATTTTATTTTATCCTTGGGATGGTAATGAGTAGATTTTGCTTTAGATAAACTTTTATTGATCACGTGGAGGGGATAATTTAATCCATTTGAACTACAGGTTATATATGTAATCTTGTCTTCTAGAAAGAAATGGCCACATATCTAAAGTGGTCTCAAAAACATACCTGTTCAACGGCTCGCTTAATGTTAATATCATGATGAGAAAGGAAATGGATATAAGAGTTAGAATGGGTTTGTTTTCGGTACACAGTGAAGCAAATTTTGTCAATGACTAACAATTTTTACATCATGAGAGGATATACAATTATCTTTTTTCACTCTACTTCAAAATTGATATGGAGATGGAAGTCGTTGAGAGGTCCTAAAAAATCTTAAGGACAGGCTGATGAAACATCTGGAGGAAAAATCCCTGATCCCAACGCAGCAGCATGGGTTCAGAAAAAAATAGAAGCACTGAGACAGCGTTAGCAATGTTAGTGGAAGCCGTGGCCAGAGCAAAGTTTGACAAACATTATACGGACCTAGTCCTTAGAGATGTGTCAAAAGCTTTTGACAAATTAGGGAGAGTCGGCTTACAATTCAAGATGAAAAGACTAGGAGTCCCATCACCACTGACAAAGTGCTTGTGCGACTACATCACAGATATACCAGCCTACATATCAATAGAAGGCTTTAATTGACTGTACTTTGAGGTCCTCCAGGGGTCCCTTAAAGGGGATGTATAAGCCCGACACGCTACAGTGTATACAAAATGGATCTTCATAGCCCAGTTAACGAGTACACCCGATATATACAGTTCGCTGATGATATTATGATTATAGCGAGTAGCCCATACAGGGACCCCCGGATGATGGCAAGGATAACAGCGGCTGAAATATTGAACATTAACGAATTTGAGCTGAAATGGAAGATTAGAACAAATGCAAACATGTTTACTATTATCCCATTAGGGAGAAGAAAAACGGACAGAATTAGAGTGGACGGCAACATATATAGCTATGGGAATGAAGGAAAAGTACTCGGCCTTAAAATCAACAAACAAGGCTACGTCAAACATGTAAAGGAACGAATAGGATTAGCTAAAGCAAATTTAAACAAATTTATCAATTTAGAGACTTGAATGTGGAAAACATAAGAGAAATATACAACGTAGTTTGCTGGTCTACGTTGCTCTACCCGGCTGTTCCACTTAACAGACTCCATAAAACGAACACACTTAAACTTCAAAGAGTTCAAAATGCAGCAGTATATATTATCTAAAACAAGAGAAGAATAGTATACAAAAGACAAAGTGACCTGCACCACGACATCGGTCTGACACCAATAAATTTGTCTTTGCACAGGAGAGGATGTAAATTATGGAAAAAGTTTAATGATATATTAACCGATGAAGAAAAAAGAACCATGGACATCCCGCACAACTACAGGAAAGCAATAGAGGTAAATTGAGAAGCGGAAAACCTATCTCAAGAGAGGACCCGCCCCCAATATATAGTAGGTGAGATCGAAAAATGCTTGCCCACTTTGAAATCAAAGAATCTGCGTTAGACATTAAAGGAAGAAAATTGAAAAAAAGAAAAAAAGGAAATACAGGCGCGAGATCCTCCTCTATACGAAGAATATAACGTGAAGAATAATAATTAGGAAAAAAATACAATGGAGATGGCTGGTCAGCCATCAAACTACATTAACTCAGACTTATTCTTTTTCACAACTCTACCCGAAAATCTACTGTCCACTCTACTCTTACTGTACACTTTGAGCTTCTAACTTTTTCCAGACGTAAGACGTAAACAGATAGATAGTATTAGCAGTCATTATTCAAGAAGCAAGAAGTTATCCTTACCGTTCGCCTTTTCGAGACCTGTTCTCGCAATTTACGACGGAATAAAGAATCCAGCTGAATATTTTCCGTTATCCTAAGGAAGCATCGTTTGGTCACTTAACCCAGCCTGCTACTCAAGAAGAGCTCCCCTTTTCTCACTTTACATAAAAGGGACATACATATAACGTTGGAATAGTGCATACCTATAACTGGGGACCCTCTTCGTCGAACGAAACGTGATCGAATACGAGAAATGGATTCACAAAGTGGGCAACAAGCTTCACGCTCTACCAACATGGTATAATCCACCTCCATCAAGCCTCCTGTCTACAAAGAAGCAGCCGATACGAGATGACGAAAATCATGGATATCGGTTGCCTTACCGCCCGAGAGGAGGGAGCGAATTCACTCCCATCAAGCCTCCCGTCCTTAACCAAGCGGCCATTACGGGATGGTCGAAAATGGTGGAATTTTTTTGCTTTACCGCCCGAGAGGGTGGAGCAAACTCCACCACCAGTGAGCCTCCCGTCTTCACCTAAGCAGTTACGGATTTGTGCTGCTTTGCCACCCGACATCGTGGATCGAATTCCGCCTAGGATCATTTTATCGCAGAGATACTCCTCTCATCGACCTCTGCGAGACTCTGCAACATGGATGATTCAAGCTTATTTCTACGCACCGGACTACTTCGGGCAACAAGGTTAAACCAACAAACGAACTCTCGCATTTCGTACGGGGACAGTTAAAATCTTTTTTTATAATAGCAGTAATAGTGCTTTAAAAATCCCAGTGCGAATTAATTCAAAAGTGTAGATTCAGTGTTAATTTTCAAGTGTAACACCTTAAAATTCCTAAGTCTGGGTATAAAAATAATAATAATGTGAGACGAAATTAAGTGTGTAAAAAATTGCTGTATATATCAATATGAAGTTTTGTTCAGTCAAGAAAAGTGGTGATGCCTACACACAAAGCAATGTGCATATATATTTATATAGAAAAAACGAGGTTTAGTTCGCGACGAAAAACTGCGGCTACTTTATGCGGAACGCTTTAATCAATGTTGTTAAATCGCTTGGCATAACATAGGTTATAAAAAGAATCTCAGGACTGCTGGCCCCTCTGAAATCTATGTTATCCATTCAAGGTCAACAAATTAAATACGGAAGTATATATATAATGTGGGCGCGCGCACAAAGCCGTAGGTATGCTTAGAAATATAATTTAATTTATACTGCGGCCAATGATAGAAGTAAAGGATGGGCATAATGAAGTTGTGGCGCGCACACACGCACGCAAACATAATTTTCTTCGCACTTAAGTGCTGCAGTTCCTGCGTCCGAACGTTCTAAAGTACTTCTGAATTTATTTAACGTACATCTATGTTTATTCATAATATGTAGACACACTCCCTGATCTCAAGGAGAACTCGTGTAGTGCTGGAACCACATTATGGAATCACATCTGCCTCAAATACACCTCCTCAAAGACGAGCATTTTGAAGTCATATGGAATTCTATAATTGGTTCACAGTAAATCGGTCCCCAAAATCTTTTACTGAGCGAAGGCATTTTTGGACTCTCTTTAACCGTCACCCCCTTTACCCGCTAGCGACATGCCAAATAGCAAATTTATTTCGTCCAAGGATTCAAAACAAAAAGATCTTTATCAAATTTCAGCGCCTCTTATGTTTTGTTTGCGTATGGACGTAAGTTGTTCCTAAAAATCTATTTGATATTGATTGGTCAATTTTTGCAGTGCTTAGGTGTAAAACATAAAATTTGTTTTAAAGCTGAATGAATAAATTAAACACAAGATTGTCATTAAAAATCTGCTTAATCCTGATTTGCTAAATTTTGTATGCTTATGCTATGTATAATAACTATATATATAACATTTTGGGTCAGAACGGGAAGAAAAAGAGGACAACCAAGAAAGTCTTAGACGCGGATGAGTTGAATCTGAGGATTTATGCATCCGAACAACTTCCCTTCTCAAAGGACTACGATACCAACAGGATACTAGTTGGTATCAAAAAGAAATTTTATAAGTGGGATTTCGATGCCCAGTGTGATGAAGAGGTCGTCGAAGAGGCCCTCAATAACCACAACATCACCCTCTACAGGGACACACTGGAGGAATTGCCCACGATAGAATTCAAAAAGAAGAGGAACGGGAAAAAGCGTCCCTTCACAAAGAAACACTAGGAGCCAGTAAAGAGAATGGAAAACCCGAACAACCGGTTGAAGGTAGTAACACTCAATGTTAATGGATGGGAGGGAAAAGCAACGGCGTATGGAAACATATTCCATGTGCTAGACCCTGACATCATATTAATTTCAGAGCACGGTATCCACACAACATCGTACCAAATAAAGATACCGGGCTACAGAGTGATTACTAAAAACCATTCTCAGGAGAGGTTTGACGGCGCCGCGATTGCAATCAAAAAGAATCTCTCGTTCAGGCACCTTCCAGAACTGGACGAGTCATTCGTGGCGATTGAGATGCCCACATTAGTGGGCAACCTCGTGATCGCGGCGGCGTATCAACCCCCTCGCAGAGCGTACCTGCTCCTCAATAACTTCTACACCTTGTTTGGTAACGGCAGGATGGTGTTCCTTGGGGGCGACCTCAACGCCAGATGCCGAACGGCTGGCTATGGTAACACAAATAACAGAGGCCACAACTTGGAAATGATTATGAGACGTAAAAACATCCAGAGGATAGGACCGGAATTTTCGACCTATATTACCTCTCGGGCAGCAACCAAGCCCGACATAATCATGACAAGTGGTGGCTTCCCGTTCAATTACTATAGCGAGCCAGGACCAGCAGTACCCAGTGACCATATAGCGATCCTCACCACCATCTCACTCGCTCCGATCCAGATTCCGGTCCCTCTCCGCAAGAGCTACGCCTCGGCCGACTGGGAACGCTACGGAGAAATCCTAGGCGTTTACGAACCAGCCGACCTAAGCGAGGCCACATTAGAGGAGATCGACGGGAAGCTGGAAAGGATAACAGCCCTCATCATCGAGGCTGACCGCGAGTGCGTACCCTTGGAAGGGTACAAGACTCTTCCACAACCTAGTTGGACCGAATAGATGAAGGAGATCGCTAGGGAGCACCGGGAGGTGTACGAGGAGATAAGAAGAACAGGTACTAATCGGGAGCGAAGCTCGCTGCTCCATTGCCTACACGATGAACTAAAACAGGCTATTAACCAACAACAGGCTGAAATCTGGAACAGCCTAATAGCCGGGTTGGACAGCGAGATGGCCCCCGACAAATTCTGGCGCCTAGTGAAGAGACTAAAAGGACTTACAAGTAGAGAAAAGACCCGCATCAAGGAGGGCGATGACTACTTGGAGGATCCGGCGGTTCTGGAGGAAAGATTCCGCACGTTCTGGAAGGAAATCTTCTCTATAACACCAGAGGACGATGCGGAATTTGACCAGAAATTCAAAGACCATCTGATTGAGGAACTCAATCAGATCATACATCGTACGCACCCACAAGCCTACGTTGATGAAAGGAGGGAAATGGTAGACCATGGCTTACCAATAACAACGGTAGAGGTCATGGGAGTCTTAAAAACCTTTAAACAAAAGGCACCAGGCTGGACGGGCATCACTAAGAAAAATCTGGTGCATGTCCCTCGGCATATCATTCAGGGAATCACTAACATCTTCAACGCTTCCCTGAATACGGGCTACTTCCCCGACGGGTTAAAAATGGCCAAAATCATTTTTATTCCTAAAGGGAACAAACCCCCAGATCAACTGGTGGACTACAGGCCAATATCCCTCCTGGAGTTTGTAGGTAAAATCTACGAAAAGCTTTCAGCCAATAGGCTACAAGATCAGCTGACCGAGCTGGAAGCTCACAACCCTCAGCAGCACGGGTTTCGTAGGAGGCGGGGGACTGATACAGCCCTTGCCCTCCTCACCGAAAAGCTAGCCCACTGCAAAGCTGATGGGAGGTACGTAGATGTGGTGTTGCGCGACGTACAGAAGGCCTTCGACAAGGTTTGGCTGAGAGGTCTACAATACAAGATCTTAGGCCTCCAGCTAAACCCGGTCCTGGAAAGGATCCTCTGTGATTACATCATGGAGAGAACAGCCCGTATATCAATCGAGGGCAACAGAGGACCCATATTTGAGCTAGAGGCCGGGGTTCAACAAGGTAGATGTCTGAGTCCGCTGCTGTACCTTGTGTACACGTTGGACTTACCTGCTTCAATTGGGGAGGATGTGATGTACCTGCAGTTTGCAGACGACATCACTCAAATCATCCCCGGTTCCAATAGGAACGCTGGAGTTCAAGCAAGGGAGACAGCTACCGAAATCGAGAACATCAACCGATTCGAATGAAAGTGGAAGATAAAAACAAACCGCCGAAAGTTCCAAATCCTCCCTATGAACCGCCGGAAGAGAGACGACGTCATCGTCAGAAACGAGCTTTACCCGTACTCAAACGAGGGTAAAGTCTTGGGTCTGCGCCTTACCTCAACGGGGTATAAGGCACACATTAACAGCCGTGTCTCCCTAGCCAAAAGAGAACTTGGGAAACTTTACAGGTTCAAAGATCTCAGTTCTTAAAACATCAGTAAACTCTACAACATTCTGGTGTGACCAGTTCTGGTGTACCCCGCGGTGGTTATGCAGGCGGCCAGTTCATTCTCTCTCAAACACATGTAGAGAGTTCAGAACAAGGCCACCCTGCTTATAACCAGCGCGAGGAGACTGGACTATATTCGGCAGACGGAACTGCACGCAAGAGCAGGACTTGAGCCACTGAATATAGTCTTTCAGAGGCTAGGGAGAAAGACCTGGGAAAAGGTCGAAAGCGAGATCCTCCCGCATATAGATGCGGGCCTCGAGATACCGCAGCAAGCAATTGGACGGGCTACAAGGAGGGCACTATTCCCCAGTGGAAGAATGTGCTCCCGTGAAAACCAAGTAGCCCTGTTCAGTTAGCGAGCAAAATCTTCTCATCCAGGACGCGAGAAGGTCAGTCCACAAGACCACCGTTATTACTAATTCTACTCATATCAATAAGATTAATAAAATAAAAGAGGCGAAGTGCCCAACCACTGATTATTACTCCGAAAACCAAAACAGACAAAATGAGGCGAAGTGCCCAAACACCTAAGAATGAAACCAAAAATTAAATAAAAGAGGCGAAGTGCCCAAACACCTAAGAATGAAACAAAAATTAAATAAAAGAAACGAAGTGCCCCAAAATTAAAAAAAAAATTAAACAAACATTAATTAATCAACAAAAGAGGCGTAGTGCCCATACAATAAAAAGTTAAGAAGACTACAACAAAGCAAGAAGGAAAAATGGGGAGTAATCCCCCCAAAGGCGATAACTTTTTATCACCAAACAAGCAAAACAGATAACAAAGCTACGAGTTAGCATAAAGTTTAATTGAAAGGCTTGAATGCCCATTTCAAATGACGGAGGAAAATTTTTTTATACATAAACAGATATTTAATAAAGATATATATATATATATATATATATAAAAGGAAAGATAAACAAAGGAGGAAAGAGTAGTTTAACACTACAGGAAGGTCAGCTGACGCTGTTCCAACCAAATGGAGGAAACCATTATAAACCAAGGAAAGAGTATTACGCCTGTGATGCCCTCTGCTCCAGGGCAATACTAAAATCTCCTTCAACACTATCATTATCTACTGCACCTTTTCACCACTTTCTACATCCAATCCAATCCAATCTAATGTTAGTAAGTAGTACCTTACCATTTGATAGGTCGAATTCATCATGTCTGATCGTGGCAAAGGAGGAAAGGTTAAGGGAAGGTCTGCTAAGACGCCCTCACTAGACAATCTCATATTCGAGCCTCGTGATTCGGAAGAAGAATATCCTCTAGAAGAAGACGGTCTATACGTGCATTAAGAGGAGTAAAAAGCCAGAAGGGGGCCATGGGGCCTCCCGACCGAGACTACAAGAGGGTGCTCCTCCGCACTATCGGGGGAGCGACAAAGCACCAATTCCCACAGCCATGCAAACCATCTTCGGCATACTTAATATAGCCTTAATTAAGCTTATTGATACCCCCAATGGCGTCGCAGCAGTGTGTTGGAAGGACGAAGATATCGAGATACTGGTATCGGAGGAAGTCAATGAGCCCCTACGTACAATTGGCCTCGAAGCTGTTATCCACAAGGAAATCATCGTACGCCAAACCATCATACTTAGAAGACTCGACCCGTTCTTCGCGGACAACTCTTGCGAGGACATCAAGGTCGAGCTAACTAAACAGCAGAATTGGGCAAAAATCGACAAAATCGGAAAAAAAACAGTCAAAGTAATCTTTGCAAACATCGAGATGGCTCAGAGAGCCATGAAGGATGGACTCCTGGGATTCTTCCTTAGTATACCCCCAGAACAGGTTGAAGCGGAGGAGTTTATCTAACTCGAGTTCTGCCAACGCTGCCTGGCCGTGGAACAACATTCCCCTAAAGAATGTATGGCGGCTGACGTCACTTGTTACATCTGTTCCAGACTCGGTCACGGATGGAAAGAGTGCACTTCTGAGAAACCAAGATGCGCTGACTGCGGAGGGGACCACAAGGCCGTGGCCATGAAGTTTCCCATCCGCAAGGAAGCCATTCGGGCAAAACGCGAAGTGATGAAGGAGGTAAAGGAGGCAAAATCCAAGACCTATGTCGAGGCAGTGGCAGCAACAAAGACCAGCAGCACAGAAAACTCTGCCCCAAAACTGGTAATGCCAGGTGAGTCCAAGGAGATTATGACCATGATCATCTTTGCTCACTTGGCGAATCTAGCTAACCCCGGCTACTTTGCAGAGGAGTTAAATCGCCTCTTGCAAAAGAATGGGGTTGAGAAAAAGCTATGGTTCCTGCCCAACTCCGCATCGCAGAAAATGTTAAGGATACAATTCATCAACGAGCCCCAGCAAAAGAACACTGAAAAGAAGAAGTTGTGAATCGGCACCATAAAACCTCGGAGGAAAAAGTAACAACGGCAGAAGACTTGGAAAAAGATGAAAACACGAAAAAGTTCACGAAGAAGAAAAAACAAAAAGGAAAAAGAAAAGAGAAGTGGAACAAGATGCAAAGAAAGACGAGGAAACAAGCCAAGAAAGCTCAGACGAAGAGGAAATCCTAAAGTATCTGGATATCCTTCTGCGGGGTTGCTTCTTCGACACCAAGGACGTGGACCTCAAAGTTTATGGTCCGCCCCAATGCCAACCCCCTAAGGGACAACTTGAAAAACTGCTCGACGGAATCAACAAAGGCAATTACAAATGGACTTACAGCGGACCATGGTCCTCGAAGGAAATAGGTAGATTATTGATGGAGCGCGCGATTTACATCCTGGACTCGTGCTTACACACCATCGATTTGTCTGTCTTTAAGGAAATGGAGAATGGCCACAAGACTTCGGAGTATCATTTAACTTCAAAAAAATCAACAAGTGTTAGCAATAAGTGAACAAATATATAAGTGATCAAATCAAAGTGATTAAAACAAGTTATCAAAAATGCGAACAATTGAACAAATTAAAGTGTCTAGAATAAGCAATCTAAAGTGCGAGAAGTGAATGAATCGAGTAAATAATAATTAAAATGGTCTAATAGTGTAAAATATAGAATAATAAATTAATGAATAAGCTAAACAAGAATAAAAATATCAGTGCGACTATTTAACAGATAAGAAAATAATTTAACTTAAGTGTATAAATATTAATACCATAAAGTGCTACCAAAATAAAGTGTTAAACGAAACTAGAAGAAATAATAAACCAGAACAATTAATATATCTGAATATGACTAAAAGAATAACTCAATTAAAATTGTAAGTGCTAAAATAAATTAAATTGAATGTAAGGTGATTATATAAAAAATGTACTTTAAAAATTTTTTTAGGACAAAAAAAATAAAGTAAGTGCTGAAATAAATTAAATCTCTTATGAATGTAATGTCTATATCAAAATTTTACTTTAAAAAATTATTCCTAAAAATTTTATACTAAGTTTATATAATTAAAATTAAAAACATTTCATGTATTGTATCAAAGCAATATATAGTAATAATAAGATGACCTCCCCGTTGATTCCGGGAGAATCTGTTTTCCTACTCATACTTATAGCTTACCCTTCTCCGCTGAATTTTGTTCACAAAAATATAACTTCACCCCTACACCTGTCTATTCTTTCGTTTTACATATATGTATTTATTTTTAATTTTAATATTTGTAAAATGGAAAAACTCATTGTATATTTATCGCTTTAATATATCTTGATCTTGATCTTGAAAAATATAGATAGGCTAGCTCGGAAATCTCGGTTGAACTACTCTAGCAGATTTCCCTTACGTTACCCGGCAAAAAGAAGTAACGGTTTAAGAAATTTAAGCAAAACGCCTTCAAAATCTGGTTTTCTATTTATAGAACCTAGTTTTAAGAAAGAGAAATACTGTTGTTGTACTCACCATCATCATCACTAAGCCTCATTATTTCTATTCTAGTGGCTCTACTTAGGCAGATGACTGCCTAGGTCCCTCCCCCTCCCCTCAAGTGAACTGCTACCGGGTGGAGAGGAGGATTGACACTCATGTTTCGTCCCAACTGTGCCGGGCAGTTATCTTTCCGGATTCATCTCATCCATCTGTCATTCATCCAAAAGGCAATTCACTTTTCCATCTAGGCAGCAGATAAACGAGAGGGGGGAGGGGGTAACTTCACCCCCAAGGTAAATAATAAACGAAACCATAAAGGAAAAGTAAAATTAATACTCACACACCAACCATTGAGTCCGTTAATTGTTCCAAGCCAAAAAGCATTTTTTTTTGGCAGAATGCAAGATCTCTCCCCCCGCGCCAGTGGAATTGCAAACAGGAAAAATAGCCTCCCACCCCACCACACGAGTCCCCCTGAGAACCATAGGTGGGAAGCAAAAGTCGGATCGAGGTAAAGTCTCTGAGACGGTCTTTGGTAAGCTAAAAGTGGTTATCCTTAGACTAATTGAGACCCAACCGGTTACATCGCCATCTGCGAGAAGAAATTAGACGTGGAAACCCTGACAAAGGAAGCGAGGCAAAGTTTGCTAAAGGAGATAAATCCCCAGCCAAGCACCCCACCTCAGATCCAGGCACATCGTAGCGTGATCTTTAGACAGCTAGATCTCTGGATAGGGAAGCACACGAGAGAATAAATAGCTGAAGAAATATTCAAAAACCAGCAATGGGCCAAAGTCGTGGAGGGGGTGAAGTTCCATAACAAACGGGACAACACCGAATACCAACACGTCTTCAAGATTATTTTCAGGGAGACGCAAATGGTCCAAAAAGCCAAAGAAAAAGGACTGCTACTTTTCAATACGAAAGTCAGCGGCGAGCAGATCGAGAGGGAAGAATTTACTTCCATTCAAGTATGTTTCTGCTGCTTCAAAATGGAGCACCACCAGACCAAAGAATGTAAAGAACGAGAAATGACCTGTTCGAAGTGCAGCGGGAAAGGACATGAGTGGAGAGTGTACTACACAGACCGAGAAATGCCCAAACTGCGGGATGAACTACGAAGCTATGACCATGTCCTGACCGAGAAAGAAGGAAATAATAAAAAGGAAGAACAGCAAAAAGAAAACCGAAGAGACGAGGAGGGCAAACACCTCCTACGCCCAGGCAACAAAAGTCACCCCAGCCAGAATCCCAGAGCAACAGGAGAAAAGTTATCTCAAGCTCGAGAATGAAAATTCCACAAAGATTCACACGTACATACTTTTTGCACACGTAAGGAATTTTACACAACCGGGGATATGCTCAAAGACTCTGAATCTTATGCTAAAGAAAAACGGCATGTAGGAAATGTGGTTCCAGCACGACCATCCATCGGGAGACGTCCTGCAACTGCAGTTCCTGCCTAAGGCCACATCAGAGGCACCAGCTACCCCATTTTCAACAAAAGAGAAAACATCAACCGCTGCGACACTACCAGAGGCCACGCCAAGACCCAGGAAGTCCGCCAGAAAGGATCCGAGGTTGGAGGTCCGAAAGCACCGCGAACGGCAAGAGAGAAAAAAAGCGGCAAATAGAATTAGACAAGCAGAAGGAAATCTCATGTGCTCATCATCCTCAGAATCTGATGCTGAGAAAGTCAAATCCAAGGCTCCTAAAAGCCAAGTAAGATCAAGAAGTAGGGCAAGGACCGTGGTAGGTAATTACGAGTACGATGGAGAGGCAATTAACCTCAAGCTCTATGCGACGGAACGGAAACCATCCCCCAAAACATCCTTCAACACGGAGATCTACCGTGGTATCCGAGAAAACAGATATAAATCAACCTACTCAGAATCAGTACAAGAATCAGTAATTGAACAAACCCTCCACGAAAACAAAATTAAACTCTACAAGTACTCCTGCTTCACCCTGAGTGAAGCAGAATATCAAAAGATCCGGATCGGAAAAACACGTGACAGTCAATAAAACAACCCAAGCAAAGAAACACACTCAATCAAAACAGACAAAATGGAGAACACAAACAATGCACTAAAAATACTAACGCTAAATGTGGACGGATGGAAAGGAAAATCCATTGCTTATGGAACTATCTTCCGTACAGTGGACCCGGAAATCCTCCTCATTTCAGAAAATGGTAATAACACGAACACGCACACTATAAAAATACACAACTACACAGTAATACAGAAAACCACACGTAGGAACGATTTGATGGCGTTGTCATTGCAATTCGAAAAAACATTAAATTTGAAATGCTACCGGACTTAGACCAATCATTCGTGGTTGTCAAAATCCCAACCCTAGTTGAAGGCCTAACAGTGGCGACAACCTATCAACCGCCGAGACGCTAATACCTACCGATCAACAACTTCTTTACCTTTTTCGGGCACAGGAGGCTGGCGTTGCTAGGAGGCGACCTAAACGTCAGATGCAGAGTTTCTGGCTACAGGCACGCCAAGGCATAGGGAGGTAACCTAGAGCTATTGTTCGAAAGAAATAGGCTCCAGAGGGTCAGGCCAGATTTCCCAACCTACCTAACTCATCGTTCGGCGACAAAACTGGACATTGTGTTAGCAAGTTTGGAATTCCTCTTCAACATCAGCAACGAACCAAGCCCGTGGTCCTTAGCGATCACATTTTTTTAAGAGCTCATTGGCGATTGCCTACTTGGACATTAGTCGCCGTATTAATCGAGCGATCACATCTCCATCATCACCAACATATCGCTTGCGCCAATGCTCAAGCCTGTCCCACTTAGGAAAAGTTATGCAAAAGCTAACTGGGAAAAATACAGAGAGATGCTCAAGGACTAACAGCTAGCTTATCTGAGCGACGCAAATCTCGAATAAATCGATGAGGAGATAGATAAGATCACCAATCTCCTCACGATGGCAGACGAGAGATACGTCCTCAAAATCTCTTACAAACTGCTTCCATAACCTAGGCGGACGGATGATATGAAGGATATCGTTAGGCAACACAGATAAATCTAGGAAGAAATCGGCAGAACAGCCCCAAACAGGAAAAGGACAGCCAGAATGAGGCAGCTAAGTGAGGAACTTAAGAGAAATTTCGGACGATATGGTGGGCAGACTGGACAGGGAAAGCAATCCCGTAACATTTTTGGAATAACATCCGAAAACTTAGGGGATTACCTCCTAGGCCCAGGACACGAATCAAAGAAGGCAACAATTTCATAGAGGATCTGAAATCTCTCGAAAAATGAATTAGAAGACACTGGAAAGAGATTTTTGCAATATCACCAGAGGAAAACGAAGACTCGACCAGGACTTCGAAGACCAACTGCTCGAGGACCTTGGGACGATGATACATAGGACTCACCTTCACCCGCAAGTATCGAGAGTGAAGAGAGAGAGAGAGAGAGAGAGAGAGAGAGAGAGAGAGAGAGAGAGAGAGAGAGAGAGATAGATAGATAGAGAGAGAGAGAGAGAGAGAGAGAGAGAGAGAGAGAGAGTAACAAGGAAAGTAAGTACCCTAGGAGACCTTACGGTCCATTCAAAGAGGGTATCTTTGGACTATCAATCGAGCAGGCACATGACTGCTCAATTGTTTTGCGTCCCTAAACGGCCACTTTTCAAGACTTTGTCTAGTCTTGACTTGAACTGGTCAACAGATTCACTGTTAACAACTTCCACTGGAAGTGCGTTCCACTTACCGCAGATACTGTAGGTGAAAAAATTTCCACACATATTGCGGTTGTAACGCTTCAGTTCAAGTTTGAAGCCGTGATTGCGCGTTCTGTTCTCACTCAGTGTGAAAATATCCCGGTAGTCAACATTGTCGAACCCTCGAAGTATTTTGAAAACTTCGATGAGCTGACCACGCAGTCTACGGGTTTCCAGCGAGAACAGATCTAATTCCCCTAGTCTATCCTCATAACTTTTATGTCGGATAGAGGGAATCAGTTTGGTTGCCCTAGCTTGTACGCGTTCCAACCTTGCGATGTCCTTTCGAAACGATGGACTTCAAAATTGTACGGCATACTCCAGGTGCGGCCGAACGAGGGAGTTGTACAGACAAAGTACTATTTCCTTGTTACGGTATCCAAACTGGCGCTTTATGTAGCCTAACATCCTTTGGGCTTTCTTCTCTGCCTCGATGCACTGTTTCGAGAACTTGAGGTCACTAGCGATAGTAACACCCAAGTCCTTCTCAGTGTCACTCGATTCAAGAGCAGTGGCCTTTAGGATATAATGAGATTGGGGGTTTCTGTGGCTGATATGCATCACTTTGCATTTGTTCACGTTAAAAGGCATTTGCCACGTGTCCGACCACTCCCCAATCTTCCCAAGATCTTCCTGCAGGCGGGCAGTCTTTCCATCCTTTGCAACGTTCATACCAAGCTTGGTATCGTCGGCAAATTTGGAAATCTTGGCAACCATGTCACCGTCCATGTCGTTGACGTAGATGATGAATAGTAGTGGTCCCAGGACAGAACCTTGAGGCACCCCGCTAGTAACGGGTACCCACTCAGAAGCCTGTCCATTCACCACCACCCGTTGCCGTCTGCCACTTAGCCAGTTCTCGATCCAGCCGGCTACTTTTCCGTCTATGCCCAGCGCTCGCACTTTCCGGAGAAGGCGGCGGTGTGGTACCTTATCAAAGGCGTTCTGAAAGTCTAAGTAAACCACATCCACCGCCTTATCCCGATCGTGCTCACTGAAAACGAAGTGGAAGAATTCCACAAGGTTCGTAAGGCATGACCGTTGCCTTCGGAAGCCGTGCTGGGAACTCCTCAGTAGCAGGGTTGACTCTAAATACGACGTCATTTTGTCCACCATGATGCTTTCCATGAGTTTACCGACTATCGAAGTCAGACTGATAGGTCGGTAGTTTGACGGCTGGCTGGGGTCTCCTTTCTTGAAGATCGGAGTCACCTCCGCCTCACGCCAGTCTCTAGCAACGCATCGGGGCCGGATTGACATGTTAAAGATAGCGCACAGATGCACTGATACTTCCTTCAACACCTTGGGTAGAAACCCGTCACGTCCAGGGGACTTATTCGTCTTTAGGTCACTGATCTTTTTCTTTATTTCTCCTTCGGTGAAGTCCATTGCCTCCAGCTTTTTCTCCGAACAGGAATACGTGGGCTGGGGGATGGGACCACACTCTTTAGTAAACACTGAGGAGAAGTAGTCATTGAGAAGGTTAGCATTTTCTGCATCTGAGTGAGTTAATGCACCTCCCTCGTCCACTAAGGGCCCAATCCTACGATGGATTGGTTTACGGCTATTTACATAGCCGAAGAACTCCTTTTGGATTCTCCTTGCAGAGTCTCGCCACTCGGAGTTCCTCAGTACGCTTAGCCGCCCTTATGCTGGACTTCACTCTCCTGGCTAGCCTCCGGTACTCGTCAAAAGCACCCGAGATCTTCGATCGCCGGTACGCATTTCTCTTCTCCCTAAGCAGTTGGCCGATTTCTCGATTAAACCACTTTGGTTGAACAGAAGACCGACTGAGGCATTTCAGAGGGATGCAACTAGATTGAAGACTCATGAACTTATTTTTGAAATTGTTCCACGAATCCTCAACCTCTTCGCATACCGCTAGCCTTACATCAGTCAGCCCAGCACGAAGGCTTGCAAAATCTGCTCTTCTCAAGTCAAGTTTCCTTGATTAACTGGCAACAGACCTTACCTTCGGGATCTTGACGCAAAATCTAACTAGCTGGTGATAACTGCCACCGAGCTCTTCGCCTACAGAGACATCCTCAACGATATCATCCTCAGAGGTGAAGACCAAGTCGAGGATATTGTCTCCTCTTGTCGGTTCTCTGACCCATTGAGTGAGGAACTCGTTGTTGGTGAACTCCAGGAGTAGCGCGCTCTCGCGACAGGCTGCTCTGGTTTCCCAGTCAACTTGTCTGTTGAAGTCGCCCATAACGATGCACACTCTGCCTTGAACAAGCTCACCCAGCAGCTGGTACAGTTCCCTGTCCTTCTCAACGGGTTGGGAAGGGGGTCTGTAAAGCACCAGGGTCCTGTATCTGACAGGACCTATCTCTAGGTCAACGCCTAGGAGCTCGTGATCGGATATAATGTTGGAGTTCGTAGATTTGATTGTATCCTTGCATACAACATTACACCGCCACCCTCTCTGTCTGGCCTATCTTTGTGGAAGAGTTGGTAGCCAGGAACCGTGAATTCGCCTTCAAAGTCTTGGTTTGAGGTTTTTATCCACGATTCTGTTATGGTTACCATTTCGGGTTCTTCCGTCGCTACGAGGCCACGGAGCTCAGGAAACTTGTTCCTGATTGATCTCGCATTGAACAGAAGAACTTTCAGGGAGTCCCCGACTGTAGGACTCCCTACTCTCTTCTGTTTCACGGCTTGTTTGTTGGCGAGAGAGAAAGAGAGAGAGAGATGGTTAACCATGGGCGCCCTATAACCTTTGAAGAGACCATGAACACCTTAAGGTCCTTCAAACAAAGGGCGCTGGGCAGGTTTGAAATCACGAAAAACATCCCCGTGAATGCCCCCGGCAAATTATTCAGGGCCTGGTAAACACCATGAACGCCATCTTGAATACAGGCTACTTCCCAGACGAGTATAAGATGTAAAAAATCATCTTCATCCCGAAAGGGAACAAGCCCCCAGACCAGGTGGCTAACTATCGCCCAATCTCTCTCCTCGAGATACATGGCAAGATCTTTTAGAACATAATAGCCGATAGGCTACAACCTTAACTGAGCGAATTAGGATCACACAACCTTCAACAGCATGGGGTTCATCCAAAAAGGGGCACAGATACTCGAGAAACTACAAGGAGAGGCAGAATCTGGCGAAGAGAGAAATCTACAAGCTGTACAGATTTAGAAACCTTAGCTCGGCCAACCTCAGGAAAATATATCTGATGTTCATCTGGACTAAGCTCATCTACCCTGCAGTAGTGAATCAAGCAGCCAGCAGGACCTCTATGAGGAGGCTCAAGCGAGTGCAGAACTCTGCATCCCTATGCATTAACAAATGCAGAAGGAATGAATATCTTCGGCAAAGGGACCTGCACCTCAGGCAACGTCTTGAGCCCATTAATATAGTAATACAGGAAATGGGCAAAATGCTCTGGTCATCATTGACAAACAACATCATCTCAGAACTAAGAGTAGCAGGTGGCAATATCAGGATCCCTGCAAGATTACATGAGATAGTCGGCCGAAATCGACATTTCCCAAGCACAAAATTCTGCCCTGAGGAGAAAACAGTACCATTATTTACATAAGACACTCATACACACGGTACAATAATAGGACAGCAAAGTGAGGCAACATTTCTGATATACATTAACGTAAGAAATAGAAGCAACACAAACATGAGGTGAACCACTTAACTCGACCGGTTATAAAGGCTTGAAAGCTCAGTAGTCCACACAGAATTAATAAACAAATCTAAAACGACAAACACAAAAATGAAGAACACACGAATACAAAGAACAAACAAAACAAGTTGAAATAAAAACACTAATTACAAACAACAAATAGGAAAAAAAACAAAAAACATAAATATGCAAATGCTTGCGATGCCCTCTGAACCGGGACAAAACCCTCTCCCAGCTTTAAACAACTATCTTATACTACTATTCATATCTTCCACTAATGAGTACATCTTTAAAGATAGAGAGTATTAACAGTCATTATATTATTCAAGAAGAAAGAAGTTATCCTTACCGTTCGCCTTTTCGAGACCTGTTCTCGCAATTTACGACGGAATAAAGAATCCAGCTGAATATTTTCCATTATCCTAAGGAAGCATCGTTTGGTCACTTAACCCAGCCTGCTACTCAAGAAGAGCTCCCCTTTTCTCACTTTACATAAAAGGGACATACATATAACGTCGGAATAGTGCTTACCTTTAGAACCTTAACAAAATGAATTGATGAACATAAAGGTGATGTCAGACGAGGTAGTACAACATCCAGTATTTTTAATCATATTAACAATTTCAACGTCCAAATTGGCTATTCAAAGGCACGATTCATATAGAATTGTAGAGATTTCCGTAAAAGAAAAATAATAGAATCTATATTAATAGGAGAAATTCCCAATTTTAATTTGTCAGATGGGCAATTGAAATGCAGCCTCCATTCCCGTAACTTCATCGTAAACAGCTTAGTCAACGATCTTAGACTCACACTCCTTGATTAATGACCCTTTTCCCCCCGTTTTGAGTTTCTTTGTGTTTTTTCTTCTTTTTTCTGATCTGTACGGTATTTATAGACTTTTGTAACAATCGCATTCTCAGTATACGACTAGAGAGGGTATGCTAAACTACATACCAAAACTAGTCTCGTAAATTAAACTTTTGGCTCCTATACAGTGGTTTCACTATCATATGCCATAACTCGCCATTGAGTTCTTTTACTTATATATATATATATATATATATATATATATATATATATATATATATATATATATATATATATATATATATATATATATATATATATTAGTGTAGTTGGGTAGCAGTATTTCTTGAATGCAAATTTTGTTGAATATCATTGTGTATTTTGCCTTAATTAATTTCTTTTGGCAACTTTCTCTTCTTCTAACTATCTTTTTTATTCCATCTTGTAGATGGTGGATCACTTGTCCTGTATTCATATTTTTAAATGAATGTATTTGGTAAAATATATACTTAGTTTGGTTTTTACCAAACACATTCATTTAAAAAAGAGATGAATACTGAACAAGTGATCCACCATCTACAAGATGGAATAAAAAAGATAGTTAGAAAAAGAGAAAGTTTCCAAAGGAAATCAATTAAGGCAAAATACACAATGGTCTTCAACAAAATTTGCATATATATATATATATATATATATATATATATATATATATATATATGGTCGGTAAGGAACATATGTTATTTTTTACTATAGCAGCATGTTATTTGACTATATTTTCTATATTTCAGAATTATCAATGGCATACCCTATGCTTACACAAGAAATGAAGATGCACGCAGTTATTGTGGCTTTAAAGGCTAGACAATAAAAATTTAGAAATAGCACGATTTTAAAAAAATCGTTAGATCCTTCGTCTATGTAGTTTGCAAGGGGTTAGAGGCCAAAGATGGTTAAGCCATGGATGGACAATGAAAACCTTGTGTTTCAACAAAACTCGGTACCATCAAACAGGTCTCAAGCAACGCTGGAATAGATGGCGGAAAATTTTCATGATCACACAACCCCTAAGATTTGGCCTCCTAGCTTCTCAGATCTCAATCCATTGGACTACTATGAATTTAGCAGAGTTGAGAAAAAGGTTAATGAACACCCTCATAACACTAAAGAATCCATAAAAGCCCCCATAGTCAGAGTAATTTCTATCGTGAATATCCTGTTTAATTTTCAATTATGAATTTGGTCACTGGGAACAATTTGAACAAGAAACTGCGAGAAAAATAATTTAATTATATTTTAAATGAAAAGATAATGGCTGTAATATTAACTTAGTAAAAGAATAAAAATCTCCACTTACTTGCTTTAATATAAGGTGGTTATCAAATATCCCATTCACAGAGTCTAAGTATAATATGTCTAAAGGATCTTAGAGCGAGATAATGGCTTATTTATCCATTAATATCTATGAGACTCAAATCAAAATAATGAATTTAGTATCATACGACTTTGCACGCCGTATAAACCAAAACTTGAGAACTTGCGGAATTTTTAGTGGATATTTAACGGGATCTGTATTTGTCTTGTCGCTTTGAGTCGTAGTAGCAGAAAGTAAAAGGCTGCTTGTCGGTACATCAGGAGCTGGGCTAGGTGGCAACTCGAAACAATACACTTTCGCAAAACGCAACGACGACCACTTATTAAAAGTCAATTAACCCAAATCATTATTATTACTACTCCCAACTTACTTTAATATAACAAGTAAAGGAAAGTAAATTAAAAGGAATGTCTATTTACAATTCCCACTTTCGTTTCCGAGAGTAAAAAATTTACGACAATATCCAATATGAACAAGAACCACTCGATCCTAGTATGTAGGTGATTCAGGCATCGCATAGAAGCCGTTATCGAAGCTGAAGGAAACTTTATTGAATAAAATTACAAAACAATATGTTTATTCTTATCCTGACAACTTTTTAAGCAAAAAGACATTATTATCTGTTTAGAATAGGATTGTTAAAATATAAAGGGTATGGAAATGGCAAAGTGATCTCATTTCGTACGCGGCCTATTTCTACTCTTCCTCTGACAAAAAAGATGCCAATCATTTCCTAAACTTTTAGGGTTCAGGGTTAAGAAACTCTTTTGAGAGTTCATCCTAATTGTCAGAACAGTAGCGCCAATAGTTCTTCCTAATATTACGGCCTAGATGATACACCACTGAATATTTGTCGCCGTGCCTTTGTACAAGAAGTTTCCACAACGTTGATAATATTAAGTTCGTATTTTTTGGAGAATACAGTGATTCACATTAAAGCCGTGACATTTAATACAAATGGTTCCAGTTACTAAGAAGGAGTGATTTCTACGATATATCTCTCTTGCTTAAAGCCGATGAGGTTTTTTCAAGCGATGCGTCTGCCTTCACTGCCTGGCTGATTGCAATGCAAAGCTCGGTAGGAGATAGTTTAGTTATCCTTAATGACAAATAGAGTGCTAAGGGCCCGTGTCGCATTGGAATCTACATATCCGTTGGTTCGTAATACAAGTAACGCCACCGCTATTGCACCCTGGGATGATTTCTAGATTTTGTTTTGTTCCTTAGACATGTAAGGGTTTCTGAGAACAAGCGGGCTGATGAAGGTCCAGGCTCTCTGCACCGAATGAGCTACCACCCTTGAGTTTTACTCCTTTCTAGGCTAACTATATAAGATGGATTAGCTGGCAATTTCAACTGCGTGCCCCCCAAATGACACAGATAAATGTATTAAAGATGCGAGACATCGGGCACGATATATTCACTTAAACCTCCCCCACCCTCTCTCATGCATCGATGACATCAATTCATTATTCTCTTGAGCGCATCAGGGGGCAGAACCTTCTCATGGTGCGCTCCCCTATAGTATTCTATGAAAACCTTTAGCACCTATTTTCTGAATGCCGTAGTCTGCAGAAGGTTCGCGCGTGGTATCTTTCCCGGTAGCATGACGAAGGGGGTCACTGCCGCTAGTTCAGTGGTTCTCAACCGTGGGCCACATGGCTCCTAGGGAGCCATGTAACATTACTAGGGGTCCACACACATAAAATAACGAATTTGGGTCCACGGTGATATTTTGGTTAGCTATAGGGCAATTCTACTTCAGAACTGTTATTATTACTGAGAATGGAGAGAGAAAGAGAGAGAAAGAGAGAGGCAGACAGAAAGAGAGAGAGGGAGAGAGAGAGAGAGAGAGAGAGAGTGTTACAATGAGTTACAAGCAAAGAAAGTACCCTAGGAGACCTTACGGTCCATTCAAAGAGCGTACCTTTGGACTAGCAATCGAGCGGGCACATGGCTGTCAATTGTTTTGCGTCCCTAAACGGCCACTTTTCAAGACTTTGTCTAGTCTTGACTTGAACTGGTCAACAGATTCACTGTTGACAACTTCCACTGGAAGTGCGTTCCACTTACCGCAGATACTGTAGGTGAAAAATCTCCACACAAATTGCAGGTGTAACGCTTCAGTTCAAGTTTGAAACCGTGATTGCGCGTTCTGTTCTCACTCAGTGTGAAAATATCCCGGTAGTCAACATTGTCGAACCCTCGAAGTATTTTGAAAACTTCGATGGGCTGACCACGCAGTCTACGGGTTTCCAGCGAGAACAGATCTAATTCCCCTAGTCTATCCTCATAACTTTTATGTCGGATAGAGGGAATCAGCTTGGTTGCCCTGGCTTGTACGCGTTCCAATCTCGCGATGTCCTTACGAAATGAAGGACTCCAAAATTGTACGGCATACTCCAGGTGCGGCCGAACGAGGGAGTTGTACAAACACAGTACAATCTCCTTGTTCCGATATCCAAACTAGCGCTTTATATAACCTAGCATCCTTTTGGCCTTTTTCTCCGCCTCAATGCACTGTTTAGAGAACTTGAGGTCACTAGTGATTGTTACACCCAAGTCCTTCTCAGTGTCAGCGGATTCAATAGCAGTGCCCTTAAGGATGTACTGAGATTGTGGGTTTCTGTGGCCGATATGCATCACTTTGCATTTGTTCACGTACAAAAGGCATTTGCCATGTGTCCGACCACTCCCCAATCTTCCCAAGATCTTCCTGCAGGCGGGCAATATTTCCATCCTTTGCAACGTTCATACCAAGCTTGGTATCGTCGGCAAATTTGGAAATCTTGGCAACCATGTCACCGACCATGTTGTTGACGTAGATGATGAATAGAAGTGGTCCCAGGACAGAACCTTAAAGTACCCCGCTAGTAACGGGCACCCACTCAGAAGCCTGTCCATTCACCACCACCTGTTGCCGTCTGCCACTTAGCCAGTTCTTAATCCAGCCGGCTCTTTTTCCGTCTATGCCCAGCGCTCGCACTTTCCGGAGAAGGCGGCGGTGTGGTACCTTATCAAAGGCGTTCTGAAAGTCTGAGTAGGCCACATCCACCGCCTTGTCCCGATCGTGATCACTGAACACGAAGTGGAAGAATTCCACAAGGTTCGTAAGGCATGACCGTTGCCTTCGGAAGCCGTGCTGGGAGCTCCTCAGTAGCAGGTTTGACTCTAAATACGACGTCATTTTGTCCACCATGATGCTTTTCATGAGTTTACCGACTATCGAAGTCAGACTGATAGGTCGGTAGTTTGACAGTTGGCTACGGTCTCCTTTCTTGAAGATATGAGTCCCCTTCACTTCACCCCAGTCCCTAGAAACGTATTTGGTCCGGATTGACATGTTAAAGATTGCGCTCAGGTGTCGTGACACTTGATCGCGCACTTCTTTTAACACTTCAGGTAGAAACCCATCCGGACCAGGTGACTTAGTCGTCATTAGGTCACTGATCTTCTTTTTTATTTCCCCTTCGGTGAAGTCCATATTCTCCAGCTTTTCCCCGAGTAGGAATCCATTGGCTGGGGGGTGGGACCACACTCTTCAGTAAACACTGAAGAGCATTAATCGTTGAGGAGGTTAGCATTTTCTGCATCTAAGTGCTTTAATTTCCCCTCCTCATTTCTCAAAGGGCCAATCGTTCAACGGATTGGTTTACGGCTGTTCACATATCCAAAAAACTCCTTGGGATTCTCTTTACACAGTATCGCCACTCGGAGTTCCTCAGACCGCTTAGCCGCCCTCATGCGGGACTTCACTCTCCTGGCTAGCCTCCGGAATTCGTCAAAGTCACCCGAGATCTTCGATTGCCGGTACACAGTTCTCTTCTCCCTAAGCAGTTGGTCAATTTCTCGATTAAACCACTTTGGTTGAACAGAAGACCGACGGGGACATTTCAGAGGGATGAAACGCGATTGAAGACTCATGAATGTGGTTTTGAAACTGTTCCCAGAGTCTTCAACAACATCGCACACTTCTAGCCTCGCGTCAGTCAGTCCATCACGAAGACCTGCAAAGTCTGCTCCTTTCTAATCGAGTTTCCTCGATTTACTAGTTGCAGGCCCTGCCTTCGGGACTTTGACTACAAATCTAATTAGTCGGTGGTCACTGCCACCGAGCTCCTTGCCAACAGAGAGGTCCTCAACGATGTCATCCTCAGAGGTGAAAACCAAGTCGAGGATATTGTTTCCTCTCGTTGGCTCTCCTACCCATTGAGTCAGGAACTCGTTGTTCGCGAACTCCAGGAGCAGTGCGTTCTCGCCACAGGGTTCTCTGGTTTCCCAGTCAACTTGTGTGTTGAAATCACCCATAACGATACACACTCTGTCTTTGACAAGTTGTCCTAGTAGCTGGTACAGATCTCTGTCCTTTTCAACGTGTTGGGTAGGATGTCTATAAAGCACCAGGGTCCTGTATTTGGCAGGACCTATCTCTAGGTCAACACCTAGTAGTTCATGGTCGGATACGATGTTGCAATCCGTCGAGTTGAGAGTATCCTTGACATACAACATCACACCGCCACCCTCTCTGTCTGGCCTATCTTTCAGGAAGAGCTGGTAACCGGGAATCGTGAATTCACCTTCAAAATCTCGGCTTGAGGTTTTTATCCAAGACTCCGTTATGGCCACCATCTCAGGTTCCTCTGTTACTACAAGGCCACGGAGCTCTAGAAACTTATTCCTGATTGACCTCGCATTGAACAGAAGAACTTTGAGGGAGTCCCCTAGTGTAGGACTCCCTACGCTCTTCCGTTTCCCGGCTTCTAGGTTTTCGTGATCACACCCTTTTTGACGACCTCCGAGAAGGTCGTTCCAGGAGTGACACGGGCATGCTGGCGCACGTCCGCTTTCGCTCTGTTTCCAACGCTCCTTTGTGTGCGTTCCACGACATCTTGAATTAGGTTGGCGAGAAAGGCCTTCCCTTTAAAGGAGAGATGCACCCTGCCCTTTTGGTAGAGGTCATCTCTACCAATAAAGGTACGATAGGGGTCCACCAAGAAGACTCCTTCTGCCGTGCAGAGATCCACCAACCTTCTGTTCACTGCAACGTTTCTTTCGTGAGTGGTTCGGGATGGACCTCTACTTGGAAGTATCCCAACCACCACAAGTTTGCGGGTTTTAAGCCCTATGTCATCCACGGCTCCCATCACCGTTTGGATGGTCTTACCACTGAGGCCAACCTTACCCCCTCTGAGGTAGAGGTCGTTGCCGCTCACCATCAGAGCAACAACTGAATTCTCAGAAATCTGAGCTTTCTCTGCCTCTACTCTAATGTTGTGGTTACCCTGTCCTGGCAGGCAGCTTACCTTCACGCTAGTGCGAAGGCGGGCCGCTAGCAGCGGCTGCAGATCCCGTGTTTGCGAGTCACCAATGAGGGTGACCTTCGGACACTTGGTCTCTGAAGACGGATCTTGCCTTGTGGAACAGGCCTCCTCTTTTACTTTTTACTCTCCACATTCTTATTTTTCTTTTTCTTCTTGTTTATCTTTTTTTCTTCTATTTTTGGTTCTACTTTTGTTTCAACTTTATTCTTTTTCTTTTGTTTCTTCGTTTTTCCTTTCTTCTTTTTCTCTCGCCTTAGCTAGCTTAGCCACAGATGATGCCGGAATCTCCGCATGAGTACCAATGGATTCCGACACGTCCGTGGGCGGCGCCTCTTCTAGGCATCGAATCTGAGCTGCGTTAAGGGCTTCGAGTTTCTCCAACTTTCTTTCAAGGATTTTAGCTCTCTCCTCTGAGGCTCTATAGAGGTCTTTTAATTTCTTCACCTCTCGCGTCAATATGCAAGTAGTGCAGATACTTTCAGGGCTGCATTTTGAGTAGCAGCCCTCTGGAAAGTCAACGCACCACTTTTCTAACTGGCCTGTTGCACAGTTGTGTTTTAGACGAACGGGTCCTTTTTTTCCTGTCATTTTGAGCGTTTTCTCTCTCTCTCTCTGAAAACTCGTGACCAATCAATGATAAAAAAGGGGGGTTGGTGAGTTCTCCCTGCGTGAGTTGCTCCCGCCTATCGATCGGAGAGGTTTCAGATCTTTCAGAAGGCACGCTCTATGTGCTGCTGTTCGTCCGACCGAGTCGTCAAACCTCGGCGTGCCGTGGATTCCAACCAAGCAGCACTGAGGTTCTCCGAAGGGGCCATCGATTTCTCACCAGGTGAACAACAACGAAGCACGCCCCTTACTAAACTCCTACTAGTTCCCTTTACAACGGCCAGGATCTCGGAGTAGCGTTCAATGGATATCCCGCCACACCAAGGAACTCGACCCAAGGTTTTTTATTGGCCTGGCAACCAGCATTGGAACAAAGGGCCGTCACCTCAGACCAATGCTGCTCTTAGCACCCGTCAACGGGCACTGGGAACGGTCAATAATTACGCGCCAGGGAAGGGGTTAACGGGACACTACCCTCATCCAATTCATCGTACCCCAACGCCTAGGACACCTCTAGTCCTAGTCTCTCGCAACCAGTAAGCTTCGATTGGCGTTGTTTATAGGGGTTCCAAAGCCCCTCTTCTGACGCATGAGATAGCTGCCAGGTCCTTATATGTAGATAGAGGAAGAAAAGGAAAGAGTGACATGATAGAAGTAAGCTTTTTTTTGTATAAGTGGGAGATAGGATAAAAGTAAAAAAGGAGAGGGATAAAGTAGAAAAAGGAAGGAATGACGCACTTAGTCTGGAACCTCGTTTCCGACCAAATCGACAAGGTACGCCCTACTAAGGGTACCCAGAAGAGGTACCCCCGCCCATATAGCTCGAAAAGTCCAAGGTAAACATAAGCTCTCTTCCCGCGACAAGGGGGCGTCACCTCACCCTCTACTTTTGTTATGAAGAGAGAGAGAGAGAGAGAGAGAGAGAGAGAGAGAGAGAGAGAGAGAGAGAGAGAGAGAGAGAGAGAGAGAGAGAGAGAGAGAATGGGGAAAGGGGAAGGTAGAGGAGGAAGAATAGTAACGCGTGTTTATGAAGTACTGTTGGATGCCAATTTGTGTTTTCAAATATTAACTTTTGCCATTGATTATAATTTATGAACAGTAAAAAAAAAAACAATGAAATTTTATAACACTAATTTTTTCATATATTTTATATATATATCATTATCGTTCAAATTATTTATTAGGATCAATTTTTAATTTCTATCAATTATCTTCATAGAAAACATTATTTGGCAACCTCTCGCCTTCCGTGTCCAACTCATACAGATAAACAGTGTGAACTCATGGAGAATTCATGCGAAATTTTTTCAGTTTTAATTGTTCGCAAAAAGTGTTTTGGTGTTTAATGAGTAAGTTATTATAATATCATTACTATATACTTTAATTCTTAGAGATGGGATTAAACGTATTAAAAACATAGCATTCCTAAGAAGTTCTTCGCAAACTTAATAAGCTTGGAACTCTTCATTCCAATTGATTATAATAATGAACTCCATCAGATTAGATTTGAATCAAGGGAGGAGTAATTATTGACTCCTGGATTTACTAAATTATTATATAATACCATTTTATACTATTATATGTTATTTTGTATTATATTATAATGTATTATGGTGCAATATAGCGTATCATAATTATTGTATCATCTTGTATCGCATCGTATTGCATCAAATATTATATCATATATCATAATGATGTTGAGCTATGTCATAACATGTTATGTTATGTTATGTCAAAAATATCAACACGCGCGTGTGAAATTAATCTTTAATACACTCCCTCACACACACAGACACACACACACGCATTGAAACATAATTCGTGACGTACATTATGATCCAGAGAAATGGTAATATTGCCCAATAGAATGTACTTGAAGTACCGCAAAGTTAAATATGTTGAATTGAATGTTTAGTTAAATTACTCACGATTATTGCCCTTTTCACGCTATAAAAAATTGCAATGGTTTATCTTAAAATGTCTTCTCTCTCCATCTCCCTCTCCCTCTCCCTCTCTCTCTCTTTCTCTCTTTCTTTCCCTCTCTCTCTTTATTTCTCTCTCTTTTTCTTTCTTGTATATATATATATATATATATATATATATATATATATATATATATATATATATATATATATATATATATATATATATTATCTTTTAGTTTTGTTAACAAATTACATATAATTCTTAACTATAAACTGTAATATATGCTATAAAAGCTTCTGATATAATTTTACAGATAACCCATGGTGGCGCTAACAAAGAAGAAGTGCCGGCAGTATTCTGTTAAATATTTGTCTTACGGATTTATTCCATCATCACAGAATGCAACGAAACCAATGTGCCTCATATGCATGGATGTACTTTCAAATACAAGCATGACGCCTTGTAAACTTAAAATACATCTGGAAACCAAGCACAATGAAAAGAAAGACAAACCAGTAGAAAATTTAGAAAACTCCGTGTTGATTTTTAAGCAAGAAAAACAGAGATTGAAGTGTTTAACAGCCAAGTAAGCAAACTAAATGATGGTTTATTGGCATCTTATGAAATTAGAAAGATAATAGCAAAGGCTGGAAAACCCATAATATTGGTGAAACAGTAATTTTGCCAGCAGTGTCTGTTATAATTTCCTCAGTTCTGAAACAAAGTGCAAGTGAAATCACTAATTCCATCCCGTTAAGCAACTCATCTGTGTCACGACGCATTGATGAAATAGCAGAGGATGTTGAAGAGTAATTAATAGCTAATTTGCAAGTAAAACAATTTGCTCTTCAGCTTGATGAATCAACATTAAGAGATAATGAAGTAATTCTACTAACATATGTTAGATTTATGAATGATCAAGGACCCAGAGAGGAATTGCTTTTCTTCAGAAGTCTTAAGACAGAGAAAAGAGGTGAAACAATTTTTAATGAAGTTGTTACCTATTTCAAGGAAAGCAATATTCCGCTCAAAAACATAATGGCATGTGCTACTGATGGTGAATCATCCATGACTGGCAGATGCAAAGATTTTATTGCACACTTGAAAGAAGCTGTCCCCGGAGTATTTTGCATACACTGTGTGGTACACCATCAACACTTAGTTGCTAAGAAATTGGGTAGACGCCTACATGATGCCCTTAGTTTTGTGATAAAAGTGGTTAACCATATTAAATCAATTCTCTAAGAGACCGCCTCTTTCGTGAATTCTGTAGTCAAAATGGAGAAGAGTTTGAACGTCTTGTAATGCATACTGAGGTGAGATGGTTGTCAAAGGGGACTTATCTTCATCGTTTTATTGCACTTTGGGATTCTATTGTCTTATTTCTGGCCAACACCCATCTTGGAGAACAACTGTTTGCAACTAAATGTTATGTATTTTACTTATCAGATATATTTGAAAAAATAAATTTACTTAATAAACAGCTCCAAGGAAAAAATTCTGATCTCATATCCAGTAAATGTGCAATAACTGCTTTCCTGCAAAAGCTACAGTTGTACAAGATTAATATCAGACGTCGTGCATTTGAACAGTTTCCTTGTTTGGCCTTAATTAGCAGCGATCTGCATGATGATGATCTTTATTGTATGGTGAATATTTGGAAAATTTACACAAAGATATGCAAGCTCAGTTTAGTGACTTACTCATGATGGATATACCAACTTGGGTGACAATTCCTTTCGAAGTTAATGTTACCGATGTAGACATTTCTTTACAGGAAACCCTCATTCAATTACAAAGTGATGAAATATTGCAGGCAAAATTTAAAGATGGGAAACATGATATATGGAAAACAAATGAAGCTGCTAAAAAGTATCCACTACTCTGGGATGAAGCACAACTCTAGGTCATTGCTTTTCCATCATCTTACCTTGTTGAATCAGGATTTAGTCATGTTTCTCAGTTATTGTCAAAAGCTCGTAATATTTTTTTTTTTTTTGCTCGGCTACAAGAACGATTCGTATGGCCGAAGCGGTGACAGTAATAGCACCACCGCGGCAGTGGCACGAATGCCTTCACGCGGTAGCGGTACCAACCAGCACGCACCGACTCAGGGAGCTTGTCACAGTCGAACGTGACGAAGAGTGTAGGGGTGGGTCTCGAGACCCCTCCCTGTTTTCTCATCACACGTTCGACCTTGACCGCCCCATGGTCGGCCAGCTCTAAGGTGATGTCCTCAATGGAGTAGTCAACGAGTTCCCTCGCATAAACTACTCCTTTCACAAAGTTCATGGTAGAGTGCGGCATTACACTCACCGGGGTGCCATAAAGTGTCCGAAGAGCACTTATCTTGGCCGCCTCGGCGGGATTCGCCGCATTCACCAAAAGGCCCCCGTCTGAGAAACGGGTCACCTTCGGCTCTCTACCATTTGTACTAGCTAATCCTCTCCTCTGATGGATCATGTTACCCTTGGCTAACATGGTGCCATCAGTGGAGCAAATAACGAGGAAGCGTTTGAAGCCAGCGGGCTCAAAAACGCCAGGAAACCTCTGAATTAGAGCCACGATGTCATCGAGGCTCCCCCCTGTGCACTTTTCGTCTTTGTCATAGTCAGGGGCTCCGCACCCGGGGGAAGGGGGCAGAGCGGCTGGATGTGCTGATCTTGGCTTGGTCGCTTGCCAAAGTGGCAGCAGACCCATCCGTCCCCGTAGCCCCCACGAATGGAGAGGAGCCCCGAGTCTTTTTAGTCTTTCTTGTCTTTTTCTTCTTTTTAGGAGAGGAGGGCGAGGAATGAACCCGCTTCTCACCTCCACTGGCAGAAGCCCCTAGGCCAGATGGACCGGCCTCAGCCACGTCCTTCTCCGAAATGGAGAAGGTCCTAGTGGTCGCATGGGCGCCTTCGGGAGGAGATCCCTCCCCTCCTTGTACTGCCTCAGAAAACCATAGCCGTTTGAGGAGGACCTTGCATAGGGGCGGATTCGGGTTCTGTGTTTGGCGCCGAGCCCGGATTCCATCCCATGGAAGGCCCTACCGTCTGAGGCTGGGTTTCCTCAAGGACCATGTCTATCACAGGAGGGGCCTCCAGTTGGCCATCCCCTCCCAGGACATCGCAGGTTCCTTTGGCAGTGTCGCCAGTCTTGTGTGGGGAGGCACAGGCCTTGACCCCGGCAAGGTTTAAAATTCTTCCTAGCAGGTCTTTTAAGGGAAGCGACCGATGGGGCCTGGTTCCCTCTCCCCCCTAAGGGGATTTTCCCTAACGAGCCGCTTACACGAGCGGCGATCGGCAATGGGCTGCCTGCTGGCTTTCTTGGCAGTTCCCTTAGAAAGAAAAGGAGGGACTGCCGCTGGAAACAGGAAGGGGCCCGAAAGCACCTCCAGAAAAGGGGGTGAGGAGGAGTCTTCTTCATCCGAAAGTGGTTTAGTTATCAAGGATGAGTGGCCCCTGAGCTTTGGCACAAATCCTAAGGCAATTTCCAATTTTACTCTTACATAAACGGCCCGCACACACGGCAGTATTTAACAGATTACAGATAGAATTAATTTTTATACATTCGATATGAGCACAAATAATATTACATTTATACACTCTACTTACATTAATTTACTTGCTAATGTTTTACATAATTATTGAATCTTACAATTGTTGTATTATTATTATAAATAAGCAATTTAATAAGATTTAATAATTTTCTTTTAATATATTTCTTGGAAAAGATGGGCTCAATTTAGAGCGTTTAAGCATAATAAAATATAATTTTGGGAGTTTAATCTATCATAAATAGTTTAATTTTTAATTACAGATATCTTCCTTCTAACAGAAACAAAAAAAGCTATTATATTAATTGTTTTCTATGAGATTATAGTCGTTTGATGGATAAGTTTAAATATGTAATTAGCAGACATAGTGGCGTCAGGAAAATGATGGTTCTTAGTTAGTAGTAGTTAGTTAGTCAGCGCCAATCCTTTCATTATACTGGGTGGATCCCCGACCGGATAATGAAATTTATATAATGGCAGTATGAAAATCGCTGGTCGGCCCGAGGGCCCCAGGAGCCGCTCCTCTTTTGGGAACAGGTGCCAGGAAGTATTATGTTTTGACACCAAACAGCGTTCAGGTACCTCGGGGGAGAGGGGACCTGTTCCGCGTCAGAGGTATGTGGATATAGTTACCCATCGGTAGGATTCCTTGGAACAGAGTGTGTGTGTGTGTGTGTGTTGTGCTGTGAAGGCGGGAGAGGAAATAAAGCAGTGTTGTGATTGGCTCTGTGTGAGGTGAGAGGTGTAAGATCTACCCACCCAAAAACGGGGAGAGCAAAGCACGTCCACCAATCGGTAGCCAGATCTCTCTTCGTGCGCTGACGTTTGTATCCGCTCATGCCGGGATTCGGGATTGAACCCGGTGCCGCCACGTAGGGACTCCAACGCCGTATCTACTCAGCTAGCATGGTTCTTAGTGTCAGAGCTTTCGCTGTTATGTAACCTCCCATGAAATTCTCTTCATTTCTTTAAGCGGTCTGACAGTATCTTTTGGTGCTCGTTATTATTTTTCTAGTTTTGTATTAATTAGCTGTGGTTTTGTTTTACTTGCACATATCCCATTAGCTTTTGGGGGGGTGGGGTGAGGAAATGGTCATTTGACCAGTGCGTTTTAAAAAGCCCATATCCATTTGGATTCGCTTACTTCGAATGTTATTTTTGGTTCAACTTGTGAACCCATTTTATGATTTCTAAAAACTTCAAAGTACCCATTTTTGACGTGTCTTATTACCATCTTACGATGTGGTTACTACAGTTTCTCTTTCTCATGTTTTGGTGGACATTCTATTTACATCATTGGTAGATGATTATTTTCTTGTTCATTTTTCACCGTTCTTACACTAACTTCCTGTAAACAAATTCTGTTATGTACGAATGATCAAAATTCGTTCCCTATTGACTTTTGTTAATAAATTCTATTGTTGGTAATCCTCATTCATTACGCCTTCTTCGTCTCGAATCACTTGTCTCCCTTTGTTCTTATTCTATGTTTTCTTTAGTCCTTCTTTGGTCGAGTTTCCGAGAGAATAATATTATTGGTCATCATAGATTTTGTCCCCGTGAAAATAATATACATATATCTTCTTTTGTGTTTTTGTATGCTGAATCAAAATAAGTAATCAGAATTTCTCTAGCCCCCATATTCTGTTTTGTTTTTCACTATCCTCGCACATCGCTAACAATTTGTTCCAGCATAAGAGTAAATCATTACGCAGTGTAGTGTGAAGTGGACACGGACCGTACAAAAGGCTTCCTTGCCAAAATATGGGGTTTGATTCAGCTTATCTTTGGTATAGAAAACGAGTCTGATGTAACGACCCCCCCCCCTCCCCTCCTCTTCTTTCCGCGGAACTCCAACGCCATTTTTGTTTGCTAGATAAGCTTTTTAATATTTTACATGCTTAATGTAATTTTTATGAGTTACATTATAGTCCACAGTGTTCGTGAATATTGCGTGATTCCGCTGATTATGGTTTTCATTGTGAATATGATCATTGTGAACAAAAATGAGTGTGATTTCATAACGGTGACTAGTGTGGGGGTTTCTGTGTTTACAGTTTACATAAAATGGCGCGTAGTACATGATCCGTACAAAATTTGGAAATTCTGAAAATTATACTAATAAAGATTTCGTTTTAAAACTACTGTATGTTCATCAAGTAACATTGTTTTGTGTTTTAAATGTGAAAAGGCAACACAAAAAATAATAAAAATACAAGATATAAAAGTGCAAAGTTGACCATTTTTTTCGGAGTTAAATGATGTTATTTGTGTTATTATCTAACATTATTTTACGTTAGCTGCAAGATTTAACTATATACAGTACTGTACTGAGTATATTAATTAATGGGATAAATGTTTATATTTTAAATTTTTTTTTTGGGGGGGGCATTTATCATTGTATAGGCTATTTTGTATTCGATTTTGTGAATTTCAAATTTCAATTTTGCATTTGCATTATTGCAGTAAGATAGGGATTTTACATTGCCTGATGAGGTTATTAATAGATTTATTTAATGATAAAAAATGAGGGCTGAGCATTACTTGCTCAAAAATGTTCTATAAAATTAAGAAATTTATTATTTTTTATATTACTTTTGATATCTATGCAAAATGTGTTGTAAACTAACAATTCTAACTTTTTTTAATATTATATGACTTTTAATAACATTTGTGTATCATTTAGTAGTACTAGATTCTTTAATTTCAGTTATGGCCTATATATATATATATATATATATATATATATATATATATATATATATATATATATATATACCGGGTGTCCCCCCAAAATGTATACACACTTTAAATATTGTAATTGTATGTAAATAATTGTAAATTTTTGAAAATGAAATGTATTTTGATAAACACATACTTTACAATTATTTAAAGTGTGTATACTTTTTGGGGGACACGCTATATATATATATATATATATATATATATATATATATATATATATATATATATATATATATTTATATATATATATATATATATGGTACCAAGGGCGTACGGAGCGTGTCCTACATGGTCACGATCCGTACAAGAACACTTTTTTTGGTCAAAAATGACACCATAAATCTGAACTGGTAAAAAACCACTAGCAGTAAGATCCATGTCCACCTGACCCTATCCATAACAGTGTTCTTCGGGATATTTGAAAAGAAAGGTTGAACAAAGAGCTTTTTCCTTGTTTGTAAACCGTAAGGACTTCATTTGGATTGCACAAGTTTTGATAAATGAATCCTCTAAGAGCCTGAGCCTTTTATAGAGTAGTTTCTTAGAGGATTTAGCTTCGTCTTCTGCTGCATAAACTACTTCCTGATTGATTCCTCGTCTCTGAAAGAACATATTCTTCACTTCTTCAGGGTCTTTTCTTGTCTGGAAGAGTGCGGCATCGTGCCCTACATCTCTATGTATCTCTTTGCCATTTCGCAACCCTCATTCCTTGAACACCGTGTCTCCTGACGAAATTTGTCATCTTAGGAAAATTTGCCCCCATCAATAACCTTTGAGTTTATTTTACTCTAGTTAATTTGGGGTTGCGAGAGCTCAACTACTAAGTATTTCCAAGAATAAACAGCTCTGCCTTGACTCTTCCTCTAAATTCCTCGTCTCTATAAATTCGTTTTTATTTCCATTGTTCGATAATCTTCGCTCGTTTGCCAGAACCGCATTGAATTGAGATCGGATTGAGTTCTCTGATTCCATGTTTGCTTTAATTAATTAATTTCATCAAGGCAAAGAAATTCCATTGATCGTGTCTAATCTCACTCACTTCTTGGCAGAAGAATTGATTGCGATATCCTTAATGTTCATTTGACACTTTTATAATAATTAGTTCTCTTGTTAACTTACTCTATTTTTCTCAGATAGAATTGTACATCATTTTTTGATCTATCATAATTGTTGTGGTTTATCGAAAAACTGTTAACAGATTGATGATGGTGTTTTTATTCTTTAAATGAATGTTTCTAGAGACTGAATGCAGTCATCCCAACCCCCCGAATAAAGTTGATGTTTTTTTCTCCCCTTTTCTATTTGAATTTCTCTTTATCCACCTCACTTCCCTGATTCACTGAGCCACTTAGATAAATTGACCTGCGGGTGGTCAACAAGAAAAGCCAACATAGGAGGGCATTAGTTTTATTTTGGATATGTATATACATAAGTAGGTAAACATGTACATAAACTATGTCATTAATATCTATTAATATATTTTCATCCATTTATTGTCCGTCAAACCATTAGGTTTGTATTTCTCAATCGGAGTTCGTTGAACCTTAGGGATCCATTAAAGATGACTAGGAGTTCTCAGAGAGATAGTGATCAATAGGCTTTTCATATACAACTTTAATTTCTTGTCCTTTTTGTGTTTAAGTAAGTATTCTTAGAGCATATTCTGAAAAGTGCTTGTGTATTAAAATATGTAGGCTTTAACCCGTTATATTATTTTAAACTTTTGAATTAAAAGTCATTTATTGTTAAATTTTCTTACAATTATGGTTGGTGTAAATTGCTCGAATGGAAATCTCCTTATGAGGGCTCTTAAACAAGCTGATTGAATTCAGTTATTATTTTGCTTTGACAATAAACTTGAGAAAAACTTTGTTAGAGTTTGTTTTAGCCAGTTACCATACAAAATGTTCACCTTATGAACTTTATTAAAGAGAAATAAAATAATTAAAATAAAGATATATGATAATAGATTGCCTTGGAATCAATTTATCTTTTTAAGTAAAAATATATTAAAGAAAAACAATTATTTGAAGGCCATCCTAATAATTTTCATGTAGGGGGTTTCCTGAGACATGAAATATATTTCCATATGTTTCGCAAAGGTAAAGTGGTTGTGAAAAAACCCACGAGCGAAATAGAGTAAAAAACCTAAAGTTTAACGTAGGTTCTGAAGCAGCGGTTGTTTTTGATATAAGACATATACCACAAAGTCAACCGAAATGTGACCTTCATCCGGCGATCAACTCAATGACCCTTGATAATGGCGGAAAACAGTTATTTCGTTCGACAAAGTCGTAGCCAAACCAGAATCCAATAAAGTGAAATCGTAAATTAATTACTAGGGTTAAATGGAAAAATACCCCCCACTAAAACATATGGAAAAATTACATGCTTAAGTAATCAAATATGATTGAATTTTTATATTGTTAATTTAAAAAAAACCTATGAAATGAGAAATATGTATGAAGTCCCCTCCTCCTTAAATTATTTTTCGTTACATTAAAGTTTATGGGGTGGGGCGACTCTCTTTCCGCCTTGGAAAGTCAATCCATTGGTTTTTAAATGGCTTCCTCAGTCTATTATTTAGCTGCCGCCTTTTTGATCTTCTTTTCGTCTTTATGTATTGTGTTGGCGTACAATCATCTGGAGTAGGTGTTGTAGTTTGTTTAGGGCAAGGATTTTTAGTAGTTGTTGTTGTCTCACAAGGATTTGGTGTAGTTATTTCGATCGTACAGGGTTCTTTAGTTGAACTTGATGGGTTAGTACAACGATTTGTTCCTGTATCAGTTGGATTAGAACAAGGATTTGGTGGAGGTGTGCAAGGATTAGCTGTAGGGGTCGTAGTTGGAATAGTTGTGGATGGAGTTGTAGTAGTAGTTGTTGTTGTTGTGGTGGGAGCGAAGGTCGTTGTGGTAGGGCAAGCTTGTTTTGTGTCAATTCGATCTTCGGATTTGCACGGACATTTATTCTCCACAAACTTTTCCATAGTCATGTTGATCCAAGCCGAATAGAGAGCGATATTTGTGTAAACGGTCGGTCTACTCATCTTGTCGCATCCATCCCTCCAAGATATTATTCCAGTGACGACTTCAATTTCTGTTTTCTTGTCTTGACAAACCAAAACCCCTCCATTGTCTCCCTACCAAAAAGACAAAAGAAATATAAGAAAAACTCAGGATCATAATAAAGTAAAGATGTGCAAGCTTAAAATGACTAAAATGCTTGAATAAGTGTTTGAAACACGGTAAATTGCATTCTTTCAAAAAGATATTAGTTCGTAGGGCTCCTTAAGAGTCGGCATTGTTCACAAGTTGGTGTTTGAGGGCTCAATCAATGGGATTGGCGACGGGAGATCTTTCTGCCCCCAAACGCCCTGAGAAGGGGCGAATTCGTACTATGGAGTATCAGTTTCTCTTTGCTGCTTTTTGTTCCAGGCGGCTTGGAATACACATTCTATCTTCCCACAGTATTCAACGTAGACGAAGTGTATCATACGTCTTTGTGAATAAATAACCCCTTTCCCTACTGCATTCCTCTATTTTAATGACCACTCCTCTTTTTGTAGCGCCTTTAGTCTGCAATCTACAGGGGAATACAAAATCTATGAGCAAAATACCATATTATATGTCTGTACAGACATATACTAATGCATATTGTCAAGGGAATCATGTCAACCTTGGACTAACATAGTCACTCTTACATACGGTCTCCAACAAACCTATATTAAACAACCTTATCAAAACGAGATAATGATCACTAATTCCTTCCATCTGGCATTGATGCGGGTCAACCCCGCATAATTCAAGGAGACGGGTGATACTGAAAAGGAGACTGCGCGCTGATCCCAATTTATGAAAGAGGTAGGAAGGATTAGGAGCTGTTATCTGTGTGGCAGTACAATTGCATTAAAATATTTTGAGATCATGTTGCATTATTTTGCTAGAAAACCAGAAATAACAGCAAGACTCATTTGCCCACCTAACTTCGAGATACCATAAAACTGACCAACACGCTCTGAAATTACTTTACTAAAGAACAACATGAAGGATAAAGATCAGCTTAGGGTGTGGTGCGAATATTGGGACAGCAATTGCACATGCAGTGAAAGAACATCGGACCCTATTCGAAGAACAATACCACAGAGCTGTCCGGATGAGATACTACCTATCAGCCACGGTACAAGATAAGGTCGGAAGAGAGAAATATATTGGAACATCAAGGAAAAGAATGGCAGGCTAATTGTGAGCAACGAAGATGTCAAATGTATATCGCACAAATGCGTTGGTCAGAGTGAGGCGGTTGAATGCATACAAGGAGGTGGGAAGGAAAGTGAAACAAGTGATTGAAGAGAAAATGAAAGCAGCAAGTGAAAACTTAGGGCAAAGGATGGAGAATGAGGATCGTGATAGGGCAGGAAGTTGTTCTGAAAAGAAGTGATAAGGGTGAAAAACTAGGGAAAGAATAATTTAAGAATAGTTAAGTTCTGCCTAATTTGTGTTCCTGCAGAATAAAACAAGTATAAAAGCAGTTTTTTTCCATTTTGAATTAAACCTCGATGAAGTAAAATGGAGGCTTTAACTTGTAGCTTTCTATTTAAGTTGGTAGCTTTCCTCTTTTGGGAACGAAAATCCTTTTAGTTACTTTTAGCTCATCTGGGAAGTAGCCTGTTTTCAAAAAACGTATTTAATACATTTGCGATTCCATCTAGAATACTGTCGAGCGCTTCTTCGAAATTCCTCTTGGTGAGTTCCTGCTGCTCTCTTCTGAGATATATTGTTGCCTTGAAGTCTTGCTTGGCGATCTTCGAGGCGATACCCCCCATCTGGGTGTCTCTCCTTGCATAGATGAGGTGGTGTGGATGCGTTTTATCGATTTCCTCGTTAAGCAAGTCTGTAATCTGAGGTTCGAAATCGATGTCAAACACTTTATTTTCCTCTACACTTATTTCTAAAATCTTCTTGCAATGTTCAGCGAATATGAATTCAGTCCGGTCCTCGTCTTCTATGCTATTTACTTGTAGGTCTTGTTCATTTTTCTATTTCCGGCTTTTCTATTTATTTGGTTCAATTTTGCATTTCGACGCAAGCTTAATTTGAGATATACTAAATATCGTTAGATCCATGATCCACTTTAACTTACTGTGCATAAGAACTTAAGAAACTCTCGAACAAGCGCATCCGAAATCGGTAAATTGCAGTACCTTGCCCATACTTCTCGAGTATTGAGCGAAACACTTCAATCTATCTTTCTTGTTTGACAGCGATGATTGTGGTTTATAATTTCCCTACATTTTTAACTCAGAGAAATAATCATTTACTCTGTATTGCAGATACTTAATATATCCTTGCTACCTTAAATAATCGAGGTATTTTATTTAGTAAGCTTAAACATTACTCCTTATATACCCCTTATAGAGTCGTTCTATATAATGCAGAAAAGGTTATGCCATTTTAATTGTGGTGCAAATTTTTCGAATCAAAATTATTACGACGAAGATTATGAGAGAAATTCTAAACAAAATGTAACCTTTTCACTTTTTATTATCGTATATTCCAAATTATTCAATAAAATTACCAAAAAACAACTGCTAAGACACGCATAGTTCTTTCATGGGATTAATTAGGGAGTGGTAATGCACAGTGGACAGTTAAAATCACGCGGTGTGCGCCCCCTACCTTTGTTATTTGACATCTCCAGTTATATTATAAAGTGATTCTCCTAAAGTCTTTTAGCTACTCATCACACTTTTAGTCCCCTCAGAGATGAGGGTTTTTTTCTCGACTTCCCAAGATTTCTTGTATAAAGAGGACTTCTTTTATGGTTTGCATTATAGAAGAATAAAGAGGGCATATAGCTCTCATGCTATGAGGCTAAGGGCCCCACTAGTTACTTGAGCAGCAACGCTCATCCACTCCTGTCAGGTTCACCCCACACTACAAACAAGGAAATTCATCACAAAAATGGAAGAGTAACCTTCATTTTGCATTGTAGTGCAACGCTCTTATTTAGTGCAGAGAGACCAATATGGAAATGATTAATTTCCGTTAGGTCGCTCACTGAGCAGCTTTAAATTGCAGTACGTTTGGTCACTGAAGCATTTCACCAATGCATAACGTAAAGCTTTGCCTTTTTTGAGCCATGCCTATTTCTAGCACTGCGGAGCCATTTTTTTCGTGATATCTACCGTCCTTTGTTCTAAACTGGCCTTCCCTAGTTTGCCATCTTATCTGGCTCGTAGCTGACTATATCTACGTCAAGATCTCGAGCCGGATAGCATATTTTACGGTTCAAACTCGTCTCTGTGGCATCTGCCTTACATTCGTCAGCCAACATCACTGTCTTTTCATCTGATGATAGTTTCCGACAAAATATCATTAGTACATCCGTTAAATCATATCTGCTATCTCTTCTCCGATCGTACTCTAATCTATTTTCCCGTCTGAAAATTATTCCCGGTAGAATTTCTCCGACATCCCTCCTCCACAGCCCTAAATCTGCATGTCTTTATTTAATTTTGGTTCTCGAGATTAGTTTGATCTCCTTGCGTAACTCATTTCTAGAACAAATGGAACTTTTTCTATTCATTTATTGCCTGAGTGATTAATTATATCAAAAAATATCGGCTGTTATTCATTTACTTCTGATCTTGCAAACTCAGCTCGAGATGGTCAGTGTAAATTTGAAATTATTCTTGATTCCTTTTTTCTGCAGCTCGCATCCGAAACAAGATGTCTCTGTGATTATTGCATCTGAACTCGGTACTAAGTGGTGATTTTCCGATTATACAGATTATTTCCAGTTAATTATATTTAGTTATCTGTAAAATAAAGCTCTCAAAATTTAAGCGAATTCATTTCACATTAGAAAGAGTATTCGCAGTTTCATTGTTGCTCATCCTTTCCATGAGGACATCATGACAAGGACTACCAAAGTCCCTGGATACTATGACAGAAGTTAAGTTTTGCCGTGTGTTTATATCTGGCCAAAAAGCATGACCATGAAAGTACATACGTTTAATAGGTAGTAGTGTAATTATATGGAAGGAAGATATCCGTGGTGATTAACCTATTGATGGCCTAATATCCTATAATTTGGTACAATGCAAAGTTAAAATAGCATTGGAATTATTTAATGAGATTTTTGAGAAGGATATTTATTGTTCTATAAATATGATAACAGGCAAATGTGGATGACAACATACATATTAATTTATTAACCATTTAATTTAGAAAAAAGGAGACGTTAATGTGTGATGAGTTAATCAAGCTTATTCGCGGAATAATTATAAGATGGTAACACCTTGCTCTCTCGTGCTTCCCTTTTGAACTTTTGGGATTGTGTCTTTAAAAAGGCCCTGATATTCTCTGTCATCGCATTCCAAAGCCTTACACGATAGAAATAGGGACATACCTCGCAAAATCCTTCTCCTTTGCGTACTGCTTCTCCACAGATGCAACATGATGGTAATTCGAGGTGGCTGTACTTGCTTTTGCACACTTTTGATGTCAGGAGATGAACATTGGGCTGTATGAAGACGGGCCATTTCGACGGTCCGTGCGCTTGCCATCCTACTTCAGTGCAATTACATTTTGAATCTAGCAAATATATATATATATATATATATATATATATATATATATATATATATATATATATATATATATATATATATATATATATGAAATGAAAAACTCACAAAGTAACACGTGAGGGTAGCAAATGAATGCAATGTCCCGCAGGAAAAAATGAAAAGGTGTTTCCAAGTACTTTCGAACTTTATTAAGTTCCTTATCAAGGATAACTTATATATATATATATATATATATATATATATATATATATATATATATATATATATATATATATATATATATATACATAGAATGGAAGATATCACATATAACTATCGGACTAGATTCGGCAAGATGCCATTTTCAACTAATAATGAAGAAACTAGGCAAGGAGCACAGTATATATAAGGTAAGACACATCCTAAACAAAATGAAACAGCAGGAAACAATCTGGAAGAAAATAACTCGAGTGAATCTGGCGTGAATGACAAACTAAACAAAATGAAATGGAAGTGAAAACAATCTGGAGAGTTGCTAATCTCCGAGACACATTGCGTCCGGGGGATTATAGATACGCAATGCGTCTCGGAGATTAGCGATTCGCCAGATTGTTTTCGGTTCCATTTCATTTTGTTTAGTTTGTCATTCACACCAGATTCACTCGAGTTATTTTTTTCCAGATTGTTTTCTGCTGTTTCATTTTGTTTAGGATGTGTCTTACCTTATATATACTGTGCTCCTTGCCTAGTTTCTTCATTATTAGTTAAAAATGGCATCTTGCCGAAACTAGTCCGAAAGGTATAAATAAAATCTTGATTCAAACATTGTGGTTTACCATTATCATTCATATATATATATATATATATATATATATATATATATATATATATATATATATATATATATATATATATATATATATATATATATATATATATATATATATAATTTTTAACAGGAATGGCAAGACTAGGAAAACTGCTGATGACATTTTTTTATTTATTTAGTGGTGAGGTTTCGATCATAATAAGGTCATCTTCTTAGGCCTATAAAATGTATACTAGAGCACAATTCTAAAACTATCAATGTTATATTTGTACGTTTAGAATTGTGCTCTAGTATACATTTTATAGGCTTAAGAAGATGACCGTATTATGATCGAAACTTCGTTACTAAATAAATAAAAAAATGTCAACAGCAATTTTCCTTGTTTTGGGATTTATGTTAAAAATTAAATTTCAGGCTCTAGAAACAATCCTCATCACTCTCTCTTTCTCTCTCTCTCTCTTTATATATATATATATATATATATATATATATATATATATATATATATAAATATATATATATAAAGGGTGTTCCATTCAGACGGATCGAAGTTAGCAGTAAATAAAACAGCGTTATTAGTAAAAATTTATTGATTTCACTATTGGATCATATTATTTGAGTCATAGCAATTATGTGTGAAAAATAATATCGCCTAAATGTCAGCCAAGGCTAGGCGGCGCACCTTTAGTCGATGCTCAAAATTTTTGATGACATCTCTGCATAGTTGCTTCTCGATCTCACCAATATGCCTTATTATCTCATCTTTCAGCTATTGAATTGTTGTTGGCTTGTTGGCATAGACCTTACTTTTGAGATGACCCCAAAGGAAGAAATCTAAAAGCGTCAAGTCACACGATCGTGGTGGCCAATTGACCTCAATGTTTCGAGAGATGATGCGACCTGGGAACTTCTCATTCAATAAAGCCATTGTTACATTGGCTGTGTGGCATGTGGCGCCGTCCTGTTGAAACCACAAATCTTTGACATCCATAGAATTCAATTTAGGCCATAAAAAGTTGGTTATCATGGCACGGTATCGCTCGCCTGTCACCGTAACAGAATTCCCGGCATCATTTTTGAAGAAATACGACCCAATGATTCCGCTAGCAAAATATGCACACCAACAGTGACCTTTTGTGGATGCAGTGGCTTTTTAACAATCTTGCTGGGATTTTCATCAGCCCAAATGCGACAATTCTGCTTATTAACCAATCCCCCACGATGAAAATGGGCTTTATCACTAAAGATGATTTTTTTGCGAAAAATCATCATCGGCTTGTCTTTGCTCGTGCACCAAATTGACAAATGTACGGTGCTTCAAATGGTCAGCAGTCTTCAGTTCTTGTGTCAATTGAATTTTTTAAGCGTCTAGAGACAAATCTTTTGTCAAAATTCGATGTAACGTTGTTGTGGAGAGGTTCAATTCCTGCGCGCAAAAAGACGAATAGAGGTGTCTGGATCTTTGGCCACATTCTCGCGCACTGCACCAATGTTTTCAGCTGAACAGCGTAAAGGAGTACGCAATGGCGTTGTCATATTTGCCACCGACCCCGTTTATTTGAATTTAAGAACAATTTTCCCAATTGCACCCTCGGTTGGTCGATTATGTTAACCAAAAAAATCGCGAAGTGCCCGAAATGCGTTTCTGTTTGAACGTACATTTTCGTAATAGGCTTCGATAACTTTAACACGTTGTTCGATTGTTAATCTTTCCATGGTTAAAATTGCCAAAGACTGAAGTTGGTAAATCTGAAAGAAAAAGAAAAAATTCATTAGACGCTTAAACTTAACTCACATTTAAAATTGGCCCAAATTATTGGAACACCCATTATATATACTCGTAAATAATTGTTCACTTTATGGCCGGATCATTTTGCGCGCGATTTTAGGGGCTATTATGCTATTTCTTTTGTGTTTGTCAGCTATCCCACTGGCCAATCTAGCAATTGCCTTGTGCATTCAAATCTGATTTACTTCCTTTGAAACTCGAGTGTAAGGCGGGGCAACTTGGGGAAGGTCTTGGTGACCTTGATTACTCACGGGTGGTAGCCACAGAACCCCTAGCGGGTGGGGCTACTCTTTTCGAACTCGCGTTTGCGAGATGCGGGCCTCCTGTCCTCAGTAGGTCACCAAACGAACTTTGAAGGGGGGGGGGGGAGATGACTTCTCCACACTCGGCTTGAGCGAGCTAGTGGGCCTCTTGTCGTAAGAGTCACCAGAAGAACTTCGGAGAACGGCTTCTCCAATCCTTCATCCGAAAGGCGGATGAAAAAGGCTGACGTTGTCTCACGAGACTATTCTCCCAGACCCGAAGACACGGGCGTGATGTCCAGCTCTTCCGTGGCTTGCAACCGTCACTCACATTTCTTGGGAGAGAGCTCGTTTAATTGCACTCCTTTTGGGGAAGTCGCGTCTAACCAAATCTGTCCGTCAACCTGGAACGGGTGCATATATACCCGGAGCTATTCAAAATAGGGAAAGAGATTGAGACCATTCTAACCTTCGTTATCGTCAACGGCTGGGATCAGCAGCCATACGGACGAAAGCGGCGGGGCCATAAACGCGGTTCACGGCGAATCTACAAAGCAGTCTCCCGACCCGAGGGGGGAAGGGGGAGGAGGTGGACACGCTCCGGGAGGAAGGAAGCTTCGGTGTGAATTTCACGGCAACCTGGCGGCGGGTCAAAAGAGGGAGAGGTTGGAAGGGGAGGGGAGATAACGGCTCGCTTTCTCTCTCGAAATACTGTCTTAGGAGGTGGTGAAATAATATCATTCAAAGGGGATTCCTCCACAGAGTGTAACCTCCTCAAATTAAATGGGAGGCATGGGGGGCGAAGCCCTCCATTTCAAAAAATACCTCAAAAGACAACAATAGCGCCAAATTCTTTAGACTATTTCCGCCAAAAAATTAACATTATTGGGTACTTTCAAAATAGGGGGGGCTTCACCCCCATACCCACATTTTATTGTGGGGGTTGCACCCCACCTCCTGCAACTTAAAAAAAGCTCCTCGTAATATTACTAATTCGAAACCTAACATCAGATTTGAATACGCAAAGCGATTGCTAAATGTGGTTACGCCTCTAGTTTTTCTATCTGACAGCGTTTAATACAGATCGCTGATTGCCAGTGGGATAGCTGATAAACACACACATAAATATCAAAATAGCCCAATAATCGAGCGCATAATCATCCAGCCATAAACTGAACAATTAAATATATATATATATATATATATATATATATATATATATATATATATATATATATATATATATATATATATATCATAAAAGAAAAGAGGGCATATTGACCCTTCATTAAAATTTAAATACATTGTAAAATTTTTAACTTTTTTAAAGGTTACAATTGAAAAAATAAAAAAAACATGTTCTTTACATTATTTATTAAAGGCTAATTGACTCATTGAATGACTTTAAAACGATTTTTACCTGGAATAAGTATTTAGAGATAAAGGATTTATCTTTCCTTTATTTTTATTTCATGTCCCGAGCTCCGATGGTTATTCAGATATTGCTTCTCAAATACGGCGCAATTTTTGCCGGGGAGCCATTCTGTACATATATATATATAGTGTGAAAAGTCCGATTTTTTAGCGATGCTATCTATACTCGTGTGTATTTTCCCACTCCTAAAAAAGAATCAATCTTTTTCTCAATCAGTCCCCCCCCCCTCCCTAACTCTCTTTCACCGAGTAAATAAACACCACAATGAGCAAATTTTATATCGAGTTTCACAGGACAATTATGTTTCCTTTAACGGAAAATTATGCAATCCAAAAACCGCCTGGCTACGGGTAATCCAATCGCCAACCCTCTAGCGAACCTCCTTATGTCCTCCATTGAGGAGGAAGAGCTTTACAATTGCCTTTTACGTTTCTGCTCAATATTCCACATGAGATACAAAGAGCGCAACATAGATTTTTCCGCTCTGTAAAAGATTGCATTAAATTCTTTAGTGACATTAATAGCAAAAATATCAACATAAAATTTATCTAAGAAAAAGAAACAGTCCCTCCTTTCCTAGATATACGCTCCACTTCCACAACTAACAGTTTGATCACATCCATTAACCGAAAACTCGCTTACACCAGGCCACGGATTACATTTTCAGTTTCTATCTGACCAACTTCTCACTTAAGCGTCACTAAAACCTTTCTTTCCTGCATTTTAACCTCGCCTCATCTTCACTCATTTTTCATAACGAAGTCACCTTCCTGTTTAATTCTTTTTCAAGAAAATCGATAAAGGGGAACACGGTTTCACTGAACTTTTCGCACTTTCGACAATACAAAGCACTTATACATTGCTCTCAGAACCTCTCTCCATTGATGTAACCTCACTCCCACTTCCAACCACTCTTTCTCTGCCGCCAACTTTCGATCAATACATCAAATCATTGGTAAACTATTATGCTTTTTTAATATTAAAGATACCAACGGTGCTTCAATCGCACATCATTTATAAATACTACTGCTTGTGATGTAAATCCGTGGCCTATCTTGGATTGACGCAACGTTCATTACATGTTCCTATTTATGCTCTCTCTCTCTCTCTCTCTCTCTCTCTCTCTCTCTCTCTCTCTCTATATATATATATATATATATATATATATATATATATATATATATATATATATATATATAAATGTAGAAATTGGGACATCCTTCGGAAACCTCGATTTTAGTATGAAGGTTAAAGCCAGAACTAATATTCGGAACATATATAATTTGGAACGTTTCGAACATTAGCGATGTTCATATTCAGTCTATAATGAAGTAAAACAATATGAAAGCAAGCAAGCTTCGAATACATAAAGAGATATATGTATCAATGCCTGACAATAAGTTTAAAGTTTGTTGAATTTGAGAGAAAATAATGCGACAATGTAATATTGAATAAATTTAGAGTTTAGTAAAATTCGCAAGAAAACAATGAAAAAATTACCGAGAGAGGACAATGCGAACTTACAAAAAAAACACTGCAAAATTATAAAACAAACTGAGAAAACAAGCAAAATTAAAAATTAAAATACAATAAATGAATGAACACATACCAACTTGAGAGAAGGACCAGAATCGAATGATTTAATATGTGGGAAATTTCAACTGAGCTAAACATGGTAGTTGTTTAAAATAACTGAAATATGGTTAACCAGCTAATAGAACATTATAATTATCGGGTCATTGAGTGAGTTGTTATTACATTTTAGGTAATATTAATTATAAAACAAACTAAAATTAAGATATTTGAATTAATAGATGTAAAGTGATGTGGACGACTGACTCGAATTTAATTATGGATAAATAGAGATTCCAAAATGTTGAGATCTACGGATTTATCCGCAGAACGGAAAACTTTGAAATTTGAAGGGGACAATAATGAGGTACAGTTATTCGAATGATTCCTTACTGCAGAGAATTCCGGTTTAGCAATATGTGTGTCTGTGAGGTGGGAAGCCCCCTTATGTTTGCAAATCCCGAGCTTCAATTGTAGCGTAGTTTTACCTACGTAGCGAGTTTGGCAACTCGCACACATAAATTGATAAACAAGTGAGGACCTGAGTAGCAAGGGTAGTTTCTTCTTATGAGACAAGTAGGTTTTAAGAGATAGTATTAATTGGTATAGAGTAGAATTTGATTTGTGGATAAACTTTAGATAATAATTGTTGTAAGTCTAAGGGAAGCTTGTTGGTGAGCGAGCCTTTTTAGGGTATTTTGAGATACATTTTCTGTTTTGATACATTAGATTTGACGAGAGGAATCACTTGTATTTTATTTAGGAAACTTTTAATCAAATTTTCGAGTAATAATCCTGAGAATAAATTAAATTTATGAAAATTATTCCAGTCAGAGCATATTCTGACAAGTTATTACATATATATATATATATATATATATATGATAAGAAAGTACTCAAATCTCTTATGTATATATTGTTTTAGTTCTCCAAAGTCAAAGAAAATAGGTTCCAAACCAGAAACATCGGTACATCTAATAAAAACTGTGATGGGAACATTCATGGTAGCTTTTTATATCTATTTAGCTACAGTAATAAAATAAATGAAATGGGTATAAAAACTAAACATGAGCCACTATGTAAAGGACAAGAGGGAAAATTCCTACAATGCCTTGTGGCTTTTTGTGATAAAATGATAAATGGTTATTGCCTTGATGGTTTCCGATGGTCATATGGGCCATTTCATGGCTCTAAATGGCTAAATTAGGCTTCTGCCATTAGATGGCGCCACCCAGGGCCATATCCGATGGCAGTTTTGAAATCTCCAGGGGGAATAACCCAATGTCGCATGGTCATATGGGTCATTTTATGGCTCGAAATGCGTACAATTGAACTTTACTCCTCTTGAAAAAAAGATGACGCCTTGACCTGGCGCTTCGCCGCAGGTAAAAAGATTAAAAATCGCTTTAAAAAGCAGAAAGATTTACTTTGAAAATAAATTTGAAAATAGAAAATAACTAATGCATTAGGAAGAAGCATAGGGAAACTTGTCGTATTATTAAAGAAACTGGACAATTCCTAGAATCAATAAACATGAAGCAATATGGAAAGCAAATATATTACATTAAGAACAAGAATAGTCATTAAATGCGGAAAGATTTACATTGAGAACAAATTTGAAGATAGGAAAGAATTAACGCATTACAGAACGAAAGAAAAGGGAGGCGCGGGTAGGGGGTACTAGGCAAGTAGGTAAGAAATATTCTTGCGAGTGGTTGATATTTGAAAACAAAAAGTCCCGGGCTCGATTCCAGAAGTTGTAAAGAAAAAATCCAGTGTTGATTTTTAGTGGCGATCCCAAGGTACCAACTTTCATTGGGACAACATAGTAGGTTATACCATAAAATCTATGATAAACAATTGCACAAAACCGACAAAAATTCAGAAATATGAGAAAGGGTTTGTAAATACCCGAAATAATAAATGATGATATATACCGGGTGATCCAGAAAAATGGGACCGCAAAGAAATACCCTCAACTCTTAAAATAAAAGTCCTTTTATAAAACCATACTTATCATTCGAAAGAGGATAGTTATAAGCATAGGTGAGCGCGATAAGCGATAAATCGATAATCGATAAATCCAAAACTATAATACAATATTGATTATTGACTATATATAGCGTTGTTTTATAATACAATAGTAAGAATATTTGAATATTGTTTCTTAGGTTCTTACCTGGCGAGGCTCTCCTTTATCTCCTCATAGGTTTTGAGGATCCGCCTCCCAGCTCAGACCTACCTACGAGTATTTCTGCCTCCAAGGCACGCGCGGCTCGGCCCTGTGCTAAACTAGAATCAAAAACTGAAATTATCGATTATCGCTAGTTTGGAACCAAAAGTATCGGTGATATCGATTAATCGATAACGAGGAAAAAATATCGGATAACCCGATATCGTTATCGCGATAACGTCCACCTATGTTTATAAGTTTGTTATGAATTTTTTTTTTTAAATTACACCTTTCCAATGTGCTGCATTGCTTTCTTACCATTCCAGTGTTTTCGCTTGTAAGTTCTGCATCACTTTTGCAAGAATGAGAGGTGGTATGACCTGTATGGTGATGGCAGTCATTGGGTTATTTCTGTAGTCTTTACTCTTAAAATTTCCCCAGAGATAATAATCCAAAGGAGAAAGATCCGGAGATTTAACCTCTCCGGACCTTGAGATTAACTTACCTGGAGACATTTGACATAAATCTGTGATGTAGTTTATTGTGGTATGGCAAGTAGCTCCATCAGGTTGGAACCAGTGATTTTCTAGATGAAGAACTCTTAATTTAGGGGTGACGAACTCTTTCAACATTCTTTTATACCGATCACCATTTACAGTCACCGTGGTTCCTGAGGAGAAAGTACGGTCCTATGATCTGAGATGCATTAAGACGACACCAAACAGTTACGCGCCGACGATGCAACGGGACTTGGATAATAGTCAATGGATTTTCTGACGCTCACTAACGACAATCTTGTTTGGTTGTTATAGTTCCATTACGGTGAAAATGGGCCTTGTCTGAGATAATCAAAGTTGCTAGAAAATCGGTGGTGTCATTGACCATCTGTGGGATCCTTTGGCAGAATTGTAGTCTTCGTACAAAATCTCCATCGCTTAGTTGTTTCATTGTTTGAATTTTATGTGGAAAGAGCATTAAATTCCTCTTGAATCTACGGTGTATTTTCCCTCATCCAACTCTAAGCAGCTGACAAGCAGGCCGGATGCCTTTTGAGGGGTTATTCTGTACAATATCATGAGTTCTGTCAATGAGCTAGTCTGTCCTTGTTCCGCGCACTCTTCGGGGTGGTTGACTCTTAACAACGCTCCCATTTAGAGAAAAAATTCTGACACACCGCCGGATTACTTTCTTAGAAGGTGATTTTGACACCCGAAAATTTGTCATGAAAGATCTTTGAGTTGAAACTACAGTTCTTCCACGCTGATAATATTGCTCAGTTAAGAAACGCAAGTGTTCCACAGACCATCGATTTATCTTGAATGGTTAGTTTAGACTAACAATTTTATTTTGTTTGTATCTTATCTTATCCAATCTTGTCTTGCATTTTTAAAACCTGTACAAACTTGTAACTATCCTCTTTCGAACGATGAATATGTTTTTTTTTATATAAAATGACTCTTACTTTAAGAGTTACAGTGATTTATATTTGGTCCCCAAAATAAATCACTGTAACTCTTAAAGTAAGAGTCCTTTTATATAAAAAAAACATATTCATCGTTCGAAAGAGGATAGTTATATATATATATATATATATATATATATATATATATATATATATATATATATATATATATAAAGAAGAAGGAGCAAATGCAAGTTCTGCGGGTGATAGCAATCACTACAGGGCTTTCGCCATATTTATTTTCTGCCTTTCAAAACAATTTTGAAGACAGAAAGAAAGGTGCAGAAACCTTGCATTGCAGACTATATTACAATATAGTACAAGAAAGTGAAATTTGACGCGAATGAGCTGTGAGCATCTGACCGGCAATCAGCAGACCCGGGTTCGAGTCCCGGCCAGGAATTTCAAACTTTTTTCCCCTGGCGTTATCTCTGTCTTCTCGGTAAAGGATTGCCTTTATTGTGCCGCCCTCTGCTCTCTTCTTCTAATGTCCCTTTCTCTTACCTCTAAAAAACTCCTGTTTCTTGTCTCATTGCTCATTCGCGTCAAATTTCACTTTCTTGTATATATATATATATATATATATATATATATATATATATATATATATATATATATATATATATATATATAAAATCTGTACTCTTTTTTCTGTAAGTCCGATGGCTCAAATTTGATCAATTCAAAATGTTTGCCTTCTAGTGATGCCAACTATCAATTTATTTACATTGTGGTTCCTACAGGCTTTGGCGCCTTTTTCTTTGACCAATACCAGAATATCAATCAAAAGCAAACCATCTCCGATAGTCTTAATGAGGCATGTACAGGGTGTTTGAAGTCGGTACTCGAGTGCGGATCTCAAATCAACGATTTAACTTATGTCCTTAAAATTTATTCAAAGCTTTTAGACCGCTACAAAACACTCAAGAAGCACTGGACCACGCTACGTGTCAACATCAGAATGAATGAAAACATCATATTTCTATCCAGGAACTGTTTGGGCTTGCAATCAGTGATTCCATGAATATAATTGCCAAAGTTGTGGATCGAAATTTCTTGACTATTCAGTACAAAAGCATTAATTATTGAAGCATGGCTGGGATGGATAACGAAGCAACTGCACAACTGTACAGAAAGCGATCCAGAATGGAGAAAAAACCAAGAGGAAGACAAGGCATGAAGCCACACAGAATCAGGAGTGTTATCATTTGATATTTCTTTTTCTTCTTATTCCCCTCCTTGCAAGATGACGACGTCTATTTAGATATGTGTTAACGAAAGAAAAAAAATTGTGATACTAAGGAGTATATCATATTTCATTGCCGAAAATAAAAAAAATAAAGGTGAAAATGAGTATTCAGACGGAAATTATTTTAGAATTAGCATATTGGTAGAATTTGTTCGTCTAGAATGTTCAAAATATCTGGAATAATTTGAGGTTCCCGAAAGAGTTTACCAAGGTATGTTTTTTGTATAACCTTAGCTAACATCAGATCGTCATACTACAACATTGTTCTATCATGGCTAAAATTAAAGAACTATCAAATGATTTAAAAAGCATGATAACTTAGTTTACATTGAAGGTAATAACTATAGAAGTATTTCTACAGCTTTATGTGTTTCTCTCAACATTGTAGATTGTATTGCTATAAAATGGAAAACTCCAGGACCACTGCAAACCTTTCTCACAGAACCTTTCTCACAGTGGAGCTCGGCTAAAAAATAATTCAACAAGATCATCGACTGATGCTGAGATTGGTATTAAAGAACTCTACGATAATTTGGATAGAACAAGGCGATCTGCGTACTGCGGGGATATCCTTTATGAAAAGAACAACTAGCAAAGAGCTCACTATGTAAGCTCTTAGATCTCGATCACCAAGCAAGACCCACTATCCGAAGGCTCACTTTTTAACACAACGTGTTTGCTCAGGAGCACATGGAGAAGCTATATCAATTCTGGTCGAATTGCTTTGGTTTAATGAGATCAAAATTGAGCTATTTATCTATAGTGCAGCTCATCAAGATTGGTGACGTGATGTAATCGCTTGTGATCGGAAATAGACCATCCTCTGTCAAACATGGTGGCAGTAGCATTATGTTTTTTGCTGAAACAATGAATGGAACCAAGTAGCGGCAGATATTGGCCGATAAATTAACGTCAACTGTGAAGTAAGGGATGCAGGATGATTGTATTTTCCAAAAAGCTAATGATCCGACGTGATGTAATGGCTTGTGATCGGAAATAGACCATCCTCTGTCAAACATGGTGGCTGCAGCATTATGTTTTTTGCTGAAACAATGAATGGAACCAAGTAGCGGCAGATATTGGCCGATAAACTAACGTCAACTGTGAAGTTAGGGATGCAGGATGATTGGATTTTCCAAAAAGCTAATGATCCGAAGTACGCGGCAAAAGCAACACTTGAGTTGTTCCTACAGAATTTTAATGATCTACTGCGACGTATTCGATCCCCTGACTTGAATACGATCGAAAATTTGTGGCAATTATTGAAGGAACAAGTTTACAAAAGGAAAGCTACAAACGTGGCCCGATTGAAACTATATGTAAAGAAGAGTGGACAGATATTCTAACACAATTTTGGCAGGAAACAATGGTGGTACAAGAAATATTAGCCTCTCTATATCTAGTCTCCCAATATTAATTTGTATCCTTATATTAGTTTTGTTTGTAAAATGTATTACACATTTGAAGTCTTTATTGTCTCTTTGACATCTATTAAAGAACTCTTAATAATATAAGTGTATAATACACAAAATTATAGTTGAAAATACTTTAAATAAACTTTATTTGAACGTCCAAATAAGTTTTTAAAGAAAAGTAAATTCATTTGAATTAAAAAATAGTCAGCAATGTAGTTTCCATCATTATTTGACATTTAGGTGATGTTATAATGGCTTATAAAAATGGAAATGCAAGTTCAAGTGAATATGGAAGATGAGGAAACATTTTTTCAACCCAATTCATTAAATTTCTCTTGACAATAGAGATAAGGTAATTATTACCATTTTTTTTAGAACTTTTCTTATATTTATGCACTATTTCATGATTGAATTTCAAATTCTTGCTATTTCATAAGTGTCGTGTCAAGGATTGGACTCCAAAATGGCCTTAATAGCACCAATATCAATTGCAGTAATGCGGCCTTAACTCTCGGAATTTTCTAGTCCTAAATCGATTGAACAGAATTTTTTAACCAACGCTGATATTTACAAATATTCAACATATCTCCATACATTTCTATAATGTTTTGTTTACTGATAAAAAGTTTTATGCATGAAGCATGATATGCCTTATGTGTTTCACTTGCTGTTATCACTAATGAAGAGTTCTAATAAAATATCTAGGTAAAACTGAAGATCCATACGAGCTTCCCCGCTCGCCTTCCCATAATATTTCGTCCCTCATTAACTGTTGTTTTAATACTTGTTCCTGATTGTGAGCGGGGAGAGGGTATGGGTGGCGTAGCCCCCCCATATATCAACTCATATAGTATGACTCGAAATCGGCTTCCAGTAACCAAACACAATAAAACATTCGGTAAAACTGAAGTAGTAAAACGACACTTAATGAGACAGTTAGGTGAAACATATTGGGAAATGGATGAAATATTATGGGAACGCGAGTGGGGAAGCTTACGGTGTATGGATCTTCAGGTTTAACAATATCTAAACAATGCCTAGGCATTGCTTTTAAATATGCCTAGACTTATTTAAATAGTTTTCCGACATTTGGAACAATTAAAGCAACTCTGAGAAAAAAAAATTTGTCTTCTAAAAGCGACATTAATTACTTAACAACATAATGGTATGTGTCAGGAAATTTGCGCATGTCTTTGTATTATACCTTTTAATTACTTTATGTAATAGAAAAAAGAACTCCAGTAATTATGCTCAAATTTATGTTTTGGCAAACTACTTCCTTGTTTGTTTGCCTTGCGTCGTGTTTGTGTTGATGGTGTTTATGAGATAATGTTTTCTCGGACTCTGCCAATATATTTCGAAAATACCATTAGCGTTAATTTGTGTTACTCAATATGATTTCAAATCTAATTCATTTTATGTGATTTATGAGTAGAGAGCGCATTAGGAGGGTGAAAACTATAGAATGAGGCTAAGATAAACTATTGCGTACTGCTAAAAACAGGAAGAGTGTCATAATGTGTGCCATTTCGAGCTATTTATTAGTACCACTTACATTTCATTTTTTTGGTCACCGACAAATCCGCGAGGCCCGTGCACTCGTCTAACTTCGCCTCCTTTTCAAGGTGAATCAGCGCGATGTCGGCCGTATAAGCCTTGCCGTCACTGAAAAGAAGAGGAATTTATTATCTCATTGAGACCAGAGTTCTCATTAGCTGATCTGATATGTTTGATACAGACTGAAATTATGTCATCAATCGCCTTTTCCTGAATAAGAAGACGTCCATGCGAAATGGCGATATTGAAGAAGGCGACTATCAAACTTGAGGGGTGAGATGTCAACTTTAAAACTAAGAGTTCCCTCCTCTAATATCCAACAGATATCGTTAATTAAACACGAGAAAGTGGAAATAACTAGTTTATGTTTCAACGTTGCTTGCCTAACGAGTGTAAGGGGGGACGTTAAAGTCTCAACCAAAGGATCCATTCATTTAAATGCATCAATGGTCCTCAACCAGGGCGATTTGGACTTCTGAACCAGTGGCAAGAAAATGAATATGATTATGTAAAATTTAACAAATTTATATTTTATGTAAAATAAAGCAAAACTCAGTTGAAAGTCTGCTAGCTTAATTATACCGATAATATAGTACAAGATATAATGTTTAAAGTTTGTAAAATTTTTAATTTTATTTGCTGGTTGGATAATTCCATTCCTACCAAAGTAGTAAAAAAAAGCTCGCGGTGAGCATAGAAAGGTTGAACGGCATTGGTATACCCCATGCCCCAATTGATTCATCCGCTTGGTTATCAGTCATTTGAATGAAATTTATTCTCAATCGAAGTTTGCGACCTTGTTGGAAATTCTTGTACAGTGTTTGTAAATATTTTATATAATCAAGCCCAGCAAAGAACCTTAAGATCCGATCTATGGCGAGTCAAAGAACAACTGGTGAAGGTAAGCTGAGGAGATCTTTGGATTATAGGTGCTGGTTAGCGCTAGTTGAAGACGAAGGTGTCTTTGGTGAATCTGAGCTTAAAAGTTTTCTTCCTAGTTGATGTCGGATGGGTAAAATGGCGATCGAACGATTCTTGTAGATGGATAGGAATATACCTCCATAATTCATCTCAGCTTTATTTTGACAAAACGACACTAAACGTTGATGATAATGTGCGAAACTGATCTTCCTTAACTGATTCTCTTTTTATAATGTTTTCTAAAATTATACTAACCAAAATCAATCGCTTGCTGACATGGTATATTATTTCGGGGTACACTGTTTTTTGCCCTACAAAAAATTTTACCTTTCTGACGGGCAAATTTTGCTAAGTTTTTTTCAATGAGACATTGCTACCAACGTTACTAATCATAAAGTAAATCATTGTATAAAAAAATAAAAGAATTATATTATCAGTTTTTCATATTAATATTTCGATAGCATTTTGGTAAAATGTAATTAATTTTTTATTTAATAAAATTATACGACACTAGTTGAGATCCGAAGAAAATCCAGATTCAAGGGTTATCATATACTACCCCAACAATAATATGTTGAGTAGTTATGGTCTTATGTAGTCTTTGTTTTTCTTTCATATTGCATTAAGGATTATTCCTATGCATTATTCTATTCTAAATCCTATCTTCTTTCTATACAAGCTTCATCAAAGTTTTTGAAGTATACATTATCTATAAAATCACAATGAATATATACTTGAATACTTCTTGAGATATCTAGCAACTATTGCTGTACTATAAGTGTTCTATTTTGCTCGACCCCAAACAATCATATTTCATGATTTCAAGGCAGATTCTTTATCTATTTTAATTTACACTTTTACATCTAAACTCTTTACCGATATTAACCTTGCTATTATCTACTACCTTTAGGCTCTGGGGAAACATCGGATCCATTGAGCCACGTCTAAATATTTTGTACCAGAGAAAATATCATTCAAATTGATTTGTTAATCTATCCTTTTCTTTGATATCATCGTTCTAAGTAAGCCTTAGAAATAAAAATAACATTATTATTCTTAAGAATGTTCCTAACTGTGTTGCTTGACTTTGTGGGTATGATAATGGCACAAAAGACGTAACTATACCGGGGGGTTGTAGATGGAGGGGTGTAGGAAAAGGGACGAATAAAAATAAAGAACGAAAGTAGTGTTGGCAGGCGGCGATCCACTGTGCCATCCCGATTCTCAAAAAATACTTATTCATGCAAAACGTTTAAGCCGCTAACTTGCACTTCTCGGCACGCAACACAGCCTCCTCCTAGAAGTGAAGCGTATTTTGAAGAAATGAAGAAGACGAACGCCGCTTGGCAACGCTATCCAAGGGGGTAAAGCTCCAGGCCAAGGGTATGGGCACCATTGTAGTTAGGTAGACACGTGTAGGAAAAGGGACGACTAAAAAATAAAAAACGAAAGTAGCGTAGAAGAGTTGTGAACAGCTTTCTGCGTCGCCTGACTACTGTTGGCGAGCTAGGTATCTATTGCACCATCCTGAATCACTTGATAGACTCATTCAAGCGAAGCTTTTAGAACGCTTGCTTTCACTTCTCGGCACGTTATAGAGGAAAGAGCCTGAGGGGGGTCTCAGAGCTGCCAAAAGATCACCCAGAGGATCGGCGGATCACATTGTGTTGAAGAGGATCCAAGAAACCGTAAAGATCCAAGGCCGAACTCGTTGTGGACGACCCAGGGTCAGTACGTAAGGTTACGACAGGTCTTGGTGTTGCATGAGCCTTCGAGATCGTAAGAAAACTGCAGTTTTTCTGCAACATAAATTGACAGGAGTCAGGTTAATACATCTGTCAGAACAGTCCGTTGTAGACTGCTCCCACAAGGCCTGAAGTCATGTAAAGCCCACCAGAAATGGCTGATCATGCTTCAGCAGAAACGACGCCAATTAATTGGGTGCGTGCTCATCGAAACTGGACCAAGGGGACGTGTCTTATGATTTGAAGAGTCCATGTTCAAGTGGTTCTCGACCATATGCAACGTTAGAGTCCACCAGAGGCCAGAGGAGCACTGGAATTGAGAGTGCATGATGCCAACAGGGAAGCATGGTGGCTCTTCTCTAATAGTAAGTTCAGGGGTGGGTTGTTTCACCGTTTGTGATAGTAGCATGAATTAATTAAAGTACTAAGCTGTCCTGATAAATTACATGCTGCCCGTAGCCCAAGACCTCCCTAGAAAATGCCCGGATGTGATTTTCCAACTGGATTATGAATCCACCATATATTGCTCTAGGATCAACAATGTCAGCATGATGGACTGGCCGCCTCAGTTTCACGACATGAATCCACTGGAAAACCTCTTGAGGTAGGACCTGAAATAGGCCATAATACGTCGTCAGCCAGCCTCCACACGGTAACTGAAGGCATTCATCATTGAGGAGTGGTTCAGCATCACACCCCTCAGGCGTCGAACTCTTGTGGAGAGGATGCCTTGAAGGATAAATATTATCATCAGTGCCAAGGGACCCTCGACACTCTATTGAGGTTCTTCCTCTATGAGTTTGGTGTTGTTGTAATTTTCAAAAAGCTTCACATGCTTATCTGTACATGTTAGGGATGTTACATGTTTTAGAAAACTTGGATTTTGTTAATTCTTGTTAATTTTCTGGTGCATATATAACTTATTGCTATTTATTCCTCCTTATTTCACTCAAATTTATATTTATATGAAAATTAAAACTTTATAACTCTGTATTTATTCTTTTCCGAGGCATGGAAGAGGCCAAGTGGGTGGACCTAGTGAGGTGAGGCTGCGCTCACCTCACTAGGTCTACCCGCACGAGGGAGCTTCGGGGCCAGGTGTACTAGTCTTGGCTTGTCACTTGTCGAAACGACACCAGACCCGTCCATCCATAGAGCCCTCGCGGAGGGAGATGAAACCCTAGTCCACTTCTTCTTTTTCTTGCTCATTCGCTTTTTAGGAGAGGGGGGGAGGGGAGTGAACTCCCTTCTCTCCATCTCTGGTAGAGGTTACAAGGCCGGACGGACAGGTCTCAGACCTGTCCTTCGCTGAGATGGAGAAGGTTCTGCCCGGTCCTCACACCTTGAGCTAACTAATCCTTTAGTTGTGATAAAAATAATTCTCTTATAAAACAGGTTTCATATCCGTAAGATGCAAATGACAACGCTCTGATTGAGTTTCATGAAGAACGCCTCTTAGAAATATGCAGAGCGCCTATTAGAGCCTACTAGAGAATTTATTACAATGAAACGAATGTCTAATTCCTCGAAATTAGGATTAAATAAATGGAAAATGATAGATTTGAAGTAAATGGAAGAGAAATATAGGATTACTTGTTCAATTTGTATAATAGAGTTTTAGGAGAAAGATGGCTTTATTAAACTATATAAGAGATACGCGAAAGGGTCAGGAATAATTTTCAATCAATGTCCTATGACAAATAGGTTTCAACGCTGAGAAATGTAAAGTTCTATATTGGATCAAGAAAGAAAATACTATGTCCAGATCATCGTTGAAGAAGTGTCTAGTGTCAAGTAGAAAACAACTTCTAAGAAAGTCAACAGTTCGTATTTATTGCTAGAAACTCTACTTATTATTAATTGAAAACATCACTGTCTATCCAAAAATCTCTGTTTTCGACCATTGTGACGTTCGAGCCCAATTATAGTTTCATTACATGTAGAAAGATGCTAATATGCTAAAAAGAGTGTAGCGGCGCACCAAGAAAATGGTTGCTGATTTAAGGAATTATATTTCTAATTACTCGAAACCAGACAACATGAAGGGACATTATTTCAACCTTTTAATATTCTAAAACGCTTCGATTATGGCCATTTTGTATTTTTTTTTTACTATAAATCATGAAAGAACAAAATGGAACGCATTTCGCCCGCATCAGATTCAAAAAGGAACATCGAAAACGATTCTTTCATCTTCCCACGTGAACTAACGGACGATTGGAGAATTACGCGAAGATAAACATAAAGTATAGTGGGCTCACCTGGGACTCATTTGCCTTTATTTACACTGATTTATTAAAATAATGCCTAGTGCTAACCAGACACCGAAGAGTGAATGAGAAAAAGATAGGTGTAACATTGGCAGTACACAATAAAAACTTGCAACATTGCTTATTGGTCGCATTTACTAGATAGCTACTGAAGCTGGTCGTACCAACGCTCCAGTACTCCTCACAAGAACCTTTAGTTTTATATCACGCAACAGTACAATAAACTCTCTCCTCATGGGTTTCCTCCTTTCTCTACCGTCTATTACAAAACTTACAACGTGGGCACCGACCTTGAACTACCCTTTGTAGCTGTTATTAACAAAAAAACCTAAGACGCAGCAATCGTAAGATCCTGCCAGCTCGGTAAGTTCAATGCGTGATTTTAAATACAAAAGGTGACTTACTGTTTGTACTCTTCATGGCGAAAATAGCAATCCACAGTTAGATGCTGTCCCTTTTCTTTGGCTTCTTCGAGGTTGTCAACTCCTGTGACAACCTGATTGGACAATGGTGGCGAATATAACGTAGCATGAAATAACGAAACAATTTCATTTAATGGGGAAAGGATAAGATACCGGATAGAGATATAAATAATAAAAAGGAAAACTAAGCGGGGGAAGAAAATGAGGGATGAAACAAACTGCTAGAGCAAACATTTATATCCTTCAATGGCTATACAAAGTAGAGCACTCCAAGTCACCGGGATTTTTTTACGAGGGATACGAGGGATAAATGTGAAAGAGGAAGAGAATTTAAAAATTTCAACATCTTGCCATAAGAGCAGAAGCTCAACATTCATACTCAAACATTTGGTCTACACATATGAAGGCACGTACATAAATATACCTACACAAAAATGTGTATACAGTAAAACATTGGAAAACTAAAGGACAATTATCGCCGAGAAACAGGAATATACGGTAGCGTCCCCCGGTGTTCAGGGCCAGAAGGCATACCCCGCGGAAAACTGTTTCAGTCCAGGGCATTCAACCAAAAGTGGGGTTGTGGGGCACACTCTAGGAAAGCAAAATGTCATATCAAAAAGGGTTCCAGGGAGCGCTCCGTCTGATGCCACTGCGTTCAGCCGGTGCGTCCATTCAAGAGACAACAAAAGAGAGAGAGAGAGAGAGAGAGAGAGAGAGAGAGAGAGAGAGAAAGATACCCTACTGACCCTTATTGATTCAATGCGCTCGGACTCGACGCAATGTACTGTTGCCAGTACCCAGTCTGGTCGGATGAGGACCCCAGCGCACGCATGCCACCCGACCTGACCATTGTTAATTTGTAGGCTCACCAACCATGGATTAGTGCATTCTGAAAAAAAAATGGCTAGATTATTTGACTAGCCGCTCCTTAAACGGACTCATATGTAAGGGAGAACTGGTATCGTGCATGCGTAGCAAGGGATACAAGTGAGTCAAGGGAAGAGCAAAGGAATCACCAGGAATGATGCTTTTTAATTTTTTTCTAAATATTTTGACGTTCCGCTAAGGTGTATGATTCGGAGGTGACAAAAAATAATTTGGTACTGTTGAGGCGTTGCAAGATAAGTATATGAGCATAGTCGGGCGGCATTGGCACACGACTACGAATTCTCGGGCTCTTTCCCCCTTCTTAGTTGCTATGTAGCCTGACAGGCAGTCCTGATCCATGCTATAGGTCAGTGTGGGGAACACAAAACATAAGTTCAGTTGGTCAGTATAGGCAGACTCCCTTGCTTCCATATCAACAGAAATCAAATAGAAGATCATCGCGAGAGTTTTCCTAACTCACGGTAGCCAAGACCTCATGATATTACGAACAATAGTGAAGCGGACATTGGAAAGCATTAACGAGTCGCTATGAATTTTAAAACAGTCTTTGAACCTGACACATACTGAGCGATATGATGCAACCATTACAGTCGGGAAGACAGACGCATGACCTAAAAGAGCCTCTTCGACTTTGTACAAGAGGGAGGTAACATGAGAGTTCCGTCTGCTGTTTGTAAGGACTTGGAGCTATATGTGTACACTGATAAGACTCAACTGTACCATAAAGCATGTTCAAAGAAATGTGAAAGTGATGCACTAACTGTTGTAGAAGCTGTGGGTGGAGATTCGTGGCAACAAACGTTCAAAGGTGGTATTATCCAAGGTGGCGGTGGCTTGGACAGAATTTTCGGAAGAACTAGTTTCCTAGCCATGGACTATAAGGGCTTATGGGAAGATTGTTGGCATCTCTCGTGAGGGAGGGACGCTGGACCCCTATGTACCACACGACATAAAGCGGGTGGCGTCTACTCCTCATCGACAAGGCTCTCTATCGAGACGTGCGAAAGGCACCAGTCGGCAAACGGAACCCATCGTAGTGGGTCGCATTCACTACCCAAAATCGACGTTTAGATGTGGAGGAGACTTAGATTTATTGATGTTTAACGCTCTTTGTCTATGCCCTAATTTCGGTCTATATAGAGGGAGAGCAAGGTAAGAAAAAGATAAAGGATCGTGTCTAGAAAAAAACCGCTTTGTAGTGAGGGCTGAAGGAATCGTGGTTGATAGAGGGGAAAAGGTCGAGTGAATTATATGTTTGTACCGAAAGGATAATAATAATAATATGTATTTATGAGGTGCTCGTCAGAGCTGCGGACTCTTGCGGATCGCCTGTCAAAGTTCAGGAACTGACTGTCATGGAACCATTGGGAAATAGTGAGCATACCAAAGATTACGAGGGGAAAAGGTACTCCTGATAATATGAATTATTATAGGTTAACTAGGAATGAATTAAATAAAATAATTAAGTCAAGTAAAAAGTAGAAGACATTTTTTTAGCTCAAAATAATAATAAAAATCCAAGATGACATCTTAGATTTTATTAAATCAATAACAAATCTAGCAGATGTAAAATATGGCCTATCAAATATGAAGGGGTTTTGAAAGAATCTGATGAGGAAATAGTAGAGGTTCTTAATGATCTTTTTTCTTCAGTATTTACACAAGAGAATCAAGGTCGATTAATTGATGATAATTCTAGGTTAAGGGGAGTAGTGTTGAATAGCGTTAATGTCAACAGAGAAATAATTAAATGGCTTATATTGGAGTTAAATACTCGTAAGTCATCTGGCCCAAATAACATTCATTCTAGGTTACTCAAAGAAGGTGTAGATAGTATTGCAGTAGCTCTTGAGAAGATATATACTAGATCACTAGAGTTTGGAGAAATACCTTATAAATGGAAAATAGGGAATGTAGGTCCAATATTTAAGAAGGGGTGTAAAGAGGACTCAAATAACTTTCAACCGCTAAGCTTAACATCTATAGTTGGCAAAATTCTTGAAAAGATAGTTAAGAAGAGTATCCCTGAGCACTTAGAGAGGAAGTTTAATAAATGATTCTCAGCATGGAATTAGAAGAGTTAGATCGTGCAACTTATAGAGTCGCGAATCCACGACTAAAAATGCATGGAATATGTGGGAAAGTTTGGAATTGGATAGCTGAATGGCTGAAAGAGAGGAAACAGAGGGTGGAACTGAATGGGGTGAGGGTACAGTGAAGGGATGTTATCAGTGGCGTACCTCAGGGATACGTTCTAAGTCCCTTATTATTCATAGTTTATATACTCGTAAATGATCTTGGAGAGGCTGTAAATAGTAAAAAGGCAATTTTCACTGATGATACTAAATTGGCAACTGTAGTAAATGAAGCTGAGGCTTACTTTAAAGTGCTGAGTGATTAAAATAAGTTATTAGCTTGGGCAAAAAAGTGGCAGATGAGTATTAACCTTAAAAAAATGTAAAGTGGCAGATGAATTGAATAGGTTCAGTAGTTATGAAATTGAAGCTTCTTCCATGGTGAGTTTCAAGAATAGATTGGATAGTTTCATGGATGAGGATGAGAAGCTGGATTGAACTTAGGGACATATTTACAGATGAGGATGCTAGGTGGGGTGAACTTAGGGATATTTTTATGAATGAGGATGCAAGAGAGGAATGAAATTAGGGACATATTTGCGGATGAAGATGTTAGGTGGGACTGAATATAGCGATGGAAACAGCAGCTCTCTCGCATAGGCTCTTGATTAGTTTTTCGCCTGCCCAATCTTACCATTTAAGCCTCTTAATCATAACTTCATCCCAGGGTGACTTTCTCTTGACGTTTTTCTCCTCAATGAGAGAAGTAGAATTACAACTTTCTAAGTTTGCTCCATAATAATAATAATAATAATTAATATTAATTTTCTTCCCTTTTATTCAGCTTCCTTTTTTCTCCCACTATGGGAGCTTTGCATTCCGATCGACCTTTTGCCAGCACACTTCTACTGGTTTCTGCTAGGTTGTAGTCACTAGTAATGCAGTAGTACCTACCTGTTTTCGGTTCGCAGCTGTCGTGATTTTCCCCGTCCGTTCGATCAGGGCACCTGAGACCTGTTGGATAGAGGGATATCAGGCGACATTCATCGCCGCGGTGGAGGGAAAGGGGATGGGGGGCTTGCACCGCAAATTGGTATAGCCACGAATTAAGAAGGATAGGGGAGCCCGCCTGCATTGGGTTCCTTCCGAATCCAATCCCTCCTCCCATGCAATTCACCCAGGTATAAATCGAATCAAATCCGTCCTTGTCGGCCAGGCAAACTTTCCCACTTAGTTGATCCTGTAGGCAATTTGAACTCTGAACCGTTCACGCACCTGCGTGTTAACTTACACACACACACAATTAAGGTAAATATTCAATTCATAAAATTCCCTCTCCCATACTCTCCTCCAATATTCCGTACAACCATCAACCATACAAACCAGTGTGCCCATAAGTAGGATTGAACACAGAGGATCGGATACACCGCCAGAGAAGACAGCAGTGTCGTCGAAGCACGGCGTATGGCAGATGAAGCAGGGTCAAGCCCGTAACATGGCAAGTTAAGCAGAGTCGAGTCCGTGATATGGCATGTTAAGCAGGGACGAGCCCTAATATATCATATTGAGAGGAACGACCTCTTAATGATCGAGTCGTAATATGGCATGTGAAGTAGGAACGGAATGTGGGAGGTTAAACATGAACGAGCCCATAATATGCCATATCAAGAGTATCCACCCCGTAATGATCGAGTCATAATATGGCATGTGAAGCAGGAATGACTCCGAAATGTTGCATATAAAAAAAGACCGAATCCCTAATAAGGTATGTGAAGTAGAACACGGTTCTAATCTAGCATCTGAAGTAGGTCTGACTCCGTAATATGACCTGTGGAGCAGGGTTGATCCATAATATGGTATGTGAGCAATGTCGAGTCCGTAGTATGGCATATGAAGCAAAGATAGAGTCAATAATAAGGCATGTGAAGTAGGGTCACTCCTACGATATGGCAGATGAAGAGGGGCGAATACGTAATATGGCAGATAAAGCAAGGGCAACATTGCTGCCGTTGACAGTTGTAGGATCGTGTAACCTTCCGGCTCTAATCCCTCAGTTTGCCCTCCCAGCAGATGCCATCATTGGTATTTCTTCCTAAATTCGAGGACACAAATCCACCTGGTGCAGTATTAAATGCGACTCTACCATTTTACCCCGGTTTTAATTCCACACATCTCAACACTACATACAACGCGCTGACATTGATGAAATTCGAGTTTTCGAATGGTAGCGAAAGGGTTAAAGTAGGTTTAGAGTACCATCGTGCTGGTTAAATTAGTGGTTTCCGGATTGAGAATTCTTGGGGTTGCAACTCCATTCTCCTCCTCCACCAAACTCCATCTTCGTTAGCTACTAGCTTCAGACATCCTCTGTTGTTTATGGTTCGTCCTCATCACCCTTTTACTGGCAACGCCATGTCTTCTTCGAACTTCGACGCCCCCCTCCCCCAACTGATATTAACAGCTACAACCCCCTGTATAAATCCCTCCCCGTCTTCCTACAAATCCATGTCGTATGTTACGTGCAACTTAACCCCCCTGCTACCCTCTACTACATATATTTATGCTGCATTAATCTCCCTCCCCTCTTCGAATTAAAACTACTCCCCCACATACCTCCTACAATCACGTTACCCCCTCCTGGTTACGACTACAATCGCCCTTCAAGAGGCTTTGAACGCAAACCCAACTTTCTGGTGGTTCAGGCTCTCAAGTACCATAATATTCGCCCCAGTAGGATCTTGTTCTTCCTCTACCCTTTAAACCTCATTACAGACACGATCTTCCTGTATCCTTTCATCCCATTTGGATTTTTATTTTCCTCTCGCCTTTTAACCCATTAGGATATTTATCTTCCTCTCGCCTTTCATCCGATTAAGATCTTGATCTTCCTCTCGCCTTTCATCCAATTAAGATCTTGATGTTCCTCTCGCCTTTCACCCGATTTAGATCTTGATTTTCCTCTCGCCTTTCATCCGATTAAGATCTTGATCTTCCTCTCGCCTTTCATCCAATTAAGATCTTGATGTTCCTCTCGCCTTTCACCCGATTTAGATCTTGATTTTCCTCTCGCCTTTCATCCGATTAAGATCTTGATCTTCTTCTCGCCTTTCATCCGATTAAGATCTTGATGTTCCTCTCGCCTTTCACCCGATTTAGATCTTGATTTTCCTCTCGCCTTTCATCCGATTAAGATCTTGATCTTCATCTCGCCTTTCATCCGATTAAGATCTTAATCTTCCTCTCGCCTTTCATCCGATTAAGATCTTGATCTTCCTCTCGCCTTTCATCCGATTAAGATCTTGATTTTCCTCTCGCCTTTCATCCGATTAAGATCTTGATCTTCCTCTCGCCTTTCATCCGATTAAGATCTTGATCTTCCTCTCGCCTTTCACCCGATTTAGATCTAGATTTTCCTCTCGCCTTTCATCCGATTAAGATCTTGATCTTCCTCTCGCCTTTCATCCGATTAAGATCTTGATGTTCCTCTCGCCTTTCACCCGATTTAGATCTTGATTTTCCTCTCGCCTTTCATCCGATTAAGATCTTAATCTTCATCTCGCCTTTCATCCGATTAAGATCTTGATCTTCCTCTCGCCTTTCATCCGATTAAGATCTTGATGTTCCTCTCGCCTTTCATCCGATTAAGATCTTGATCTTCCTCTCGCCTTTCCTCCGATTAAGATCTTGATGTTCCTCTCGCCTTTCACCCGATTTAGATCTTGATTTTCCTCTCGCCTTTCATCCGATTAAGATCTTGATCTTCATCTCGCCTTTTATCCGGTTAAGATCTTAATCTTCCTCTCGCCTGTCATCCGATTAAGATCTTGATCTTCCTCTCGCCTTTCATCCGATTAAGATCTTGATTTTCCTCTCGCCTTTCATCCGATTAAGATCTTGATCTTCCTCTCGCCTTTCATCCGATTAAGATCTTGATGTTCCTCTCGCCTTTCATCCGATTAAGATCTTGATGTTCCTCTCGCCTTTCACCCGATTTAGATCTTGATTTTCCTCTCGCCTTTCATCCGATTAAGATCTTGATCTTCATCTCGCCTTTCATCCGATTAAGATCTTGATCTTCCTCTCGCCTTTCATCCGATTAAGATATTGATCTTCCTCTCGCCTTTCATCCGATTAAGATCTTAATCTTCTTCTCGCCTTTCATCCGATTGAGATCTTGATGTTCCTCTCGCCTTTCACCCGATTTAGATCTTGATTTTCCTCTCGCCTTTCACCCGATTTAGATCTTGATTTTCCTCTCGCCTTTCATCCGAATAAGATCTTGATCTTCATCTCGCCTTTCATCCGATTAAGATCTTAATCTTCCTCTCGCCTTTTATCCGATTGAGATCTTGATCTTCCTCTCGCCTTTCATCCGATTTAGATCTTGATTTTCCTCTCGCCTTTCATCCGATTAAGATATTGATCTTCCTCTCGCCTTTCATCCGATTAAGATCTTGATGTTCCTCTCGCCTTTCACCCGATTCAGATCTTGATTTTCCTCTCGCCTTTCATCCGATTAAGATCTTGATCTTCCTCTCGCCTTTCATCCGATTAAGATCTTGATCTTCCTCTCGCCTTTCACCCGATTTAGATCTTGATTTTCCTCTCGCCTTTCATCCGATTAAGATCTTGATCTTCCTCTCGCCTTTCATCCGATTAAGATCTTGATCTTCCTCTCGCCTTTCATCCGATTAAGATCTTGATCTTCCTCTCCCCTTTCATCCGATTAAGATCTTGATCTTCCTCTCGCCTTTCATCCGATTAAGATCTTGATGTTCCTCTCGCCTTTCACCCGATTTAGATCTTGATTTTACTCTCGCCTTTTATCCGATTAAGATCTTGATCTTCATCTCGCCTTTCATCCGATTAAGATCTTAATCTTCCTCTCGCCTGTCATCCGATTAAGATCTTGATCTTCCTCTCGCCTTTCATCCGATTAAGATCTTGATCTTCCTCTCGCCTTTCACCCAATTTAGATCTTGATTTTCCTCTCGCCTTTCATCCGATTAAGATCTTGATCTTCATCTCGCCTTTCATCCGATTAAGATCTTGATTTTCCTCTTGCCTTTCATCCGATTAAGATCTTGATCTTCCTCTCGCCTTTCACCCGATTTAGATCTTGATTTTCCTCTCGCCTTTCATCCGATTAAGATCTTGATGTTCCTCTCGCCTTTCATCCGATTAAGATCTTGATGTTCCTCTCGCCTTTCACCCGATTTAGATCTTGATTTTCCTCTCGCCTTTCATCCGATTAAGATCTTGATCTTCATCTCGCCTTTCATCCGATTAAGATCTTGATCTTCCTCTCGCCTTTCATCCGATTAAGATATTGATCTTCCTCTCGCCTTTCATCCGATTAAGATCTTAATCTTCTTCTCGCCTTTCATCCGATTGAGATCTTGATGTTCCTCTCGCCTTTCACCCGATTTAGATCTTGATTTTCCTCTCGCCTTTCACCCGATTTAGATCTTGATTTTCCTCTCGCCTTTCATCCGATTAAGATCTTGATCTTCATCTCGCCTTTCATCCGATTAAGATCTTAATCTTCCTCTCGCCTTTTATCCGATTAAGATCTTGATCTTCCTCTCGCCTTTCATCCGATTTAGATCTTGATTTTCCTCTCGCCTTTCATCCGATTAAGATCTTGATCTTCCTCTCGCCTTTCATCCGATTAAGATCTTGATGTTCCTCTCGCCTTTCACCCGATTCAGATCTTGATTTTCCTCTCGCCTTTCATCCGATTAAGATCTTGATCTTCCTCTCGCCTTTCATCCGATTAAGATCTTGATCTTCCTCTCGCCTTTCACCCGATTTAGATCTTGATTTTCCTCTCGCCTTTCATCCGATTAAGATCTTGATCTTCCTCTCGCCTTTCATCCGATTAAGATCTTGATCTTCCTCTCGCCTTTCATCCGATTAAGATCTTGATCTTCCTATCGCCTTTCATCCGATTAAGATCTTGATCTTCCTCTCGCCTTTCATCCGATTAAGATCTTGATGTTCCTCTCGCCTTTCACCCGATTTAGATCTTGATTTTACTCTCGCCTTTCATCCGATTAAGATCTTGATCTTCATCTCGCCTTTCATCCGATTAAGATCTTAATCTTCCTCTCGCCTGTCATCCGATTAAGATCTTGATCTTCCTCTCGCCTTTCATCCGATTAAGATCTTGATCTTCCTCTCGCCTTTCACCCGATTTAGATCTTGATTTTCCTCTCACCTTTCATCCGATTAAGATCTTGATCTTCATCTCGCCTTTCATCCGATTAAGATCTTGATCTTCCTGTCGCCTTTCATCCGATTAAGATCTTGATCTTTCTCTCGCCTTTCATCCGATTAAGATCTTGATGTTCCTCTCGCCTTTCACCCGATTTAGATCTTGATTTTCCTCTCGCCTTTCATCCGATTAAGATCTTGATCTTCATCTCGCCTTTCATCCGATTAAGATCTTGATCTTCCTCTCGCCTTTCATCCGATTAAGATCTTGATCTTCCTCTCGCCTTTCATCCGATTAAGATCTTAATCTTCTTCTCGCCTTTCATCCGATTGAGATCTTGATGTTCCTCTCGCCTTTCACCCGATTTAGATCTTGATTTTCCTCTCGCCTTTCACCCGATTTAGATCTTGATTTTCCTCTCGCCTTTCATCCGATTAAGATCTTGATCTTCATCTCGCCTTTCATCCGATTAAGATCTTAATCTTCCTCTCGCCTTTCATCCGATTAAGATCTTGATCTTCCTCTCGCCTTTCATCCGATTTAGATCTTGATTTTCCTCTCGCCTTTCATCCGATTAAGATCTTGATCTTCCTCTCGCCTCTCATCCGATTAACATCTTGATGTTCCTATCGCCTTTTACCCGATTTAGATCTTGATTTTCCTCTCGCCTTTCATCCGATTAAGATCTTGATCTTCATCTCGCCTTTCATCCGATTAAGATCTTGATCTTCCTCTCGCCTTTCACCCGATTTAGATCTTGATTTTCCTCTCGCCTTTCATCCGATTAAGATCTTGATCTTCATCTCGCCTTTCATCCGATTAAGATCTTGATCTTCCTCTCGCCTTTCATCCGATTAAGATCTTGATGTTCCTCTCGCCTTTCACCCGATTTAGATCTTAATTTTCCTCTCGCCTTTCATCCGATTAAGATCTTGATCTTCATCTTGCCTTTCATCCGATTAAGATCTTAATCTTCCTCTCGCCTGTCATCCGATTAAGTTCTTAATCTTCCTCTCGCCTTTCATCCGATTAAGATCTTGATCTTCCTCTCGCCTTTCATCCGATTAAGATCTTAATCTTCTTCTCGCCTTTCATCCGATTGAGATCTTGATGTTCCTCTCGCCTTTCACCCGATTTAGATCTTGATTTTCCTCTCGCCTTTAATCCGATTAAGATCTTGATCTTCATCTCGCCTTTCATCCGATTAAGATCTTGATCTTCCTCTCGCCTTTCATCCGATTAAGATCTTGATCTTCCTCTCGCCTTTCATCCGATTAAGATCTTAATCTTCTTCTCGCCTTTCATCCGATTAAGATCTTGATCTTCCTCTCGCCTTTCATCCGATTAAGATCTTGATGTTCCTCTCGCCTTTCACCCGATTTAGATCTTGATTTTCCTCTCGCCTTTCATCCGATTAAGATCTTGATCTTCCTCTCACCGTTCATCCGATTAAGATCTTGATCTTCCTCTCGCCTTTCATCCGATTAAGATCTTGATCTTCCTCTCGCCTTTCATCCGATTAAGATCTTAATCTTCTTCTCGCTTTTCATCCGATTGAGATCTTGATGTTCCTCTCGCCTTTCATCCGATTAAGATCTTGATCTTCATCTCGCCTTTCATCCAATTAAGATCTTGATCTTCATCTCGCCTTTCATCCGATTAAGATCTTGATCTTCCTCTCGCCTTTCATCCGATTAAGATCTTGATCTTCCTCTCGCCTTTCATCCGATTAAGATCTTGATCTTCCTCTCGCCTTTCATCTGATTAAGATCTTGATGTTCCTCTCGCCTTTCACCCGATTTAGTTCTTGATTTTCCTCTCGCCTTTCATCCGATTAAGATCTTGATCTTCATCTCGCCTTTCATCCGATTAAGATCTTAATCTTCCTCTCGCCTGTCATCCGATTAAGATCTTGATCTTCCTGTCGCCTTTCATCCGATTAAGATCTTGATCTTCCTCTCGCCTTTCATCCGATTAAGATCTTAATCTTCTTCTCGCCTTTCATCCGATTGAGATCTTGATGTTCCTCTCGCCTTTCACCCGATTTAGATCTTGATTTTCCTCTCGCCTTTCCTCCGATTAAGATCTTGATCTTCCTCTCGCCTTTCATCCGATTAAGATCTTGATCTTCATCTCGCCTTTCATCCGATTAAGATCTTGATCTTCCTCTTGCCTGTCATCCGATTAAGATCTTGATCTTCCTCTCGCCTTTCATCCGATTAAGATCTTAATCTTCCTCTCGCCTTTCACCCGATTTAGATCTTGATTTTCCTCTCGCCTTTCATCCGATTAAGATCTTGATCTTCCTCTCGCCTTTCATCCGATTAAGATCTTGATCTTCCTCTCGCCTTTCATCCGATTAAGATCTTAATCTTCTTCTCGTCTTTCATCCGATTGAGATCTTGATCTTCCTCTACCCTTTTTATCTCATTTATAAAAGAGACAGGGACATAATATTACACCAAAGTGAGTTTTATTCCTCAGATGAGAAAAAAGAGTAATCCAACAGAGACACGGCGTTAAAAGGCTTGTGGAAAATATTAAGCAGCGACGGTGCAAATACTGGTGGCACCCTCTAGGCAATAATGCAGAAATTATTGATACATCTTAACTTCTATCTACTGGTATCACTTAACTTCCATCTACTGGTATCACTTACTTTTAATCTTTGATGCCAACTACATTTTATGTACTGTTGAACCACCTACATTCTATCTACTGGTGCAACCTAAATTCTATCTACTTGTGCCTTTCATTTATTTCACTGATGCCATCTACATTCTATCTTCTCGTGTCATATGCCTTCTATATACAGATGGCACCTTCTATCTATATACTGGTGCCACTTACCTTCTATCAATGAGCGCTACCTAACTTTTTTCTCCTGTGCCACCTTCCTTCTATCTTATGTTGGCAGATATATTCATTCTACTTGTGACACATACATGCTATCTTTACACGTCACCTACCTTATATTTCTTGGTACCCCATACCTTCTATCTAGCGGTGCCACCTAGCTTCAACTAATGGTGCTAACTGACTTCTATCGAAAGGTTTCACATATTTTCTACCTACTCGTGTAAACTATTTTCTATCTACTGTTGCTACCTACCCTCAACTAATGGTGCCAGCTGCCTTCTATCTACTGGTGTCACCCATTTTCTATCTAGTCAAGTCACCTATTTCTATCTACTGTTGGTACCTACCCTCAACTAATGGTGCCAGCTACCTTCTCTATACTGGTGTCATCCATTTTCTATCTACTCAAGTCACCTATCTCTATCTACTGTTGCTACCTACCATCAACTAATAGTGCCAGCTGCCTTCTATCTACTGGTGTCACTCATTTTCTATCTACTCGAGTCACCTATTTCTATCTACTGTTGGTACCTACCCTCAACTAATGATGCCAGCTGCCTTTTATCTACCGGTGTCACCCATTTTATATCTACTCGAGTCACCTATTTCTATCTACTGTTGCTACCTACCCTCAACTAATGGTGCCAGCTGCCTTCTATCTACTATGTCACCCATTTTCTATCTACTCAAGTCACCTATTTCCATCTACTGTTGGTACCTACCCTCAACTAATGGTGCTAGCTCTCTTCTCTCTACTGGTGTCTTTTATTTTCTATCTACTTGAGTCACCTATTTCTATCTACTGTTGCTACCTACCATCAACTAATAGTGCCAGCTGCCTTCTATCTATTGGTGTCACTCATTTCCTATCTACTCGAGTCACCTATTACTATCTACTGTTGGTACCTACCCTCAACTAATGATGCCAGCTGCCTTTTATATACCTGTGTCACCCATTTTCTATCTACTCGAGTCACCTATTTCTATCTACTGTTGCTACCTACCCTCTACTAATGGTTCAAGCTGCCTTCTATCTACCGGTGTCACCCATTTTCTATCTACTCGAGTCACCTATTTCTATCTACTGTTGGTACCTCCCCTTAACTAATGGTTCCAGCTGCCTTCTATCTACTGGCGTCACTCATTTTTTATCTACTCGAGTCAACTATTTCTATCGACTGGTGCCACCTACCTTCCTTTTCTTCCTTGCATTTTGTCTTCTCCTCCACTTCCGTCACATTCATGACCATGAAGGCGGCGGCTGTTGGGGATCATCGGGATATTAGAGTGAACTCTTTAACCTGACTCTCGAACCCAGGGAATCTATTCCCAGGTAAAACTCCCTCAGGTTTCCAAATCTGATAGACCACCTCTTTAGATAAAACTCTTTTCTCATTTTTTTTCGATCATCTAAAAACCTCCGGAGTCAGTTAAAAAAACATCGCTAGCCACATCAGTTTCCATTATAAAATCCAAATATGCATTCTTTTGTGGCTCTTTCTGTGCTATTTTGTGGGAACATTTTGTAACCCAAATTATCGCCCGCAATTCAGCGCCAATTTATAGTATGATAATTTTTTCACCCAAGATAAAGGAAATGATATATTATTTACTATGCGCCATTCTTTTTTTTAATCATATAATTTCTTTATATTACTTTTTATAATAACCATTAAAAAGTCTACATTTCCCCATAAATAACTAATATAGATAATTTCCAAATCGTTTTAGAAATCCTTCATAGAAACTCATCCTAAAAGTCTTCATAGAAGACATTTTAGAAACTTTTCATAGAAACCTTTCCTAAATATCTTAATAAAACATTTTAGAAACCCCTTATAGAAACCCCCATATAAATCTTCCTAAAACATTTTAGAAACCATTCATAGAAACCACTCCTAAAAAAGATGCATAGAAAACACTTTAGAAACCCTTTCATAGAAAAAATCTGCTAAAATTCTTCATAGTAAACAGTTTAGAAACCCTTCATAGAAACCCCTCCTAAAAATATTCTTAGAATACATCTTAGAAACCCTTCATAGAAACTCCTCCTAAAAATGTTCATAGAAATCATTTTAGAAACCATTCATAGAAACCCCTACTATAAATATTTATAAAACATTTTCGACACCCTTCATAGAAACCCCCCTTAAAAATCTTCATAAAAACTTTTTAGAAACCACTCCTATAAATCTTCATGAAACATTTTAGACACCCTTCATAGAAACCCCTCTAAAAATCTTCTTAGACAACATTTTAGAAACCCTGCACAGAAACCCCTCCTAAAATTCTTCATAAAACATTTTAGAAACCCTTCATAGAAAACATTTAGAAACCTTTCATAGAAACCCTCCTGAAAATCTTTATATATAACAGTTTAGAAACCCTTCATAGAAACCTGTCCAAAAATCTTCCTAGAAAACAGTTTAGAAACTCTTCATAGAAACCCATCATAAAAATCTTCAGATAAAACATTTTAGAAACGCTTCATAGAAATCCCTCCTAAAATTCTTCATAGAAAACGCTTTAGAAACCCGTCATAGAAACCCCTCCTAAAAGTCTTCAGATAAAAATTTCAGAAACCCTTCATAGAAACTCCTCCTAAAAATGTTCATAAAACATTTTAGAAACCCCACACAGGAACCACTCCTAAATATCTTTAAAGAAAACATTTTAGAATCCCTTCATAGAAACCTCTCCTACAACATCTTCCTAGAGATATTTAATAACGCTTAAAGATACGTCCCATAAAAATCTTCAGATAAAACATTTTAGAAACGCTTCATAGAAACCCCTCCTAAAATCTTCCTAGAAGAAATTTTAGAAACCCGTCATAGAAACACTCCTAAAAATTTTCATAAAAACAATTTAGAAAACCTTCACAGAAATCACTTTTAAAATTCTTTATAGAAAATATTTTAGAAACCCTTCATAGAAACCCCTCCTATATAATCTTTATAGAAATATTTAAAATCCTTTAAAGAAATCTCTCCTAAAAGTCTCCATAAAAAGACTTTAGAAACCCTTCGCAGAAACCCCTCCTAAAAATCTTCATAGTAAACCTTTTAGAAACCATTCATATAAACGTCTCATAAAAATATCCATATAAAACATTTTAGAAATCATTCATAGAAACACCTACTATAAAATCTTACCAGAAAACTTTCAAACCTTTAAAGAAACCTCTCCAAATAATCTTCATATAAAACATTTTAGAAACCCTTCCTATAATTTCTTCATAGAAACATTTAAAAACCTTTCTAAAAATCTTCCTAGAAAACTCTTTAGAAACCCTTCATAGAAACCCGTCCTAAAAATCTTCATAGAAAACATTTTAGAAACCCTCGATAGAAACCGCTAAAAAAAATCTCCATATAAAACATTTTAGATACCATTCATAGAAACACCTATAAAATCTTTATAGAAACATTTAAAAATTTTCAAATAAACCCCTTTAAAAAAATTCAAGGAAAATATTTTATAATCCTTTCATAGAAACTCTCATAAAAATATTCATAGAAATCATTTTAGAAACCCTTTCTATAAAATCTTCTTAGGAACATTTAAAAAACTTCAAAGAAACCTCATAAAAATCATAATAAAACATTTTCCAAACCCTTCACAGAATCACCTCCTAAAAATCTTCAGATAAAATATTTTAGAAACCCTTCACAGAAACCCCTCCTTAAAAGCTTCGTAGAAAATATTTTATAAAATTTTATACTTACAAAGAATCGATATAATTTTCATAGTTGCTGGTCGCTAACAAAAATCGCGGGCTCTCGAGGCGTCTCTCCAGCTCTGCAGTGAAGAACCTTCTGGGTCCTGACTCCGCTCTAACGTTCGACGCTGCTTGCAACATTGACGCGAAATGTTGCAAAGGCTGCATTTTTTAAAAAGTTGACAGTGCGTCTTTGACACTCTTGCCCAGCTACACAACCAAGTGAGAAAGTGAATACAAAGATTTGGGTAAGGGAAAAGGGCATGAGAGTAGTTTGTTTAAAGTATTATCCTTTAAAATTGGGAAATGATGCATTGGATAGGGTCTATGTAAAGAATGATGAAAATACCCATCAAATCTCGAATGCTGGAGGCGATAGAGGAAAGACATACATAAATAAACAAACAAAGAGGGGGGGACGAAGAGCGGCAGACAGAGACTTAAAATGACAAGCCTTAGCGGCTGAGGCGGTCTCTTGATAACTAAGCGAGGAAATATTCACAATGACAGGATGCAACGCTTGCGAAATTTTTCGACAGAACCATTCAAAATTGTCCTAAAGATGATCTATCGTCTATGCCACTGGGGCGGGATTGTCTTCCGATACGAATAAAGCTTCGTTCTCCAAGCTGGAGTTGGACCTTGACCTGCTTCTTTGATCAAGGCTGAGAGAAAGGAAGAGGGAGAAAGAAATCCAAAACTGAAACAACTAAGAGTGATTTGGGATGAAAGGAGGGCATGGAATAGTAAACTTCGCCCCTTTCATTTACTCGGACCAAGAGTGCACTTTTGAGACCTCCAGGAACAATTTGTACAGTGTAGGATTCTTGAAACCCGGAGATCAGTGGGTGTTAAGAGTAGTATCGAGATTCTCTGACCTATGTGGACATCTTGGGTTAGGGGGGAGGAGGGATAGAAGGTACATTATTGACTATCTTCGTATCTCTAATATTGCTGTCCACTTTGAACCTTGGAGCAAATTACTCACAGCTCGAAATGGGACAACGCTTTGAGTTCTCTGTCGCATTCTATTCTGCTACACCATAGAACACGGAAGCTGGGAACGCAGAGGGGGCGGGGAGCTAAAAATCGCATGGTTTACAGAATAGCTGTCAACGCTTGATGACACTTAGCTAGTTAGGAACAATAGGAGGAAACAAACGATACTAAGCTCCACGAACTAAGAGAAGTACTTAAGAGGACAAAATGAAACACCACTGGACTCGACGAAGTTAGAATGAAAAGAGGCTGAATGAATAAAGGGGTTCCCAACCGGTTTTGGCTAATTGCCACCTTAGGAACCTTATTTTTACCTGTGGCCCCTAAACTATAATTTTCAATAGGTAATATGCAATTACCTCTATTTTACACAATAAGCTTGTAAGAGGAAAAGTATTTATTTACAAATAAATAAAAGTTAATTTATAAACTATTTATATAAAAAGGGAAAATATATGTGTTAATATTTTTTATAGTCGCGTGCACGCAACTCTATAAGTTACTATGGCGGTCCGTACGTCAAGCGGGCGTATGGTAACCATTTTACTTTTAATGACTTTTTTGGCAATAATATCATAGCTCTTCGTCTGATTCTAACGAAAGTTGAAACCCTTATGTTGTTTTACATTCTCTTTCGAATGATATAATTGCCAAAGTCCTCTCAAGGTTAGCCCGAAAATTATGTAGGTTTGGAAATAACATCATAACTATTTGGCCGATTCTAACGAAAGTTAAAACCCTTATGTTGTTTTACATTCTTTTTCGAATGATATAATTGTCAAAGTCCTCCCAAGGTTAGCCCAGGAATTATTTTGTTTTGGCATTAACATCATAACTATTCGGCCGATTCTAACGAAAGTTGAAACCCATATGTTGTTTTACATTCTCTTTCGAATAATATAATGACCATGGTCAAAACCAGGCTTAGTCCTGGGATGATTGAAAGAAAACTAACTAGGCGTTGGATTGACCTACACGTTGAAAGTTTTAAAGGTAGTTTGGTCATAAGTCAGAATAATTGAGAGCACGCGACTTAAGTCTGTTCACCTTGTTTTAATTCAACTAAAATTAAAATTATCTATTGGCCTAACTTTAATAATTTATGGTTCAATAGTCGAGTCCTGTGGTTCTCTTCATGGAGTCTGTGGCCCCTCTAAATCTTAACATTTACCTGTGCCCCCTTCAATTTTGCTATGGCCCCCGGTTAAGAAACACTACATTAAGGAACATACTAACACACATTACTGACTGCAATTAGCCCCTGTAAGAGGCAGGTTTAGTACTTACGCTTATCTGCAGGCTGGTGAACAAGTATCTACACGTTGGTGAATAAGTATCTGCAGGCTGGTGAACAAGTATCTGCAAGCTGTTGAACAAGTATATACAGGCTGGTGAACAAGTATCTGCAGGCTGGTGAATAAGTATTTGCAGGCTGGACAACAAGTATCTGCAGGCTGGTCAACAAGTATCTGCAGGCTGGTCAACAAGTATGGAGACAAACAAAGAATAAGAATTACAGTAAACAAAGATTCAGTTATATGAACTTTAAGAAACAAAGAATTTACAGAACTTATATTTACATACTTTCTTACATATAAAATTACAAAAGAAAGTGTGAGACAGGGGGATCTCATGTTGCCAAAAATTTTTACACTATGCTGCGATTTTTAGAAATGAAGTAGGAAGAAGAGGGAATCAAAAGTAATGGAAGATACTCAAGTTATAACTCAAAGAGACAAATGTGAAAATATATGAAAGAAATAGACAGATAACATAGACGCGGACAATAAACTTAGTAAATCAAATAATTGTTCTGAAGTGGAAATGGAGAGGCCACATTGCTATAAGAAACGATCGAAGAAGGACCAAAGATTTGTTTTGGGTGTGGAAAATATAGAGGAATCGGCCGCAGGCCTTCCCTTCTGCTGCTCCATTAGGGACAGGATGGGGTAGACAAACCCCGGTAAACCTCTTCCAGTCCCCCACCCTATCCTCCCCAAGTTCCCACTATGTCTGGTTGGCCGGTGTGAGAAGGAACGGTGGGGGCCAAGGGCGGAGGAAAGGAGGAGAAGGACGTGGAAGAGGTTTTTTCTAGGAGACCCAAAAGCTGACCTTGGAGAAGACGGGAAGATGAAATCCACTCACGGGAGTAACGTGGCATAATTGAGCTCTGGATTCGATCAGTGGAAACCTCTTGAGGAGTGGAGGTCTTTGGTAGGAGTAAAGTAAACCAGACTGATGATGATATATATTCTATATTGGTAACTTACTTTTAGAGGGTCTCGATTTGTAAATGATCTTCTTTACCTTTTCGATTCAATCGGTGAAGAAGTTCATAATTCATTGTAAACAGAATTTTTAGCCTTAGAGAGGCAGCTGAGAACTACATCGCTTTAACACATATTTTTATTAGGATGCGTTTCGATACTACTCTATCATCTTCTGAGATAAAGTAATGATATTTATAGATAAATGAGTTTATTTATTACATTAATAAATGCTTATTGACAAGCTATACGAAGAAAGATGGTTTTGCGTATTCTTAATGGTTATATACAAACATACAAGAGGGAAAATTGGGGTCAAAAGAGACAGCCATTTGTCTGAGGTTTAAAGTATATAGACATATCCAATTAGGATAGTGAAGAAAGGTATACACTTCTCTCTCTCAGCAACCTGAGTCTTAAAATCGAGAGAATAAGTGTACGAGGCCCTGTTCCATCATTTTGTAGTTGAGATATTTTGTTTGAATTAAATTGTATGTTCAAATTCGGCATTTTTTCTCTTGTATTTATGTCCAGTGCTTCCGTAGAGAATCATTTGGTCGGATTTTGGGGCAGAGTAGATCACCTTGTTTTTCTCTTGTGTGTTTTGGAGGCTTTCTTGTTTAGATGGTATTTTATCCTCTCGGAGAGTTTTGTTTCAACCAATATATGAACTGGGATAGAGTTCGTAGTTTCCTAAGTTACGTATGTACTTAATCATAAGGTGGTCCGTAGTTTAGGGTCAGGATTAGGTTTTGGCTGTTTTTTATTATGATGCTTTTTTTCTCCTGTCCTTTCCAACGTGTGTTCTTCATTATTTATGTAACATTTTATTATATGTATACTCGCCTTTCATCCCAATGTAGGCAGTACGTACTTAACCATTTAATAGCGTAATATATAAACGCGATTTTTATTGTAATATCATTACGTTGCCACAGAGAATTGTAGGATAGGAATCGAAAGACGTGAACTCAATAAAAGGCTGTGCTGAAGCTCCCCAGTTCTCTGCTTCTTCCCTAAGGATAAAAATTCGTTTTAAAATGAAGTTGGTTGAACTTATTTGTAGCTCGAATCCAGGCGTAAAGACACATATGATAATTCGAGACTCGAAAACAATAACATTAATACGAAATTAGCCACAATTCAAGTTCTTATAATAAAAATAATGATCAATAGCGCTCTCCGGTCTAAGATTATGAGGGCCCCCTCTCTCGTGCGTGACTTCCCACTGACGAGACATTAAAATAGATCGGAATTCTGCAAGCGAAGCAGTAGTTGCAAAACGCCGAATAGTCGCTTTTGTCTCGTTTTTTTATTCGTCAAAGCCTCCCTCTGCTCTTCATTCCTGTTCTTCCACCCCTTGAGGTCTTGAGGTCCTGCTGGGGGAATGACCTAACATCTATGTTTCGCTTCAGGCCACCCTGCCCCTTTGGCCCCCCTAGTTACTTTTGAAGGAGGCAAGATCACTTGCATATATCACCAAGATAATAATAATAATAATAATACAGTGCCTTGCAAAACTAGAGAAGAAATTCCAATGAAAGTTGCGCATCATATTCTTTGAAATTTGCTTCATACAGTGTCCCAGTTTCATTTCATAAAAAAGCTGATAAAAAGTTAATGGGGAAGTGATATTTATTCGAAGAAAGGCTGCTTTCAAAACTAAAGAGCGATGAACAAAAATGAAGCTAGAACAAAAAAACAATTTATCTTTCCCATAGAAAAATGAACAAAAGATTAGTAGGAAGGATACAAGCCCTCGATTTGAGCAGAGCTTCAACAGCAGGGCTTTATCGATTTGTCGCTTTGTTCGAACGTGATTTTTCTTCCAAATATTTACCAGAGATCTTCAACATCGTCAGCGTCCGTTCCAAAACCCCCTCACCGAGTATCTTTCATAGGCTTTGTACGGGCTTTAAATCAGGGCTCTGCGCAGGCCAGTTCAGCACGTAGATATTTGCGGCATCCAATAACTGCTTCACCTGTCTTGTATAGACCCTGTGCGAAAACAGGCTTATGTATTCTCCCGATGTTCGGAGATAAGGGATCATATATTCCTGTCGAAGATTCTTGGACACTGCAACATTTAGTTTGTCGTGTAAACGGAGGAACAGACAGGCCCCCAGCGCTTGAAGACATGGCTCACATCATAATGCTTCCACCTCAAAATTTAAGTATTGTTCGTGCATGTGGGCTTTAATTTTTCCCTCATACGACGCCTTACATGCTGTTTCTCGTCAGATTAGATGAAAGGAAATTTACTTTCGATCCTAAAAACACGCTTTCCGTCTTTTCAACCTCCCACAGAACATGCCCATTAGTGAATGTCAACATAGCACTTTATTCTTTTTACTCGAGTGGTTTCTTAGTCTCATTTATCTCAAGCGACGTGAGATAATATGGCAAGACTGTGTCAGGTTTAGGTTCTCAGCTATTTGACGTGAAGTACTGGCTGTTGTCTCAAATCACTGTAACATCGACATCCGTTGTGTGGTGCCATCTTCGCTGGAAGTAGTTTTTGAGGGAGGCCTATTTTCTTCGTATCCTCATAGAGCTTTCTGTGTAAGGCTACACCTTTTTGACTGACTACAGTGACTCGAAATCTCAGTGTCTTTCATTTGCTCTTTTATTGAACAACCAGAGCTTTCTAAAGGATTTTTCGACTTAACTCGTCTCGTCATCCTAATAAATGAGCAATATCGTCAGTGACAGTTTACAATGCATAGTGTTGTCATATATACGTTGCCATATTTCCATGTAAGCTGAAAATTATAGGTTATATTTCTTTACTTTGGGATGTAGTTTCTCTTCAAATACACATTACCTATTTCACAATTATATGAACTGAAAATTGGACACTAACAGAAGTAAATTTCAAAATATATTCTTAGCACTTTTCATGGATATTAATGTAGTATTTTAGAAAACTGTACAGGGTGGTCCGAAAGTCTTTTCACCCTCTACCTATAAAAATAAGAATAGAGGAACAATATAATAATATCAAACACATGTACTGGTTTTTGTGTATTCACTCTAGTGAAGTGAAGTCATGTCGCACATCCTCCATGATCTTGCCAGAATGCACACGATCTTGTGCCCATACACTCGCATTAGCCCCTCTTCCAAACTATAGGAGCTCGTGTCAGCCATCTAAAATAGAAAATCAAAACAATATTAACAGGGTGGGGGGGGGGGCAAGAAGGCCTCGAGGGGCTGGGCTTCAAATTCACATGGGAGTTGAGACATTTGTACAGGCCACTATAGGATAGAAAACGACTCGTAGCACGTGAAGGCATTATATCAATGTTACAACAATTTCGCGATATATGAGGTGGGAATGTTACAATAGGATTTATCACGCCCTACAGCGAGTGTTTTTTCCTGCTAAATAAGGGAAAATCTTGTCAATGGAAGCTGCTACATAGTCTAAACGCAAAATGGAGAGGTGTGGTAAAGACAAATTTGCCTTATTCAAGACTAGAGACTAAGTGTTCTTCACTTTGGTTCAAACAATAGTGAGATTGGGCGATATCATCTGCAAATTGTATACAAATGTGTTGGATGAGATTTGCATGACTTCAGAGTAGTAACAGAAAGGACTCCTAATTGTTGTGAAATATTCAACCTACGTTCGTTTTACTGAAGATAGTGTACTATTTTCTCCATTTTCAGGAAAGCCATTGAAGTGCCAAACGTCATTGGGTAACAGTATGTAAAGATAATGGTAGGCAGTGGTACTGCAACCTCTTGAAATTTATAGGCATGCATCAGTTGTGATCTGACATCTACTGGATCAGTTGAACACCGGCATTTTATTTCAAGGCAAAGTGAGTTAATTATCGGAGTTCGAACGGGGTATAATAATGAGGTCAGACGGATGGAACGTTCTGTTTCTGAAACCATGCGGAAATTCAACATCCCTCGAGCCAGTGTCACGCGTTGTCGAAGAATATACCTTCCGACATACCGAATATAAGATAATATAAATTTAAGTCATTTAGTAATAAGACTTACTATAAATTACTTGTTTATTTTACCACCTTGTTAATCTCGGATTGTAATTCTCTTCTTTTCATTTGTAACGGTTGGTCAATCGCATTTGTTTAGCTATGGAGATTAAGTGGGGGAAAGATCTCTAGATTCTTATTGTTCGCTTGAATTCCACCCGTGTGGTCCACTGCAACCTCGCTCTCGCGATATTAACACAAAACCTGATGTGATCGGAGGAAGCGGCTGCCATTTTCGGATTTAGCGGTTTAAAATTGTCCCTAATCAATTGAGAAAACTTAGGCGACTTACAAAGATTTTTTTTTTTGTAACCCAGTGTAATCAATGATAAGAATTATCTCATGCTAGCCTGATAGTGTACTAAATTTTAACTTTTCAAATACATAAATAATGATAAAAAGCTTTGCGAAAGATAAAAAAAAACTAGAATTGACGATCAAAGGTTTGATCAGGGCAAATAATGAGTTTTCAAAGGATAGGACTCCTGATGGTAGCATGGGAAATGAAACCAGAAAAAGAAAAGAATTTCTGTATGTCTGTATAAAGCTTAATTACATAGTGTAAAGTGACATGCATCTTACCATTTAGAACATAAATTCATGAATCTTGGATACTGAGCATAAACTCGCGAAGAACCGAGAACTTTAAGACATATAGAACGATACTTACTTGAAATGATCCACATGCAACATAAAAGAAATACTTACATGACAGGAATAAAATCATGGGTGTTGGGTAACGTAAAAATAATCAAAGTTCTTAATTTGAAACGGGCACAATATATTGCTAGAAGTAATGATAGAAGATGGGAAAAAATATATGTTCGACTATTAAATACAGAAACCCAGGAAGGACCTTGTAGATTGCAAATTAAAATTCGCTAAATGGTGCTACACCAGTTTTCGCAATGGAGAAGATTCGAGCCCATACCGTCAAACGCTCCTTGCTTTCAATCAAACTCTTTTAACTGAATGAAATACTGTCTACGTTCCTAAGAGGGAATATTTTTTTTATCCTTATTAAATTGTATGTATGGATTAGTCTTTTATAAAGCATAATGTCGAAACCAAGCGAGATGTAAATGCATAAAATTCACTATCACCCAAAACAATAAATATATATTGCACGTGATTTTTTCAATGGAGATAATTCTAACCGATAGCATCAAAAACTTGTGGATTCAATGATTTTGTGCTAGCATTTTGCTTTCCCTCAGAAGAAGTATTTGCTTTTGGCTGAAGAATTACATAATATCATCTGTTTTTCGGCTAATCTTGTCATTATGTACGTATGAGTTGTGCTAAACACATTAAAGTGAGGAGGGGGAAGGCCGTGTGTGTAATTGAACAACATTCTGCAAGGGATTTAGGCTTTATTTTGATGTTGAGTGTGTATTTCACATGCAGCTTGATTATATACATACATAGTTACATGAAATTAGGTGGTGAGTTGTGATTGAACGTCTAATTTGTGAATTCTAGATTACTTGACTATTTTCTTATTATATTCTCTCTCTGCTTGTTGAAGTTAACTTATTTCTTCATCTATGTTTCCTACCCTTTCTGTTTCTCAACTGGTTTAAATGGAGTTTGTAATTTAAAAGGCTACTGAGGAAAATAATAAGAACAAAATCTTGACATAAGAAGTAGTAGGGGGTTCTTTCTGCTGAAAAATGGAAGTTGTACTAAGATATGTGTACTAAATACGTACGAACTCAATTAGCCAAATCTGCAACTTCAGCACTAAATTGTGCAGTTTTGTTTTAACAGCATTTCATTACATTTTAATGTTCCTCCGAAAAAGGTTTTTGCACAGGTATACAGATGTGATCACCCGTGTATCTGTCTGTTTGTGTGAAAGTAATCTAAAAAAATAGTGACAGATTTCGCTCAGTTTCGTGGAGGGGGCTTGGTCCCCCCAAAAGAATTTCTTAGATTTTAAGGCAGATTCAAATCGAGATAAGGATATTGATTACTTATTATCTTTCTGATTGTGTGTAAGATAAATAAATACCAACAGATTTCGATGATTTTTTTTTTTGATAAATGGGAAATGGGCAAAAAAAGGAGTGAATTAGATTTTTAAGTGGATCCAAATCCGGATGAAGCTTTCTCAAAAGTTTATTGACGGATTTTGATTAAATTCGGAGGATGGATAAACCTTATGTCAAGAAGGAGTGTGGATTAGATTTTCGGACGTATCAAGGACAGATGAAGATTGTGGTTACTTATTCATTTTCTTAAATCATTAGGAAATAGGGAATTGTCTCTCATTTGTAGGATGTATGCACTCTCTGAGTTTTTTCGAGTTCCTGGAGAAAATCTCACTCTTTGGTTATTGTATTCTTTCTTTGCACATTTTGATACTATCCAGACCTAACCTTAATACATTGAACTGGTCTTTTTCTGTTTGACCATGATTCTGTTTATTACAAGACACGGGAACGTGTCTCTTTTCAATTTTTTAGAATCAAACTTTACGAGTTTTTTGTCCCATAGGCTAAGAAAGTGTAGCGTGCGATTGTATCCCTTCTTATCTAACCTAACCTCGATGAAGCCAAGCCAATAGATCAAGGGTAATTTATTGGGGGCGAAGCTCCCGTTGAAATTAACAATTCAAAAGAAAAAACAGCAATTGCATTAATTTAGTGTTATTTAGAGGATAAATGTGAAAAAAGTATAAATTTGTTCAACCAAAGCCATCTCTTGATTTCTGTTTCGCCCAAGAAATTTTTACATGTCTGATTTGAGTAAAGCGCGTTCGCTTCCTGCTTCCTTTTGGCGTCTCTTTTTAGCTTCTTGGTTTAGCTTCTTGATTTTTAGCTATTTGGATTCTCTTTTTAGCATTAATCCTAAATATTTCGATCCGGTTAATATTATAATTCCCTGGAGGGATCCTTAAAGTTTCTTGAATGATGTTGGTTCATTTATATTCCAACCACCATAACAATATTAAATGTATTATTTTTAATTCGATGTTTTACGTGTTCTGAAGATTGTCTTCCTTGAATTCATGAACGAAGAAATTTATAATATTTATAATATAGAACATAAACTTTGTTTTCCATCTCATTGGTTAGAAAATAGCTATAGTCTAGCTAAAAAAAAGTTCTATCATCCTATTAAAAAACAAGATGCATTTAACACTAAAAATATTTTTGCCTCCCTTTCAACCAACCCTTTTTTCATCTCCCACGCTTTCTCCGGTATTTAAATATGAATATCGTGTTTAAATACACCTCCACTTTGTATTCCGTCCCCGTAAACAGCTCACCTTCCAAATTAGGCATTGTTTATACCATAAAATGTAGGGATTGCCCAAAAGTATTCGACAGGAAGAGAAATTGCATGTTCGAGTTAAACATCTAACTAATGCGCGCAACCATAACGCGCAAAGCGCCTTGTTTGTAAATATGTCCACATTCAATCATGTAATTAATTGATACAGAGCTGATTCAATCAGTTCAATCTCATTTTGTAGCAATAGCGTCTCATGTAATATTTGTGAATGTATTTGTATGAATATTGTTAACAAATTTAACATAAAACCCGGTCTCTTCCTCTTAGATACAATCGTCAAGAATTTAATCAAAATACAAAACCAAAAAATTGACTTAATCTTCCTAGGTCCTGTCCAACTGGCTTCAAGTCAGATATAGTCCAGTCGAAATATGACCTGAGCCCCTTTCACCCCAAACAAATTGAAAGAAATTGGTTGATTGCATTATTTTGTTGTTTCAAGTGTAAATAACGATACAACAGAAGTTTACCAAAATTTGGTTACCAAAAATGGGTCAAAATGGCGTCATACAAAAATGGCTGCCGCTGCCATTAGAAACACCCAATTTTCCAGTTAGGAAGGTAGTTAGCTCTTCCGTACTTTTATTAGTGTTCATTTCAGTGAACAAGTGACTTTGAAAATGCCTAAAAAACTAAGACCCCATTATTCTGGGCCCTCAAAAAGATTATAAGCGCAGTCATAAATGCCGTGACGTCATCCTGCAATGCTGTTAATTTGGTTAGGACATGCACTGCGTTAAGTTATTGTTTTCATTCAGCCATTCAAGATTTTAGATTTTACTAACACTAATTTCTTTTGCATTTCAGAGCAAGAGAAGATGGCAAATCAAGGAATTTGTCCTTTCTGTGGCAGTGAGATAGATAGATGGTAAAACGGTGGTGATTGGTGCAAAAGGGGCTGAAGGCATCAACAAGGTCAGCGTCGATAGAGGCGTCAGTATCGTGGTAGCTGCTGGTACCGAGGTGCATAAAAATTGCAGAGTGAACTATGTTAACAAGAAGCAAATACACTTGTTCAAGAAAGTCAAGCTACAACCACCGCAACCTGTGTGCGTGCTTCTGTCGCACCTTTCAACAGTAAATCGCACTGTTTGTTCAGCGGCAATAAGACAATAAAATCACTCGGTAGGGCCGACTTTGATGAATTCAGCTGTTTCAAAACAGGTTCATTCGTGGAGACAACCCTCCCACATTGTAAGGATCGTAATGATGACTGGGCATTCACTGTTCGTGGTAGAATAGAGTAGTTCGGAAAGGACCTCCACGCCGCTGATTGTGTGTACCATCGGTCATGTGACATCAATTTTCGCACGAAACGGGACATTACTTTGCAGTACAGAGATGGTCCAACTTAAAAGAAGCTATGAAAGGTTGGAAGACCGAAGGATTCTGACCAAGAGCAAGCCTTCATCAGAATGTGCTCGTTCCTAGAAGAAAATGATGAGTATCAATTAACAGTGGATGATCTTGCTAAGAAAATGGCCTAATATCTGGTTCAGTTTGATTCCGTGGCCTATGGCAACCAGTACTTCAAACCCAAACTGATTAAGCATTATGGAGAATCTACTCGTATATTCATTGCCGAGCAAAAGGGGTTACATGATATCGTAACATTTTATGAGAAAACTAGTAGTATTCTGAGAGACTATTTTAGCTAGCCAGTAAATAATAAAGAGGCTCAGAAAAGAGCCATCATGCAGACTGCGGCTAAACTGATCAAGAGCGACATTAAGTCAATGATCGCATCTTAAATCGACCAATATCCTGATATTTTGGCGCTAGAACTACAATCTGCCCTAGAATACATTCCATCGAGCTTGCAATGCTTGTTCTAACATTTATTTGTTGGCAAAGTCACTTGTAGAAAGATGGCAAGTATTGGAAAATCTGTTGTATAATCCGTGCGCCTCAGGGCTTTGATAGCACCGCTGCAGATTGGATTAGCAGCACAGGTACACCACCACGTCAAGTCGCGATTCCTGGTGACAGCTTCTCAGCCATGGGTTTCTGCTTTTCATAATCAGAGGTCCTTCGATTTGAGGAAAACGCTGCCACCTATACTGCTCTGGATTTACTGGGCGATGGCAATATAGAAGGACCAGATTCGGCACTGATGTGCAACTGATAATGTTGACCACAACACCATGGGGATGCTTGCAGCCATCGCTCCAGGTAAGCAAGTCTGTCGAACAATCATTAGAAGCCGGATTGAAGATCTGTAACTTGTTGAACTGACTGAAGTTGATGTAAAGGAATACCGGTTCGCGAAATATGCCCATGACAACATCAAGTTTGATCCTCTGCCATTCCTTGAAGCTGCTGTGGGAGATGTCCCTGCGCTTCAAACAACCTGCGCCAAACTGGAATGGCATGATACATCTGTTGCATAAGGAATACAGTCCTCTGTGGTATTCCTTCCAATCATTGACATGTATTCTGCGGACAAGTCATGCATCTTCTCCACCCTTTAGTACCTTTCCAAAATTTCAGATGATCTCAAATCCCCGGCAGTTGTGACATTTGACCAGCCACTGTAGTGGTTGCCTCCCAAATCAAACATGATGTGTCTGCAGACAGTCGAGTTCGAGAGGTGGTGTTGCTTCTGGGATGCTTCCACACTCTAATGAATCTTCTGGGTGCGATAGGAACGTTGATGGATGGGAGTGGAATCAAGAAATCCTGGGAACCAGGAAAGGCAGTTCAGCGTTCTCTCCGTGGTCATCTGTTCCTCGATCAGTGTCTCACACAACAGGTTGTAGTCAGGATCATTTGTGACGACCCTGATTTTACAAAACTTGTGAATGAAATTGAAGAGCTGTATATGCAAACACTGACAAGGAACACACCACTGGATTCGTTCATCTCCTCTGTTTGTCTCACTACTATTGACCAAGTCTTGTCTACCAAGATAAATTAATTCTCAACTCATTCTAAAGCAAGCAAACTCTAGCTCAGTTACAAACAGATGCTAGGTGTTGTCAGGAAGCTTATCGAGGCTGATCGCACAGGATCCTGGGTTATGTACCTCCACGCCATCGCTGACTGTTTGTTCATATACGCCGCAGCTGGACATGCAAACTACTTAAAATCGGCCTACCTTTACTTCCAATCCATGCAAAAACTAGAACAGGACCACTCATCTGTCTTCCATAGGTTCATGAATGGCTTGCATGTCATCAGACGTACTGATCAGTACTGGGCTGGCCTTAAATTGGACCTGGTTATCGAGCAAGCTCTTATGAGATCCCCCAAAACTACACGTGGACTTGCACAAGGAAGTGGAATGTCCGACCATAAAAGGGCCCTGTGGACCATGTACGTGCCAGTATTTTCAACGTGCAGTGAAACAATGCAGAATTTCACAGGCCAGAGCTTCTTCACAAGTGAGCAACATAAGGAGGAAACAGGGTCAAGGGTGAGAAGAGATAATGAAGACCCGGAGAAAATTGCAGACAAACTTCAAGCATTTTCTCTTTTTTTTCTGATGAAGCATCTTTGCACATGATTATAACAGGTGTAAACGCAAATGAGGATGTGAACGTCCATGACCTGTTTATTATGAGCGAGGAAACACTAACAAAGATGGAAGGACGGACAGTGTTTTCCTTTTCATACGGAAGAAATATGAAGGCAAAGAACTTGGCATCGGTGTCAACAATCAGAATTGCCGAAGAGAGAGCAATAGACTCACTTTGTTGTTCCAAAGGTTTCTTGTACTGTCCTCAAACTGCAGAACTTTAACTTGATGAGATCATGAACTACGAACTCTAGTCTTATCCTCAAGTGCTCTTTGAAGCAAAAGATGTCTTACGGAAGGCTACGGTAGTCTTCGTTGGTTACAGTGGTGGTCCAAGTACAAAGAACAATACACATCAGTGACGGGGACAAAATCGTGACGGTCATAAGGTGAATATCACTGAAACAACGAAATTCCCTGGAAAAATGGAGGATTTCCTTTCCAATAACGAGAAAAAACAGACACTGATCCATATGATTGCCGATCGCATAAAAATCAGAGGATTTCATGTGATATATACTATGGGAGATGCTGACTTGGACATTGTTAGGACAGCAGTGTCAATGTCATCTGGAAAAACTACCATCTCTGAGCGATGGTACAAAGCTCTACTTCCGCTCAGATAAATGGAGTCCTACTGTTGTGTATTACATTGTCGTAGAATGCCTCCCCCCCCTTTCTGTTCTAAGAGTGCTAAGTGTCTAATATATTGATATTATAATATCTTAAAGAATAGAGTTGTTGGAAACACGTGAGGATATAGAGAAACGCACAATAATTCCCAAAATAAACTTATATTTTTAACTTTAACAAATGAATACTCAAAATTTAAACATAAACCACAACAATACTCAGAATATTATCATACACAAGAATTAATTCAATTAGTTGGACCCTCTAAAATTGGGTAAATTCTCTACACACAGCAATATATAAGATTTAGGCTTACGGACTCTACTGGAGTTTAAATCACTCAGGAATGTTATTGTCTCACGACGTGTGCCGCCAGGCCAGATGTAGGTGGGAGAGATCACGCTGTCCTTTTTGCGAGGGTAGCAGATGGAGATCCACACGGTATTCGGGGGGGGGGTTCTTCAAGGACAAGAACAATTACGGTGCTTTATGCGGCACCAAGGTAGTCGTGGTCTCTCTGGTGAGAGGGAGTCGAACTTGGTTCTTAAACCAAGTTAACTTGGAATGTGGTGTGACCACCGAGTAACGAACTCGAGGGGAAGCTTTTCTCCTTCGTTACTTAATTCCTCATGGACGAGGATTGAACTCGGGGAGGGTCTTCTGACGAGAATAAGTTACTTAAAGTTCGGTTTGATAACCAGGAACTAGCTCCAGGATGAGCATCTTCTTAGTTCCAGTCTTCCTCAAGGGCGAGTATAACGGAGGTGGATTTCTCTGACGAGAATAAGTTGAACTTGGTTCCTCAACCAAGTTAACTTATGAGTTCGGGGTGGCCACCGAGTAACAGGCTCGAGGGGGAGCCTTTTCCTTCTTCTTTTCTTAATTCCTCAAGGACGAGGAATACACCTGGTTTTTAAGATGCACCAGGATATGAGGAGTCTCTCTGACAAGAGTAAGTTGAACTTAAGAAATTTAACTTATCGTTTGGTTTGATAACCATGGACTAGCTCGAGGATGAGCTGCTTCTTAGCCCCTTAATGTAGGTAGCCCTGCCTCTCTTGCAGGGTACTTCTTGGTCTGACGAGCCAAGTAATCTACCTCTCCAGTCTCGGTAGCCCGATCTTAATTCGGGGACGATTTTCCTCAGTGTTCGTTATTTATAAGTTGTCACCCCACTGGGGGAGTGATAAGAGGGGGGGAGGCTTGATGGCGGGCCCAGGAGGGTTCTTATGCCAAACGGTATTTCCCACCAAGTCTTACATCGGCTCCTCGTTAGCCTTCGAGCTTGGGAGAAACACGTCTCCAATTTCTTATTTGACGTGAAATTGAATCTCACTCTCCTGGGTGAGATCTTGCAATTTAACCTTGAGGTCTTTCATAGCGCTGAGTGGTGCGGCGCTGCGGTTACGCGCTTGACCCGCCGATGACTGGGGCCGGACGTCTTCGCGGTACCTGCCTCGTGACTCCACCACGAGTGAACGGGGGGGGGGGGGGGGGTGACGATTCCCCTACATACATAAAGGTCATAAAACAGGTTCTAGGTAGCGAGATATGTCAAAGTCTGCTGTTTCTGCATGCGTTCACAAAATGCGAAACCACTTCCAGGATATGTGGAATTGGAAAGCAGTCTGCTTTGCAAAAGCTGATAAAAGGTGATCCCGTCTTTCAAACTTGTGCAAAGATCTTTAGTACACCTCGACAAGACATGGATCTTATTGTACACTTTGGGTGTGCACTCATGGTGTCTCTGTTCAATGGCAAACCTGAGGATAGCCTATCTGTTGTCAGATACACCCGTCTTTGCAAAAAGTGACTGCGGCCAAAGGTTTCGTGGTACCCGAACGACTGTCTCTAACATCTTTGAGTACAAAATATCATTCTCTGAGAAGCTATCTCCAGGTAATGCAATGGATGGGCAAGGTTGAGGATATTGTCGTCACTAAATGAAGGTAGAGTCTACAAACCAACAGAATGGACCACCCAGGAATGGACCACCATAACGCTGCCATTCGTGCCCCCCTGTGCCGACTCCGGGAACATTACCTCACGATTGGCCCCAACAAGTGCCACTTCGCCTTTGGCACTATTGACTATCACTCAGGTAACGACTTTGTTCTTACCTGGAGTACTCCCTCGTTCATTTCTCAGCGAGTTTAATGAAGAAGGAATTTTGAAAGTGGAACTTTGCAGCGCCCCGCTTTCTCGTCGTATCCAAAGCCTCCAGTCAATTAGGCTTTGCGTGAATCTCCCCGTCATTTGCATTCTTCCCCCCTTTTCCTGGAAGCAATCACCATACATCCTCTCTCGAACTCTCTTCCCCGTCGAGTCATTTGTACTCCCCTGCCATTCGGTACCACGGGTCTCATCTTATTTATTGTCATTTATTTACTTTTGCTAATAATATTTTCTTTGTATTTAGAAAAGTTATTTTTGTACTATCAGTTTCTCTAAACCCAGAACGTCTAATAATTAATTATTTAGGCAAACCGCAATCGATTTTGATTATTTAACCCTCGCACTATGATCTATATCCAAATTTTATAGCGTGCTTCCTTCGTGCATCACCGCAGAGTCAATCATGGGCTAGCATCGACGTTCGACTCTACGACACTGGCACTTAGCCCAATACAAGTGCTAAGCTTAATCAGGAAACAATACTTGAAAGGCTGCTTGAGTCGAATTCTCGGACGTGCTAATGGAGTAACTGCCGCAATTACTGGGAGGTAAAGGAGCAGAGGATATTGACTGGTAAATTGAAGAAATAGAGGTAATGATAACGGAGGCGGAGGAGGAATGTATACCTAAAGTGGCATTGTGAACCCTCCTGGCTATGAGGGAGATTTAATTTATTAACCAACTAACGAACGGTAACGCGTATGTAACGATTGAAGTGGTAATAGAAGATTTATTCAGGTAGTAAGAAAGAACTGAAAAAGGTAATCCAAGCCTTCAAACAGTAAGTCTCAGGGCCATCAGGCCTGACGAGAGCGCGTATAATCAAGCTGCGGGAAAACGTATTGGAGATGTTATTGGAAATTTACAACGCAAGTTAAGATGATATTTGTGCTGAAACGGGCAAGTCACCTACGGCGTCAACGGGTATAAACCCATTTTGCTGCTCTCTTTTATTGCTAAGGCCTTAAAAAGAATTGTATGAGGGAGATTGGTGGAGCACCTCGAGACGAACCCTAAGTACGACCCCCAAAGGTTTAGGTTCAGAAGAAAGAAAGGTACAGAGATGGCCATAGTGCTAATAACAGAGAAGCTGGCAAAGCAAAAAGTGAGGTTATGATGTTGGACTTAGTGTCGCGTGATATGCAACAGGCGTTTGACAAGGTATGGGGGAATAGGCTCAAGTATAAGTTGGTAGGGATGGAGCTTGGGAAGAAAATGACCAGGTTGTTATGCATCTTCATAAGCAACAGGAAGGCCTAAATGGTATTTCGTTGTTATGAAGGCCCCACCCTTAACTCCAAAGAGGGGCTCCCTCAGGGCAGCTGTCTTTCCTCAATCCCCCACGTCATATATAGAAATGAGCTGACATGCCCCCTAAGCCGTGAAACAGCTTATGTGCAGTTCGCGGACACGTCACTCAAATTATCGCAACCTCGACGAGAACAGCGAGGAAGGTGGCAAAAAATACAGCAAAATAGATCCTGAACCTAAATAAGTACGGGAGGAAAGGGAAGATTAAGACAAATAGCGATAAGTTCGAAGTGATACCCATTAATAGAAAAAATGTGGAGAGCATTAGAGAATAGAGTTAAGGGCAAGAGATATGAGTATGAGAACGAAGTAAAAGTGTTGGGCCTTAAAATATTTAAAATCAGGTACAAACATATGAAGCGGAAAAGGTAAGAATAGCTAAGGTGTAGTTTGCATAATTGGAAAGTTTATCAACACTGTCACCCAGGCATAAAAGGGAACTTTACTCGACGATACTTAGAGCCATCCTATTGTACTCGACTGTTATACCTCATGAAGCCGATCAATATACTGTTACATGAGAGGGTGAAGGAGATTAGGAGGAGGAAGAACGAGGAGGGAGGGATAAATGGTTGGAAGGATAGACTGAGACTAAGAAAGGAAATTGCAATGGAATCTCAATTTCCAAACAATAGGAGAAAGACAGAAATATTGATCCGAAATTTATATAAACTTATAACTAGTAAGTAAAAGGCTTCAGATGAGGTAAAGTTGAAGCAACGAAGAACAATTTTCATGGTGTGTGTAGATAGACAAAAAGATCATAGTAAGAATGAATTTGACGGTAAGATCAGTAAAAAACAATTAAGAGAAAGGACGATCTTGTCACCTGGAAACTATATGCACATTTTCTACTTTTCAGCACCTTTCTCTACACATTTTCCCAATTTTAAGGCTATCCTATAACTTCTAATCCTGATTTTGATATTCATCCGGAAAATCTCAAGTATAAGTTGGTAAGAACATCGAGCAAGGATCACCGAGAGCGGACAAAGGAAAACTGTGAGACGCAATCTAGGGGCGCCTGAAGGTTGCTTTGATAAAGATAATAGGCGTCATAAATGGATATGTCGTCATCTGAAACGCAGAAAGGGACGTAGAGAAGCTAGTCTCCGTCGAAAAAGTGGAAACGCTACAAAAGATATGACTAGCATCAAAAATCCCATTGCAAACAGAAGCCTCGTATGCAGGAAGGTCGACCACTGAAGTTATCATATTCGGAAGTCACACGCATGTCTTCAAAGATAGTGTGTGCAATAACAGAAATAACTAATAAAATAACTCAGAATGGCTTCTCTCATTATTTAATTACCATCCTTTGAACACATGGAAAGAGATAATCACATCAATATCCAGACATGCTTCAATTGTTAGCCATTGAAAGGCCATAATACAAAGCAGGACACTACTAGAGAGACTGCAAAGAAATGTATCAGCTTTGGAGGGCCACACAAAACCATGGCAATGGCGTACCCAAAACGAAAAGAAATTATTGAAAGAAAAGGAAAAGAAGAAAATGATCAACCAGAAAAATAAACGCCACCTATGTTAGAGTTGCGAAAATCACCCTCAACGAAATGAGGGAGGCCAAAATGCACCTAACGGTACGAAGTGGCACATCAATGGAGGTACTGACTTGTATATCAGGATTTTGGCAAACCCGGAACCTTCAAAACGACGCTAAACTTATGCAGGAGAAAACGGGCATGGGGATGATGTGGTTCCATGAGAACCCTCCATCTTCGGAAATAAGAAACCTGAGTGTTGCTAAAACTTTGGGGCAGAACATCCGAGAAGAGGCAGCTGTTGAAAACAACAGGACTACAGAATGAACAAGCTCCAACGGAGCAGAAGGAAACGCAAATGAGGAAACCTGGGCTACTGAAACTACGGCCAAGAGAATTGAGACGCTCAGCTGACTCTCAAAGTGTATGCTATTGACGACTTTTCTTTAGCAAGAGGAGAGAAAAAATGTGAGATACTAAAAGCAATAAAAGAAGGTACATGCAAATAGGCCTTTCAAGGTAAAATGGAAAAGAAGGTGAACGTGAGATGGAAAAGATATTCATGCAAGATAGAATCAGGATTTATCCTAGAGACTGCGTGGCGCTCAACCACATCACTTTTACTGGGCTTCGATGTGTAAAATTTGGAAGTGAGAGAGACACTTCCAAACCAAGGACTCACCAGATCACCGCCTGAACAAAAAGCCAAGTGAACAATGGATTACGGAAGGAGAAGAAAACTAAATTCTGCAAATTTACCCAAACGGATGGATCTGGAAACATTGCCAACATCTTTAGGGGAATCATTCCAGTCATAATTTAAATATCGAAACATGGAGTAAACCAGGATAGAAGAGTAATCATAGGATTACTCTTTAGGATTGAAACAGAGGTATTACCAATATTAATAGCCACTGAATAACTGCACTTGGACACAATTTATTCCTATACACCATATCATAACATCTTCAGCACAGGGCTTCCAACAATATTCATGTGAGGCCTGAGTCCATGGTGCAGAATGAATGGCTACCAAATCAAATATATTGATGGAAAACAACAACTAAAAAAAAAATCAGCCCAGACTTCCCTACGTGACTCACTGGCAGAGCTGTTTCAAAGCCAGACGTCTCATTAAGCAGCTACTACATGCTTTACAACATTAGCATGCAGCTGGTCAACGTAGCATGTAGTGATCACGTAGGCACACAAATTGAAATCAATTAAAACCCAAAACAGGTACCGGAAAGAAAAAGCTACAATAGAGTGAATTTGAGACGAATACAAAGAGAATCTTAAAGATCCGTCGCAGCCAATCTTAATGAACCTCACCTGGAAGAAATTGATGATGAAATTGAGCGTATGAAATCAGCTCTCATTGAGGCAAAAAACAAAGAAAACATACCGAAAACGAGACCCAGCGCACTCCCTCAACCAATATGGACAGAAGAGATGAGAACAGACAACTCAACAGTGGCTACGATCAAATTGAAATAGTCGGACCAACAAAAAAAGACAAACTGCGCCAAGAAGAAAAAAAGAAGAGTTGCGACATCTCATGGAAGAAAAACAAAGAATAATATGGGAAAGCCTCTCCCGAGAAATCGACGTTGAAGGAAATTCAAAATAAAATTGGAGGATAACAAATATAATCAAAAGAAGACCCCCAAGAAGAAAAATAGCGCTAAGAAATGAGCAATGAGAGAAATAAGAGATGGCAGAACCATCGAGTGTGAATTCAGACTCCACTGGAAGTCCAGTCTTCCATCACACGAAGAGAGAATGCAGACTTCGATCCAGCAATTCACAAAAATCTCCGTAACCACCAGGAAAAAAATCTCCCAATACCAGTCGTAGAACAATAAAAGGAAGTGACTCAGGGACCAGGGGCCTCAATTATCATCGAAGAACTAAGGGGCGCTATAGTTTCATTCAAAGGTCAGACACCTCGAGAATCACCAGATTCACACGCACCAAAGCAACGGCCAATATCATTGTATTACGCATATACTCGTATATATATATATATATATATATATATATATATATATATATATATATATATATATATATATATATATATATATATATCATGCATACATACCTCCTGTTATGTTTGGTAGCATTGTTTTTCCTTTCATTTCTTGCCTCGTTTCATCGCCGTACGAGGTATTTAGTTTGGTCTTCTTCTCCTGTTACTCTCTTTATTTCATCTTAAAAACTTCTTGCGTTTTGAACAAATCGTGGTCATTGTGAGGTGGTTTCCCTCGCAGTTAATGCACCTCTTTGCAGTCTTTGTGCAATTTCAGAACGTGTGCCCTTCGGTGGTGCATTCAGAACAATTTATTATTACTTTTGGGGGTCAATTCATTGAGGTGTCGTCTTCAAGTGCGTAGCAAGTGAAACACATCTATGTATATGTTAACGAATACCTATTTCTGTATGTTTGCGTGGTAAATCTGTATGCTAAATACCAGTAGTCCTTTTTATAGTATTTTCGATGCCATTTCTGTATTCTCACATGTGACTTTAAATACATGGGTGCGATCTTGGAATTTGATCACTTCCTCTACTTTAAGCTATCGTTGTCATTACACTAATTCCATGCACACGTACAAAATGCACTACAACATGTACCATACGTAAACACACTCAACTTATTACTGACAGCAAATGGGTTATAACCAATCAACATCCCGAATCAAGTCGATTCATGGGCAATTCTTAACATGCAACCACCGAATGAAAACCACAAAGAAAACAGACATGAAAACACACAAGTGACGGAAACAGGAGCAAACGAATCAGAAAAGAGCTGGTAAACCTCGGAGGAGGAACCTAAGAGAGTCCCAAGAAAAATACATGAGAGGAAAAATCAAAGTCAGGAAGAAGTTCGATTCCAAGGGCGAAATCCACCAGCCCCGCTCTCCCATCCACGAACAAAGAGGGACAGGAAAAAAAGACGCACGAAAGTAAAAAGCAATCCCCAAAACTAAAGCAATAACCTTATAGTTTTGCGGAGAGAAAGAGTGTCAAAAGAATAAGCAAATGATAAAGGGCAACCCAGATCACAATGGATAACTCAAAATCAAACATCTTCCAACTAAATACCAACGGATGGAGAGAGAAGAAACAGGTTTATGGAATCATTTTCAGAAGAATGGTCCGGACGACATCTTAATCTCGCAGGAATATTTCTTAACTGCTTGGCTACTCTTTTTTCAATAGAATCTTTCCATATTATATAGCATATTATGTAATATTTTTGTTTTCCATTGTGCTTATGTCTAATATTTTCCATGAGTTTTTATATCTATTTCATTTATTTTAATATTTTTTCTTTTTTTATAGTAGGGAGGGAAGATTCATTGCCGGGACAGGCCCCTCCCCACCCCTCTCTCCCGAATGGGATAGTGAGATGGAAAGTAAACCCCAGCGACCCTTTATCAAATTCCTTCTCCCGTCCCAAAAGTTCAAGTGCACCCAGATGGGGAAGGGTCGGTCGAAATAAAAAACTTGAAGTGAGAAAGGGAGTAAGAGAGTCGTAGTTGATCTATTTTGACCTTCTTCATATAGTAGAAAGATTTAATAGAATGGAACAACTCTATCGTGTGTACCTACTGATTTTATCGTGTATTCCGAACCATGCATCTGTTTATCGCTTGGTTCTTTATCTATTTTAGTTCTTTTATTCCACTTTTTTCAATTTCTTACAGGTAGCGGGCGAACCGCCTAATCTCTTTCATTCGGGTGTTTAATGTGGCATTCATGTTGTTATTTTTTTTTAACTCTAAGCTATGAGCTTGTTTTTTGTTTATAGAGGATATGGCGCCCTTAAAGTCCCTGAATTCCTCGTAGGGCACCCATTCATCGACTAAGAAAAGGCATGAAAGAAGAGGTGAGTTTTGGGAGCCAGCTTAAACGAGCCAGGCGAGGAAGAGGAGTGTATGTCAGGAGGCAGAACATTCTACAGCTTAGGGGCAACTCCAGAACAGACACGATCACCCATGTAGCAGAGACGAGTGCGAGGAACCGAAAACAGAAGGGCACTTCCAGAGCGAAGAGCTCTTTGATATCTAAACATAGCCAATGGGGAGAGCAGGTAAGGTGGAGTTGGGGTGCCTCGGAATTTAAATGTCAGAAAGACTTCAAAATTGAATTGGAATCCAGTGGAGTTTCTGGAGCAGGGATGTGGCACGAGAGAACCGTATTTGACGGAGGAGAACTCGAGCAGCAAAGTTTTGGATAATTTGAAGAGGACGAATTTAGTGTTCGGGGCTCCAGTGAGAAGAAAGTTACAGTAATCAAAGCTAGATATAACTGAGACATGGCCGCCTATCTCGAAGCTGTTTCGGTCAAAGTGGGACGGATCTGACTTAGGTTGTGGATAAAGCAGAGAGACGATTTGCTGGCATTATTAACATACGATTTTCAATAGAGTTGACTCTCAAAGGAAACACTAAGGTTTCTAACTATGTCCGAAAACAAGATCGCGCAGCCATGCACACATACACATATATATATATATATATATATATATATATATATATATATATGTACACTGTATTTATACAAAGCAATGTTTTCCCTATAAGGTCAGATTTTTTTATGACCTCTGATAAGTTTGATTTGAGAAAGCAAGATAGGACTAGATCTAAAAAAAAAAAACCGGACGGCCAATGCTTTGGCCGTCCACAGGCTTAAGATGGGTCACCAGATTAACTGGTAAAAAGCAGATACAATAATACATGTAAATGATTTTACTAGCAGAAATATCTTTGAATCCTTCCTAATCTCTAACACAAATGAGAGAAATGTAAATATTAGTCCGGGTTTGATTTCTTTAGATCCAGTCCTATCTTTCTTCCTCAAATCAAAGCTACCTATAATTTAGTGGATTAGCCAGCATTGTCGGCTAATGGATTCCAGCTAAGATTATAAGCTATACAATTTTCGGTACCAAGTATATACCAAACTTTGAACTGATATTGTTGGAGTATCAAAAGCCATCGCATTATAGGTCCGTTCTTGCTCTTAGTATTTCGGAGGTACGCCAAATGGCGATGATCAGTGTCGACAATAAACTCTTTCCCTATTAAATACATGCTAAACTTGATAATACTCCATACTATAGCTAAAGCTACCCGTTCTATTACCGTTCACGGGTCAGTAGCTTTCGGCTCACGTAAGCCACGGGTGGCTTTCACCTTCGTCGAAGTATTGGAGCGACACGCATCCAATTCCGTTTCTCACTCGCTTCCGTCCGGATGCCGAAGGTTTCAGAGGGATTAGGAAGCCTCAAAATGGGGGCGGACGCTAGCTTGTCCTTGAGCACCTGGAATCTGGCAGTACCTTTGATATTCCATGAAAAGGGATCTGGGGATCTCTTTTGAAGGAGGGCACTTAAAGGGGCGGAAATAGACGCGAAGTTAGGGATAAATCTACGGTAAAAGGAGGCCGATACCATGAATGACCTCAGTTGTTTCTTCGTGCGGGGAAGGGGCATCTCGACGACGGCCTTGTCTTTTTCGTTATGGGGCCCATCTTATTTTTCGAGCGGATGATGTTATGCTCAAATTGATTGGAGCAACCGGGGGTCGGAGTATTGAAAGCCTGTCGAATATAGGTCAGGCAACTCCTTTTTATTTTATCAGCCTGACGCCTTAATAATAATTCCTCCTATGCAAATTTGCGATGTTCCTTGTTCTTCCCTCTCTTTCTCAGAAAAGTTCCATCGTATGGAAGGGAGGGGTGTAAAATAACAACGTCTGATCCACTTCCATTTATCGGAGACCACGTGCTATGGTATCGCGCTATGGACGCTGTCACTTCTTGTTCGAACATTCTCGAATTTTCGACTCCTGAGCACGTTAGAAAAATATTTCCCAATCCTGCGATCTCGTCCCAAGCCTCCCTTCCCCCGGTGAGGAGGTGTGAAAGAGCCGCTCTGTCTTGCCCTTGCTGCTAAATGATGAATCAACTCCACCTACGGATTAAGATGTCTGGAGCTTGTGACTCCTTTCTCTAAACTCATCCTTACCCCTCAGAATCGGGCATACAAATACTCGGGTTATTCTGCAGTTCGTTGACTCCAGCCCGCGCCTCAAGGCCGTCCTTATCGTCTCGTCTCGTGAGCGTTCGTCAGACAGCAGCCTTCTTCAGATGTGATTCTACCAAAGTCAATTGGTAGCTTCTGTGAACGGCAAGCCTTGGAATTGGCGCAACAGTTTCCCTTCGTTTAATTGAACCGAAGAAAATCTCCATCGATTACCTTTGATCAAAAGAAGTTTCCTCTTGCAGTAGAATTACGAGAGTTCCCACATTTCCCGTCGAACGTCATCTTTGAAGTTTGGCTATCTTCATCGAAAGGTTGGTTTGGATCCTGCCCCACCTGTCTTATTTGGATCCTGCCCTTACTTGCCTCATCGGATCATTCCCCACTCACCTCATCGCAAGACGGACCTTCCTCGAAGTCATCGACCCGTAAGACTGAAACTCCCTCCATTATTTGTATTGTCAAGTTCTCCCTTTTTGATCTAAACCTAGTTACATTAATTAATTAATTCCATTTGAGAATCCCTCCTCATAATAATTATCAAGAGACTCTTTCAATTTAAATAATTTCCCTTTGCCCATTATTATTCTTATTTTGATCTGTGTAAATAAAATTATATTTTTGTTGTTTCATCTTTAACTAACCTTGAACTATACTCTCGGCCTATTCAAGTAAATCTCGCCAACCACTTGTGCACTCTGTCTGATTATTAAGGATTTGAAATCCAGTGCCTCAATTGTGGCTTCCTAGTCGGTCGTTAATCCCTGCGAACAGTTCTTCAATGGTTTGCGTTGCAGTAGGTGATTAAGTCACCCCCATAATAATATAGGAGTAGTGTATGGTATAGAGTGGTTGTACCACGACAATAAGCATTGTACAAAATTTACCAAATAATGTACCATAAGTATATAAACGATAAACAGACGAAGCTCTTTGAAAATTACAACAACATCAAATTCCTACAGGAAGCTTAATAGCGTGTCAAGATTCTCTTGGAAGTGATGAGACCATCTAACCTTGGAAACATGATCTCCACGAGTGTGCGACACCACAAAGATTGTGGTGCTGGCCCACCTCTCGGTTAGAACTGCCTTCGTTTGCTCATTTTAGGTTGGCTGGTGACGTCTTACTACCTCTTTTAGTACCAGCCAGAGGTTCAGCAGTAGAATCATATCTAAAGGTTGAGGTAGACAGTCCATCACTGTGATATTGTTGTTCCGGAACCAATGTATGGTAGACGAAGACTCTTGCTAAAAAATCCCATTCCGGGCATTTCTGGAGAGGTTTCTGGCTGTGGGCATTGTTCAATCTCTCAAGACAGCTTGGTATTTCTCTGAACTCTCTTCTAAACTGTGAGACGACCTACCGCTGAACTTTACATGCAGCCCCATAGGATTACAGAGCGGCCAATATGTTTTACTGTTAGCACTATGCAGTCTCGATTTCGCTGCTTCCCAGGTTTCGTGTGCACTATAAGTTTCCTGGGGTCAAGAGCTCCTAGGACATGGACTCGTCCAACCACAAGACACGTCCCTACTGACGCATGGTCCAGTTGCGGTAAGCACCTGTTCAAACCAATCGACATCGCTTCTATTGAAGGTTGATCAGTGTATTTTGGGGGCTTTAGATGAATTCAGGACTTTAGAAAGCAGTCTGCGACGGACTGTTCTGACGGATACATTAATCTTGCAGCCCTTTGGTTATTTATACTACAACTGGATTGTGATTTTCTTACGACCTTAAAAGCTCATGAGACGCATAGGCTTATCGTCACGTTGCCTACTAACCTCGTATCGTCCAGAACGACGTCAGTCTTGGATGCTTCCACCTAATAGGATCCTTTTTCACACTTCTGCAACACCGGCATCCGAAAGCTGAGACCCTCATCGTGCAGTCTGCTTAACAGACTTCTTTCAGCCACGGTACATTACGTGTCTTTGCCTTTTTAGGTCCTGTCTACATGGAATATCCTATTAATCTAAAAATATGGTGTGTTATATAAAGAAATTGTGACTGTAACATTACGCATCCTGATACCAGGATTTCATACACTAGTAGACCATGAATAGTCTTTTGCAGTCTCCTTCTTTTCTTATGTTCTTAATAGCATCGCCATTTTAGATATTTCAAAAAAGGTTATGAGGAAACTTGTAAATACTTTTGTTTTGCTTCCCAGATATATTGGACATATGCATGTAAACCTACAGGAATAATAATAATTCTAAGTGTCTGTATATATATATATATATATATATATATATATATAAATATTTGTTTTCAGGGACTGATACATAACTTCCTCTCTACAGGTATATTTTTTTTAGTTCTTAACTTTTTGATTTTCCTATTGTCCCCATAGAAAACCTCTCAATATAGATAGGAATTGTAGAATAATTTGTTATTCCTTTTATCACTAAAAAACCGCCCAAATTAAGAAATCCTGGCAACAAGGCAAATAAAGAAGGCACAGACATACGAATATCAGGATCCTCAATGCTCAGACGAAAAGGGACCGTAATTCCGTGTCAAATGTGATTGATTAATTTGTTGCTTAATCCCACCGGGAAATCTATATTCTCGCAAGCAAACTTGGTTAAGGTTTATCAGAAAATACTCGATGAGCGTATTCGATCTCTAAACTGCCACTATATCGCAGTTTGTGCTTTTTGAGTGGGTCAGAATGACGGCAGGATTAAAAAATGCAGGCCAAAATTTTCAGCGTTTTATTGAGACGTTATTGCGAAGATTTGAATTTGTCTTCACTCTTCTCGAAGCCCTTTTAGGGCCAAGTTCGAGTCCCGATAAACACATCTCCTACTTACGTAGCCGTTTCAAGCGATTGCATTATGTCGGACTTCAAATTGACCCAGCAAAAGATACTATTGGTGTCTTAAAGATTATTTAAAAGTTGCATCATTTTACGATGGATGGCATCTCTCCCACAGGCAATAAAATCAAAGCAATATCGAAGTTAGCGCAACCACGTAACTTTACCCTTCTGCGCAATTTCCTTGGAATAATTAATTTTGCCCCTAAATTCACCCCACACAGTGCTTTCTAAAAGTAAAAACTCGGATAAGGTACTCCTCACTCAAGTAGACAGAAGAGACAGTCAAGGCTTTTACGGAAGTCAAAAAACTTATGGTTCTCCACGTCCGTTTAGCCCATGCCGACTCGTAAGGCCATCTTTTCATCACAAGGGATGCATTGGACGATGGCGGCGCTGGCATGGTGCAGCAAAGAAAATATGGAGCATAGAGTCCGATAACACTCTCCTCAAATATTTTACATCACATTGGACAAAGCTTCCTGATGTATTTCTCGTTATGAAACATTTATTCCCCCATGTAAGCTAAGGCTGTATATACATGTTGCCTTCTAGGGGAACGTTTTTACTATTATGCAACGTCTTTCTTACTCAGAGATTAAATCCCGCTAAAAGACTCTCATCGAGATTCATTTTTTCAAGGATGAATAGGAATGATCGTTTCTGCGCTCGCAATCTTTGGAATATTTTCGGCATTAAATCTGCTCACCTCCTAACAGTGGCTCTTTTCACTGGGCATGGATGCCGGTGTAAAAAATAGCAGGGTGGAAAGGAAGAATTCAAATAGGATAAAAGTCTCTTCTGGCGCCTTAATTCATTAATTTTTCTCTTCGGAGAATTTAGTGGCTAGCTTGCGCTTGTTTTTGTGAATAAAGAGAGAAAAAATACTATCCCTTCATAGCACTTCGCAGGATATAAACATTTATATATCTTTTCTCTCTCCTTCATAAGTAAACTTGTTTAAAAAGTATTCTTCTCGAAAAGAGGAAATGCGTGACTCTCCCAAATTTGAGAGGAAAAAAACCGTCTTGTTGAGAAGCAAAGTAAATTTTCCAGAAGATTCACGCCATTCACATTCTTCACACATCTATGAGACGCATACAATTTGAGACGCTTCTCTTCTCTCTCGTTGGTAAACATGGTAACGGTTGGCTGCTCACTGTTCCATTACAGTCTTTTACGGTCGCAGCTAATCACTTGATTACAAATCGTTGAAGGACTCTAAACTGCAGGTGCATATCTATTACAAGGTAAGTCTTATACGGGTGTTTCCATTAACTTCACCGAATTTAAAGAAAATTTATTTCACTTCGCGCATTCATAAAACTAATTATGAATTTACATATAATTACAGTGTTTGCACAGTGCCTAAAGTGAATCGAATATATCCGATGCAATTAGCAAAGTGCACAACTCATCTTTTATATGATACTAAAGTGCTAAAATATACAATTGACAAAGTGAGCAATTTATCGTTTATTTGTTACTCAAATATTTCTCATATTTAATCAATATTTTTAAATTAACTATTTCCTGTGATAAAGCCACAAATCCAATCTATTTCCTTGCAAACTTCCGGAGTCAACAGATCAAACCTCCTCAAAATTTACTACGAGCAGGAATTGGATCGAAACAAAGGCAACTGTGTCCTATTGGCATACAGTCTAGTAGCAGCAGTACTAGTGGTTTCTACAAATTTAGCGCTCAGAAAGGGTCACATTTGATCTTCATAATTGGGCATAATGTCCGGGTATAGGTCATTTTCTTTCCAAGACGATTATTCGTAATATGAAATTCACTGTTTTCAGTTTTATTGAAATTCTCAACGCTTCGATAAAATCTGGGCCGCGTAATGAAAATATTGTTGGATTTCTATTGTTATAATCTAGTGTGCCCCACCTTTAAATTGCATTCCATGTTTTCAGGCCTTATTCCAGATGCACACATAACTCCTATACTTCATTCAACTGTAGTAAAACTACGAAAATATAATTTTAATAGAAATTTCTATATATATTTCTAAACATAGTTGGTTAGGTTATTAGCCATCTCGCTGTAGCCAGATGACAGCGCCGAGTTGGCTGCGTTCAGATGTCCGAGATAACCTTAATCGATTTTCACCATACTTTTTCGCATGAGTAAACCTATCATCTTATGTCACTGGGGCACAGCGTGGCTATCGCAGTCGGTTAAACGATACAGAATCAAGTAAATAATGAAAATAAATGAGTATAAAATAACAAAACATTTTAGATTTCGTCTCATTTCCCAGATTAGAAGCTGAAACGTTACCAAGGAGAGAAAAACATTCATATTTTATGGTATGTATTTGTTCTATAGGAAAAAAGAGTTTAAGGTCGTTCGAAGTTTCATCGGAGTGATTTAGGAACTCTGAGTCATCGATTATTTTTACATTCATCTCGATTTATTAAGTTGAATCGAATTCTTCTTTTTCTATGCAATTAGGAACCTCTGCGAGATTATTTTTAGTCACGTTCACGCAACTATATAAGTTAATATGCCGGTCGGTCGGTTGGTAACCGTTTTACGTTTCAATGTCTTTTGGCAATAACATCGATTCCTTAGAAATTTTAAACCCTTATGTTTTTTTACATTCACTTTCAAATGATATAATTGCTAAGGTCCTCCCAAAGTTAGTCCGGGAATTATGAAAGTTTTGAAGGTCGTAAGTGAGAATAATTCAGAGTACGCGACTTAGATCTGTTAATCTTGTTGGTATGCTAAGTACATAATTACTCTTGTTAATTTACTCTGAACTCTGATTTAAGTTTAACCTTTTGCTATTTGGTCAAAACCTAATAATTGGGAATGATAAAAAGCTCATGTAATCGGATGGAGTAAATTTCATAGATCATAAAATAAAATAAAATAATAACCTGATAAAGATAATAACCATAATATTAAGGTTAAAAATGAGGTCAAGAATTAATCTGATCATGGAGTCAAAAAGTTTCATTCAGATTTATTCGTAAAAATAGCGCAGTAAAATTCAAGTTACGAGGGTTGTAATGGCTCCATTTTGTAAACAATTGTGACGATGGCAAGTGCAAAAGAAGGACTCTTTCAGGAAGAGATGTCTGGCAACGAGTATTTCTAACATGAAATCACCACATTCATTTCGAAGACACAATTACACAGTTGTTTAAGGACGTTTAGACCGGCAAAGGAGTGTAAGGTAACGTTTGGAGGCTTTTACGTTCTCTCTCCTCAAATACAGACAGTTTGCCCCCCAGGTTCCAATGCCTCTAAGAGCATTTGTAGCTCTATATCTTTCACCCATTTTTACTTTCCTTACCTTTACTTTCTTACGGATCTCTCCCTACAAACATTCTGCGTCAATTGACCTCGTTGCTATTGCGCTTTAAAACTCGAGGAAAATAATAAGGACTTTTGTCACTTTTAGCCCATCAACGGATAGAAATAAGAGCCCTTGGTCTTCTGAGCACTAAATTCGAGCACTGAATGCGATCACTAAATGCGAGCGACGTCTCCTATAAGTTTATCATGTGTACAGTTTCAATAGTTTAAGGGTTGACCACTAGGAAGTCACTTGCCTATCTGGGCAAGCGACTAAGAAATATACATAAAATATGCAGTCATTTTGTTCATATTTAAGATGCTATTAAACCAGCTGAGCAGATTTGCCTAAATAATTATGGAAACAATAAGGACTGTATCAAGGCTGCGTATTTTCAGTTTAAGATTTGAACCTAAATGTTGCGATAATGATGAGTCTTTGTCTACAGAATGTGTCGCTATTTAATTATCCGCTGCCCACCGACCGAGAGGATTTATGAGATCCCCAACGGAAGCTGAATTTCTGAATGGCTGATTAGGATCAAATTTGGAGAAATTGATGGCTTCATTAAAATGGATACCACGAATCGTATGATCCAGTGCGTCATATTATAACGAAAAATGACCGCGCGGAAGAGAGAGAGGAAGAGAGGAAGATGGGGGTAAGAGAAGGGAGAGGTGGAATAAGAGTAAAAAGGGAGAAGGATATAGATAGATATTATAGAGATACTCTATGAGAGAGAACAAAAGAGAGAGCGAGGGAGAGAAAGGAGCAAGAGAGAGCGATGGAGAGAAAAGAGAAGGAGAGAGGAAACAGAGAAAGCGAGAGAAAGAAAAGAAAAATATTATTTTTTTAATTTCAGGCAGATATTACACAATGTATTACACAGTTTGTTGTACACACACGCATTAGTGATTCACCACCAGTCCAGTATTGATTCCTCCTCGTGCTCTTGGCATGCTCGCCCCACGTGCCCTTGAAAAAGTCAGTCGACTCAATACTGACTCAAATTGAGTCATATCAGGACACGATAATGACTCCCAGAATGCGACTCGTCCGTTATTCCTACTCGCTCTATCATGCCATGCTATGTGATGGGATATCGCTTTCAGTTAGCTTGCGACTATGCGTTGGAGAGATCGTGCGTTTTTCTACCAAAACTCGTTTTGTAATTTTAATTATCAATGTAATAAGATCCATTTGATATTTAAGTAACATAAGGACTATCATGGGCAAAATATCTGAACCTTTCATTCTGTGTTCATTTCGGAGTTAAAGTATGATAATTGGTCCTAGATGAGAATTTCAGCTTCACCTCTAAATTCCAGGTAAGCTTTTAACTGCAAACTAGAACCAATTATATATAGTATTTCACTGCATTAAGTGCTCTAATTAAGTTATCATCCATATTGATATAAATTTTATTTTATTGGAGAGAAAATAATTCTAGGGTGAAATGAGGATGAAGAATACAATGGAGCTTTAGCGACATCTGCGTTTCATTTGATTCCTTTCAATAATGACAAGTATAAGAATTAAGAACTGCACTGGTGAATAAGGAATGTCCTCCGTAAGGAAAGAAAAAAAGAGAGAAAACATGAAATTGGAGGCATTACAGATAGGTGGTGGAGTGTAACAAAGACTTACAAGTCCTATATTCAACAATACATTGCCACCTATTTGAGGCATCTGACTCTAGTGAATCTCAGCCCCAAATATCTTTAATCCTTAGCCAAAGTCAATATGTCAAAGAATCGACTTGATAAATATTACTTTAACATAAAAACTTCTAAAATGTGTAGTTTTATATTCCTTGTCACACTTCCTCAAAAACACTCTAATCTTCGCCCTTCGTTTATTTTCCTTTCTCACTTTAACCGAGTCTCGGTTGGCATTAGCTATATTAATAAAATGCCACTGCTAAACGTTTTCGCCCATTTATCCTTTATTTTTTATGTAGAGTTCCTGGCAAGGCAGATGTTCTTCCCACTTCTTCGAAAGTATATATATATATATAGTTAAATGAGTTAATTAATAAAGATATTGCACTTAAATCTTCATTGAGTGTAGGTTTTTAGTGTTTGATATATAAAGATTCGAGGGTTCTTAGGCAATGCTGGTTGTTGTTAAACACTAATACCTGAAAATTATCAATAGAAATGTCAGTTTTACTTACAGCTTATGGTGTGTTTCCTGGTAAGAGACTTTTCCATAAGCTGTAAGTAAAACTGACATTTCTATTGATAATTTTCAGGTATTAGTGTTTAACAACAACCAACATTGCCTAAGAATCCTCGAATCTTTATATATCAAACACTAAAAACCTACACTCAATGAAGATTTAAGTGCAATATCTTTATTAATTAACTAATTTAACTACAGTTTGTTAGTTGGCTTTTTTTTAACTAATGTTTGGTTAGTTGGTGTTCCTCTCTCCCAAGCGTCACTGTAACCTATAAATACTAGCCCCTTGTTAAACATACCATTTACTCCTCTCTAGGATGGATCCACTTTAGTAAGTACCAAAATTAACTGCTTTTATATTTAATTTTTTTTACTCTTATTGTGTTTACAAAATTAAAAACAAAGTTTAAGTTTATTATCTTTAACTATTGCCAGGTCAATTTCTCTTATATTTTTTAATTAAGCTCTGAAATAAACTTTAAATTTATTAACTAATTTTTGAGTCAGTTTTAAAGCAATTTTAACTATTGCCAAGTCATATTTAAAATTTTAACTTATATTACATTTTATTAATATTTTATAATTAGTCACCTTTTAAAATAATTCAATGTCTTGTTGGCCTTTTCATGGTTTCTCCAAATGTATTAATTTTAGTAAACTTATTCTAGCCTGAAGATTAAAACTTGTAGTTTTCGAAACGTAGTAAGAAATTAAAAGATGTTGCATCAGTTTTTGGTGGATCTAGGATTTATCCTCAATATATATATATATATATATATATATATATATATATATATATATATATATATATATATATATAGTATTTTTCTCCTTTATTAATTTTCTTTAGAAACTTGACATTTTTCTTATTATATTTTTCAGTTCATCTTGTAGATGGTAAATTACTTCTCTTACGTTCATCTCATTTTTAAATGAAATGTATTTGCTTTTACAAACCCTTTCATTTAAAAAACAAATGATGTAAGAGAAGTACCAAACACATTAGTACTTCGTTAGTGTTTTTTTCTTTTATCTAACCGTAACATCAAGGTTAAGAATCAAATGGATAAATTCAATTGATTATTTACTATAAAACAACAAAAGCAAACAATCTCCTTATGGAAAACCACAGCTGCCAAAACAACATAGTTTACGAGTTCATCTTCCCCAATAAAGACTGCAAGGTTTATAATAACTCCAAATATATTGGCATGGCAACTACCATACTTTTGAGACGTTTAACTATGCATCTGCAAAACGGAGGACCTAAAAACAGATGGAAGCGCGCAAAACATCAACTCAACGAGAGATATGCTAGTTGACAACACCGTAATTAAATGAAGAGAGAGAAATGCAGCTAGGCTGAACATCTTAGAGGCCATTTTAATAAACAGCAAAAAGCCGGCCATCAATAGTCAAGCGTTAAGCTGGAATCGAACATTAAAGTTGTTTTAAAATTCTACTCACTGGATTGGCTCGTTTCCTCTAACGTTACGATTAACCAGGCGGAATAAATATCCCCATAAACCGTTTTCTTTCGTTGAGTCTGATTCTGACTCCACATTTAATTGAAAAAGGAGGAAAGAATATATCAAGACGCTCCGAAGGTGATCAAATAAGATCGAAAGCTAAGCAATTTAGTTTGGTTTTTACCAAACCCATTCATTTAAAAGAGAGATGAATACCATAATAAAGAGAGAATACAAAAGACAGTTAGAAGAATAGAAAGTTGCCAAAAGAAAATATCTAAGGCGAAATACACCATGGTCTTCAACGAAATTTGCATATATATATATATATATATATATATATATATATATATATATATATATATATATAAATATATATATATATATATATATATCATTATTTTGCAGCAAAGGGGTAAACGTCTAAGAAAAACATGAAAATTATAAGAAGTTATATACAGTCGACCCCCTATATTCGCGAGGGAAAGGGACCACGAACCTCCGCGAATATTGAAAACCGCGGATAGTTGACGCTACCCCTAAAACACCCCTAACCCTTCATAAACATCGTAATACACTGTATATATTAATTCAAGAAGTTATGTTTTGTCATGTTCATACACATACAATAAGAAATAAAGTATCAGAACACATTAAATTATTTTATTGTGTAATGTTTACTCACCTGGAGATAGTTTTATTTTGATTGAAGAATGATGATTAATGACTGATGAAGCTAGATGATGTTGCCTGTGCAGCTCAATGATGACGATGACAATGATGATGATATAAC